>CM040430.1:114549521-115749521 GCA_022702705.1 Papilionanthe hookeriana x Papilionanthe teres | reverse complement strand
AAAAGCCCAAATTCATCCAAAGCCCACATGACACTTCCTTTCATCATCCATTTAATCAAAATTGTCCCTAAGTTCCAAAACCATCAATCAAATAATTCCAAATGAAGCTTCATCCAAATTTCCACCAAATTATCCAAAATCCTTAAAATCCTTTTTTATGAAATCGACCAAACCTTTTCCCAAGCCAAATGGAGCCATGGAGCCATGCACAAGCCATATGCAAGCCATGAGAGCCTCTTTACATGTCACCATGCCATTTTGGGCAAAAGGAGGAGACTCTTTCCTTAATTCCTAAAGGTGATTAACCACTCCCATGATTCCCCTAAACCATGCTTAAGCCTAATCGTACTTGGATCGTGACTTGACCCCACTAATCAAGCCGATCCAAATCTCTTTCTCCTCAGCCTAAACCAGTGCCTTGGGTGGTGCACCTAGCCCAAATGGGTGGGTTGACCCATTTAGGTCCAAATTTAGCCATGCCCCATTCTACTTTGAATCAAACCCTTTACACATGGCATTTGCCAATCGCCTACACTAAACCCCGCGCCCCGACCCACCCGACCAAGATAGTGACCATTGCTCGGCCGGCCGGCCACCGTGCCGCCGGAAAACACCATGGCCGAGAGCTCACATGTGAGCTAACATTGAAATTCTCACTTGCCGAGCCGCCCCATGCCTAGTGGTCACCATGGCCGATCTTCTCCTCACCGCAGCAGCTCGATCCCAAGCCCTAACTCCCCCGGGAGGCCCTCCACCCTCTCCTATTTAAACTCCACCTCTCTCGGCCATGGAAAGAGCTAAGCACAAACCTTGCCAAAACTCGCCAAAATTGTTCCGTACCCTTCTCCACCCTTAGAGCACTTGATCCCCAGAGTGAAATCCCCCGCCATTTCTCCTCTCGCGAGCTCAATTTCGTAGTCGAAATTCCACCCAAAACCAGTACACTTCTCCACGAGTGAGTCAATTCTCAAATTGATCGGCTCTACACCTTCACCGGACCAAGGGAAGGTGTCCACCAACGAAAGCCCCATCTCCGTGCCACCCGGCTGCTCCAGCCTCCAAGCTTTGTGATCGGGCTTGGTCGAAATCATATTCGGACAATTCACCGCACTGTGAGACTTCATCCGGAGCTTCGTCGGGATCCAATCGAAGGTGCAACAACTCTCGCATTGAAGCCACACTTCTCCGAGCCAAGGTATGAGCTAATTCTTCATCCCGAGCTTCCGGAGAATCTCTATTTCAAATGCCTTAGTTTCAATACATGTTAACCGTATAGATGTGTTCGTCTCTTCAAGACGAATCCATAGAGTATAAGAACATAAAAATCCATTGAGAATCGAGTGAGATCTTAGTGATTTAGTGTGGACGGCTCTCGAGTGAGAACACTTGGGGACGATGAACGGATCCCGTCCATTCAATACACGCGCGGACGAACGACTCAGATGGCGTCGGACCAGGAAACGGTGCGAGAACCGCGGGGCCCGGGCTGCTGACTCAAGTGGCGGCGTCGAATGGGAGCGCACCGCGTGGCCTTTCGGAGCAGCCGAGGATGCGCTGGCGCCGCGTGGATAAATAGAAAATTAGGGTATTTTCTTATTTATTTAATTTCCTAAACTTCAAAAATTCATATTTCTGTGTAGGAAAATCATAAAATAAAATAAAAATACCCTCTTGCTCAGTGAACAGAGGAGAATAATGTGGAAAAGAAATCATTTAATTTCATCAAGTATTTTATTTTTTATAATTTATTTACTCTCTGCATTATTTTAATTCTCCATGCATGCATACAATTCACCATGGCATGAGACCATAGGGCTTTTGAAGCCTCCGAATTTGGGAACATTCCCCGAATTTTCCAAAGTCGAGGCCATCCCTATAAAAAGTTATTGATTTTTCAAGTTCGAGTTACTCGTTTTGAATATTTTAATTCCAATAAATATCATGTTGTGAAATAAATTCTAGGAAAATTTGGTGATGTTCCTTATGACCAGAGAACCCTTGGAAAAATAGGTTTCGACTTAGTTCATCTAAAACAACCCTAATTGGCTTAAACACCCAAAATAGGTCTTTAATTAATTAGAGTTAACCATGCATCAAATTGACGTGAAATCAATTCTCCACTGACCATTAGGATCAGAGGAATCCACCATAAAAATTTGAGGTCAATTGGACTTGGTTAGCCCCACCAATTGGGTTGATTAAGCCACTTTGCCATTTTAAACTTTAAAAATTCATAACTTTTAAAATACCTTTCAAAAATTCACCAAATTGGTTTTGGAGCCTCTCTGATATCAGGGGAACCTAAGAAAATTAAAATTTCAATTTTCTAAAAAAGTTGATTTTTAATAATATTTTAATATTTTTAATAATTAAAAAATAATAAAAATCACAAAAATAATAAAATTCACCAAAATGTCACATTTTGAACTTTAATCACATAGGAACAAACCCTATATTTTTTCCTAGGTCTATTTAGTGAGATATTAAATTTTAAAGCTTTAAGGTAATTTTAAAATTAAAAAAAATGTATTTTCTAGCATTTTCACTAAAATAATTATAATAAATCATAGAAAAATCAGAAAATTGCAAACTTTGCTTCTCTGATTTCCTTGATATCAGAGAGATTTTTGAAAATTATAAAATCCATTTTTCAACACTTATTTTATTTTTAAATTAATTAACACTCCAAAACTTAAAATAATTATAATAAAAATAATATAATTCAAAAAATCACCAAAATTGGTCCAAGTGCTTCTCTGGTCATTAGGAATGTCCTCTAATTTTCCTAAGGACAGAAACTTTCCCTTGGTCATGTTATTAAATTTTCCTTGGAAATCTCTATTTTTCACCAAAAATAATTATATAAATAAATTAAATACAGAAAAATCACATTTTCTCCTCTCATGTCTTTATTGACATATGAGTGAAGTTACATAAAAATTTCAAGTTCATTTGAGTTCAATTTAGTGAGTTATGAAATTATTAAGCTTAAAGGGTAAAATGGTAATTAAAATCTTTAATCCTTAATTAAAACTTTTAGGTTTAAAAAAAAATCAACAAGTAAAATATTTGATCCTAGATCTGATTTGGATGATTGAAATTTAAATAATTAAAGGGTAGAAACCCATTAAACAATTTTAAAATGATTAAACCTTAATTAAATAATTGATTAAATTTGGAAGAATAATAAAATTGGAATTATTAAAATAGGGATATTATTAGGAAGAAATTTATTATTTAATTTAAAAATCCCTAAATTAATCATCTCATTAATATTCAATTCTTAATTAAAATGATAACTCAAAATTCAAAATATTAAAAGACTTAATCATTAAACTAAAATTAAATTATTAAACTCTTTTAAAAAAAATTCAATTAAAATTAAAAAAATAAAATAAAATTAAAATTAAATTAAATTAAATAAAATAAATTAAATTAAATAATTAAGTTAAATTAAATCAAATTAAATTAAATCAAATAATTAAATTAAATTAAATTAAATTAAATTAAACAATTAAATTAAACTAAATTAAATTAAATTAAATAAATTAAATTAAATTAAACAATCAAATTAAATTAAATTAAATTAAACCAAATTAAATTAAATTAAATTAAATAATTAAATTAAATTAAATAAATTAAATTAAATTGAATAATTAAATTAAATTAAATTAAATTAAGTAAATTAAATCAAATTAAATTAAATTAAATAATTAAATTAAATTAAATTAAATTAAATCAAATTAAATTAAAATTAAATCAAATCAAATTAATTAAACATCAGATCAAATTAAATTGAACTATATTGAATTAAATTAAATTAAAACTCAATTAAATTAAACTAAATTAAATTAAGTTGAATTAAATATAATATCACCAAAGACATAAAGAATTCAAAATAAATCTAAAATAACTTGAACACTATTCCAAATTTAAACCCACTAATGGAAATTAAACTAAATCACAAACATACTAATTTACCCTTGAAAGCTTTGATTATTATAACTCCTAAATAGAACATTAAATGAAATGTTACTTCCCTCATAGGATATTCAAATGTCCTAGTTCACTGAGCAAGATAACAACAAAACTTGAATCCCCGGACGATTAATTCATTTATATAATTAAATTCATTTGGACATAAAACGATCCTAGAAATATTGAAAAGATGTTTAAGATTCCTCTTACGCACTTCCTCAATATGATAGGACATTTATAAGAACAAATTGAATTTAATTATTCTTTGATGAAGAAAATCGTCATCAAACCAAAACACAAGAACCTAGACGTCATAGGAAATGACTAGCTATAGGATTAGGAATTTGGTAGAAAACCATAACCCTTCCCTTAGCTTTACCTAGAAACTTGTTTAAATATTCTAATTGTGTTTTAAGTGCAGCTTGGGATGACGGGAAGACCCTCCAGGTACTCTTTTATTTTATTGCAATTTACATTATTGCAATTTCTTTAATCGCATCGCACTTACTTTTTCTTGCATAATAAACAACTGTTGCATGAAAACCCACACCTTTAGGATAGACCCTAAAACCGAAACCAAAACTAAGTTAAAAGTCATTGCAAGATAAAATTCACCGCCACAACATTTCAAAATATAAAACAACTCAAAATTTAATCACAAACAGAACACAAAACTACAATTACAACTAAATTAGAATGTGCTGTTGGATGATCGGGAATACCTCGGATGATGTAACCTACGTGTTGCTAACGGGATTTCCCACGGTCTAAATGAAAGTGTGGAACTCATTCAGTTGAGTTTAGCAAATTCATCTGGACTAAGTGAATCCGATAAAAATAATGATGCCGGAAGGATGGAACCGTGGGATCTTAACCGGTGTCGTTATAATCAACTTTAAGATTTGTTTTAAATAAAACATAAAAAACACCCGGAAATTAAGATTTTCTCTAAACCAAAACACTTTTCTCATCCCCTGATTTATGATTTCTAAAACTAAACCTCTGCAACAACAAGGAGCTCGGAGCATAGTGGGCAGCACGGCCATCGTCATCAGCAAAACTTGAACCTACTCCAGCAAAACTTTCCTAGAATTAAATAACAAATCCATAGGACTTCGAGGTAGTTTGCCTAGTGCAACATAAATCCTCAACCTTTTGTTAGGCATTTGCATTACAAATTAAGTCCTAACCGGTCTTAGGATTCCGAGGTAGTCGTCCGGTATGACAATAAATCCTCACATCTTCGAGGCTATTTGTTTGATTTTATCATACAAATATAAGCCCTAATTAATTAAAATTGGCAAAATCAAAACACTTAAATAAATATTAGGACTTTCTTAAATCCAAGCCAAACAATAGGATAGTCGGGAAATTACTGAAGTTCACTTCGAATCTGTGATTTCTCCTACTTTTCTTCCTTTGGATTCCCAAAACAAAATGTTCCAAACTCGATCCATTCCCTATCGAAATTCCAAAATTCAATCCCTTGAAAACTTAAACTTTGAAATTCTCGAGAGCAGAATTATTGATTATTATCGAGAGTTTTCTTAGGTGATTCCCGTCACTTAAGATGTAATTAACTATAGGGGCTTGCCCTTATAGGGAATTCTAAAGAACCTGGTAATATAAACCCCGTTTAATGTTTTCATATTAAGCAGTGGAAACTTGTCTGGCTTATAAAATTGGTTCGCGGACCAAACGGATGTCACAAATCTTCTAGTTTATTTAATCGAGCCCCACCATCAAGCAGCGTGTCTATCCTTAGGGATAGATACACGGTTTGTGGTGCGGTGCTCGTTTACATAAACTACTTGGGATGTGAGATCGATTTAATCTCATATCTTAAAACCTTCAAATTCAAAATTATTTTCAAAATCAAATACTACTTTTCAAATTATTTATTTTAATTAAATAAAAAATTCGCCGACAGATTTCTGTTAGGCGACCCCTCTTCAAAATAAAACACAACCTAAAAATATGCCGACAAGGTGGAATTCCAAAGTTTGGATCCTCCCCATGTCTCGGCCATGGTGTTTTCCGGCGGCCTGGTGGCTGGCCGGCCAGGCACTGGTCACCATCCTGTTCAGGTGGGTCAGGGCTAGGGTTTAGTGTAGGCAATTGGCCAATGCCATGTGTAAAGGGCTTGGATTAAAATGGTATGGGGGAGAGGCCATTTTGGCTCCAAATAGGTCAACCCATCCTTTTGGGCTAGGTGCACCACCCAATGCTGGGTTTAGGCTGAAGGGAAAGTGATTTGGTTCAGCATAATCAGTAGGGTCAAGTCATCATCCAAGCACAATTAGGCATAAGCATGGTTAAGAGGAATCATGGGAGTGGTTAATCACCTTAAGGGAATGTGGAAAGGATCTTCTCCTTTTGCCCAATGTAGTAAGGTCACATGTGAGCAACTCACATGGCTTGCATGTGGCTTAAGAGTGGCTTCATGGCTTTCCTTTGGCTTGGGAAAAAGCTTGGTCAATTTCATGAAAATGGATTTTAGAAATTTTGGTAATTCAGGGGTGATTTGAATGGATTTGGCATATGGCTTGATTTGGAACCATTTGATGATTTATTTAGGACTTAAGGGATGATTTTAATTGAATGCATGATGAAGAAGAGTGTCATATGGAGTTTGGATGAATTTTGGGCCTTTGCAATTTAGTGAAGATGGGCTTTTAAAATGGTTTAGGGAAGTGGGCTTTTGGATTTTAAAATGGATTTTAGGATGAAAGTTTGGTAAAGGCTTGGGCCAAATAATTCTTGGGTTTGGCTTAAGTATGTGTCATGATTGATTTGAAACAAGTTTGGAGTGATTTGGGTTTGAATTGGGTTGAATTTGGGTTGATTTGATAAATGGGCCTATGTAGGTCAAATTGGGCTAACTTGGGCCAATGTTGGGCTAGGGTTGAAATTGATGTTAAATTGATGTTGGGAAATTTTTATGGGAGTGTTTGAAAGAGGTTCCAACTTTGGTTGGATTTTGATTTTGGGATTTGGGCTCATTTGGGTTAGGGGTGGATTTAGGTCAAAATTGGGCCTATTGGTTTTAGGTTGAATTTAAGTGGGGTTTGGATCCAAATTTTTGGCAAATCATGTTAGTGTTTTGTTTTTGGGGATGTTAGGGAAGGTTTAGAAAAGATTTGGGGTTAATTGGAGTTGAATTGGTTTGGTTTGGGTTAGGTTTGGGTCTTGGGTCCAAATTGGGCTTTAATGCCAAAAGTGAAATTGGATTCAAATGTCAATCAAATTGGACTTGGATTTGGTCTATATTGGTATTGGGAGTGTTTAATCGAAGTTTAGAATTTAATTGGACCAGAATTTGGGTCAATTGATAGGTTTGGTTTGACATTGGGCTCATTTTGGGTTAAAGTGGGTCAAATTGGGGATTTTGACAAAAGTGGGGTAAATTTACAAAATTTGCCCATGCTGTAGTTGAAAAAAATGAAATTGGGAATATTTTGAATTTTTTGGAATTTTCTGGGAATTTTCTGAATTTTTGGATTTTTGGGTCAAGAGGGGCATTTTGGGTATTTGGAGGGTATTGTGAGGTATTTTTTTGGAATTTTTGGTATTTTTGGCTATGGATGGCCAATTTGAGTGATGTGGGAATGTTTGGGATTGTTCTTGAGGAATTTTGGGTGATTTGGAGATTTTTGGAAAATTTGGGTAATTTCAAGGGTTTTGGGTAGGCTAGGTAGGTCCGGGGTCCCGGGGGTCAAAAATTAAAAATTTGGAAAATTGAAGATTGGGTGAATGTAAGTGGAATGAAATCATTTTGGTTGAGCCATGAAGCCATATCAAGCCCACATGAGCCATGAAGGGACTCATTTGAGGCATTCACTATGTTGTTCCTAACCCTCTTAGTCAAGGGCTTAGGGGTTAAGGACCATCCATGTGAATCACTTTCATGAGTCAGGAGGTCAAGTTGGGTATAGGTTTGGTTTTAGGAGGTGTGTGAAAGTGCGATGTACAAGTGTAAGGTGTGTGTAAGTCAGCCTCTCACTGCACTGAGCCACCTGGGGCGATCCTAAGGCCAAATAGTCCTATAGGAACCCATCCTTTAAACTTCCACATTTGATTTCAACCCTCTAGGTGATTAGGGGTCTACAGTCAAGTTTGTGGAGTTTGCAAGGAGCTAAGAAGTGATTTGAAATTCTAGGTGGTGGGTCCCAATTCTAATCCTCTAAGATAGTTAAAGGAAAAGCCTAAGGCTAGATCCTAAGTAATAAAAAAGAAGAAGAGAAGACCTCATCAGAAATGAGGTCAACAAATGGACCCCCAATAGGTGTGGTGAGCTGACAGAGCGCACCGCACTTATTGGTGTTGATCGAAGTGATCAACAAAATTAACACAAAAGTCCAAGTAACAAACTTAGGACAAAGTAGAAGAGTTTCCGCTGGGGAGTTGTCAAGTATATCTTTGAGACTGGAGATTCCTGAACTCTCGCTGGGGAAAGGGAAAGGAGGTGGATCCCAAATCGCATGATCTGGGGGAATTTTGATTTAGATTTTATTATGTTTCGGTTTAAGTTTTGATGTGTGAGCTCAGATATTAGTTTGAGTTTCAATTTGGATTGAAGTTTGTTAAAATTAATTTGAAGGGATTTGAACTTGAAATGAAAATTGGAATTTTGTGGTTTTAGATGTAACATCTTCAACCTCAAAAGAAAATTGAATCGATTGGACTGAACTATTACAATGAGGAAAGATCTCAGAGCAATGCGGTATTGGATGTAAGAGTCTTAACTTCAAGAGTTTGACATCGATGTATTTCATTGCGATAGGGAAAGAATTCTAAAGCAATGCAGTCTGGGATGTAAAATACTCAACCCCAAAAGTTTGATTTTGATGTATTTCATTGCGATAGGAAAAGAACCTAAAGCAATGCAGTCTCGGATGTGAAATCCTCAACCTTAAGAATTTTATTTTGATGTATTTCATTGCAATAGGGAAAGAATCCTAAAGTAATGCAGTCTTGGATGTGAAATCCTCAACCCCAAGAATTTGATTTTGATGTATTTCATTGCAATAGGGAAAGAATCCTAAAGCAATGCAGTCTCGGATGTAAAATCCTCAACCCCAAAATTTTGATTTTGATGTATTTCATTGTGATAGGGAAAGAATCCTAAAGCAATGCAGTCTCGGATGTAAAATCCTCAACCTTAAGAATTTGATTTTGATGTATTTCATTGCGATAGGAAAAGAACCTAAAGCAATGCAGTCTCGGATGTGAAATCCTCAACCTCAAGAATTTGATTTTGATGTATTTCATTGCAATAGGGAAAGAATCCTAAACCAATGCAGTCTCGGATGTGAAATCCTCAACCCCAAGAATTTGATTTTGATGTATTTCATTGCAATATGGAAAGAATCCTAAAGCAATACAGTCTCGGATGTAAAATCCTCAACCCCAAAAGTTTGATTTTGATGTATTTCATTGAGATAGGGAAAGAATCCTAAGAAATGCAGTCTCGGATGTCAAATCCTCAACCCCAAAAGTTTGATTTTGATGTATTTCATTGCGATAGGGAAAGAATCCTAAAGAAATGCAGTCTCGGATGTAAAATCCTCAACCCCAAAAGTTTGATTTTGATGTATTTCATTGCGATAGGGAATAAATCCTAAAGCAATGTAGTCTCGAATGTAAAATCCTCAACCCCAAAAGTTTGATTTTGATGTATTTCATTGCGATAAGGAAAGAATCATAAAGCAATGCAGTCTCGGATGTAAAATCCTCAACCCCAAAAGTTTGATTTTGATGTATTTCATTGCAATAGGGAAAGAATCCTAAAGCAATGCAGTCTCGGATGTGAAATCCTCAACCCCAAGAATTTGATTTTGATGTATTTCATTGCAATAGGGAAAGAATCCTAAAGCAATGCAGTCTCGGATGTAAAATCCTCAACCCCAAAAGTTTGATTTTGATGTATTTCATTGCGATAGAGAAAGAATCCTAAAGCAATGCGAGCCTCGGATGTAAAATCCTCAACCCCAAAAGTTTGATTTTGATGTATTTCATTGCGATAAGGAAAGAATCCTAAAGCAATGCAGCCTCGGATGTAAAATCCTCAACCCCAAAAGTTTGATTTTGATGTATTTCATTGCGATAGGGAAAGAATCCTAAAGCAATGCAGTCTCGGATGCAAAATCCTCAACCCCAAAAGTTTGATTTTTTGATGGTAATTGATTTTGCAAAGATTTGTAGTGTTGATTTGGAAAGTGTGGAATTTCGGTGTTTCGAGAATTTCATGGAAGTTGTAAAAGATTTTGTGGAAAGAAACAGATTAAGAGGGAATATGTAGATGCTACATATCCCATTCAAAAGAGTTGATCGAAAGTTGCTGGTTTGGATTTGATGCAATTCCTCGCCACTAGATCCGAATCGAAAACCTCGTGGTTCCGTGTCAATGGAATCAACCGCTTCCATCCCAGACAAGGGAGAGAGTAGAACGTATTGGATTTCAGATTTGGAATGTTGAGTTTGAATTTGATTGAGATTTGATTTGAGATCTGGAAGGTTAAAATTGAAATTTGATTTAAGATTTGTGTTCGTTTTGTTTGTCCTTTAACGATTCAAATTTGCTTTATTGTTCATTTAATGTTCATGTGAATTTGGCGTTCATCATTTTTTATTTAGATTTTTAAGGAAAGTTTTCTTTTATTCTTTTTGTTTCTTTTCTGTTCTTTGTTCGAAGTTCATTTAACTTTAATGGTGTTTCTCAGTCAATTTGCACAAAAGAGGTGAAGGCCAAAATGTGACATGGTCACTTTCATTCCAATCATGTCGAAGATACATCATACAACTCGATCTGGAATACATCTCATACAATCCATGTAGACTCAAAACGGACTGTGTATGATCTTTGTCGATCCATCCAAAAAGGCATCTGTCAGAAATCCATGTCTGAATAGTGAGGTACATGGTCAATAACATCACCTACCAAGCCATCCTTGGCAAGGATGCCGTATAGATGTACGTTGGAGGTGTGATATTTTCCATACAACTCACAGCTCGTAAGGCTGGAGGCTCTCTAGCTCTGGGTCTGGCTGGAAGTGGTAAGGTGCTTTCCTGTCATCCATCCTTCTAAAAGTAACTGAGATCCGCTTCATTGGTACTCCCGGTATGCAATGTTTAGCGACATCTGCTCTGTTCCCCTTTAGTATCATGACGGAACCTACTGATAACGGTATCTTTACTGGCCCTCGGAACTCACCTGGGCCTGCTATCCGGAGGTTAGATCCGAACATGATATTACACTCATTCAGAAAAGAAACCGTGCGTAAAGGTCCGACAAAGTCGTGGTGATCGATGTGCGGGGGTATGCAATCACCCTTCTTGTAAATGTTAATGATGCAACTGTTGGGTATGCAATCCATCGGCAGCACTCTCTATGTTATCATTCTCTTTACCATCCTTTTGATGACCAATGGCATTGGATCTACCTTACCATGATGGAGTATCCCTGGTGGGTTTCCCTTCTTGTCTTCTGCGAAGTTGTAGCAGCATCCACATTGTATAGTAATTCTTCCTTTCCCTAGCATCCATCTCCGGGGTTCCGAGTAAGTGTTTTCTCTTAGGCGGCCTGCTTGACCCATTCTTTTCAAATCACGGATGCAGTCCACAATTTGTTGTTGTTCGTATTCCGAGAACACGTTTGTATGTAGCTCGAGGCCTTCTAGTATATTGATCCTCCCCGCCTCTAATTCTCTCGAAGTATTCAAAAGTTTGCTTCTCGACATTCTGCATTCTTTCTAGCTCGTATTCTGGAATGATCTACAAATGGCAAGGCCTGGTGACGTACTGTGGGATAAATGGCTCAATCCCTTCGTGTTCTCCTGCATACCTCGGCTCCTCGGGGATGGTCTCCATCGGGACATCCTCCGGGGTTGCTTCTGCAACAAGGTTATGCATTACTGGTGGCTTTATCTGGTGGCGTGGTAGCCTTCTTTCTTCTGATCTTCTTGAAAGTTCCCTGGTCTTTTATGTTATCCTCGGAACTGGCCTTCTTTCTTCAGGTTCCTGGCGAACCGGTATCCTTGAAGTATATGTAATGGTAGTAGTGACTGCCTCGTCGTGCTGGTCCGCTGCTAGTTTAGTCAACATCTTGCGGATACGACGAATTTTATTTCTTCTCTGAGTTGCTGTGAGAGTAGCTTTTCGTACTTCCTGAATTTCTGTGGGGGCGACGCTGACGAGCCCGCCTCTCGTCGTAGCAACTAGCGTACTTGATTCTCTTGTCCTCCTCGCTGTTTGTTTTCTTCTTCTTATTGCCGGGTTGGTGGCTCGGGCCACCCATTTTCATTATCGTCCTGATCGCGGGCTTCCTCTCGGTCAACTGAGACCCAGTCACTTTCCTCATATTGTAGGCCTGCTGGTGCGAAGTCTGAGTCAATCTCTATTATCGCTCCATCTTTCACCCTCTTTTCGTCGAGTGCAAGGCTTACACCATTTCTAAAGTTCAGGACCAACCGCCCGTTGGACATTTCCCTACGAAAAGACAAGGAAAAGGATCAGGGGCTGTACTAAGAACAAGAACATTAAGAAAATGTTTATTGGAGATAGAGTTTTCTTTTTTTCTTTTTTTTTATTATTCCTTTTGTATTTTTCAATTCAACAGGAATGAAGTGGGAAAAGATCGGGAAAAAGATTTTGATTTGGAAGAGAGAACAAGGAAAACTTTATTATCACGATTTTATTTATTTTAGCACATTTTTATTATTTTTGGGTTCGGACCCAGTCATAAGTAATTACTTCGCCCATGCTTCTAGGGATGAAGAATTCATTCCTTCGAAACATCAGGTAGCGTAATACTTCTTTAAGTATCGTCTGTTGATCGGAAGCATATGTCTTTCTCCTTGGCAATTCACAAGCTGGTAGGAGCCTCCTGAGTATACTGCTTCAACCACAAACGGTCCTTCCCAAGTGGGTTCAAATTTTCCTCGTATCTTACGGTGTGCAAGAATAGGTCTCTTGAGAACGAGAACTAAGTCACCAACTTTGCAGGGTTCTCGGCGACCCGATCCGTCATGGGCTTGAACCATCATAGCTTGGTACGATTCAAAATTTTGTTGCGCTGTAAGTCTTTTCCCTTCCAGGATTTCTAATTCCTCTAGTCGTAATTTGGAATTCTCTTCTGTCGTGATTTTTTTTGCAACTGCAATTCTGAGTGAAGGAATCTGGACCTCTAAGGGTAACACCGCTCGGACCCATACACCGGAGCGTAAGGTGTAGCTTCGAGTAGGAGTTCGAAGGTCGTCCGTAGGCCCATAAGGCTTCTAATAACTTCTCGTGCCAATTTCTCTTATTATCGTCCAAGGTTTTCTTTAAAATTTTAACGAGAGTTTTTATTAAAAGCCTTAGCTAGGCCGTTCGCTCTTGGATAGTAAATTGTTGAATACCGCCAGTCGATTCCGTGTCTCCTGACAAAATTGTTGATTTGCATGCTTCTGAATGCTGACCCATTATCTGAGATGATCTCGCGCGGCACTCCGAAATGGTAGACAACTTGGTTCTTGAAAACCGTAGCACGTGGTGTGCTTTCACTTCTCTAAGTGGAACCGCCCGCCCACTTGGAAAAGTAATCTGTAGCCGCAAGAATGAAGCAATGTCCTTTTGAAGATGGTGGTTCTATTGGACCCACTATATCTATGCCCCAACATCCAAATGGCCACGATGCAATTGTCGGATTTAGCACATTTGGAGGTTGGTGTAGAACCACTCCGTGCACTTGGCATTGGTGACGACTCTCTGGCGATTTTCATGCGCTCGGTCATCATCGAGGGCCAGTAGTACCCTAGTCTTTTAATTTTCATTTTCATCTTCGGACCCGACTGGTGAGCGTCACAAAGTCCTGAATGCACCTCTTTAATAATTTCACGGGCCTCGGACCCGCTTAGGCATCTTAGCCACATCTGATCGAAAGACCTTATGTATAACGTGTTGTATATTAATGCGTAGGACAGAGTTCTTTTCTTGATCTGATGGGCTAACGACCTATCGTTTGGTAGTTTTCCTGTTTGCAAGTAGTCTATTAATGGCTATCGTCAATCTTCTGTGTTTTCTGTCACTCGTTGCAACCGATTCTTTTTCTTTTTCGATTTTTGTATTGTGTCTATGTCGAGCTGTGATAGGACCTGACGTACGTGAACTGACACTTCCACTGATTCGTCTTGCAAGCAAGCAAATTCTTTGTTGAGGCGGGCTAACGAATCTGCTAAAGCGTTTTCTTTTCTGGGAATTTTGTAGATTGTCACATTCAGAATCTATTCCAATAACTGTATGGCATACTGGAAGTATTGCTCGAGTCTTGGCTTTAAAATTCTATACTGTCCAGCGATCTGTTGAATGATTAATCGCGAATCCCCGTAGATGTTGATGTTTGTTATCCCCATTCGAATAGTTAATTCCAGTCTCGTTATGAGGGCTTCGTATTCCGCTTCATTGTTTGTACACAACTCGTCAAGTGGTAGGAGTATCTTAACATCCCCCGCTCCGTGTTATAAAGATAGCCGATTCCCGCCTTACCGGGCACTATCACTTGCGATTCTTCATCTTTGTGTGCTCGAAGATGCTCCGTCGAAATATAATTCCCAACATCGATCATCGGGGTCTTCTAAACTCATTATTTGTTCATCCGCAAGTCGTCATTGAGAGGAGATTCCGCCGCAAAGGGTGTGCCGCGAGGAAGTCCGCTAAGACTTGTCCCTTTACGACACGAAGATGCACGAAAGTTATATCGAATTGCAATAATATCATCGACCACCCGGCAAGTCCGCGTAAAGCGTTGGACGGGTCATCAAGTATTACAATGGATTAAATTTCGAGATCAGAGTCGACCTTATGAGAAAGCATGTACCGCCCGAGCTTTCGAGCGGCGAAGATCGGGGCCAAACATGTGCTTTTCAATTGCGGGATACTTTATTTCCGTCGGAACTAAACGACGGCTTAGGTAGTAAAGAGCATTTTCTTTACCCTCATCATTGACCTAGGCTAACAGGGCTCCGAGAGAGTCGTCTAATGCTGCGGTATAAAGTATCAACGGTGTACCTGAGACTGGGGCTGCTAAGACAGGAGGTGTCATTAAATATTGTTTAAAGTCCTCGAAGGCCTTTTAGCATTTCTCTTCCCAAATAAATTTGGCGTCCTTTTTAACTAATGCCGAGAAAGGCTGACACCTACCTGACAAGTTCGAGATATAGCGTCGAAGATATGCCAACTTCCCTTGAAAAGATCGTAGTTGTTTTAAGGTTTTGGGAGGTGGCATTTCTAAGATGGCTTTTATCTTTTCCGATCGATTTCAATTCCACGATGTCGGACAATGAATCTTAAGAATTTCCCGGAATTGACGTCGAAGGCGCATTTTAAGGGATTCATCTTAAGGTTAAATTGTCTTAATCGTTCAAAAACAATTCTCAAATCATACAGGTGATTTTCCTTTACTTTACTTTTGATAACCACATCATCCACGTAACATTCGACCTGATTGTGGATGAGATCATCAAAAATTCTTGTCATCGCTCTCTGGTAGGTTGCTCCTGCGTTCTTCAGTCCGAATGGCATCACTGTGTAGCAATATACTCCGATCGGCATTCCGAATGCCGTAAGTTTTTCATCTTCCGGAGCCATTTTTATCCGGTTGTATCCCGAAGATCCATCCATGAATGAGAATATTTCATGTGTTGAGGCAATGTAGATCGTTAATTCTGGGATCGGTAGAGGGAATTCATCTTTTAGACATGCCTTGTTTAAATCTCTAAAATCCACACAAATTCTGATCTGACCATTCTTCTTCCTGACTGGCACCACATTGGCTAACCAAGTAGGGTATTGTTCTTCACGGACAAATTTAGTGTCTATTAGCTTTAACTTCGACTATGACTTGTTGTTCGATTTCTAGACGCATTCTTTCCGGGACCTCGTCCGACCGGGACGAAATAGGATCCTCTCCTAGCTTATGGACTCGCGACCTCCGGAGCTAATCCCGGCATCTCATCGTAGTTCCAAGCAAAACAAGTCTTTAAATTCCATTAATAACTTGATTATTTCTTCGGAGTCTTCTTTATCGAGTAAGGAGCTAACAAAGGTAGGTCTAGGCTCTTCGCTAGTACCTAAGTTAACTTCCGTTAACTCATCTATCAGTAGATTCGATCTCTTATTCGAACTCGCGTGGAGCGTTTCCAGCTTGTAAATCTTCAAATTCTTCTCGTAGTTTCCATGCAGCTTTCATTAGACTCGCAAGTGACAACAAAGCAAAATTCGCATGGTCAATCGATCCTACTATGCCGAATCCGAGACCATGTTTTGAATTGGGTGGATGACCGAGTTATTCCATAATTTTTCAAAATGTTGTGATTGACCTTTTGTCCATTGTCGAGGTAAGAAACCACGCTGAATTAAATTTTGAACACAGGAGAGTACCACTCAAAAGGTAATTCCATTAATTTCGATGAAGTGACATCTTCAAATTGTACATTATTTTCGGTTTTGGAGGAAGGAGCACCACGGTAGAATTTGATGGGCTTTCAGATCGCCGCTACGTACTTCTTCGACCACCATACCCTCGATCTTATTAGAATGGATCGGGGTCGTGGTCATAGTATGTACATAGTGGTTAATCTTCTCGTACATCGATTTATATTCTTTGTTCTTTTCATCTTCGAGAGGGATCCTCGAATTGCGGCTTCTTCCGACTTATTGCCGTCGCTTCTTGTTTGATCTCTTTTTCTTCTTCGAACCCGTCTTCCCAATCAACATTGATGGTCGGCTTCGTCCGTCCAACCGTCCTAACGTCTCCGCCACGACCTCGTCCCCGGCCTCGACCTCGGATGCAAGTTGTGGAGAAACCTTCACCATCTCGCCGTAAGGGAGTGGTGAGTGACTGTTGGACTAGAACTTCAGGTTCTTCATCATCCCAAACTTCCTTTGTTTCATTTGTTATGGTATCTCTGGAGAAGATTGTTTTCTTCGGAGGTGCATAATAAGCTGCATCTTCATGGATTCCAATTTCATGTATAGAGAATGGTTGTAAGTCACCTTTGATGCACTGTTCCCCTCCATCGTAGTATTTGATGCACTGATGTAGGGATGATGGTACCATCCTATTTTCATGTATCCATGGTCAGCCTAGTAGAGCGTTGAATGACGTTTCTGAATCAATTATGTGAAATTTTGCGGTTGTCTTTGCCAAGTCACCGGTCTTCATTAGCAGTGTTATTGATCCGAGGGCTCTTTCTCCTTTCTGGTTGAATCCTCTTAATAGCATTTTGTCCGCTTCGAGCTTGCGAGCATCAATTTCCAAATATGCTAGCGTTTGAAGATTCATTATATTGATTGATGCTCCTGGATCCACCAATACTCGGAGAGTGTAAACTTCCCGATTGTAATCGAAATGTACAATGGTTGGTCGTGGTCCGCCGTCCCAAGTAGTAGGTCATTGTCCGTGAAGGTAACACCTCGCCGTTCCTTTAACAAGCAAACCTCATCTAAGGAATCTCCCGGTCATTCGAGCTAAGCAAATTTCTTGATCAAGTAAGGCCTTGATCAGAGCTTCTCTCATCTCCTTTGATAAGATGAGAGCATCTTAGATGCTTAGTTTGGCCGGTAGTTTCCTAAGATGGGCTAGCACGTTGTAGTCCACTTTATTTCCATGTGTCTTAATTTCTTCCCGAATGGGTATTTCTTCTGCCGGGGTTGGTTCTTCCTGAACAACCACCAGCTTTCCTTTGTCCTTTGGACCCATTCTCGGAGGTAGAACTCTTCCACTTCTTAAGTCGACTTCGTAATTTCTTCCGAATCTAATATCGAGTTTGCCGGTGTCTCCTCCCGAATCGGAATGACGAGTTCTTCCGGATTAGCTTCGAAGTCCGAAGGCTCTAACTCTATCGTGACTGGAGCTCCTCGAAACTCGCAAACAGATTCATTGCTTGTTGAACTCCCGTAGCCTCCCTAGTGGATGTCTTCTTCGTCATTGTGATCGTCAAGATTGTGTATGATTTGAGAATTGTTACTTGTATCAGAATCGATGTTCGGATTAGGTTGGTCGTCGCTAGTTACGTAATCGTTAGAAACAGTCAAAACGTAGCCAACGCCATAACCCTTATCATTATAAGATCCAGCCGGAGCGAGCAAATAATCATACAGAATCAGAGGTTCGAGGGATTTCTCCCCCGAATCGGAAACAACTATCCTAGGATAAGCAGCCCCTAGTCTAGCCTTAAGAGCCTCGGTCTTCTCTTCTTCATCAATTTTCTTATTTTCTTCAATCATCTCTTGTTGAGGTTGTTCTTCTATCGCAAGTGATAATGCCGACTTGAAAGGTTTCGAACTCTGAATTGAGGCTCGCACTGAAGCGGTTTGGATGTGATCCAAAATCTTCTTCGAAGACTTTGTCCAAGCGGTAGTCCATCCATCATCAGTCGCATAGGGATCTATCGGAACAATGAGATCCATCGAGATAACATCGACGGAACCTACTTTCTCGGGGTTCCTTCATGTACTCCTTCGAGATCGTTATATTCCCTTTTCGAAGATTGTCATTCGAGCCAACTTTCGAAGGTAATACAATCTTCTATCTTATGTCCAAGCATCCGGTGGTAAGGGCAAAAGTTGGGATCACCTTTCTTGTCGACTTCTTCTCGGTCTCTTAGGTTCTGGCAGCTGGAAATCCGGAGTCTTCATCGATCCAGCAACATTTTCGCACCGCCTCATTCTTGAACGGATATTCCCCGCTCGTAAGCTTCTTTAGCGTACGTTGTCGACGAGGCGGTTGTTCATACCGTTGGGATGACCGATAGCTGGGTCGGGGTTGCCGGTACTCCGTCGAGTTTGTTGCGACCGTTCGGCGGTATTTGTATTGTCTGCTTGCCTTTATCGACCGTCGCGACGATCCCGTACTTCTTTTCGAAAGTTTTCACGGGCTTCGTTTGTCTCGTTTTGTCGGTGAAACTTAATTGCTTCGCCTCCTCTTGCAAGCTTCCGGCCTTGCTTAACAACTTCTCGAAAGTCTAAATAGTAAATCCCTTGAGGAGAAGTGCTATCGAGTCATGAATGCTCTTAAGTAAAATGTCGACTGCATGTAGTTCTTGCAGCTGTGGCTCACACTTCAAACTTAGATTCCTCCATCGAAGTATGTAGTCCACAAAAGTTTCGTTCGGCTTCTGCTTCTCTACCACTAAATCACCTATAATGATGTGGTGTTGAGCTCCGGCAAATCGCTTGATGAAGAGGTTCTCTAATTCTGAAAATGTCTTCACCGAACCATTCAGTAATTCTGCATACCAATCAAAGGCAATTCCTGACAGGCTGCTGACAAACTGTCAGAAGAGTAAAACATCACTTCCACCGGCATTGCAACAACTGGCACAAAAATGTGCAACGTGCTGTCGAGGGTTTCCGGTTCCATCAAAGGTCTTGAACAGAGGTGGTACTAAGCCTTTCGGATATTGGACAGCGTCGAATTCTTCGGGTAAGGCCTACCCATCCCAATGGATGTCCCACTCTTCGATTGTGCCAAGGCTTCTCGCACTCGCTCGCTCCACCATGCTTTTGATATCCTTTTTCGGAATCATGTTTTCGTGTTGTGTCCTTTTTTAATCGATCATCCCCGTTGACGGATGTAATCTCCTTTCCTCCGTCTACAAGTGTGAATAACTTCGGGGGTGTTTCTCTTGGGGTCGAACCCGACTCGGAGAGTGGCTGAGGCTACGCCCATCTCTTCCATCCTTTTTGCCATTTGGGCGATCGTATCATCTTTCTCTTGAATTTGCATCCTCATTACTTCCGACTCCTCTCTTCTCGCGCCGCAGGAGCACCTCGTGAAGCCGACGAAGCTCGTGTTTCAACCATGTTAATTTCTGCATATTCATCATCCATGAACTCTGACGAGTCAACTTCATCTTCGAATTTCTCTTCTCTTTCTCTTGCTAATCGTCGAATATCAGTTCTTAGCTTCTCCATAGCATCTTCTAGTGGTTTTTTCTGTACATCCTTGCAGTTTTCATGCGATAACTATCGGGTTTCCTTCTCATGAGTCCCCTTTACTATGGTAGCACTTTCTTCGGACTCAAGTCTCCTGCCGAGACTTTCCTTTTCAGGATGTTGTTTTAATCTTAATTGTCTGGTAGTGGGACGCCATACCATCCTCCTAGCAGCCAGGCTGTCCGGGACCGGATGGTCCGTCGCCCAAATGCCGGAAGGTGGTATACTCCCTAATTTGTAGTCCCGAAACAACGACAAAGTGGACTAGCTTTCATTCTCCTATTCGGCTTTTCTCGTGTGATAGCAGTGTTCTACTCGCGGCCCAAGACCGGACTCGGTCGGCACCCGCCCTATCCTTCTTAAAATCTCCGACACAGTGGCATTTTTCTTTCTTTGCTAACTTTTCTATCAGGGTTTGCAGTCGAGCAAATGGCGTAATTCTAGCTCTTTTCTTACGGCCGTCATTGTAATATGCGGGCTGAGGCAATGCAGCAGCAATCTTGTGGACATTTTCCTCATCCTCTGCGGCGAAGAGGGGATGAAACCTACTTCCTCCCAAAAGTGGTATGTATTCAGGCAGCGGTGTATACTCGGGCAGTTCTTTGATTTCCTCCAGGAAAACAACTTCAGCAGCTCTGGCTTCTCTAGCAATCCTTCTACTTCTGTTCCTTCTTTGAGTCCGTGTCAGTGGTGGAATTCTCGAGCTGGACCCGATTTCAAAAATGGAAGGTCTCACATGAAGATCTGTACCCTCCACAGTAACAGGTTCATCACAGTTCTGAATTTCCTTCCCCTTTAGTCTGGCGTGGCCGGGGTAGGTGCGAGACAACTAGACCAGTGGGGGTAGCAACAACAGTCCTTCTGCGAACAACAATACTCCTCTCAGATGGAATCTTTTGCAGAGGAGGGAATTCATAAGTTGACTTGAGGTTAAACTCAATCAAAGGTTTTTCAGTTTCCGGTACTTTGCTTGTGAGTGAAAAGAGAGTGACGTCGGGGATTTTGATGTCGGTGTCCCCGAATCCTTGTCCGAATCGAATGATTCCATTATTAGCGCGCTCGTCCTCGAACACGCACGCATCCAAGTCCATCGACGAAGGAGAAAATCAGCTTTGGGCTTCCATTTCCGCAGGCGATTCCAAGTGTTAGTCCCCGAATCGTGCTTCTTCTTGTCATAAAACTTATGACGAAAAAGAAAGGGTCCGAACATATTTTCGTTTATCTTAGTGTATTTGTGGTATTAAAAGAAAAGTTATTTAGATAATTGTTTTTCGAAAAGATTTGTTCGTTAAGACAGAGAATTATTAAAAGAAGGAGAGTTGTAGGAAGGGTAAAGGAATTGGTTAGGAACCGGAAAAGGAAGAGAAAGTCTTGTAGAAACTTCTCGACCTGCAAGACCGCTCCTAAACTAATACCTATTGGGGGCCCACCCCACCTCAGAAATGAGGTAAAAGGATCTCGGAACCTCTCTGTTTAGGGATGTCTAAACAGTGGCTCCTAAATCCGAGAGAATGTCGGCTATACTCGTTCAAGGTAGAAATGAACATAGTATTCCAACGGAAAGAAGGGTAGTTTGATCCACTAGGGACATGGACACACTACCGATTTTTGAAAGCAGAATTATCTGATTAAAATGGAGAGTGGAATTTTCCCCAGCGGAGTCGCCAGAAATTGTACGACTTATTTTTAGGTTGAGTGTTGTATTTTTTTAAAAGAGGTGACCTACAGAAATTGTCGGCGAATTTTTAATTTAATTTAAATAAATAATTTGAAAAGTAGTATTTGATTTTGAAAATAATTTTGAATTTGAAAATTTTAAGATATGAAATCAAACTGATCTCACTTCCCAAATAGTTTATATAAATGAGCGCCACATCACAAGCTATGTATCTATCCCGAAGAATAGACACAATACTTGATGATGGGGGCTCGATTAAATAAACTAGAAGATTTGTGACATCCGTTTGGTCTGCGAACCAATTTTATAAGCCGACAAATTCCCCTGCTTAATATAAATGAATTAAGCAGGGTTTATATTACCTGGGTTCTTAAAATTCCCTATAAGGGCAAGCCCCTATAGTTAATTACATCTTAAATGACGGGAATCACTTAAGAAAACTCTCGATAATAATCAATAATTCTGCTCTCAAGAATCTCAAAGTTTAAGTTTTCAAAGGATTGGATTTTTGAATTTCAATAGGGAATGGATCGAGTTTGGAACATTTTGTTTTGGGAATTCAAAGGAAGAAAGGTAGGAGAAATTAAAGATTCGAAAAGAACTTCGGTAATTTCCCGACTATCCTATTGTTTGGCTTGAATTTAGGAAAGTCCTAATATTTATTTAATGTTTTGATCTTGCCAATTTTAATTAATTAGGACTTATATTCATATATCATGATCATACAAATAGCCTCGAAGATGTGAGGGTTTATGTCGTATCGGACGACTACCTCGGAATCCTAAGACCGGTTAGGGCTTAATTTGCAATGCAAATGCCTAACAAAAGGTTGAGGATTTATGTTGCACTAGGAAAACTACCTCAAAGTCCTATGGTTTAGTTATTTAATTCTAAGAAAGTTTTGTCAAGTAGACTCGTGTTTTGCTGATGACGATGGCCGTGCTGCCCACCATGCTCCGAGCTCCTTGTTGTTGTAGAGGTTTAGTTTTAGAAGATTAAAAATCAAGAGATGAGAAAAGTGTTCTGGTTTAGAGAAGTTTTAAAATCCAAGTGTTTTTCATGTTTTAATTAAAACAAATCTTAAAGTTGATTATAACAACACCGTTTAAGATCCCACGGTTCCATCCTTCCAGCATCGTTATTTTTATCGGATTCACTTAGTCCAGATGAATTTGCTAAACTCAACTGAATTAGTTCTACACTTTCATTTAGACCGTGGGAAATCCCGTTAGCAACACGTTGGTTACATCATCCGAGGTATTCCGGATCATCCAACAAGACGTTTTAATTTAGTTGTAATTATAGTTTTGTATTCTGTTTGTGATTAAATTTTGAGTTGTTTTATATTTTGAAATGTAGTGGCGGTGAATGTTATCTTGTAATGACTTTTAATTTAATTTTGGTTTTAGTTTTAGGGACTATCCTAAAGGTGTTGGTTTTCATGCAATAGTTGTTTATCATGCAAGAAAAGTAAAGTGCATCTGCAATAAAGTAAATTGCAAGAAAGTAAATTGCAATAAAATAAAAGCGTACCTGGAGGGTCTTCCCGTCATCCAAGCCGCACTTAAACACAATTTAGAATATTTAAGCATTTAAAGCAAGTTCCTAGGTAAAGCTAAGGGAAGGGTTATGGTTTTCTACCAAGTTCCTAATCCTATAGCTAGTCATTTCCTATGACGTCTAAGTTCTTGTGTTTTGATTTGAGGACGATTTACTTCATCAAAGAATAATTAAGTTCAGTTGTTCTTATAAACATCCTATCGTACTAAGGAAGTGCTTAAGACGAATCTTAAACATCTTTTCAATACATTTAGGATTGTTTTAAGTCCAAGAGAATTTAATTATATAATGAATCAATTATCCAGGAGTTCGAGCTTTGTTATCTTGCCCAGTGAACTAGGACATTTAAATATCCTATGAGTGAAATAACACTTCACTTAACACTCCGTTTAAGAGTTATGACATCATGAGCTTTTGAGGGCAAATTAATGTTCAAATGGTTTGTGATTTAACTTAATTTCAATCAATGGGTTTAAGTTTGGAATAGTGTTCAAGTTGTTTTAAATTTATTTTTGAATTCTTTTGTCGTAAGTGATGTTATATTTAATTCAATTCAATTTAATTTAACTTTAATTTAATTTAATTTGATTTAGTTTTAATTTTAATTTAATTTATTTAACTTAATTTTTAATTTTATTTTAACTTGTTTTTTTTATATTATTATATATTTTTTTATTTAATTTAATTTAATTTAATATGTTTTAATTTAATTTAATTTAATGTGATTTAATTTAATTTAAATTAATTTAATTTTAATTTTTATTTAATTTAATTTAATTTAATTTTAAACTTTAATTTAATTAAATTTTAATTTAATTTTATTATAGATTTTAATTTAATTTAAATTTTAACTTAATTTTATTTTTAATTTTAATTTAATATTTTATTTTTTTTTTATGTTTTAAAAATGATTTAATTTTAATTGTTGAAGTATTAATTTAATTGAAATTTTAAAAGGATTTACTTTAATTTAATTTAATGATTAAGTCTTTTAGCATTTTAAATTTTGAATTTGGATTATCATTTTAATTAGGAATTGAATATTATTGAGGTGATTAATTTAGGGATTCTTAGATTAAAGAATAAATTTCTTCCTAATAATATTCATGTTTTAATAATTCCAATTTTTCATTATTCTTCCAAATTTAATTAATTATTTAATTAAGGTTTATTTTGATTAGTTTCAAATTATTTGGTAGGTTTATACCCTTTAAATACCTAAGTTTCAAACATCCAAAATTAACTTAATATCAAATATTTTACCCACCCTTTTAATTAAACCTAAAAATTTTTAATTATAAGTTAAAATTTTAATTACTATTTTGCCCTTTAAACTTACTAATTTCATAACTCACTAAATTGAGCTTAAATGAATTTGAAATTTTTATGTGGCTTCACTCATATGTCAATCAAGACATTAGAGGAGAAAATGTGATTTTTCTGTATTTAATTTAGGGATTTCCAAGGAAAATTTAATAATTTGACCAAGGGAAAGTTTTTGTCCTTAAGAAAATTATGGGACATTCCTAATGACCAGAGAACCACTTGGACCAATTTTGGTGATTTTTTGAATTATATTATTTTTATTATAATTATTTTGAGTTTTGGAGTATTAATTAATTTAAAAATAAAATAAAGATTGAAAAATGAATTTTATATTTTTCAAAAATCTCTCTGATATCAAGGAAACCAGAGAACCAATTTTGTAATTTTCTGATTTTTATTTGATTTATTAGAATTATTTTAGTGGAAATGCTAGAAAATACATTTTTTTAATTTTAAAATTACCCTAGGGCTTTAAAATTTAATATCTCATCATAGAGACCTAAGAAAAATATGGGTTTGGTCCTAAGTGATTAAAATTCAAAATATGACATTTTGGTGAATTTTATTATTTTTGTGATTTTTATTATTTTTTAATTATTAAAAATAATAAAATAATGCAAAAAATCAACTTTTTTAGAAAATTGTAATTTTAATTTTCTTAAATTCCCCTGATATCAGAGAGTCTCCAAAACCAATTTGGTGAATTTTTGAAAAGTATTTTGAAAGTTATGATTTTTTAAAGTTTAAGTTGGCTAAATGGCTTAATCAACCCATTTTGTAGGGCTAACCAAGTCCAATTGACTTCAAATTTTTATGGTGAGTTCCTCTGATCCTAAAGGTCAGTGGAGAATTGATTTCAAGTCAATTTGATGTATGATTAGCTCTAATTAATTAAGGACCTATTTTGGGTGTTTAAGCCAATTAGGGTTATTCCAAGTGGATTAATTCAAAACCTATTTTTCCTAGAATCCTCTCGGTCATAAGAAACATCCTCAAATTTTCCTAGAATTTATTTCACAACATGCTAATTATTGGAATTAAAATATTCAGAATAGTGACCTAGAATTGAAAAATCAATAACTCTTCATAGGGTGGCCTCCGACTTTGGAAAATTCAGGGAATGTTCCCAAATTCAGAGGCTTCAAAAGCCCTATGGTCTCATGCCATGGTGAATTGTATACATGCGTGGAGAATTGAAATAGTGCATAAAGTAAATAAATTATTAAAAATCAAATACTTAATGAAATTAAATGATTTCTTTTCCACATTATTTTCCTCTGTTCACTGAGCAAGAAGGTATTTTTATTTTATTTTTCTGATTTTTCTACACAAAGTTATCTATTTTTGAAGTTTAGGGAATTAAATAAATAAGAAAATGCCTATTTTCCTACTTATCCAGACACGGCGCTCTCGTCATCCTCGGCATCTCCGAACGACCACGCGGTGCGCTCCCATTCAATGCCGCCATTTGAGTCAGCAGCCTGGGTCCCGCCTTCCGCGTATCATCCGCTGATCCGACCTGATCTGAGCCGTCCATCCGCGCGTGTATTGAATGAACGACATACGTTCATCGTCCCCAAGCCTCCTAGCCCGAGAACCGTCCACACTAAAACCCTAAGAACTCACTCATTTCTCAACGGATTTTCATGTTCTTGTGTTTCTATGGCTTCGTCTTCGAAGAGACGAACACATTCATATGGTTTATGTAGCATGAAATCGATTCAATAAAAATGGAGAATGTTCGAAGCTCGGGAAGAAGAGTGAGACCATACCTTTGTTCGAGAAGTGTGGCTTCGATCCGAGGGTCGAGTCACCTTCGATTGGGTCCAAGCAAGCTCCGGATGAAGTCTCCCGGCTCGGTGAATTGTCCAAGTATGATTTCGACCAAGCCCGATTTCAACCTTTCGAGTCCGGAACGGATGGGTGGCCCGGAGAGGGGGCTTTCACCTGGGAACTTCTCCTCTTGACCTTGGCAGGTGTAGGTGAGTTTAATTTGATTTTGGTGAAGGATTTGGGAATGTCCTATTCTGGCCTGAGAATTGAGCTCCAAAATTGAGAACAATTAGTGGGGATTAGGGCAGGAGGACAGTGGGGATCAAGTGCTCTAGGTGTGGGGAGAGTCTGGAGTAATTTTGGCAGAGTTTCCTTAAGGTTGATTCAGCACCTCCTCCATGGCCGAGAGGGGTGGGGTTTAAATAGAGAGGTCGGAGGGCCTCCTGTGGGGAGTTAGGTCTTGGGATCAGCTGCTTAGGTCAAGGGAAGAACAGCCATGGTGGCCATTGGACATGGGGCAACTCAGCAAGGTGGAATTCCAAAGTTTGGCTCCTCCCCATGTCTCGGCCATGGCGTTTTCTGGCGGCCTAGTGGCTGGCCGGCTAGGCACTGGTCACCATCCTGTTCAGGTGGGTCAGGGCTGGGGTTTAGTATAGGCAATTGGCCAATGCCATGTGTAAAGGGCTTGGATTAAAATGGTATAGGGAAGAGGCCATTTTGGCTCCAAATGGGTCAACCCATCCTTTTGGGCTAGGTGCACCACCCAATGCTTGGTTTAGGCTGAAGGGAAAGTGATTTGGTTCAACATAATCAGCAGGGTCAAGTCACCATCCAAGCACAATAAGGCATAAGCATGGTTAAGGGGAATCATGGGAGTGGTTAATCACCTTAAGGGAATGTGGGAAGGATCTCCTCCTTTTGCCCAATGTAGTAAGGTCACATGTGAGCAACTCACATGGCTTGCATGTGGCTTAAGAGTGGCTTCATGGCTTGCCTTTAGCTTGGGAAAACGCTTGGTCAATTTCATGAAAATGGATTTTAGAAATTTTGGTAATTTTGGGGTGATTTGATGGGATTTGGCATATGGCTTGATTTGGAACCATTTGATGATTGATTTAGGACTTAAGGGATGATTTTAATTGAATGCATGATGAAGAAGAGTGTCATATGGACTTTGGATGAATTTTGAGCCTTTGAAATTTAGTGAAGATGGGCTTTTAAAATGGTTTAGGGAAGTGGGCTTTTGGATTTTAAAATGGATTTTAGGATGAAAGTTTGGTAAAGGCTTGGGCCAAATAATTCTTGGGTTTGGCTTAAGGATGTTTCATGATTGATTTGAAACAAATTTGGAGTGATTTGGGTTTGAATTGGGTTGAATTTGGGTTGATTTGATAAATGAGCCTATGTAGGTCAAATTGGGCTAACTTGGGCCAATGTTGGGCTAGGGTTGAAATTGATGTTAAATTTATGTTAAATTGATGTTGGGAAATGTTTATGGGAGTGTTTGAAAGAGGTTCTAACTTTGGTTGGATTTTGATTTTGGGATTTGGGCTCATTTGGGTTAGGGGTGGATTTAGGTCAAAATTGGGCCTTTTGGTTTTAGGTTGAATTTAAGTGGGGTTTGGATCCAAATTTTGGGCAAATCATGTTAGTGTTTTGTTTTTGGGGATGTTAGGGAAGGTTTAGAAAAGATTTGGGGTTAATTGGAGTTGAATTGGTTTGGTTTGGGTTAGGTTTGGGTCATGGGTCCAAATTGGGCTTTAATGCCAAAAGTGAAATTGGATTCAAATGTCAATCAAATTGGACTTGGATTTGGTCTAGATTGGTGTTGGGAGTGTTGAATTGAAGTTTATAATTGAATTGGACCAGAATTTGGGTTAATTGGGTAGGTTTGGTTTGACATTGGGCTCATTTTGGGTTAAAATGGGTCAAATTGGGGATTTTGACAAAAGTGGGGTAAATTTACATAATTGGGATTATTTGGACTTAGGGGTCAATTTGGCCCATGTTGTAGTTGAACAAAATGAAATTGGGAATATTTGGAATTTTCTGGAATTTTATGGGAATTTTCTGAATTTTTGGATTTTTGGGTCACGAGGGGCATTTTGGGTATTTGGAGGGTATTGGGAGGTATTTTTTGGAATTTTTGGTATTTTTGGCTATGGATGGTCAATTTGTGTGATGTGGGAATGTTTGGGATTGTTCTTGAGGAATTTTGGGTGATTTGGAGATTTTTCGAAAATTTGGGTAATTTCAAGGATTTTGGGTAGGCTAGGCAGGTCCGGGGTCCCAGGGGTCAAAAATTAAAAATTTGGAAAATTGAAGATTGGGTGAATGTAAGTGGAATGAAATTATTTTGGTTGAGCCATGAAGCCATATCAATCCCACATGAGCCATGAAGGGACTCATTTGAGGCATTCACTATGTTGTTCCTAACCCTCTTAGTCAAGGGCTTAGGGGTTAAGGACCATCCATGTGAATCACTTTCATGAGTCAGGAGGTCAAGTTGGGTATATGTGTGGTTTTAGGAGGTGTGTGAAAGTGTAGTGTACAAGTGTAAGGTGTGTGTAAGTCAGTCCTCACCAGACCAGGCCACCCAGGGCAGTCCTAAGGCCAAATAGTCCTATAGGAACCCATCCTTTAAACTTCCACATTTGATTTCAACCCTCTAGGTGATTAGGGGTCTACAGTCAAGTTTGTGGAGTTTGCAGGGAGCTAAGAAGTGGTTTGAAATTCTAGGTGGTGGGTCCCAATTCTAATCCTCTAAGATAGTCAAAGGAAAAGCCTAAGGCTAGATCCTAAGTACTAAAAAAGAAGAAGAGAAGACCTCATCAGAAATGAGGTCAACAACTAAGTCTAAGTTAAACTAGAATTAGGAGGATTTTAAGTTGTGAATAAGCCTTGGTTTGTTTAGGCATAAAAGTGTTTCATGTTGAATTTTGAACAAAATGAGTTAGAAATAAGGGGTTAAATTTGAACTAAGTCTAATATAAGTTAGACTCAGGTTAGGTCTAGGTTGGTTTAGAACTAAGAGGGTTTATGTTTAACTATGTCTGAGTTGAGTTAAAACTAGGTTTGATCTATATTAAACTAGAATTGAAAGGAATTCTATTTAAACCAAGTCTAAGTTATGTTAGACTTAAGTGAGGTCTAGTTTGATTTGAACCAAGGATAAGTTCAATTTGAACTATGCCTAAGTTAGGTTAGAGCTATGTTTGGTCTGGGTCTAGCGAGATCTATGGAAAAGTTCAATTTATAGAAAGTGAAAGTTAGGTTAGACTTAGGTTAGGTGTTGGTTGTGCTAGACCTAAAGTTTCTATTAAGTCTAAGTTGGGTTAGAAATAGAGTTTAGTTTAGTTTAGGTTTAATTTGGGTTAAACCTAAGGGAATGAAATATGTCTAATTTATGTTAGAATTAGGGTTTAGTTTAGATTATGTTTAATTCAGGTTAGACCTAAAGGAATTGAAGTAATTATAAATTTGGTTAGACTTAGGATTTAATTTACTTTAGGTCTAATTTGAGATATACTTAAAGGAAAGGGACTTAGTCTAAGTTGGGTTAGACTTGGGGTTTAGTTTAGTTCAGGTCTATTTTGGGTTAGACCTAATGTTTTGATTTAGTTTATGTCGAATTTGAGTAGTCATAAAGGAGTTAGACTAAGTTTAAGTTGGGTTTGACATAGGGTTTGGTTTATTTAAGGTCTAATTTGGGTTAGACCTAAAAATTGGACTAAGCCAAATTGAGTTAGACTTAGGGTTCAACATAGTTTAGGCCAAAATTGGGTATGACCCAAAGGATTAGCTAAGTCTAAGTTAGGTTAGACATAGGGTTTGGTCTAGTTTGCTAACTCTAAGTTATGTTAAACTTAGGGTTTTGTTTAGTTTAGGTCTAATTTGGGATAGAACTAAATGGATTGAACTAAGTCTAGGTTAGGATAGAAGTAGGGTTTAGTCTTGTTTAGGTCCAATTTTGGTTGGGATAGACCTAAAAGGGTAGGACTAAGTTTATGTCGGGTTAGACTTAGCGTTTGGTTTAGTATAGGTCAGACCAAAGCTTAGGGTTTATGTCTAAAGTGGGTTAGACCTAATGGGTCGGCTAAGTCTAAGTTAGGTAAGACTTAGTGTTTAGTTTAGGTCTGAGTTGGGTTAGACCTAATGTTTGGACTATGTCTATGTTAGGTTAGACTTAGGGTTAAGTTTAGGTTTGATTTGGCTAGACCTAAAGGGTTAGTGTAAGTCTAAGTTGGAATAACTTTAGGGTTTAGTTTAGCTCCGATTTGGCTTAGACCTAATGTTTAGACTAAGTATAAATTTGATTAGACCTACAGTTTAGTTTAGGTTTAATGTTGGTTAGGCCTAAATGATAGGCTAAGTCTCATGTGGGTTAGACTTAGGGTTTGGGTTTCAGTCTAATGTGGGTTAGACCTACAAGAAAGCTTAACTCTAAGTTTGGTTAGACTTATGGTTTAGGTTTAGGTCTAATGTGGATTGAACCTAAAAGAAATGTAAAGTCTAAGTTGGGTTAGAAGTAGGGTTTAGTGTTAGTTCTAATGTGGGTTAGACATAAAGGATATACTATTTGTGTTTGGGTCTCATTTGAGGTAGACCGAAAGGGTGGTCAAGTTACAGTTTGGTCTAAGTTGTATTAGACCTAAATGACTAGGGCTAACTTGGGTCTATCATTGGCTATACACAAGGATAAACCCAATTTAATGGTGAGCCACATTAAATCTAATTGTGGTTCAAGCTCGATACGAATTGGGTTGGGTCTAAATGTGGGCATACTTGGGTTAGGCTAAGTTTGGTAAACCCTAAGCTGAGTTTAAGCTCAAATTGGATAAACTCGAGGTCAGTAAGGATAACTTCATGTTTAGAGGGGTAACCATGTTGTTAATCCCTAAAGAGCAGAGCCCTAGGATTTATGTAATGTCTTAAACCAAATTAGGCTATTGTGTAGATTTAATTTTTCATTTTTTACCCCTAACTTCCTAGTTTTAATTTTCTATTTTTTGAAAGTGGAATCTAACATTTTAGGAGTCATATTTGTCCTCATACATTTTCTTGTTAATATTCTTTTTTATTTTTCATTTTTTAATGTTTTATAATTATTTTTTAAAATAATTACAAATGTGGTAGGAAATTGGTCATATTAATTTTCGGGAATGCTTCTGATCATCAAAAAATCAGAAAATGCTCCCAAGTGTTGGGGTAACAATCCCTGAGATTTTCATTTTTTGGTTTTATATTTAATTTTTAATAATTAAAAATCTCTCTAGAAAATTTATTTAATTAAAAATTTTGTATAATTTAATTGTTTTATCTTTTATTATCATTATTTTCCTCCCTATTAAAAAAATTCCTAAGTACATTTATTTTATTGTTGTAATTTTACTACACCAAGTTTATTTAATTTTAAGGATTTATTTAATTTAGAAAATAGGATTTTCCTACTTATCCATGCAGCACCTCTCCATCCATCATAAGCTTCAAAAGTCCAAGCTTCTTCCACTGGGTGGATACGCTTTCCACCCGAACGTCAAGGTGTCTCGCAATCTGGTGTTCTCGTGCCCCACAGTTCGGTGGTTCGACTTGATCCCTGTCGTCCATTTCTAATAAACAGAAGTGGATGGTATCAGTTCATCATACTCACAATAGAAAGAATAGGGAACCATAGATGATAAAACTCTAAGATCTCTCTCGATTTATAACCAAATCACTCAGGGTTTGGTCATATAGCTGCATCTAAGTTAGACGACCTATCTATACTAGTTGATGGAAATGCATTGTTCATTTCTTTTATAAAAGACCAAATCAGAGGTTAAATTTTGAGATTTTATCCCATAACTTGTCCCAGGAATTGCGGCCTCAATTGGGCTTGATAGAGATGATCGATTTTATTCCATGAAGCTCCTCCCTATTTTAATTTGATCTGGGATTGGCTTTATCTATGAGCAAGGTCAAATGTTGGCTCTGGTTAGTGTTAGAATGAGTTAGAGGGCTCAGGATGCCTTAATTTTGATCTGGGAGGTTGTCTCTTGGCTTAGGGAAGCTTTCGGGAGAGTTAATTTAAATTTTGTATGAGTTCATGTCGAGACTGAAATTTTCTCTAGATTTTAATGAAAAAATTAGACTTTGCTAGTGATGGAGGTGGCCTGATAGGAGGATCAACTGCCTAGAATGGAGGAGTTTTTTCTCTGTTAAATGCCAAAGCTTTAGGAGATTGAGTAGGAAACTTGTTGTACACCTAGGGTTCTCGAGCCCCATCCTTTTAAAGCCATGGGTGAGGTGAGGGGAGCATGGCATGGCATGGGGAAGCTCAGGTAGCCCCTCACCCCCCTCAGAGAATATCCAAGGAATTTGCAGAGGTTTTGGACAACAAGAAGGAGCTTTTGAAAGTTTTGATGTCTTGGCCATGATGAGGCCAATGGTGGGAGAGAATACATGGGGAGGAGCTCATGTTGATTGGGGAGCCTTTTGGTGGGAGGCTAAGGCCAGGTTTGGTATGGCCTTGGCTCCCAAAGGCTTAGTTCGACATCTTCAAAAGTTTGTCAAATGGGTCATGACCATGGTGCCATCAAGCCTTTCCCATGATGAAGTGTGTGAGTTTGTCTCCTAGTGATTTGTTTTAGCTAGTTTTGCCTTATTGTGCGACCCACATGTCATGGTGGGTCACATGTAAGCCATAGTCAGTCCATTTGTATTAGGCTAAGGGTTTAGGTTTGATTTTTTTCGGGTTTTGGGTTTGGATTTGTGATATGGCATAAAGCATGCTTATTTTTCCTTTTCTTTTACACCTATTTATGGATGAAATTGCACATTAAATAAGGATATTTTTATGTTTTTCTTGTTGTTACAACATGTAATAGAAGTGGAACAAATTAAAGAAGAAGCGGAGCAATGCAGAGGTGACATTGAGCTAAGGGATGATCAAGTGATTGGTGAAAAGGAGCTAACCTTTAGGTGCAAAAGAGCTCAACACCAGTGCCTTGGTGCCAAATTAGTGTTTCCTAGGCGCTAATTTCTATCTGAGCAAAAAGAAAGATTGACACCTAAGTGCGTGCCCTTTGACTGCAAGGCGCCATCAACTGCTTGGCAGTTTTTCAACAGTTTTCCTGCATGACTTGGGGAGTTACACAGATGTTATGGGTGGCATCATTGGAGGATGCTAAGCACTTCTAGACACTTGGAAAGTTAATGTAAAGTCTAGAGTCTTAGACTTGTAGCAGGAGTGTTTAATTTGTTTTTTTTTTCTTGAGAGTTTTTGGTGATGATTGAGAGTTATATTGTAAAGGAGATATTAAACATTACATGAGGCATTTGAGGATCCTTTATGGATGATTCAAAATCACCTTTTACAGGGGAAAAGCTAAGTATTGTGTTATATTTTATGTTTTATTGTTTGTACACACAATTCTAGTGGATTTGCTTTGTTTTAAAGAGATGGTTTGTGGTGTTTTTTCATGCATTATAAGTCGTTTCTTCTTACCTTTCACTAGTGATGAATAAGTTAGTTATGTAAGATTGTAGGATGCTTTTACAATTAGTTTCAAATCCTTATTGTGATGAGTGTTCTTCCATGGTTAATTTACTTTTCCTTCTGGCAAAATGATTAGTCATAACATGTTGTGATCCGTAATGACTCGGGAGAGCTATGGAGGAAGGATTAAAGTATTTACATTGAACTATTGGGTGAAGAAAAAGTAGCCCAAAAGGCGATGCAAATAGATTAAAAAAATCTTTGATGCATTTAAATTGGGGTTTAATGAATTAAAACCAATTTAACCAAACTTATTTATGCGCTCGGGAGAGGATAAATAAGAGAATTACTCATATTTAACACAAAAAACAATTACAGTTCTATTTATTATGTTCCTACACACTACTTACCTCATTCCAAGAGAGGTTAACTCTTTATCTTGGTAATCACCAATCAAATTAAGCTAAATGGGATTTCTATAAGATTTAACATATAAAGTTGATTGCAGTATTGTAGCATTAATTTATGTAGCTATAACCATATCTAGATTTTAGGCTAGGAACTAATCCTTGTAGGCTAGAACTTCTTCTCAATTCAAATTCCCTCACTCCCTTTGGGATCGATATTCTTGGCATAAAAATTTGATATTAATGATATGTCACATATACATGCATGAGTCCTAAGTTTGCTAGAGCATCTAATTAGGGGGTATCAAGTTTTTGGTGCATTCACGAGGGAGTTACGTCCTAGTTAACTTTGGAGAACTTTAGTTGAAAAAATTAGACTTTGGCATAGAAATTCATATTTTAGTTTCATTGAGTAATAGTTTGTTTGTTTAAAAAAGAAAAAAAATGAAGTTTTTTTGAAGTTTTTTTCTTGTGTCTTTTTGCTAAACTTACTAGTTGGGAATTTTGTTAGTTATTGCATAGTGCAGGATTTGAAGGACTTGAACCTACATTTTAGAACTAAAGAAAATTATTAGGAAAATTAGAAAATAGAAAAGCCTTCATGAACCTTTAGAGGAAATGATGAACTTTCAGTAAATTAACTTAGACAACCAAGTACCAATTGATGATCATTATAACATGCGTAGACTGTTAAGGATTACGCTAATCCTATGGAAGATGAAATTCACTCAAGTATTTAAAATTTTGCTGTAAAAGCTAACACATTTGATTAATGCTTTCTATTATCCAAATGGTGCATAATAACCAATTTCGGGCAAAACCATTTGATGATCCAAAATTTGTGGTTCATTTCATTATGATGGTGTGTTAAGAAAAAATTTTAAACTTAGGCTTTTTCCATTTCCTTGAGGGATAAGGTCAAAATGTGGTTGAAGTCATTGGCACAGGGATCAATTAGGACTTGAGGTGACTTAGCCTAAAAATTCATAGCTAAAAATTTCCCACCTTTAAAAATTGCTAAACAAAGGAATGATATTACTTCATTTTTCCAGTTAGAAGCTAAGTCGGTTTATGAGGCATGAGAAAGATTTAAAGAACTTGTTATGAAGTGCCCACATCATGCACTGGTTGATTCGCTAATTATTCAAAGATTTTACAATAGTTTGGTAGGATCCCTTAGATCTATTATTAATGCTGCCACTGGTGGTTAACTCATGTCCAAATCATTTGATGAGGCTTATTCGTTGATTAAGGAGATGGTCACTAACAATTTCAATAGTCTTCTGAAAGAGTAAACACTATGAAGGCAGCTAGTGTGCATGATATAGATGTGTTGTTAATTCTAACCTTTCAGATAGCAGCCATATCAAAGAAGCAAGACCAATTTGGAATGAACCAACATCAAGTACCTCCAGTAATTGAGAAAATTTCATTTAGACAAATAGTTGATGCTAGTATTTCATCATTTGAAAAACTAAATGCAATTAACAAAAACCTAACAACTCGTATTCCAACCTCTATAATCTGGGTTGGAAAAGTCATCCTCACTTTAGCTGGAATAATAATAGTTGTGGGGAAACTAAAATTTGGAAATAACTAGGTAAGTCTTTTAAGAAGTTGGAAGAACTAGGGTTGTACCATCTATAGACCTTATTAACCTCTAGGATTTAACTCTAATCCACAATTTAAGGAGAAGAAGTTATCTTGGGAGGAGGTTGTATTATAAATGGAGAATCAACTGTAAATAACAAGGAACATAGAGACCCAATTGTGATAGATTGCTAACTCCCTTAACAACCGACCCCAAGGAACTCTTCCTAAAAACACTGAGAATAACCCTAAGGAGAAGATTAGTGAGCATGTGAAAAATATCAAACAAAGGAGTGGAAGAGAGTTGGAGGATTCGGTTTTGAAAGATATTGATGTTGAAAAGGAGATTGTGGAAACTAAAAAAACTTTGGAGTTCTCTAATGACATAGAAAAAATCAGTATCTCCAACTAAAATTAAACTAAAAAAACCACCAGCTCCATTTACTCAAAGTCTCAAACAATAGAAGTTGGATCAACAATATTTAAATTTTTTAGAAGTATTTAAGAAGCTAACTATTACTATTTCTTTTTGTTGAGGCTTTGGAGAAAATGCCCAAATTTGAACGTTCACAAAAGATATTCTTAACAAGAAAAAGAAGTTTAGAGATTATGAGATAGTTGCACTTAGTGAAGACTACAATGCTATTATTCAAAATAAGCATCATAAAAAACTTAATGATCCTAAGAGCTTTAATATTCCTTGTGCAATAGGTGAATGATTTTATGAAAAAGTTTTATGTGATTTTGGAGCAAGTATTAAACTTATGTCATTGTCTATTTTCATAAGGTTGGTATTAGGAGAAGTATCTCCTACCACTGTAACAGTTCAGTTAGCTGATTGTTCGATCACTTATCTAAAGGGGATTATAGAAGAAGTGGTTTAGTCAAGTGGATAAATTTATCTTCTTTGTTGATTTCATTATTTTAGATATGGAGGAAGATAAAGTAATTCCAATCATTTAAGGTATACCTTTCCTAGCCACTGGACAAGCTATGATAGATGTGTAAAAAGGTGAACTAACTATAATAGTAAATGATCAAGAAGTTACATTTAATGTCTTAAAATCTTTGAAATAGCCTTCACTAAGAAATGAATATACATGTTTTTTGATGGAATTAATTGATTGTTTGTGTAGTAGCCATTTTCGAGAAAGTTATGAAGTTAAATCAGTAGAACCAAATTTAGATGATGAGGAAGACACAGACTTATAGGATGAATCAAAACTATTGATTATTGAAGCTTCAAAATTTGTTGAGGAGAGATTTGAGATTCTATATTTGACAAAAAGTAGTAAACCTCTTATTTGTTCTATTGAGGAACCCCTTGAACTTGAGATGAAGGTGCTTCCCACTCACTTAAAGTCTTCTTACTTAGAATAGTTATATACACTATCAATTATCATATCCTTTGATTTGAATCATTTAAAAGAAGAAAAATTAATGAATATTCTGAGGAATTATAAGAAAGCTTATGACTGCACCATAATGGATATAAAGGTGATTAGGCCTTTTATTTGATGAAAGATTACCAAAAAACCCCTGGCACATCCTCAAAGGAGATTAAATCCAATTATGAAAGAAGTTGTCAAAAAAGGAAATATTGAAATGGCTTGATATATTTATTATCTATCCTATATCATATAATTCTTGGATTAGTCATATTCACTGTGTTTCTAATAAAGGAGGAGTGATAGTAACTATAAATGAACATAATGAATTAATTTCAACTAGACCTGTTACTGGGTGGCAAATATGTATAAACTATAGAAAATTAAGTTCTACCAATAGGGAAGATCACTTTCCTTTACCATTTTTCGATCAGATGTTGGATATGCTAGCTGGTCATCCATACTTTTGTTTTCTAGATGGGCATTTGGGGTATCATTAGATACCAATAGCTCTGGAGGATCAAGAAAAGACAAAAGTTATAAGTTTTTATGGGAATTTTGGTTTTTAAAGAATGTCTTTTGGGTTATGTAACGCACCTGCTACTTTTCAGAGGTGTATGATGTCAAGATTCTGTGACCTGATTGATATAGGGATTGAAGTCTTTATGGATGACTTTTCAGTGTTAGGAACAACATTTGATTCTTGTTTAAATGATTTAGCAAAGGTGTTCAAATGCTGCAAAGAAATCAACTTGGTTCTTAATTGGGAGAAGTATCAATTTATGGTTTCGGGAGGAATCGTATTAGAACATAAAATATTTGTAAAAAGCATGGAAGTAGACCCAACAAACATTCATGTGATTAAATAACTAACTCCTCCTACTATTGTGAGAGGATTTAAAAGTTTTCTGAGATATGTTGGATTCTATTGACGATATATAAAAGAATTTTTCATGATTGTCAAACTCCTCTATGTCTGTTAGAAGTGGATTTCCTATTTAACTTTGATAATGAATGCCTAAATGCCTTCAATTTTCTAAAGAGAAATTAGTCACTGCTCCTATTATTGTTTCTCTTGATCGAAGGAAACTACTTGAGCTAATATGTGGTACCGGTGACTAAGCTATTGGGACATTTTTAGGACAAAGACACGATAAAATGTTTAAGGCTATATACTATGCCAGAAAAAATCTTTACGAAGCTCACATTAATTACACCACTACTCGAAGGAGTTATTGGCCGTAGTATATGCTTTTGATAAAAATAAATCATTTTTTAATGGAACAAAATGTAATGTACACACTGACCATTATGTTATTAGATCTTTTAAGTCAAGAAAGAATCCTAAAACAAGATTGATAGATTGGTCCTTTGATGAAAGAATTTGATATCTAAATTGTAAATAATAAGGGTTTTGAAAATCTAAATAGCGGACCATTTATCAAGGCTGAACTTGGGAGATTCATATTCTTATTAAAATGAAATTGATGAGAATATTTCTGATGAGCAACTGTTTGCTATTATTGAGTATCACATTTCGTGGTATGCTAACATAGTAAATTTTATAGTTAGTAATATTAAGCCTTATCACATGACATGCCATCAATGGAAGAAATTCATACATGATGCCTAAAATTACTTTTGTTATGACCTATATCCTTATAGAAAATGTAAAGATCACCTGATTAGAAGCAGTGTTCCCTTTGAAGAAACCCTGGAAATTATTAAGAAATTTCATGATTCTAATTTTTCGAACATTTTGGAGTAGGTAGAATTTCTTGTAAGATTTTCTAATTTAGATTTTATTTTCTTAAGTTATTTAAAGATGTTACATTATATATAAAAATCTGTGATTGATGCCAGAGAGTATGCAATATTTCTAAGCGAGATACATGTTCCAAAATTTTAATTTATAGATTGAGATTTTTGATGTTTAGGGATTAGATTTTATGAGACCAATTGTACCATCGTTAGGAAATTTATATATTTTAGTAGCTATAGACTGTCTCAAAACCGATTGAGGTAATAGCTCTTCTAAATTGTGATGCTCAAAGTGTACCTAAATTCTTAAAAAAAATATCTTTAGTAGATTTGGCATGCATGGAGTGATCATTAGTGATGGGAAGCCACTTTAAGAATAGAAAATATTGAGAGATTAGTTAATAAATATAGAATTAAGCATAGAAAAACTACATCATATCATCCTTAAGCAAGTTGTTTAGTAAAACTATCTAATAATGAATTCAAAAAGATTTTAGAAACAAATTGTCAATCCTAGTAGGAAGGATTGGTCTATAAGATTAGATGAAGCATTAAAAACTTATAATACTGCTTACAAAACTCCTATATGAATATATCATATTGGCTCACATTTGGCAAAGCTTTTCACTTACCAATAGAATTATAAAATAATTTTTTTGGTATTGTTAAGGAATTTAATTATAATATGAAGGAAGCTGCTGAGAAAAGTTATTGTAATTAAATGAACTCAAGTAAATTAGACAAGAATATTATAAAAATGTGAGAATTTATAAAGAGAAAATGAGACAATGGCATGATCAAAGTTTCATAGGAAAGATTTTAAGCTAGGACAGGAGGTTTTTCTATATAAAACATTATTGAACTTATTTCCCAAAAAAACATAAGTCAAAGTACTAGTGGCCATTTATTGAAGTTAAAATTTATCATTTTAGTGCTATAGATATTAAAGAAATTTAAAGTGGCAGGCTATTCAAAGTGAATGGACAAAGACGTAAAACCTACTTTGGTGTTGATAGACCTATAGTTAACGAGCTCTTACTCGTTGGTCAACCTGAGTAAATATTGGATTCGTCAGCTAATGTTGTTAAACAAAGTGCTTCTTAGGAGACAACACAAGTTTTTTTTTTATTAGTGTACTTTCTTTTTTTTTGGTATGATGTGTATTTTTTGTATTTATGTGTTGGTTTTTAGGTATGAGAGTGTATTGCTTTGATTTCATTGTGATTTAAGGGAGGAAATTCCTTAGGCTTCTAATTGTGATTAGACTTAGGCATGTTCTCTAGGAGTGGTGGGATCAACCATATCCTCTACATCTTAGTTCTCAATAGAACTTAAATATATACCGAGGACACGTTTAGTTTGGACATAGGACAGGTCCAGCTCAATTCTTTACTTCATATTTTTGACCTTGGTCTACCATAATGGTGGTTCAATAAACTAACCATTAAAGGAGATTGTGGATGATCTTTTTATTTGAACTATTAGTGGTATAACCTTAAAGGAAAAGGAAACACCTGAGGTTGGCAACACATAAGCTAATTGATTATGAACAATGTTGTCCAAAGGACTGACCCTCCAAAAATATCTAGAAATGTATGGTAGTTTACTAAAAGGAGATTCCATTAGAGATGAAGTTGTGGAGAAGGGAGATGTGATGGGAAGGAGATTGAGTGACTCCCATATATATTTAGTTTTATTTTGTTTATTGGTGTGATGAAAGACTTGTGGATGGGCAAACTAATCAATTTAAATGAACGAGACCAAATTTAGATCAAGCAAATGAGCCTAAGTATCTCTGGCACCAGAGTGCTAGAGGTTGTACTGACACCTAGACACTAATAAACCAGCACCAAGGCAGTGCATCCAAGCGACTTGGAGTCACCATCGTAGCACCTAGGCCCCACTCCTTCCTGTTTGAAAAAATACACCAAAGTGCCCCAATTTAGGTCATTTTTGCACGATCTCCTTCCCAACCCTTCCTTTGCAATTGTGAGGTGATTCTTTGGGCTTTCATTCCATTGTAATTGTGCTCAACATAGAGGCTTTGGAGAGTAAAAATAACCTCCTTAAGGTTAATTTCTACTCCTTAAGATTACATTTCCATTTTCATTTGGGGTTTCTTTGGGCTGTTTTGTGAAAAAGGTGGATTTCAGAATTTTGGGGTTAAGTTTAATTTATTCCATAACTAGCATCAAGTACACATCCACAATATTCTTTTGCCTCATTTCCTTGAATTTTTATTGTTATACCCTTCTTATGGATTCCAAAACAAAAGGAGTTAAAGGAAAATTTTCTTTTGATAGATATAAGCTTGTTAACTTCAAGGCTTGAGAGCGATATTATGACCTCTTAATACCAAATAAGTTAATAACTGAGAGAGGATTTGTTAATCCTAGGGGAGAGGTCAAAAGAATAATTATGAGTAAGAAATGAGAAAATTTTTGATATGATACCTCTGTTGTTATGTTAGATGTAGTACAAGAATTTTACTCTAATTTAATTTATGCTCAAGATGGATTTGTTTTTGTAAGAGGAAAGTATGTGTATATTTCTCCTTCATGCATCAATGCGTATTTGTCTTTGAATAATCTTTCTTATTGTACCTATTTTGATACTGGTTTTTATTTCTTATCTTGATTAAGCAATGAAATTTTTAACTAATGGTAGAGGAGAATGGAATATTGATCCATGAAAAAAATACTTATTTTTATGCCTTGATTTTTATCAATTTCAAAGGATATTATGCTTTAATGAAAGTTATTTTTGTGTTTTTGGATGTAGGTGATGTAAAAAGGTCCAAAAAGGGAAAAATGGTGAAAAAGGAGCAAAAAGGAGCAAAAATGGAGCAAAATAAAAGAATTATAAAAAATTATGGCCTGGCGCCTACGCGCCAGACTCGATACAGAAATTGTCAAGTTTTTGAAGACTTTTGGACGGTTATTTTGATGAAGTGAGCGGTTATTGGATATTCTAGAATACTAGCAGTTGTTCCTTGATAATAGGACATGTGATACATTGCATTTGGACGCTCCAAAACTGTTTTAATCGCGAAGAGGTGCGAGCAAAGTGAAGAGGTGTGAAGAACTGGACGCGGTGTCCGGCGCCTAGCGCCGCACGTACTCTTCTAGAAGATTCATTGAATTTGGACATGTTTTGAAGAGGTGTCTCAAGGCAACCCTTGAAGCCTATAAATAGGAGTCCACACCTTTAGAAAATGGTGCCCCCATTGTATCCCCTATCTCTTAGCCACTTTAGAATCTCTCATCCTTAGAGAGAGAAATAGAGAGATAAATTTAGGGCCACTTTTATTTAGTTTAGTGAGTTTATTTTCAAGTTGTTGCATTTGGAGTTCATTACACCGTGGAGTCGTAGGAATCGAAGATCCGTAGAAGGAATATTTCGAGATAAGTATTTTATTTTTGATTCAAAGTTTATTTATTATGTTTTGTCGTTTATATTCAATGTGTTCTAAGTAGTTAGTTTACTTTCTTCCTTCAATTATGAAATGATAAATAAGATAATATAAAATTCAATGGAGAATTGAAAATCAAAATATTTTCAAAACATTGTGATGATATTAATACCTGATCTTACTTTACTTTTTAAATTGGTCATTTAAATTGTTAAAACCTGTTGAAACGTTTTGAGACCTAGAAGGAGAAGAACTCTTAACTTGTAGATATCACATGAATCCTTAGGTAGTCGAAGGCCATGCGCGGGCTATTCAAGGTGAAGTGCAAATAAATAGGAAGATAAGATTTAAAGTGCGTAGAATTGATAAGTTTTTAGAGTGACAGACTAAATTCTTATAATTTGATTTATAGATAAGGAAAGGGTCACTAGTAGGGCCGACCATAGCCACCCTTAGACATCTAAGTAGTGTGAGCTCAGATTAACCCATTCTACTAACAATACATCCGGACTTCGATCCGTACATTACCCAATGTTCTTTGCGCCTCGGATCAAAGGGTAAAGAATAGTGAATGCTTCTATTCGGCACAATATAATAAAATAGATTCTCCAACGAATATTAAATTATCTTAAAAATCTTGGATTAATTGAAAGGAAGAAAGTTGTTTGTTTTATATTGTTTTCACAAAATCATTTTATTATAATTGTTTTCTTTATATGCATCTAGTAAATTAAAAGTAATTTATAGTTAGATTAAAATACAAAAAGATTTTGAAATACAATATTTAAAAAACCTTTTTTCCCCGTGGGATCGATACTGGGGTCTTTGTTTCAAAGACCTTTATTACTTAAAACGATACGTATACTTGCGTAGAACCCAAAAAGTATATAAAATATTATCCTTTAAACTTATATTTTGCTATATAAACATATATTTAAAAAGTATTAATCACTAACGGCCTAGCATTTAGTAGCAATTAAGTTTTATTTAATTATATTGCCGTAAATTAAAATTTGGTACACATCTATATAGCAAGTTATTCTGGGTCAAGTGTTTCGCTCCTTTGCCAGAAATTAAATTTTCTAACAGTGGTAACAAATTATTGTATTTGGAAATACAAAAATAGGGTCAAATTTTTGGCGCCGTTGCCGGGAATAAGAGGTACAATTTATAGATTTTTAAATATTATATTTCTAAAAACATAAAAAAATATAATAATATAAAATTAAAAAAATTAAATTAAATTAAAAAAATTTGTTCCTTTCTTTATTTTTTTTATGCGTAGTTTTGGTTCGAAGGATTAATACCTGTAGATTCTCGAACTAGAAAAAACAATTAGAAAAATTAAAAGGGAAAAAAATTCAAAAATTTCAAGAAATGGCTACTTTACTAAATCCAATTGAACTTAATGATCAAAATGTTTATAAACCATTAAGGGATTATGCTAATCCTACAGTTGATGAACTTCATAGTAGTATTCAAATACCCATTGTAGATGCTAATTCTTTTGAACTTAAACCGTCTATTATTCAAATGGTGCAAAACAATCAATTTGGTGGAACACCAAATGAGGATCCAAATTTACACCTTGTTAGTTTTTTAGAACTTTGTGCTACCTTTAAATATAACAATGTTTCTGATGATGCTATTGGACTTAGACTCTTTCCTTTTTCCTTAAGAGATAAAAAAAAGATGTCGTTAAACTCATTAGCAATCGGTTCTATTAAAACATGAGCCGAAATGGCACAAAAATTCCTTGCTAAATATTTTCCTCCTTCTAAAACTGCTAAATTAAGAAATGATATTACTTCATTTAGTCAATTTGACGGGGAGACAAAATATGAAACTTGGGAAAGATTTAAAGAACTATTAAGAAAATGTCCTCATCATGCTTTACCTGATCAGGTTAATTATTCAAACATTTTACAATGGATTAATTGGATCTTTAAAATCAATTGTTGATGCTGCTGCTGGAGGTTCTTTAATGTCTAAATCATTTGAAGAAGCTTACACTTTAATTGAAGAAATGGCTATTAACAATTTTCAATGGCCTTTCGAAAGGATTAATCCTAAAAAGATGGCAAGTATTCACGATAATGAAGCCTTTTCTATCCTAGCTTCACAAGCAGCAATGTCTAAAAAATTAGATAATTTTGCAATTAATATTTCACATAATAACTCTGCTAATATCAAGATTCTCAAACTATTGAAACTTTACAAGCTATTGCAAGTTAAAATAATCCTTATTCAAATTATTATAATCCTGGGTGGAAAAATCATCCTAATTTTAACTGGAATAATTCACAACAATAATGGGGTAATAATCAATCTCATCCCACTGGAAATTGGAATAATCAAGTTAATCCAAATTATAAACCTCTTGAATTTAATTATCAACAGAAAAAGTTATTAATAGAAGAATTAATTTTACAAATGAATAATCAATTACAAAATTAAAAAACTGCTATTCGTAATATCGAAAATCCAATGGGGGCAAATTGCTACTTTAATTAATAAAGACTTGTAGGAACACTTCCTAGTAATGTTGAAATTAATCCAAAGGAAACTGGAAAAGAACATAAACATGTTAAGGCTGTGCAACTTAGAAGTGGAAAGGAATTAAAAGAAAGAATGTGGAATGAAATTGAAAAAGAGATTGAGGTTGAAGAGATCAAAAGCCTAAAGAAACTCTCTCTCCTAATCAAGATTAGACTGTTATACCTATTAATGTGGAAGTTTAAAAACCACCACCACCTTTTCTTCAAAGACTTAAACAGCAGAAACTTGATCATCAATTTTATAAGTTCTTTGAAATTTTTAAGAAACTTACTATTAACATACATTTTGCTGAAGCTTTGGAACAAATGCCAACTTATGCAAAATTTATGAAGGATATTTTAAGCAAGAAACGAAAATTTGAAGCTTTTGAAGCTGTTGCATTAAGTGAAGAATGTAGTGCAATAATTTGAAAGAAATTACCTGAAAAGCTTAAGGATCCTAGAAGTTTCACTATACCCTGTGCTATTGGAGAAAAATTTTGTGGAAAAGCTTTATATGATTTAGGAGAAAGTATTAATCTCATGCCATTTTTTATTTTTCGAAGATTGAATTTAGGAGAGATTACTCCCACCACCATAACCCTTCGCTTAGTCGATAGATCTATCACTTATCCTAAAGGAGTTATAGAGGATGTCCTTGTTAAAGTGGATAAATTTATCTTCCCTGTAAATTTCATCGTACTTGATATAGAAGAAGATAAAGAGATACCTATTATTTTAGGGAGACCTTTTCTAGCTATCAGACGAGCTATGATTGATGTACAAAAGGGAGAATTAACCTTGAGAGTTAATGATCAAGAGATTAAATTCAATGTTCTTAAATCAATGAAGTACCCTGATAAAGAGAAATGTTATCGAATGGATATAATTGATTATCTAATCGAGAAACATTATCAAGAAAATGTAAAGTCATTTCGAAGAAAAATTTGAATTTTTAACCGATGAAAATGAAGAAGTAAAAGAAGAAGAGACTCATTTTATTAAAGATAATCGGGAAACTTTATGACATAACTCAAAATGATATACTTTTACCATCAATTAAAAAGCCCTCGAATCGGAATTAAAAATGTTACCTTCACATTTAAAATATGCATTTTCTTGGAAATTCGTTAACTTTACCTCGTTATTATTTCTTCGAACTAAGTAAAGATCAAAAAGAAAAATTACTAGGTGTGTTAAAGAATTATAAGAAAGCTTTTGGTTGGACTATCGCCGATATAAGAGGAATAAGCCCTTCCATTTGTATGCATAGAATTTTAATGGAAGAAAATTTTAAACCTACTATTGAACCTCAAAGAAGATTAAATCCTATCATCAAAGAGGTTGTTAAAAAAGAAATTGTTAAGTGGTTAGATTCTGGTATTATTTATCCTATTTCGGATAGTCAATGGGTAAGTCATATTCATTGTGTTCCGAAGAAAGGAGGTGTAACTGTCATTGTCAATGATAAAAATGAACTAATTCCTATAAGACAAGTTACTGGATGGTGAATTTGTATTGATTATAGGAAATTAAATGACGCCACTAGAAAGGATAATTTTCCTTTACCCTTCTTGGATCAAATGCTCGAAAACTAGCTAGACACCCATATTTCTGTTTTCTGGATGGATATTCTGGTTAACATCAATTACTTATTGCTCCTGAGGACCAAGAGAAAACAACATTTACAAGTTCTTATGGAACCTTTGCTTTTAGAAGAATGCCTTTTGGTTTATGTAGTGCACCTGCAACTTTTCAAAGATGTATGATGTCAATATTTTGTGATTTAATTGACAAAGGAATTGAAATATTCATGGACGATTTTTCAGTTTTTGGAACTTCTTTTGAATCTTGTTTGGAAAACATTTCCAAAGTTCTGAAAAGATGTGAAGAAACAAACTTAGCTTCTTAACCGGGAAAAATGTCAATTCATGGTCACATAAGGCATTGTACTTGGTCACAAAGTATCACAAAAGGGATGGAAGTAGATCAAGCGAAAGTGAAAATTATTGCTTAATTGCAACCACCTACTATCATTATCGATGTGAGAAGTTTTCTGGTCATGCTGGATTTTATGAAGATACATAAAGGATTTTTCTAAAATTGCTAAACCTCTTTGTCATTTATTGGAAAAAGATGTGAAATTTGAATTTAACAAAGAATGTATTAATGCTTTTAATATGCTAAAAGAAAAACTAATAACTGCACCTATCATTGTTACACCTAATTGGAATAAATCTTTTCGAATTAATGTGCGATGCAAGTGATTTTGCAATTGAGTCGTATTAGGACAAAAATATGAGAAGGTTTTCAAAGTTGTATATTATGCTATAGAAACTCTCACCGAAACTACAAAGAAATTACACTACTAACCGAGAAGGAGCTTCTAGCTATAGTATATGCCTTTGATAAATTTAGACCTTATCTTCTTGGTACTAAATGCATGTCGGCATGTTTTTTAGGGTTGTGTGTTTTATTTTGAAAAGGGGGGTCGCCTAACAGAAATTGTCGGCAAATTTTAGATTTTAAATTTGATTTAAATATATATATAATTTAGAAAGTAGCATTTGATTTTGAAAAATAATTTTAAGTTTGAAAATTTTAAGATATGAAATAAAACTGATCTCACATCCCGAATAGTTTACATAAACGAGCACCGCACCACAAACGTGTATCTACCCCGAAGAATAGACACACTACTTGGTAATGGGGCTCGATTAAATAAACTAGAAAGATTTGTGACATCCGTTTGGTTTGCGAACCAATTTTATAAGCCGACAAGTTCCCCTGCTTAATATAAATAAATTAAGTAGGGTTTCTATTACCTGGGTTCTTAAAATTCCCTATAAGGGCAAGCCCCTATAGTTAATTACATCTTAGGTGAAGAGAATCACCTAAGAAAACTCTCGATAATAATCAGTAGTTCTGCTCTCAAGAGTTTCAAAGTTTAAGTTTTCAAAGGATTGAATTTTGGAATTTCAATAGAGAATGGATCAAATTTGGAACATTTCATTTTGGGAATTCAAAGGAAGAAAAGTAGGAGAAATTACAGATTCGAAGCAAACTTCGGTAATCTCCCGACTATCCTATTGTTTGGCTTGGATTTAGGAAAGTCCTAACGTTTATTTAATGTTTTGATCTATCCAATTTTAATTAATTAGGACTTATATTCGTATGACATGATCATACAAATAGCCTTCGAAGATGCGAGGGTTTATGTCGTATCGTACGACTACCTCGGAAATCCTAAGACCGGTTAGGGCTTAATTTGCAATGCAAATGCCTAACAAAAGGTTGAGGATTTATGTTGCACTAGGCAAACTACCTCGAAGTCCTATGGCTTAGTTATTTAATTCTAAGGAAAGTTTTGCTGAAGTAGACTCAGGTTTTGCTGATGACGATGGCCGTGCTGCCCACCATGCTCCGAGCTCCTTGTTGTTGTTGCAGAGGTTTAGTTTTAGAAGTCATAAATCAGGAGATGAGAGAAGTGTTCTGGTTTAGAGAAGGCCTTAATTTCCAAGTGTTTTTTAATATTTTAATTAAACAAATCTTAAAGTTGATTATAACAACACCGGTTAAGATCCCACGGTTCCATCCTTCCAGCATCGTTATTTTTATCGAATTCACTTAGTCCGGATGAATTTGCTAAACTCAACCGAATGAGTTCCACACTTTCATTTAGATCGTGGAAATCCCGTTAGCAACACGTAGGTTACATCATCCGAGGTATTCCCGATCATCCAACAAGACGTTTTAATTTAGTTGTAATTGCAGCTTTTCTGTTCCGTTTGTGATTAAATTTCGAGTTGTTTTATATTTCGAAATGTTGTGGCGGTGAATTTTATCTTGTAATGACTTTTAATTTAGTTTTGATTTCAGTTTTAGGGACTATCATAAAAGTGTGGGTTTTCATGCAACAGTTGTTTATCATGCAAGAAAAGTAAGTGCGATGCGATTAAATAAATTGCAATAAAGTAAATTACAACAAAATAAAAGCGTACCTGGAAGGTCTTCCCGTCATCCCGAGCTACACTTAAACACAATTTAGAATATTTAAACATTTAGAATAAGTTCCTAGGTAAAACTAAGGGAAGGGTTATGGTTTTCTACCAAGTTCCTAATCCTATAGCTAGTCATCTCCTATGATGTCTAGGTTCTTGTGTTTTGGTTTGAGGACGATTTTCTTCATCAAGGAACAATTAAGTTCAGTTGTTCTTATAAACATCCTATCATATTGAGAAAGTGTTTAAGAAGAATCTCAAACATCTTTTCAATATTGCTAGGGTTGTTTTAAGTCCAAATGAATTTAATCATACAAATGAATTAATCGTCCGAGAATTAAAGTTTTATTGTTATCTTACTCAGTGAACTAGGACATTTGAATATCCTATGAGGGAAGTAACATTTCATTTAAAGTTCTGTTAGGAGTTATGACAACAAAAGCTTTCGAGGGCAAATTGATGTTTAAATGGTTTATGATTAAATTTTAGTTAGTGGGTTTAAATTTGGAATAGTGTTCAAGTTGTTTTATTTTGAATTTCTTTATGTCTTAGGTGATGTTATTTTAATTCAATTTAATTTAATTTTAATTTAATTTAATTTGGTTTAGTTTTAATTTTAATTTAATTTGATTTGATTTTAATTTTAACTTGATTTTATTATTTAATTTAATTTAATTCAATTTAATTTGATATGATCTAGTTTAATTTAATTTAATTTGATTTAATTTAATTTCATTTGATTTAATTTAATTTAATTTAATTTAATTTAATTTAATTTAATTTAATTTAATTTAATTTAATTTAATTTAATTTAATTTAATTTAATTTAATTTAATTTTAATTAATTTAATTTAATTTAATTTAATTTAATTTTAATTTTAATTTAATTTAATTTAAATTTTAATTTAATTTAATTTAAATTTTAATTTAATATTTTATTATTATTTTTTTATTTAATTATATTTTAAAGATGATTTAATTTTAATTATTAAAGAATTAATTTAATTGAAATTTTAAAAGGATTTAATTTAAATCTGTAATTTAATTTAGTGATTAAGACTTTTAGCATTTTAAATCTTAAATTTGGATTATCATTTTAATTAGGAATTAAATATTATTGAGATGATAAATTTAGAGATTTTTAAATTAAAGAACAAATCTCTTCCTAATAATATCCCCATTTTAATAATTCCAATTTTATTATTCTTCCAAATTTAATCAAATATTTAATTATGGTTTATTTCAATTATTTTTAAATTGTTTAACGGGTTTCTACCCTTATTATTCAAATTCCAATCATCCAAGTCAGATTAGGATCAAATACTTTACTCTTTAATTTTATTAAGCCTAAAGTTTTAATTAAAGGTTAAAATTTTAATTACCATTTTGCCCTTCAAGCTTAATAATTTCATAACTCACTAAATTGGGCTTAAATGAACATGAAATTTTTATGTGACTTCACTCATATGTCAATAAAGACATGAGAGGAAAAAATATGATTTTTCTGTATTTAATTTATTTATGTAATTATTTTTGGTGGAAAATAGGGATTTCCAAGGAAAATTTAATAATATGACCAAGGGAAAGTTTCCGTCCTTAAGAAAATTATGAGACATTCCTAATGACCAGAGGATCACTTGGACCAATTTTGGTGATTTTTTGAATTACATTCTTTTTATTATAATTATTTTGACTTTTGGAGTATTAATTAATTTAAAAGTAAAATAAAGGTTGAAAAATGAATTTTATATTTTTCAAAAATCTCTCTAATATCAAGGAAATCAAAGAATCATATTTTGTAATTTTCTGATTTTTCTTTGATTTATTAGAATTATTTTAATGGAAATGCTAAAAAATACATTTTTTTAATTTTAAAATTACCCTAGGGCTTTAAAATTTAATATCTCATCATAGGGACCTAAGAAAAATATGGGGTTTGTTCCTAAGTGATTAAAATTCAAAATACAACATTTTGGTGAATTTTATTATTTTTGTGATTTTTATTATTTTTTAATTATTAAAAATATTAAAATAATGCAAAAAATCAACTTTTTTTAGAAAATTTCAATTTTATTTTTCTTAGATTCCTCTGATATCAGAGAGGCTCCAAAACCAATTTGGTGAATTTTTGAAAGGTATTTTGAAAGTTATGAATTTTTAAAGTTTAAATTGGCTAAATGGCTTAATCAACCCATTTTGTAGGGCTAACCAAGTCCAATTGACTTCAAACTTTTATGGTGGGTTCCTCTGATCCTAAAGGTCAGTGGAGAATTGATTTCAAGTCAATTTGATGTATGATTAGCTCTAATTAATTAAGGACATATTTTGGGTGTTTAAGCCAATTAGGGTTATTCCAAGTGGATTAATTCAAAACCTATTTTTCCTAGGTTCCTTTGGTCATAATAATCATCACTAAATTTTCTTAGAATTTATTTCACAATATGCTAATTATTGGAATTAAAATACTCAAAACAGCAACATGAATTTGAAAAATCAATAACTTCTCATAGGGATAGCCTCTGACTTTGGAAAATTCAGGGAATGTTCCCAAATTCAGAAGCTTCAAAAGCCCTATGGTATCATGCCATGGTGAATTTCATATATGCATGGAGAATTAAAACAATGCAGAGAGTAAATAAATCATTAAAAATAAAATACTTCGATGAAATTAAATGATTTCTTTTCCACATTATTCTCCTCTGTTCACTGAGCAAGAGGGTATTTTTATTTTATTTTTCTGATTTTCCTACACAAAGTTATGCATTTTTGAAGCTTCGTGGAATTAAATAAATAGAGAAAATACCTTATTTTTCTACTTATCCACGCGCGCCGACGTCAACCTCGGCAGTCTCCGAAAGGCCACGCGGCGTGTTCTGATTCGGCTCCGCCATCCAACTCAGCGCTCGAGGGGCCCGCTGTATCGTTCCGTCTCCTCTTCCGGCGCGATCCTGGCCGTCCGTCCGCGCGTGTATTAAATGAACGGCATCCGTTCATCGTCCCCAAGCCTCCTAGCCCGAGAATCGTCCACACTAAATCCTTAATATCTCACTCAATACTTAACGTATTTTCGTGTTCTTGTCCTCTATGGATTCATCTTGAAGAGACGAATATATCTATACGGTGATCATGCATTGAAATTAAGGCATTTGAAATGGAGAATCTCCAGAAGCTCGGGATAAAGAGTTAGCTCATTCATTTTCTCGAGAAGTGTGGCTTCAATCCGAGGGTTGTGTCACCTTCGATTGCGTCCCAGCGAAGCTCCGCATGAAGTCTCCCGGTCCGGTGAATTGTCTCAGGTAGGATTTCGACCACGCCCGATTACAAAGCTTCGGAGTCCGGAACGGATGGGTGGCCCGGAGAGGGGGCTTTTGCTGGTGGACTTCTTCCTCGGTCCGGTGAAGGTGTAGGACCAATCAATTTGGGGATTGGTCCACTATGAAGAAGTGTCCCGGTTTTCGTGCCGAAGTTTGAACTCAAAATGAGCTCAGCTGGAGGGAATTGGGGCTGGAATCCAGTGGGAATCAAGTGCTCTATGTGTAGAGAGTGGCCTGGAATGATTTTGGCAGAGTTTCCTTACGGTTTTTTCAGTACCTCTTCCATGGCCGAGAGAGGGGGTGTTTAAATAGGAGAGGGTGGAGGGCCTCCCAGGGGGGCTCAAGGCTTGGGATCATCTGCTTAGGTCAAGGGAAGAACAACCATGGTGGCCATTGGGCATGGGGCAACTCAGCAAGGTGGAATTCCAAAGTTTTGCTTCTCCCCATGTCTCGGCCATGGCGTTTTCCGCGGCTCGGTGGCTGGCCGCTGTGCACCGGTCACCATCTTGTTCGGGTGGGTCGGGTCGGGGTTTAGTGTAGCAATTGGCAAATGCCATGTGTAAAAGGCTTGGACTAAAATGGAATGGGGGAGAGGCCATTTTGGTTCCAAATGGGTCAACCCATCCCTTTGGGCTAGGTTCACAACCCAATGCTTGCTTTAGGCTGAAGGGGAAAGTGATTTGGTTCAGCATAATCAGTAGGGTCAAGTCACCATCCAAGCACAATTAGGCATAAGAATGGTTAAGGGGAATCATAGGAGTGGTTAATCACCTTAAGGGAATGTGGAAAGGATCTCCTCCTTTTGCCCAATGTGGTAAGGTCACATGTGAGTAACTCACATGGCTTGCATGTGGCTTAAGAGTGGCTTCATGGCTTGTCTTTGGCTTGGGGAAAAGCTTGGTCAATTTCATGAAAATGGATTTTAGAAATTTTGGTAATTTAGGGGTGATTTGATGGGATTTGGCATATGGCTTGATTTGGATTTATTTTATCATGGGTTTAGAACTTAGGAGATGGTTTCATCCAATGGATGATGATATAGGGTTGTCATGTGGGCTTTGGGCCTTTTGAAATTTAGTGAAGATGGGCTTTTAAAATGGTTTAGGGAAGTGGGCTTTTGGATTTCAAAGCAAATTTTAGGATGAGAATTTTGCAAAGGATTGGATCCAATAAGTGTTGAATTTAATTTAGGAATGTTTCATGAATGATTTGGAATAAATTTGAAGTGGTTTGGGCTTGAATTGGGTTGGATTTGGACCTTTTTGGTAAGTGGGTCAATGTAGGCCAAATTGGGCTAACTTGGGCCAATGTTGGGCTAGGGTTCAAATTGATGTAAAATTAATGTTTGGAAATGTTTATGGGAGTGTTTCAAAGAGGTTTTGACTTTGGTTGGGTTTTGATTTTGGGGTTTGGGCTTATTTGGGTTAGGTTTGGGTCTAGGTCAAAATTTGGCTTTTTGGCTTTGGGTTGAATTAGAGTGGGGTTTGGGTCCAAAATTTGGGTAAATTATGTTAGATTTTTGTTTGTGGGGATGTTAGGGAAGGTCTAGAAAAGATTTGGGATTAATTGGAGTTAAATTGGTTTGGTTTGGGCTAGGTTTGGGTCATGGGTCCAAATTGGGCTTTAATGCCAAAAGTGAAATTGGATTCAAATTTCAATCAAATTGGACTTGGATCTGGTCTAGATTGGTGTTTGGAATGTTAAATTGAATTTTAGAATTGAATTGGACCAGAATTTGGGTCAATTGGGTAGGTTTGGCTTGACATTGGGTTCACTTAGGGTTAAAATGGGTCAAATTGGGTGTTTTGACAAAAGTAGGGTAAATTGACAAAATTGACCCATGGTGTAGTTGAACAAAATGAAATTGGAAATATTTGGGATTTTTGGAATTTTCTAGGAATTTTCTGAATTTTTGGATTTTTGGGTCAAGAGGGGTATTTTGGGTATTTGGAGGGTATTGGGAGGTATTTTTGGAATTTTTGGTATTTTTGTCTATGGATGATCAACTTGATTGGTGAGGAACTGTTCAAGGTTAACTTTGGGGAATTTTGGGTGATTTGAAAATTTTGAAAAGTTTGGGTAAATTTCAAGGGCTTTGGGTAAGCTGTAGCGGGTGTAGGGTCCCGGGGTCAAAATCGAAAATTTGCAAAATTGAAGATTGAGTAATTGTAAGTGGAATGAAATAATTTTGGTTGAGCCATGAATCCATATCAAGCCCACATGATCCATGAAGGGACTCATTTGAGGCATCCACTATGTTGTTCCTAACCCTCTTAGCCAAGGGCTTAGGGGTTAAGGACCATCCATGTGAATCATCTTCATGAGTCAGGAGGTCAAGTTGGGTATGGGTGTGTTTTTAGAAGGTGTGTGAAAGTGTAGTGTATAAGTGTAGTGTAAGTCAGCCCCTCACCAGACCAGGCCACCCAGGGCAGTCCTAAGGCCAAAGAGTCCTATAGGAACTCATTCTTTAAACTTCCGCATTTGATTTCAACCCTCTATGTGATCAGGGGTCTACAATCAAGTTCATGGAGTTTGCAGGAGTTAAGAAGTGGTTTGAATTTCTAAGTGGTGGGTCCCAATTCTAATCCTCTAAGATAGTCAAAGGAAAAGCCTAAGGCTAGATCCTAAGTACTAAAAAGAAGAAGAGAAGACCTCATCAAAAATGAGGTCAACAAATGGACCCCCAATAGGTGTGGTGAGCTGACGGAACACACCGCGCGTATTGGTGTTGACCGAAGCGATCAACAAAACCAACACAAACGTCCACGTGACAAACTTAGGACAAAGTAGAAGAGTTTCTGTTGGGGAGTGTCAAGTATATCTCTGAGACTGGAGATCCCTGAACTCTCGCTGGGGAAAGGAAAAGGAGGTAAACTCCACATCACAAGATCTGGGGGAATTTCAATTTAGATTTTATTTTGTTTCAATTTAAGTTTTGATGTGTGAGCTCAGATTTTAGTTTGAGTTTCAATTTAGATTGAAGTTTGTTAAAATTAAATTGAGGAAATTTGGATTTGAAATGAAAATTGGAATTTTGTGGTTTTAGATGTAACATCTTCAACCTCAAAAGAAAATTGAATTGATTGGATCGAATCATTACAATGAGGAGAGATCTCAGAGCAATGCGGTATTGGATGTAAAATCCTTAACCTCAAGAGTTTGATTTTGATGTATTTCATTGCAATAGGGAAAGAATCCTAAAGCAATGCAGTCTCGGATGTAAAATCCTCAACCTCAAGAGTTTGAATTTTGATGTATTTCATTGCGATAGGGAAAGGATCCTAAAGCAATGCAGTTTCAGATGTAAAATCCTCAACCCCAAAATTTCATTGCGATAGGGAAAGAATCCTAAAGCAATGCAGTCTCGGATGTAAAATCCTCAACCCCAAAAGTTTGATTTTGATGTATTTCATTGCGATAGGGAATGACCCTAAAGCAATGCAGTCTCAGATGTAAAATCCTCAACCCCAAAAGTTCATTGTGATAGGGAAAGAATCCTAAAGCAATGCAGTCTCGGATGTAAAATCCTCAACCCCCAAAAGTTTTATTTTGATGTATTTCATTGCGATAGGGAAAGGATCCTAAAGCAATGCAGTCTCAGATGTAAAATCCTCAACCCCAAATGTTCATTGCGATAGGGAAAGAATCCTAAAGCAATGCAGTCTCAGATGTAAAATCCTCAACCCCAAAAGTTTGATTTTGATGTATTTCATTGCTATAGGGAAAGACCCTAAAGCAATGAAGTCTCGGATGTAAAATCCTCAACCCCAAAAGTTTGATTTTGATGTATTTCATTGCGATAGGGAAAAACCCTAAAGCAATGCAGTCTCGGATGTAAAATCCTCAACCCCAAAAGTTTGATTTTGAAGTATTTCATTGCGATAGGGAAAGAATCCTAAAGCAATGCTATCTCAGATGTAAAATCCTTAACCCCAAAAATTTGAATTTGATGTATTTCATTGCAATAGGGAAAGAATCCTAAAGCAATGCAGTCTCGGATGTAAAATCCTCAACCCCAAGAATTTTGGTTTGATGTATTTCATTGCGATAGGGAAAGAATCCTAAAGCAATGCAGTCTCGGATGTAAAATCCTCAACCCCAAGAGTTTGAATTTGATGTATTTCATTGCGATAGAGAAAGAATCCTAAAGCAATGCAGTCTCGGATGTAAAATCCTCAACCCCAAGAATTTGATTTTGATGTATTTCATTGCGATAGGGAAAGAATCCTAAAGCAATGTAGTCTCGGATGTAAAATCCTCAACCCCAAGAATTTGATTTTGATGTATTTCATTACGATAGGGAAAGAATCCTAAAGCAATGCAGTCTCGGATGTAAAATCCTCAACGCCAAAAGTTTGATTTTTGAATAGTAATTGATTTTGCAAAGGTTTGCAGTGTGGAATTTTGGTATTCCGAGAATTTCATGAATGTTGTAAAAGATTTTGTGGAAAGAAACAAATTAGGAGGGAATATGTAGATGCTACATATCCCATTCAAAAGAGTTGGTTGAAAGTTGCTAGATTGGATTGGATACAATTCCTTGCCATCAGATTTGAATCGAAAACCTCATGGCTCTGTGTCAATGGAATCAACCGCTTCCATCCTAGACAAGGAGAGAGTAGAACCAATCGGATTTCGATTTGGAAGGTTGAGTTCGAATTCGATCGAGATTTGATTTGAGATCTAGAAGATCGAATTTGAATTTGATCGAGATTTGATTTGAGATCCGGAAGATCGAATTCGAATTCGATTAAGATTCGATTTGAGATCTAGAAGATCGAATTTGAATTTGATCGAGATTTGATTTGAGATCCGGAAGGTCGAATTTGAATTTGATTGAGATTTGATTTGAGATCTGGAAGATCGAATTTGAATTTGATTGAGATTTGATCTAAGATCTGGAAGGTCGAATTTGAATTTGATTGAGATTTGATTTGAAATTTGGAAGGTTGAATTTGAATTTGATTTAAAATTAGTGTTCATTTTGTTTATTTTTTAACGATTTATTGTTCATTTAATGTTCATGCGAATTTGGAGTTCATCAATTTTCTTTTTTTTAGATTTTTAAGGAATATTTTTCTTTTATTCTTTTTGTTTCTTTTCTGTTCTTTGTTCGAAGTTCATTTAACTTTAATGGTTTTTCCTAGTCAACTTGCACAAAAGAGGTGAAGGCCAAAAATGTGACATGGTCACTTTCATTCCAATCATGTTGAAGATACATCATACAACTCGATCTGGAACAAATCTCATACAATCCATGTAGACTCAAAACGGACTATGTATGATCTTTGTCGATCCATCCAAAAAAGGTATCTGTCAAAAATCCATGTATGAATAGTGAGGTACATGGTCAATAACATCACCTTCCAAGCCATCCTTGGCAAGGATGCCGTATGGATGTACGTTGGAGGTGTGATATTTTCCATGTAACTCATAGCTCGTAAGGCCGGAGGCTCTCTAGCTCCGGTCCGTCTGGAAGGGTAAGGTGCTTTCCGTCATCCATGCTTCCGAAAGTAATCGAGATCTACTTCATCGGTACTCCCGTATGCAATGTTTAGCTACATCCGCTCCGTTGCCCTTCGCATCATGACGGAACCTACCGGTAATGGTATCTTTACCGGCCCCTCGGAACTCACCCGGGCTCGTTATCCGGAGGTCGCATCCGAACATGATATTACATTCGTTCGTAAAAGAAACTGTGCGTAAAGGTATGACAAAGTCGTGGTGATCTATGTGCGGGGGTATGCGATCACCCTTCTTGTAAATGTTAATGATGAAACCGTTGGGTATGCAATCTATCGGCGTACCCTCCATGCTATCATTCTTTTTACCATCCTTTTAATGACTAATGGCATTGGATCCACCCGGCCATGACGGAGTATCCCCGGTGGGTTTCCCTTCCCGTCTTCTCGCGAAGTCAGTAGCAGCATCCACATTGTAATGTAATTCTACCTTTCCCCGGCATCCATCTCCGGGGTTCCGAGTAAGTGTTTTCTCTAGGCGGCCCGCTCGCCCATTCTTTTCAAATCCCGGATGCGTCCACGATTTGTTGTTGTTCGTATTCCGAGAACACGTCCGTATGTAGCTCGAGGCCTTCTAATATATCGATCCTCCCGCCTCTGATTCTCTCGAAGTATTCAAAAGTTTTCTTCTCGACATTCTGCATTCTTTCTCACTCGTATTCTGGAATAATCTGCAAATGGCGAGGCCTGGTGACGTATTGTGGGATATATGGCTTAATCCCTTCACGTTCTCCTGCATACCTCGGCTCCTCGGGGATGGTGTCCGTCGGGACATCCTCCGGGTTGCTTCGCAACAAGGTTATGCATTACCGGTGGCTTTATCCGGTGGCGTGGTAGCCTTCCTTCTTCTAATCTCCTCGAGATTTCCCCGGTCTTGTCTCGTCATCCCGGAGCCGGCTTCCTTTCTTCGGTGTTCCCGGAGAACCGGTATCCTCGAAGTATATGCACCGGCAGTAGCAACCGCCTCGTCGCGCTGGTCCGCTGCTAGTTTAGTTAACATCTTGTGGATACGGCGATTTTTATTTCTTCGCTGAGTTGTTGTGAGAGTAGCTCTTCGTACTTCCCGAGTTTCTGTGGGCGCGACGCTGACAAGCCTGCCTTCTGCCGTAGCGACTACAGACTTGATTCTCTTGTCTTCTTCAGCGTTTGTTTTCCTTTTCCTGCTGCTGGCTTGGTGGCTTAGGCCACCCACTTTCATTACCGTCTGAATGAGCAGTTCCTCTCGGTCAATCGGGACCCGACCACTTTCCTCGTATTGCGAGCCTGCCGGTGCGAAGTCCGAGTCAATCTCGATTATCGCTCCATCTTTCACCCTCTTTTCATCGAGTGCAAGGCTTACGTCATTTCTAAAGTTCGAGACCAACCGCCCGTTCGACATTTCCTCGCGAAAAGATAAGGAAAAGGATCAGGGGCTGTACTAAGAACAAGAACATTAAAAAAATGTTTATTAAAGATAGTTTTTTTTATTACTTTTTTGTATTTTTAAATTTAACAGGAATGAAGTGGGATAAGATCAGGAAAGAGATTTTGATATGGAAGAGAAAACAAGGAAAACTTTATTATCATGATTTTATTTATTTTAGCACATTTTTTATTATTTTTGGGTTCGGACCCAGTCATAAGTAATTACTTCTCCTGTGCTTCTAGGGATGAAGAATTCATTCCTTCAAAACATCAGGTAGCGTAATACTTCTTCAGGTATCGTCCGTTGATCGGAAGCATATGTCGTTCTCCTTGGCAATTCACTAGCTGGTAAGAGCCTCCTGAGCAGACCGCCTCAACCACGAAATGGCCCTTCCAGTGGGTTGAAATTTTCCTCCTATCTTGCGGTGTGCGAGGATAGGTCTCTTGAGAACGAGAACTAAGTCACCAACTTTGAAGGTTCTTGGGCGGACCCGGTCTGTCATGGGCTTGAACCATCTTAGCTTGGTATAGTTCTAAATTCCGCTGCGTCTGCAAGTCTTTTCCTTCCAGGGCTTTCTAATTCCTCTGAGTCGTAATTTGGCATTCTCTTCCGTCGTGATTTTGTTTGCAATTACAATTCTGAGTGAAGGAAGCTGGACCTCTAAGGGTAACACTGCCTTGGACCCACACACTAGAGCGTAAGGTGTAGCTTGAGTAGGAGTTCTTATGGTTGTCCGGTAGGCCCATAAGGCTTCTAATAACTTCTCGTGCCAATTTCTCTTATTATCGTCCAAAGTTTTCTTTAAAATTTGAATGAGAGTTTTATTAAAAGCCTCGACTGGGCCGTTTGCTCTTGGGTAGTAAATTGTTGAGTATCGCCGGTCGATTCCGTGTCTCCCGACAAAATTGTTGATTTGTGTGCTTCGAATGCCGACCGATTATCCGAGATGATCTCGCGCGGCACTCCGAAATTGTAGACAACTTGGTTCTTTAAAAACTGTAGCACGTGGTGTGCTTTCACTTCTCTAAGTGGAACTGCCTCTGCCCACTTGGACAAGTAATCTGTAGCCGCAAGAATGAAGCAATGTCCTTTTGAAGATGGTGGTTCTATTGGACCCACTATATACGTGCCCCAACATTCAAATGGCCATGACGCGATTGTCGGATGTAGCACATTTGGAGGTTGGTGTAGAACCACTCCGTGCACTTGGCATTGGTGACAGCTCTTGGCGATTTTCATGCAGTCGGTCATCATCGAGGGCCAATAGTACCCTAGTCTTTTAATTTTTATTTTCATCTTCGGACCCGACTGGTGAGCGCCACAGAGTCCTGAATGTACCTCTTTAACAATTTCACGGGCCTCTTAGCCACATTTGATCGAAAGACCTTCTGTATAACGTGTTGTTTACTAATGCGTAGGACAGAGTTCTTTTCTTGATCTGATGGGCTAACGACCTATCGTCCGGTAGTTTTCCTATTTGCGGGTAGTTCATTAATGGTCGTCGCCAATCTTCCGTGTTTTCCATCACTTCGTTGCAATTGATTCTTCTTCTTTTTCTGATTTTTGTATTGTTTCTATGTCGAGTCGTGATAGGACTCGACGTCCGTGAACTGACACTTCCACCGATTCATCTTGCAAGCGAGCAAATTCTTTTAAGAGGTGAAATTAACGCAACTGCTAAAGCGTTTTTTTTCTGGGAATTGTGTAGATTGTCACATTCGGAATCTATTCTAACAACTGTATGGCATACTGGAAGTATTGCTCGAATCTTGGCTTTAAAATTCTGTATTGTCCGGCGATCTGTTGAATGACTAACTGCAAATCCCCGTAGATGTTAATGTTCGTTATCCCCATTTGAATAGTTAATTCCAGTTCTGTTATGAGGGCTTCGTATTCTGCTTCTTTTTTTGTACACGGCTCTGTCAAGTGGTAGGAGTATCTTAACATCCCCCGCTCTGGTGTTATAAAGATTAATCCGATTCCTACCTTACCGGGCAGTATCACTTGTGATTCTTCATCTTTGTGTACTGAAGATGCTCCGTCGAAATATAATTCCCAATGTCGATCATCAGGGTCTTCTAAGCTCATTACTTGTTCATCTGGCAAATCGTCATTGAGAAGAGATTCTGCCGGCAAAGGGTGTCTTTGCGAGGAAGTCTGCTAGGACTTGTCCCTTTACGGCATGAAGAGGCACGAAAGTTATATCGAATTGCGATAATATCATTGACCATCCGGCAAGTCCGTCGGAAGCGTTGGACGAGTCATCAAGTATTGCAATGGATTAAATTTCGAGATTAGGTTGACCTTATGAGAAAGCATGTAGTGCTTGAGCTTTTGAGCGGCGAAGATCAGGGCCAAACAATGATTTTCAATTGCGGGATACCTTATTTCCGTCGGAAGTAAACGACGGCTTAGGTAGTAAAGAGCATTCTCTTTACCCTCATCATTGACACAGGCTAACGGGGCTCCGAGAGAGTCGTCTAAAGCCGCGGTATAAAGTATCGGCGGTCTACACGAGGCCAGGGCTGCTAAGACGGGAGGTGTCATTAAATATTGCTTAATGTCCTCGAAGGCCCTCCGGCATTTCTCTTCCCGAATAAATTTGGCGTCCTTTTTCACTTAGTGCGAGAAAGGCGGACACCTACACGACAAGTTTGAGATGAAGCGTCGAAGATATGCCAACTTCCCATGAAAAGATGGTAGTTGTTTTAAGGTTTTGGGAGGCGGCATTTCTAAGATAACTTTAATCTTTTCCGGGTCGATTTCAATTCCACGATGTCGGACAACGAATCTTAAGAATTTCTCGGAGGTGACGCCGAAGGCGCATTTTAAGGGATTCATCTTAAGGTTAAATTGTCTTAATCGTTCGAAAACAATTCTCAAATCATATAGGTGGTTTTTCTTTACTTTGCTTTTGATGACCACATCGTCCACGTAGCATTCAACTTGATTGTAGATGAGATCATCAAAAATTCTTGTCATCGCTCTCTAGTATGTTGCTCCTGCGTTCCTCAGTCCGAATGGCATCACTGTGTAGCAATATACTCCAATCAGCGTTCTGAATGTTGTATGTTTTTCATCTTCTGGAGCCATTTTTATCTGGTTGTATCCTGAAGATCCATCCATGAATGAGAATATTTCATGTGTCGAAGCGATGTCGATCATTAATTCAGGATCGGTAGAGAATTCATCCTTTGGACATGCCTTGTTTAAATCTCTGAAATCCACACAAATTCTGATCTGACCATTCTTCTTCCTAACCGGTACCACATTGGCTAACCAAGTCGAGTATTGTTCTTCGCGGACAAATTTAACGTCTATTAGCTTTTTAACTTCAGCTATGACTTGTTGTTCGATTTCTAGACGCATTCTTACGGGACCTTGTCCGATCGGGACGAAGTAGGATCCACTCTAGCTTATGGATTGCGACCTCTTGAGCTAAGCTCGGCATCTCATCATAGCTCCAAGCAAAAGCAGTCTTTAAATTCCATTAATAACTTGATTATTTCTTCGGAGTCTACTTTATTGAGTAAGGAGCTAACAAAGGTAGGTCTAGGCTCTTCGCTAGTACCTAAGTTAACTTCCGTTAACTCATCTATTGTAGATTTAACCTCTTCTTCGAATTCTGGTGGAGCGTCTCCAATTTGTAAATCTTCGAGTTCTTCTGTAGCTTCCATGCAGTCTTCATTGGACTTGCAAGTGACAACCAAGCAAAATTCAGTATCGTCAACTGATCATACTGTGCCGAATCCGAGACCATGCTTTGAATTGGGTGGACGACCGGAGTTATTCCATAACCTTTCAAAATGTTGTGATTGACCTTTTGTCCATTGTCAAGGTAAGAAACAACGCTGAATTAAATTTTGAACATAGGGAGAGTACCACTCAAAAGATAATTCCATTAATTCTGATGAAGTCACATCTTCAAATTGTACATTATTTTCAGTTTTGGAGGAAGGAGCACCACGGTAGAATTTGATGGGCTTTGCACCGCCGCTATGTACCTCTTTGAACACCATACCCTCGATCTTATTAGAATGGATCGGGGTCAGGGTCATAGTATGTACATAGTGGTTAATCTTCTCGTACATCGATTTATATTCCTCGTTCTTTTCATCTTCGAGAGAGATCCTGAATTGCGGCTTCTTCCGACTTATTGTCGCTGTTTCTTGTTTGATCTCTTTTTCTTCTTCAGAACTATCTTCCCAATCAACATTGATGGCTGGTTTCCTCTGTCCAGCTTGTCCTAACGTCTACGCACGACCTCGTCCCGGCCTCGACCTCGGATGCGAGTTGTGGAGAAACCTTCACCATCTCGCCGTAAGGGAGTGGTGAGTGACTGTTGGACTAGAACTTCAGGTTCTTCGTTGTCCCGAACTTCCTTTGCTTCATTCGTTATGGTATCTCTGGAGAAGATTGTTTTCTTCGGGGGTGCGTAATAAGCTGCATCTTCATGGATTCCAATTTCATGTACGGAAAATGGTTGTAAGTCACCTTTGATGCACTGTTCCCCTCCATCGTAGTATTTGATGCACTGATGTAGAGATGATGGTACCATCCGGTTCTCATGTATCCATGGTCAGCCCAGTAGAGCGTTGAATGACGTTTTTGAATCAATTATGTGAAATTTCGCGGTTGTCTTTGCTAAGTCACCGGTTTTCATTAGCAGTGTTATTGATCAGGGGCTCTTTCTCCTTTACGGTTGAATCCTCTTAATAACATTTTGTCCGCTTCGAGCTCGCGAGCATCAATTTCCAAGTATGCTAGCGTTCGAAGATTCGTTATGTTGATTGATGCTCCTGGATCCACCAACACTCTGGAGAGTGTAAACTTCCCAATTGTAACTGAAATGTACAACGGTCGATTGTGGTCTGCTGTCCCAAGTAGTAGGTCATTGTATGTGAAGGTAACACCTTGTTGTTCCTTTAACGAGCAAACCTCATCTAAGGAATCTCCGGTCATTTGAGCTAAGCAAATTTCTGGATCAAGTAAGGCCTTGATCAGAGCTTCTCTCATCTCCTTTGATAAGATGAGAGCGTCGTAGATGCTTAGTTTGGCCGGTAGTTTCCTAAGATGGGCTAGCATGTTGTAGTCCACTTTATTTCCATGTGTCTCGATTTCTTCCCGAATGGGTATTTCTTCGCCGGGGTTGGTTCTTCTCGAACAACCACCTGCTTTCCTTAGTCCTTTGGACCCATTCTCGGAGGTAGAACTCTTCCACTTCTTAAGTTAACTTCTGTAATTTCTTCTGATTCTAGTATTGAGTTTGCTAGTGTCTCCTCTTGAATCGGAATGACAGGTCCTTCTGGATTAGCTTCAGAGTCTGAAAGCTCTAACTCTATCGTGACTGGAGCTCCTCGAAACTCGCAAATAGATTCGTTGCTTGTTGAACTCTCGTAGCCTCTTTGGTGAATGTCTTCTTTGTCATTGTGATTGTCGAGATTGTGTATGATTTGAGAATTGTCATTTGTATCGGAATCGATGTCCGGATTGTCGCTAGTTACGTAATCGTTAGAAACGATCAAAAACGTAGCCAACGCCATAACCCTTATCATTATAAGATCCCACCGGAGTGAGCGAATAATCATACGAGTCGAGAGGTTCGAGAAATTTCTCCCCGAATCGGAAACAACTATCCTAGGATAAGCAGCCCCTAGTCTAGCCTTAAGAGCCTCAGTCTTCTCTTCTTCATCAATTTTCTTCTTCTCTTCAATCGTCTCCTGTTGAGGTAGTTCTTCTATCCAAGTGATAGTGCCGACTTGACAGGTTTCGAACTCTGAATTGAGGCTCGCACCGAAGCGGTTTGGATGTGATCCAAAATCTTCTTCGAAGACTTTGTCCAAGCGGTAGTCCATCCATCATCAGTCGCATAGGGATCTATCCGAACAATAAGATCCGTCGAGATAACATTGACGGAACCTCCTTTCTGGGGTTCCTTCATGTACTCCTTCGGGATCGTTATGTTCCCTTTTCGAAGATTATCGTTGAGCCAACTTTTGAAGGTAATACAATCTTCTATCTTATGCCCAAGCATCCGGTGGTAAGGGCAAAAGTTGGGATCACCTTTCTTGTCAACTTCTTCTGGTCTCTTAGGTTCTGGCAGTTGGAAATCCGGAGTCTTCATCAGACTGCGGAACATTTTCGGCACTACCTCATTCTTGAACAGATACTCCCTACTCAAAAGCTCCTTTAGCGTACGTTGCGGATGAGGCGGTTGTTCATACTGTTGGGATGACTGATAACAGGGTCGGGGTTGCTGGTAATTCTGTTGAGTTTGTTTTGACCGATCTGGCGGTATTTGTATCGGTTGCTTGCCTTTATCGATAGCTGCGACGATCCATAAGCATAGTAGGGGAAAGTGGATCCTCCTGCTTAATACCTCTATATGCAGAAAAGAATCCATAAGCTTTGCCATTAACAAGCACACTATAATGATTAGTTTCCAACCACCTCATGATGAGCAAACAAAAATCATTCTTAAAAACTCTAGCCTTAAGAACATCTAGAATGAAGTCCCAACTAATTGAATCAAAAGCCTTTTTGATGTCAATTTTGATAACCATATTACCACAGCTACATTTTTTATCCAAACTCTCAATCATTTCTTGAGCTAGCAAAATATTATTAGTGAACTCCCTTCATTGTATGAAGGCTGATTGTTGTGATGATATAAGATTAGGGAGATGAGGTTGTAATCTAGTGACAATAATTTTACTCAAAACTTTAGAGATAATAGAGGTGAGTCATATGGGGTGAAAGTTATCAGAATTAAGCTTGTTACTGGTTTTAGGAATAAGCACAATGGTTGTATAGTAAAAGTAATTACCAAGATTTTCTCCAAGAAAAAACTTTGTATAGCTAAAATCACCTCTTTCTTAATAATGTCCCAGTAATGCACATAAAAGGTAGAGGAGAACCAATTAGGACCAAGAGCCATAGAGAGCTAGTATAAAATTTATCATCCAAAATAAAAGTAGCATCAAGAAAAGTGTTCTGAATAGCAGATTGATAGATATTAGTAAAATGATGAACAACACTTTCTCCAATGTCATCCATATTTATCAAAGTGTCCCATCATCATTTCTAAATTTCAAAACACTATTGATGTTCCTCCTGTGTTTTAAAGTAGCATGAAAATACTTAGTGTTTCAATCACCAGCAATAAAGGATATATCATTAGCCTTCTTTTGGAGAAGCCCTTCCTCCAAATTAATAGCCTTAAGAAGAGATAAGTCTGCCTTGGCCATAGTATCAACCCAATCAGGAGTGCTGGCTTGTTGAAGTTCCAAATGATCAACAACATTTTGAGCCATTAACACTTTGGAATGAATATTTCTAAATACCTAAAAATTCCACATCTTCAAATAGGCTACTACTCTTTTATGGAGTTTCCATTAAATATACCAAAGGGACCCAACCACTTCCAATATCCAACCCTGATGCACCAAGCTTAAAAAAAGATTCTTGAGTAGTCCAAATGTTAAGGAATTTAGATTAGAGATAGTAGGTTTATCATTAAAAGAAAATGTTAGCAAGATAAAATTATGATCAAAGGCAGCAGAGTTTAAGTGTTGGACTTGCACATTAGAAAAGTAATGTAAGAAGGTGCCATTCGCCAAGAATCTATCCAGCCTTTGAAAGAAGAAACCCCTTCTCCATGTGAAAGGAGTACCAACATAACCCAAATCAAAGAGTCCCGCATCAGAGATAGAGTTATAAAAATGATTTAGTAGTGTCACATCTACCACATCCCTTCTTCTCAGTAGATTTCATAACCATATTGAAATCTCCTCCCTAAAAACAGCTATCAGTAATAGTAGTTCCTTTGTGCCACAAAAAATATTTATCCTATAATATGGAGCTAGCATGAACAAAGGTGGCTCAGCCAAAGAAATCATCCATCTTGAAATGAGTTAAATCAAATTGCACTTCATCCTCAACAATAGATAAATCGACATTCCTTTTCTGAAATATCCAAGTTTTATTGTTTTTATTTCCAAAGAAGTGAAATCGTTTGAGATGACTGAGAATTTGATTTGTATTAACAGTTACCATAGGCTCCAGGATGGCAAAAATAGAATGATTGTTGACTCTACAAAGATGCTTCAGTCTATTAAGGGAGGAAGGGTATGCCACTCCCCTAATATTCTAGATCATTATTTTAAACATGATGTCTGGAGTTAATCCTCCTAGAAGATCTTGTAGGTTTTACTGCCTGTTCACCATTAGAATGATAAATACCTTCTTGAGATACTAGCATTAAGTTAGGGAAGTTCTCTTTTAGCTTTTCTTCTAGAATGTCTCTGAACTTGCCATTCATTCTCCAAAGAGTTGGTAGCATGTTGAAGAGATTCTTGTAAAGGAATAGGAGAGATAAAAATAGAAGTAGCATGTGGGTTTCCATTTCATTTGTTATCCTATGTGCAGTCAAGGAGGTGTTGCTATGATGAGTAGCTAAAAGAGGAGGAGAAATTAAAACTTCTTGAGTAAGATTGTGAAAAGCTTTGTCATTAATTAGCAATCCCATTTCTGCAAGGTAAGAGAATGACCATATGTTAAGTTTTCAACATAAGAGATAGGAATACTTGGCACAGTTGGAGCAGAAATAGGACGTAGAGTGGGAGTAGACAAAACATCCACTTGATCAGAAGCAATAATTAGCACAGTTGGAGCAGTGAAAGAACACTCCGAGAGGTAGAGTAGGAGCAGGCAAAACACCATTCCATTAGAAGGAACTTGACGGGGCAGTGAAAGAACTTCTGAAAGTGTTGCTGTAGATAAAACATAAGGAGGCATAAAATCTTGAAAAAAAGGAGACAAGATAAGTGACTTGTCTGGAGGAGCATTATCAGCACAGACAACATTATCTGCAGGATTGGGATCAATAACATTATTAGTAGAGATAGGCTCAACATGTTCTCTAGGAACTTTAGTTGAAGGATTAGCAGAAGGGAGTATTCTATGCACATCTTGAGTGGCAAGTCTTTGTGGCCACTGAATCACAATAGACCGCAATTTAGGATGTAATTGATAGCACACTGTAGAGTTGTGACCACAGATAGAGCAATACAAACAGTTAGGGCGATGAACTCCCATGACAACAGGCTCAGTAGCCTTTGTGGTTCAAACTAATCCAAACTTCATCTGGATAAAGTTAAGTAACCTTCGTTTCCACCAGAAAACAAGCATAAAAAGGCTGAGTAAGGCCTAAGGTGGGATTTTCAACCCGGAGCGGTTTACCAAAGCCTTCAGCTAAAGAGAACAAAATTTCACAATTGAATAAATGAAACTTTATCCCAAAGAATTTTATCAAAGTAAGTATTATCGGGGACTCAGATTTTGGATCAAAATCAATAGTCCATTTAAGGAGCTTCATAAAATGATTTTCAGTTTTCATATCCTTTCGAGCAAAGACAGTACTATAATCAATATCGTTGGTTAACTGTATAAGGATATGTCTCCCATCTAGTAATTCAATTTTCCAGCTACCAGAGAGCTTAAGAGAATCAAATTCCTTTTAAATGGTGTCACGCTTCGGGAGGCCATAGAGAAATTTACTAACCAGATAGAAAGAGCAGGCAGATGCAAGGATAATAGTCTCCTTATCAGAGAGAAACAATGTCGGCTTGAAATTTTTCCTTCCGTGTTTTTTAATGAATGTATAATCTCCTCCAAAGTCTATGGCATCATGGAAAGATTGCGGAAAGAAACAAGAACGAGTGTTGCTAGAGTCACCCTAAACAACATCAACATAATTTCGAGCCATAGAGACAGACCAAGAGGAGCAAAGATGGAGAAGGAGAAGAAGAGGGGGGGGAGAAGGAACGTTCTCACCGGCACAAAGAGGAAGAGTCGAGAACGCCTCAAACTCGCCATGGATGCCAGAGCACATTTGCCCTAGCCGCCAACATGCTATGTTGTCAATTATTATTATTATTACTATTTGTCTTATATATATATATATATATATATATATATATATATATACCATGCTTTGTAAACCAGTATATGTTGGAGGACTAGGATATAAATACATTCAACATATGATTCATGTTTTCTACTGCAACCATGGATAAAACATAGATCCAAGAAATCTTTGTGGGCCAATTTCATGTGGGGGGAGTCTCATTCAAATAAATTTCAACCTAAATTGGTGGATTCTAAACACTGGAAATGTTAACTAAAAGTGATATCTTAGGCCAATTCATTTTTTGTCAGAATTGTGGGAAGCGAAAGTTAATTTCTAGACTATTAGTTAATGGATGGTGTAGTTTCTGGCTTAAATAAATATCACAGAAATTTGAATAGTACAGTCTCTAAATTTCGATATGGAGACCAGTGGAATGTTGAAACACTTAGCCAGTACAAAAAATTAAAGAAATTCTTATTAATCCTAGCAGCAATGACAGATTAGTCTCCAATAACCCCCTAGTCAATCTCTCAATGCTTTCATCTTCAGATCTTCCTTCAAGTGGCATGATATATTTTGGGGGAAACACATTGGGATAAAATGTTAACTCCTATTTCTGTGTTCAGTTGGAGGCTGTTTAAATAGTTCTTGTCTACTGATGATATCCCCAAGCTAAAGTGGATAAGGGGAGCTTTAAGAAGCTTCTTATGCTGCTCTGAGGAAGAAACTATGAACCATCTGTTCTTCTCATGTCAGATCTCAACATCAATTTGTACTACAACTCTAGAGTATCTAAATCTAAAGAGTTTATACTACAACTGGAACAACATGGAAGACTATTGGAAGGACTGGAAGAAGCATAAATTACATTTTATCCCTCTTATTATAGCTTGGTTTATTTGGATGGCATGAAACAGTGTTAAATATGATTATAAAATAGTGTCTACTATGACTATATTTATAAACGGCTACAGTCACATTGATAGATTTAAAAAAATATTTCAAAGTTAACTTACCATAATAGTCCACTTATGCAGATAGTAAAATGGGGAAAGCCAGCTATCTCTTGGGTTAAAATCAACACAGATGGAAGTTTCTCTTCCATTGTTGCTGGAATTGGAGATGTCAGCGGAGATAATTTTGGCAAGTCCTTGCAATTCTCTTAGTCTCATGTGAAGACTAACACTACCACGAAAACTAAAGCTGTTGCTATCTTTTGGGCTCCTAAAAGTGTTATTTCACCATAGTGGAAAAAGATACATATTGAATTTGTTGCTCTACACTGATTCAGATCTGTACAAGAAGACTAAGATACTCTGGCAGGAAATTTAATGGCTTAAGAAGATCTTGAGGCTCTCATTAATTGATCAAGTTGTTTGGAGTCACATTGCCAGAGAAGGCAATCAGCCAGCCAATTGGTTGGCTAAATCTAGTTGTTCCGCTGAGATGATGCTTTGTTTTAATGTCCCTTCTATCTAGTTTTTTGAAAGTTTTGCTTCATGGCGACTCTCCTGATCTCCCTTTCATTAGATGCAAATCCTTTTAAGTGGTATTCTTGGTCGGATGCTGGGGTTATTTTATTTGTTTTTATCAATGGGTGTTTTGGCACATTCCACAGGAGTTATTCTTTGTACTATTTATCGTGTTATAGAAGTGGTATTTGAGTTTGGACTCGGATTTGAGTGTATTTGGACTTACAGCAGGAGTTATTCATCATGTTATATATGTGGTTTTGAGTTCGGAAGTTTCCTTGGGTGTATTCGGGATTCAAGGTTTTATTCATCGTGTCATAGTGGTTGTTTTTCTTTAGGTGTATCGAGACCTATCGTGGCAGTTATTCTTAGTTTGATTCAAAGTGTTATTCAAAGTGTTACTTGGGACTTTATGCGAGTTATTGGTGGTGTTTTTTAGAGTTTACCGCAGGTAGTATTTTTGTTGTATCGAGTGACAGCGGATATTATTCAATTGTTATATTGAGTATATTATGGTAGTATTGGGGCCGCCTTTCGCGGTTGTGTTGGATTGACAACGAGTGGCATCTATACTGTGTTGATTGTATGGGCTCCCACTCAGGTGTTATTAATGGTCACTCCTCTGATCTAATCATGATTTCCACCCCATCTGACCTCCCCGAGCATTTACTACTTTTTTTTATATTTTTTTTCATAATTTTTGAGGTATATTTGCTTATTTTAAATTTTTATTTGAGTGAGTTGTATATCTTATGAGTGGGTTCATTATACCTACACACTAATAAACACTGATATTTAACAAAAAAAATCGTTACTTTAATATATATTAGCGTGGCCCATATTTTTGCCTTGACCGTTTCTATTAATATGAAAGTAACGACAGTTTTGTTAAATATCAGCGTGTATTGATAAATTAATAATAATACTGCCAATTGGTAAAAGATTTAAAAATTATAAATTACAATACAACAATGTCCCAATCACTTAATTTTCGTGACGCCAGATTCGAAACCCATCCTTTGACGGGGAATCTTGTCAAAACAATTTACAATTCAAAAGTCGTGCGAAGATAATTACATTAATTTAAATTTTAAGTAGTTTTTCTTTCTCTTGCCACAAATGGAAATATTTATTCTTGGGACGCCCCCAGAAATAACGCGCTATTTTATGAAAGAAAAATTTTCATATATGCCAACTAATTCTTATGCATTTTTTTATCTCATAAAGAAATTTTAATTTTTACATGACAAGCAACCAAATCTATGTATGTAAGGAGGATTACACTATTTCAAAATTTTCATATAAGAGAAGTTTTTTATCACGTAAAAATCAAAATTTTAGCGTGAGATAAGTAAAAGCATAAGAATTGGGTGCTAGGTATGTAAATTTTCCTTCATAAAAAAAATAAAACATATGTATATATATATATATATATATTAATCAAAAACTTGCCTAGCAGGCAAGTAATATATTAATATTCAGCAAGTGGTACAATTACATAGTATGTATGTGAGGAAGAGAATCTATTTCCACGTAACAAAAAGTCTAAATGAGATGGAGGGACAGTACCCATAATAATGAACCAACTGAAGCTAACCAATGGGCAAGACTATTACCCTCCCTAATAGTATGCAAATATGTGGTTTGAGTGGAATTTAACCATGGAGGCATTCTGTTTATCCATCTGCTGGTGTGTTAAGGGGGATGTTCCAGATATTTTAAAATTCTGATGCAAGTTATAGAACTAGATTCCACCAATAGCTTCCAAAAATTACACCTGTGAGCAGTAAATAGAGCCCAAAATATAACAACGAATAAAGTTTCCAGAGCATCCAGAGCCATTGAAGGAGAAGAGAAATAAAGAACACAATTCCCCTTATTGTTTCTAAAAATACCTCCAAAGCCAACAACCTCCTTACAAAAGCTGCTATTAGTGTTTACTTTTAGCCAAGAGATGGGTGGGGGTCCATAAAATAAGTGAGAAGGCACATATGTTCAGATGAGCAGGATCAGGTTTCCACTTCGTACATAAATTAGTGACCTTGTGATGTTGGATAAGCTTTTGGAGCTAAGAAAAACAGTTAGTGATCACAGCCTGTACAAAGGGGGGTTTGTCCTCAAACTGAGCATGGTTTCTGCACATCCAGAGGAACCAAGCAATAATGCAAGGAAAAAAAAAAAGAGTTTGATGCATACCAATCCACCCAGCAATCAGAGAAAGAAGACCAGTGATCGCCGATAAATGCAATGGCGCCAAAAACTTGGTACTGTCCGGTAAATCCAACGGCGCCAAAAACTTGATCCCCGATAAATGCAACGGTGCCAAAAACTTGGTACTGTCCGGTAATTGAAACGGCAAAAAAAACTTGACTCCGCTGGATAAATGCGCTGATGATTTTAGATATGAAAATTATGATTTTATAATATGGGATACTATGCAAGTATATGTATCGTTTATCAAGTAATATATGACTTTTTGATTAAGTCCCGAGATATCGAACCCATAGGAAAAATGTAAAATCTTTAAAGAAATCAGAAAAATTATCTTTTTACATTTTGTTATGGCTTTTGAAAGTATGTGTTGATTTTGAAAGGTTTTGAAAGTTGATTTGTCTTTTGAAATTTCCTTAATAAAATGTTAAGCAAGAAATTAAAATTATAATAACTAAAAAAACACTGGATGTAAAATACTATTAACTAGAATATTTTTTCCTTTCCTTTTATGACGAAGTAATAATTCTTAAAGTATTATTGTGGAAGTATTTAAAATTGTTGTGACAGATAGAAACAAATGTGTTCTTTACCCTTACTTGGTTCTATAAAGAACATAGGTTAATTTGAAATTTTTATTATTTTGAACATGGTTAGGCAGGGAAGATATCAGTATCTCACTTGAAAGTTCCCTCAATTCCCACCACCTGGGGGCTAACTTCTCATAACAAAACTCAAAACTTTAAACCAAATTAGGGGTTTTAGCCTGTCACTCTAAAATCCTCCAATTTTACTCCCTTCCATAAAAATATCTTCTAATATTACATTCAAATATATGGACTACAATTCTCACCCATATAATTGCATGTGATTCTTACTAACTTTTATGAGACAATACCACATTGGATCTTACATAATCTTAAGAAATTTTATAACTTAACAGGCTAAATTAAAAAATAAACAAAGTTTTTAGAATCAATCTTCACAACTTTTTCCAACTTTTAAACACTTATACTTTCCACAATAATTCTTTAAAAATTAATTACTTCTCCATTTAAGAAAGAAAAAGATAAAGTAAACTACTCAGAATGCATTGAGAAAATATAAAAACACATTGATTTGAAATTAAAAATAATAAGAAAAATAACAAACGAAATCAAGTATTAATAAAAAGATTAAAAGTAAACACTTATCTGAAAATCCTCTCCACATGACTAAGGAAGTTCCTCTGAAACTTTGACTCTTCGCTAAACTACTCCTCATAGCAAGTCTCTCAACTCCGTTGACTCAGATTACAGACTTCAGACTTCAATAAAAACTAAACTAAAAGAAAGAAAAAAAGTGGGAAGAAGAATACTTCACTCCGACCATTTTCTCCTTTCTACTCTCTACTCCTACTCTTAATAAAAACTCTCACAAAATAAAAGTAAAATATTGTAAAAACTCTATTCAAAATGCAAGTGGAAGAGCACTTAGTCATTCCTAAGACTCTCTTTAAATATTAAACCAAAAGGTGCCTTGGTGTCTCTTCAAAATGTGTCTAGATTCGATGTATCTACCAAGGAACGCATCCCTTCATTCAAACATGACGCCCAAAGGAAGTTATGGTAGTTACCACAAAGAGTTGCATCCCACACCCTTTGAAATTGGCGCCAAATACATGAAGATTTCAATTTTTAACTGTGGCGGCTAAGCGCCGGCCCAGCGGCGCTTAATAAAAAGTCAATTTTTGATAGTTCAATCTCGTTAATGGTCTGGATAAGAACTGTCAAACTCTCCTCGTTTTCACATTTTGTGGTGTTCTTGATGTTCCTAATATGTCGCGTAACTTGTTATTCATTAGTAAAATTAATGTTGATCATCAATGACAAGCTATTCTTCTTGTTGTGAGTTTCAAGAATTGACCACAGGGATGATTATTGTATTGCTAAGAAAAAAAATGGACGTTGAGCTTGACTCAAATAGACAACCGGCGCTTAGCCGCCAGTGCCAAAATTTTGATTTTTCATTATTTTTGCTCCAAATTTGATCCAATTTTGCTCCTTTCATCATGACCATCCATTTTTATTATACCTGCAAGAAAAACAAAAAATACCTTCCCTTAAAGTACAATATCATTAAAAATAGGTATAAAATGTGCATAAAAATACTATATATTTTAGGTGTATCATCCAGCTCAAATTTAAGGTATCTAAGTTCAGCTTGTCCAGTAAAATAGCCCAAACCTCTTGAGAGAAAATGTAAGTGAAAAAAACGGGCTCCAAAGACTCTTCAGCAGTATTACATAAAGGACAGTAGGAAGCACACCTCAAGCCATTAAGCTTCAAAATGTCATCAGTTGGGAGTAGTCTTTTCCAGAACCACAAACAAAAAAAATGACATGGATGGGGTCAGTAATCTACCCCAGATAGCTTTGACCTAATACACCTTATTCTAGTGGAAAAATTTTGAATGGATAAAATTGGACAGTTTCTAAGAGGGCCATTGCTTTATAGAGATTCTGTCCTTATGCCTAAGAGTGAGAACAATATGTTGGACCAGATGAACCTGCTCATTGGATAGTATGGTATCAACATTATGTAGTTCCACTGATTCTCAACCCAAAAAACATTAACTTGACAATAATGGTTTGGGGTAGACCGAGAGCAAATTAGTTTCTTCCCATCTATGCCCACTGATCCAACAAAAAATTTATTTGCCCATCCCCCAACTCCCAAATAAATAATTCCTTGGCCAAATTTTTAACTTGCAGCATATTATTCCATAGTTAGGAATAACACAATTTGGGATGGTCAAGGGTAGGGTGTACATTCCTGCAATATTTCTCCTTCATAAAGAGAGCCCAAAGGTTATCTTGAGCTCTAAATCTTATCCAAAGTTTACAAAGATTAATAAAACTTAGGTGGTGAAAGTTCTTAAAGCATAAACCAACAGAATGAATGGGGCTTGCATACCTTATGCCAAGGTAGCCAATGATATTGTTTTTGCTGCCCAGCCCACAAATACTTATTGAAAATCCTTCCAAGAGTGACCTGAGTGCTCTTCTTCATAGTGAACATTTGGAGGGCATATGAAGGAAGAGCAGTCAAAATGCTCCTCAGCAATGTTACTATTCCCCCATCAGACAAGAAGGAATTAGTCTAGTATTTGAGTTGATTCTTGATCTTATCCATGACCTCATTGAATTGTGTTTGCTTGACTCTACCCTTAATAAGTTGCACCCTAAGGTAGTTAATAGGAAGAGAAGCTGGATTACAACCAGTGTTTAATACGAGGTTTAACATTTACACTAGTATAAAATTGACATTTCTATAAATTATATTCCATGCCAGAAGTATGCTGAAAGTTGTGGACACTGAAAAAAAGCTTTAATAGAAAATTCGAAAGCATTAGTACAAATTATAATGTCATCAGCATAAGACAGGAGGCTTACCCCAATATTGGACTTGTGCTGGTATGTCAGGTAAGGAGACTCGGCTAACAAATTGTTTAGCAACTTGGAAAGGTAATCAAACGCCAAGATAAATATTGTAGGAGAAAGGGGGTCACCTTGCTTGATGCCCCTAGTAGCAGTAAAGAAACCATGATTCTTCCCATTAATAAGAACTGAGTGAGCATTGCACTGAAGCCATCTCTCAATCAACTGAAGGAAAGCAGGATTGAAACCCCTGACAGCAAAAGTATCTATGATGAACCCCCAACTTATGATATCATAGGACTTCTTTATGTCTAACTTGAAAATGACATTGCCCCCTCCACATTTTCTGTCCAGATCTAACAAGAGTTCATGAGCTAACAAATATGTTATCAGAAATGTTCCTCCCTTTCACAAAGGCTGCTTGATTAGCTTGAATATGATGCTGCAGGTGTGGTTGAAGCATGAAAAATAGTATTTTACTTATCACTTTAGAAATAATATTTGTCAAACTTATTGGCCTGAAGTACCCCCAAGCTTGTCTAATTTGATTTTTGGGCAGAAGTACAATGATAGAAGCAGTGAAATATCTACAATGGTAGAAGCAGTGAAATATCAAGGAGGATTAATTCCCTTGAAGAAACATTGAATAGAATTGACCACATCTGTTTTGATTGTGTCTCAGCTAATCTTGTAAAACTGTGTAGTAAACCCATCAGGACCAGTAGATCTATTACCATATATGGAATCTAAAACAACTTTGCTTTCAGACTCAATGGGCACCTTGTGTAACACCAACCCCTAAACATAATCCATTTTATCAGCAAAGAGAGAGGCATCAATTGGATATCTGGCTGACTGCTTGTTGGTAAATAAAAATTGAAAATACTCCATAGCATCTGCAGCAATTGCCTCAGTAGAAGAGACCTTATGTCCAGTAGCATTAGTGATAGACAGGATCATATTACAATTTCTCTTATATTTCATACAGGCATGAAAATATCTAGAATACCTGTCCCCATCCACAAACTTGGAAATGGCAGCCTTCTGCTGAAGAAATCACTCATAATAATTGATGTGAGAAAGTAACTTCTTATTGGCTAAGTGTAAATCATATTCAGACTTATGTCCAGTTGATATTCAACTTCAGTGTTAAAGACTTCCGCTTCAGCTGCTTTTAAATTATCAGGGACATTACCAAACTTAGTCCAGTTCCAATCTTTCAGATGTTTAGCAGTTTGTTTTTGGAGATTCCAGAGATTAATCCAAGGTCGAGCCTCAGGATCAGAAATCCAAACTTGCCAAGTTCAACATTGAAATCATGATGTAATGTCCACATATTTTGAAACCTGAAAGAGCTGCCACCATTGTTAGGAAAAATATTGATAGAGCAAAGTAGAGGCCTATGGTCAGAACCTGCCATAGCCAAATGAGTGATGATAGTGTAGGGGAAGGTTTGGAGCCACAAACCTGTCCAGCTTTTCCCACAAATTACCTCTCCTCCAAGTGAATTTAGGGACCTGGAAACCCAAATCAATTAAATCAGCACCAGCTCCAAATTGGTTAAATCTATCCATGGAGGAAGACAAAGGGGAGTCGCCTTCCCTCTTTTCACAGTTGATGTGAGACAGTTGAAATCACCACCCAAGATCTAAAAGGAGTCAATGGAGCTGCCTAGTCAAAGTAAATCATGCCATAAAAATTGATGCTGAAAATAAATGTAGCTGGCATAAATAAAGGTTTCATAACCCATCTGCCCCCTTATAGAGAATTTAATATGAATGAATTGTGGATGATTCTGAATAGCAGACCATTGAAGTTCCGATCCAGCAAAAAAACATATCTTATTATTAACATTAACATAGTGAGAAAAGGATGGGAACTTATTAATGATTTTTTGAGAGTTTTTAGATATCATAGGCTCTAAGAGAGCAAAGCACCACAATTTATGATTTTTGATAAGATGTTTTAATCTTCTTAAGGAAGAGGGATGGGTCGCCCCCCTAATATTCTAATACAGGAAATTCATCATTGGGAAAGAGTTCTCCCCATCCCCTAGTCCTAGGATAGGGGTTGGTAGCAGAAGCCTATGGGAGGCTTTCCATGTTTTGATTACCCATTGAGCTGTGATTCACTTTCCTTTTTCTCCTTCTTTTGCTACTCTTTTGTACTTGCCACTCATCATTGATTACCTCCATCAGGTTACTAATAGTATTGTCAGCAATAAAAGGAGCAGACCCAGAGTTAGTAACTGCCTCCTCATGATACCCATTCAGTTCTGTTTCAATATCCTGAAGCTTGTTTGTATGATCTGTCATATTCATTTGATTCTCTACCTCAGTGGCTAAAGGTGAAACCTGCAGAGGGGTCACTAATGCAACTTCATCACATGGAATTGGACTTTTTGGAGTATTTTCAGCTTCAGGTGTCTCCCTTTCCACCTGAAAGGGGAGCATCAGTTCCCTGGTGAGACACACCATCCACAACATTAGAAGACGCAGTAGACCTTTTTTTGAGGGAGGGTGGAGCCTATAGCAAGTACCCTGGATATGCCCAAACATAATGCCATGTTGACAATAAAGTGGCCAATTTGTCAACACAATTTCCTGCCAAACGCTTTCCTCATCATCAGTAAACTAGACCCTCTCCAAATATGGAAGTGTGATATCTCTTTCCACCAGAACTCTAGCACAAGCTGGTCTAGCCATATCAAAAGTTGGAGAGTCTACTTTAAGAGGAGTTCCAAGAGCTTGGCTGATGTTAAATAAAGCATTAGGGTGATACAACTGGATAGGAAGGCCAAGCAATTTGAACCACATAAGAAAATGGGGGGATCCTTTGATGGATCAAAATATGGAGCCCATTTAATAATTTTCATAGGGGTACCAGCTATCATAAAGGATTGCTTGGCAAAGATTCTTGCATACAATCCAACAATCCCAACTTAGAGGTGCTATTAAGCTTCAACTCATCAAAGAACTTCCTAAAAAAATCCAACTTGGGATGGCTAAACTGAAACTTCCCAATTAATGTGAACTTAACAGCATCAGTGAGTTCTTTCATCTTTCGGGTAGTGAAGACAACAATACATTTTCCATCGTTTAGACCATAAGGCCGAATATAGGGACATGAATTTTTCCCAGTTGCAGCATCATGTAATACTTGTGGAAACACAAGATGATCAAAATGCTTATGTGGGATCTGTCCCTTCCCCACCAAATCAGCATAGGTGGGGTTTACCCATTGGGCATTAACTTCCAAATCAATGGGGAAGGTGGAGACCATGAGAGACCACCAGAGCAGAACAAATTCAAAACCTTCATAACCTGGGAAAAGCTCCAAGGTGAACAAATCACTTCTTAAGGCACTTCACAGCCCAAATAAGCCCAAACTAGTGAGAGCAGTAATCAATAGGCTAGTGAAAGCTAATGTAACAGTAGATCCAATTTGAAAAAGAAATTGCCCGGGAAGAGACCAGAAGAAGGAACAACACCACCACCACCCAACACAAAAGACCCACACCAACAAAGCTTACCTAACCTCTAAAAGCCTCCACCACTGAACCTCCACGACCAGAAACCTTTCAGCGCCGCCAGTGAAGTCATCAAAACCCTAACAGAGCAAAACAAGAGGCAGTCGCCATGTATGTATATATATATATATATATATATATATATATATATATATATATATATATATATATATATATATATATATATATATATATATATATATGTAAGGAGAATTATATGGCTCCGTATATATTGATTCAAAAAAGGTTACCAAAGAAGGGGGTGTGGTGGCAGTTGCTGACAAATAAAGATGAAAAGATACAAGTCTCACTCTTAGGTGTTCCACCGCCAGCTATACAACTCCACGCAAAAAAGAAATACCAAAAAACATGGAAGTATACCCAAAATTAACTAATTTGCTGTACCTGTGAAGGAATCCCAGAATTGTAATTGGCAGCAGTAAAGGTCCATAGAAGTCCGAAGAGCAACAGAAAACGAAAGAAAGCTGGTAATGTAACAGAGCAAAAATCCTATGCCAAGCAACACCGAGAGAATCATCCAGCAAACGTTCTAGCAGTAGCAAACAGCGATATAGGGACGTACACAGAGGAGATGCAGGAGGTAATGGGGAACTAGAGGAGTAAACCAAACTATCTAGTATAGGTGCAGCCCACATTTTATAATAAGATAGCACACCGCAAACATTAAATGGAGAAAGTTGTGATTCCCATTTGGTAGTCCCCCAGGAAAGTATATATCACAAACAGGCAGAAGTAAAGTAGACCCTATGCAGCGTCCAAGTCTGAGCTTCAGCAGACCGCAAACCTGCAAAACTTTCAGGAAAAGGATTCAGATTTTCCCATGTGCCACAAACCGCAAGAAAAGGATCAGGAGAGGATCCGAAAGCCCCACTAATGAAAGCAGAACATCCAGAAAACCTCGGTCCAACCAAAAACAATCCAGAAAATCAAAGACCGCAGAAAATAGGTAGCCCGAACCATCCAAAACCGGGGGATAAAAAACCGAAAAGGAAAAAAAAAATTGAAGTAAAAAGCAGTGCTCAAGGAGAAAGGCAAGGTAGAATGAAACATCCACACTCGTGCAATCAAACACTAAAAAATATAAATTTAGTGTCCCAGCCAAGAGCCAGAGATAAATTTTATCTTCTAAGATAAGGCACTTCGAGGAGATTTTCATTCAATAAAATTTGAAGATGAGAGGGGGGCATAACACACACCATCACCCCCAGTAAACCTTACTTAGTAAGCCAATTAGCAAAGGAATTACATTCCCTATATATAAAATTAATTTGAATAACCAGATTATTTAGCATGATAAAATCCGATATTCTATCAAGGAAGCAGAGAACATTCCTAGTAGGGGTGGGGGGGATGCCATACGGGACATCTTCACGAGCGCAATAGAATCACACTCAATAGTTAAAACAAGAAAATAGAAAATAACAACAATTTGAAGAGCAAACCATATATCCCAGTATTCAGCCTCAATGGGTGTAGAGGCACAAACCAGTGAAGCAAAATAACAAAAGCACTTACCCAACTGATTTCGAAATACACCACCTGTCCCTGCAGAATTACAGGCCTTGCTCCCATCCACATTAAGTTTAACCCAACCGTAGAAGGGGGCTGCCACCGAATCAAGGCCGGTCTCCTGCCCCTTATAGGTGGGATATTACCAATCTTAAATCAACGCGAAGCTTTAAAAAGTAAGCAAGTACATAGGAGATAGTAATAGAAGGAGTAGGAGGGAGAGCCTCCTACTTGTAAGCATTCCTAGCCGACCAAATAAACCACAGAATGAAAAGAGGAAAGGATTCCAGCCTTCCACATAAAGAGGAGCCAATTTCCAAACCCCTAAATAGCTCCCTATATCTAAATGATGAGCCCATTCAATCCCAAAGTGCTGCGCTACTGATATCCAAGTTTAACGAGCAAAATAGCTATTAAAGAAAAAGTGTGACCCAGATTCCTCCTCACATTTGCAAAGACAACATTGAGAAGCCATACGTAAGCCCTTTAATTTATGAATGTCATTAAAAGGCAATAGCAGAAGGAAATACTTCCATAGGGAAAAGGAAATAGAATGAGTTAATAAAGCATTCCAGAGTGTATGTACCTAACGACAGGGAGAAAAAGTATGTAATTTATGATAGAGCAGGTTTCTGATGGAATATTTTGAGGTAAATTTACACATAGGGGTATCTAATTTATAAGTAGATATAGTAAGTTTGGAAATAGTTTTAGCTTTATCTCCAACAATACCTCTCAACATGTGCACATTCTGGGAGTCTTCCTGCCAATAATTAGAGACCAACAAGTTGTTATCGTGAAAAAGGTGTGGGAAACCAGAAAACTCATCAATGCCCCAATGATCTATCTAGAAAGATAGTTTCCCATCACCAATATCCCAACAAGTTGTTATCATCAATGCCCCAATGTCTATTTAATTTATTAAACATTACCCAAATTAGGTTTAATTAGTCATTAATCCAATTAGATTACCCTAATTAAGTTTAAATAATCAAGTAAACCTTACTCAAATTAGGTTTAATTATCTTTTAAACTAATTAGACTTAACCCTAACTAATTCTAATTAATCAGTTAAACCTTACCCAAATTAGGTTTAATTAACCTTTAAAGCAATTAGACTTAACCCTCATTAAGTCTACAACAACAACAACAACAACAAAACCTTAATCCCACTAAGTGGGGTCGGCTACATGAATCCTTTTTCTCCATTGCGTCCTATTTAGTGTCAAATTTTCGTTTAATTCTAACAAATTAAGATCATTTTTATGCAACAAGCCCAAGTTTTCCTAGGTCTGCATCTCGCCTTTCTTAACATAAGTTGTATTTAAAACATCTACTCTCCTAATCGGATCATCGAGTGGTCGACGTCTAATGTGACCAAACCATCTAAGGCGACTCTCTCTAATTTTATCCGTCATCGGTGCAACTCCAACCCTTTTACGGATATATTCATTTCGCATTTTGTCTCTAAGTGTAAAGCCACTTATCCACCTAATCATTCTCATCTGGGCAACACTTAACTTAACATTATGCTTCTCTTTTAAAGGCCAACATTCAGCACCATAGAGCATTGAAGGTCTCACCACCATCTTATAAAATTTTCCTTTCGATCTAAGATGTACTTTTCTATCACACAGAAGGCCGAAGCATTCCTCCACTTCAACCAACCAACCTGAATTCTACTATTAACATCCCCATCTATATCACCATCGCTTTGAACAATGGACCCGAGATATCTAAATCGTTCACACCTTTTAATAATTTGATCACCCAAAGTTACACTTCGTTGTCACTAGACCTACTATTACTAAAATTACATTCCATGTATTCGAGTTTTAGTTCTACTCAAACGAAGACCTTTAGACTCCAATGTAGACCTCCATAATTCAAGTTTTTCTCGGACTTTTTCTCTTATCTTATCCACAAGGAGGATATCATCAGCAAAAAGCATACACCAAGGTACATCCTCTTGTAAATGCCCGAGTAAGACCATCCATAAATAAAGCAAAAAGATATGGGCTTAAAGCCGATCCTTGATGTAAACCAACGAAATAGTAAAATACTTGGTCAATCCTCCTTCGGTTCGAACACATGTAACAGCTTTAGCATACATATCTTTAATGAATTGAATATAAGTCATATCAACACCTTTCTTCTCAAGGACTCTCCAAAGAACATCTCTAGGAACCTTATCATAAGCTTTTTCTAAATCAATAAAAATCAAATGTAGATCGTCCTTATTATCTCTGTACTTCTCCATCAAACCTCTCAATAAATATATAGCTTCCATGGTAGACACTGCCCGGCATAAATCCAAATTGATTATGAGAAATCTTCGTAATACGTCTTAACCTATGTTCAATTACCCTCTCCCATAATTTTAAAGTATGACACATCAATTTAATTCCTCTATAATTTGCACACTCTTATGCATCTCCTTTATTCTTAAAAATGGGGACTAAAATGCTCTTTCTCCACTCCTCAGGCATCCTTTTAGTTTTTAAAATAATATTAAAAAGTTTAGTAAGCCAGGAAACCCCCAAATCACCTAAACATTTCCACACTTCAATCGGGATATCATCGGGTCCTACAGACTTTCCCCCCTTGGTTTTCTTTAAAGCCTCATCAACTTTTTTTTACTAATGTGACGGTAAAAATGAAAAGTTTTATTATTATTAACGATATTAAGATCACTAAGGTCAATCGTACTTTCAGCATCATCATTAAAAAGTTTATCAAAATAACTCACCCACCTATGTTGAATATCTTTTTCTAAGAAAAGCACTTTTCGATTTTCATCTTTAATACATTTTACTTGAGTTAAATCTTTACATTTCTTTTATCTTTGTTTGGCTAGTTTATACATATATTTTTCACCTTCCTTAGTATCTAACATGTTATAAAGATCACTAAAAGCGGAATTTTTAGCGTCACAGATTATTCTTTTACACTCCCCTAGTGCCGTTTTATATTTTTCCCAGTTCTCTACGCTTTTACATTTAAACCAATTTTTATAGTACAACTTCTTATATTTTATCATTTCTTGCACATTATTATTCCACCACCAACTATTTTTATTTATAGAAACTTTTTCTTTTGATTATCCAAGTACATCTTTAGCCACTTGTTTAATAGTATTAGTTAATTTTTCCCACATAACATTCGCGTCTTCATGAACATCCCAAATATTTAAATCTTGAATTTTACTCATAAAAATAATTTTATTTGTGTCTTTTAGGTGCCCCCATCTTATTCTACGATGTTGAATCCTGGTATTCTTTATTTTACAACTCTTCATCTTAAAATCTAGAATTAATAATCGATGTTGGGTACTTAATTGCTCACTTGGAATAACCTTACAATCCTTACAATCTCGACAATCTCTTCTTCTCATAAGAAAATAATGAATGTATTTTATTAGATCCATTCTAATAAGTAATAATACGCACATCTCTTTTCTCGAATAAAGTATTAGTAATAATCAAATCATACGCTAAAGCAAAATCTAAAATGGCTCTACCTTCTTCATTAATCGCTCCATAATCGTAGCTACCATGAATATTTCTAAAATCTTCTACCACTCTACCGACATGTCCATTTAAATCTCCTCCAATAAAATTTTTTTCGTCAAGGGGTATCAAGTGTATTAAGTCTTCTAGATCATTCCAGAATTTATTTTTAGAGCCTATATCTAAACCAGCTTGAGGAGCATAAGCACTTATAATATTAAAAATCTTAGTATCAATAATAATCTTAAGTGCTATAATTCTATCTCCAACTCTATTAATTTTGACAACATTATCTTTCAAACTCTTATCTATAAACCCTCATTAACTCTAATTAATCAATTTATCCTTGCACAAATTAGGTTTAATTAACCTTTAATCCAATTAGACCTAACCATAATTAAGTCTAATTAATCAATTAAACCTTACCCAAATTAACTTTAATTAACCTTTAAACCAATTAGACTTAACCTTAATTATCTAATTAATCAATTAAATCTTACATAAATTAGGTTTAATTAACCTTAAACCTATTAAACAAAACCATAATTAAGTCTATCAGATTTCACTTAATTACACTATTAAACCTTAACCAATTAAGGTTTAATCAAGCCCAAACCATAATTAAGTCTAGCATATTTGACTTAATTAAATTATTAAACCTTAACCAATTAAGATTTAATATTAAACCATAACTAACTCTATCACATTAGACTTAATTAAACTATTAAACCTTAACCAACTAAGGTTTAATCAATCCTAAACCATAATTAAGTCTATCACGTTAGACTTAATTAAAATATTAAACCTTAACTAACTAAGGTTTAATCAAACTTATATTATAATTAAGACTAACTTATTAGAATTAATTAACATTTAAGCCTTACTTAGGCTTAAATAACTTCAAATTCTAGTAACTCTAATTTTAACTAGACTTAGTTAAACCTTAAGTTTTACTTAAATAAGACTTGAATGGTCTTTAAATTCTAATTAAGTCTAATCTAATGAGACTTAATTAACCTTTGAGTATTATTTAAATAAAACTTAAACCTTAATTAAGCCTATTTTAACTGGACTTAACTTAGACCTTAGGTTCAACCCACATCAAACCTAACTCATCATATCTATCTTAGGTTCAACCTAAACTGAACCTAAACCTTAGATTCAACCCATATTGAAGCTAACTCAACATCTCTAACTTAGGTTCAACCTAAACTAAACCCAACTTAAACCTTAGGTTCAACCCATATTGAACTTAACTCAACATATCTAACTTAGGTTCAACCTAAATTGAACCCATGTTAACTTAAACCTTAGGTTCAACCCATATTGAAGCTAACTCAATATATTTAATTTAGGTTCAACCTAAATTGAACCCATGTTAACTCAAAATTTTGGTTCAACCCATATTGAACCTAACTCAACATATCTAACCTTAGGTTCAATCTAAATTGAGCTCAAGTTAACTTAAATCCTAGGATCAACCCACATTGAACCTAATCAACATTTCTAACTTATGTCCAACTTAAATTGAACTTAAGTTAACTCAACATTAGATTCAATCAAAATTTAATCTAACTCAACATTTATAACTTAAGTTCAGACAGACATAAACTCAAGTTAACTCAACTTTAGATTCAATTTACATTAAATCTAAATCAACACATCTAACTTAAGTTCAAACAGACAAGTTCAACTTTAGATTCAATCTACATTGAATCTAACTTAAATAGACATGTAATCAAGATTAACTTGACATTTCTAACTTAGGTTCAACCTAAATTGAACCCAGGTTAAATTTAAACCACATCAAACTGAAATCGAATTTTTGATTTAAAATTTCTTAAGATCAAATCAAAGATATTTAAAACCAAACGACATTGAATCTGATTTTCAAATGATTTTATCAGAGTCTAATCCATATTAGACTTAACACTTCTTCTAGATTCAATTGACATTAAATGTAGAATTTTTAATATCTAACTTATGTTAGATTTTATCCGAGTTTAACATATTTAGACTTAACATTAGATTCAAAAGACACTGAATCTAAGATTCTAATGTCTAATTTGTGTTAGATTATATCTGAGTCTAATTTAGACTTATTAGATTCGAATGACATTAAATCTAAATTTTAAACATCATTAGATTTGAATCTTTAAATTCAAATAAAATTGAATCTAAATTTCTAGATCTAATAAAATCTCAAACATGATTATTCAAATTTAATCAAATTTTAGATTCAATCGACAATGAATCTAAAAATCAAAGCACATCAAATTTAAATCTTTAGGTTTAAATGACATCAAACCTAAGATTTTGACATGAAATGACATAAAAATCTTACCAAATCGTAAACAACCTAAAATCGAAAAATAACATTAAAACTTAAATGAAACCTTAATGAATAAACATCACCGAATGCAACTTGATCCCCAGTGTTCTTAATCTATGAAGATTTCTCGGGGGACAAAATCCTGGTTGTTGATAGAAATCTTCTGGTCTTGATTCTAATACCTTTCAGACTAAGTAGATTAAAGCCCTTAATGACCCTGGGACGACGGAGCTAGTGGCATCTTTATCAGACTATCTAAAAATATTACAAAACAAAAATTAAAAGATTGAAGAAATAAACTGACATTATTTCTTTTTAATATGAAACTATTTTCTTTTATAGGATGAAGATAAGTTTCGTTCTCAATTTCCTTTGCATGTTATAGGGTGTGTTAACTCTGTGTTGTAGGACGACATTCAAAAGACGGGATAAGTGACAATAAAATAAAATTAAAATGACATTAAAATAACAACAAAACAAGACAAACAACATTTAAATGATAAAACCAAGACAAAATAAAACAAAACTTTTAGTGTCTCTGTTTTCCTTCTAGTGAATGGTCTGAGTATGAACTCCTCCTACAGGTGGAGAGGCTGAAGTGAAAGTCAGGTAAAGAGTGGCTGGGAGATGAAGCTTTTAATGTAGAATTTCATCGTTTGGTCGGGGAAGGTGAGGGGTAAGTCAATTTGGAATTTGGTGGAGTTTCATGGAGTGTCCTATTTCTGGCATGTTCTTAGATGAAGAAATTGGCCTCAGACAACAGAGGAAATGGATGAAGAGTAGTGGGCTGAGTTTAGAGAGGTTTGGAGAAGCTCTGGAAGCAATTTCACAAAGTTTCCCCAAGGAATTGAGCAACTTCTCATGTTGGCCGTGGAGGGGTATTCTTATAGTCATGGCTAAGGGTTCAGTCTTGAGCTACCATTGGCTAGTATTAATAAGCTTTGGGTGAGGAATAAGTGACACACACATCCAATAGGAGCTTGCCACATATTATGGTTCCAATTTTGTGTTCAAAGGTTTGAGGAGGCTCTTGGATTAAAGATTTCTGGTGACTAGGCCATCCGGCTAGGCCAGCGTAAGTGGCCAGGGTGGTCAGGGGAGCCAAGGGAGTTCTTAATGTTGATTAGTTGGGAGGTTTGATGGTTGGTGGCAAATATCCTTTTGTTAGCCTAAATATTGGAAGAAATCCCCCAAGTCAAGGTACCCTTGGTCAATGATCAACTAGGTTGAGCTAAGTGGATCTAGGTTGACTCCTAGGGCTCAAAGGTAGGCTATGGTGACCATGGTGTGGTTAATTTTAATAGGTTTGGTCAATTTTGGGATTTGATTAAAAATTGGGCTTTGGGTTTGAACTTGGGTCTAGGTTGGGTTTGGGCTAAGACTTAAGTCAATTGATTAACTAATTTGATGTGTATGATTTTCATGAGAAGTTTTGAAAAGGAATTAGGTGATTTTTAGTTGATTGGGTGGTTTAATATAGTGGAATTTGGCTCATGGTCAATTTTGGGGCATTTGGGTTATACTTGGGTTTGGATTGGGCTAGGTTTTGGATTTCGTTCAATTGATGGTTCCAATTAGTCTAGGGAGTTGTCATGAAGGGTTTTGATATCAATTAGGTGGAAATTGTGGAGTTATGGAGTTCAATTTGGTGACATTTGGGTTTTTGGGCAAATTTGGGGATTTTGACTTATGTGGGATTTGGGTGAGGTTCGTTCTTAGGTTAGGACCAATTGAGGGTTCAAATTGATTTAGTGGAATGTTATAAATAGTTTAGAATTAAAAATTGGGGGAATTGGTTAGGTTATGGGGTTTAATTTGATGGATTTTAAAAACAAAGCCAAAATAGAGATTTTGAGTTTGGGCTTGGAATTTGGTTGTGAAATTGGTTCAATGGGGCTTGAATTTGGTTCAATTGGGATTGGATATGATGAATTTTTATTTGTAATTGAAATTGGTTGAAATTGAAGACAATTTAGTGGAAATTTGGGGTAATTTTGGGATTTTGGGTCTTTAGGGGCAATTGGGGATTTTGCTTAAAATGAGTCAATTTTGTCAAACTGGGCTCAATGGAGTGGTTCAAATTGATTTTGAGGATATTTACAGTGATTTTGGGGATTTTGGCAATTTTTGGAATTTTGGAGTATGAATGGCGTTTTGGCAATTTTGGGTATTTTGGGGGATTTTAAGGTGTTTTTGTCAATTTGAGTGATTTGAAGTGGTTTGAAATGATTTTTGAAGAAAACTTAAGAATTTGGGTAATCTTGGGTAATTTTGGAAAAATTAGGGTTTCAGAGGCATTGTGGTAATTTGGGAAAGTTGGGGCAAACAAGGGTCAAAATTTGGAATTTGACAGAATTGGCATTAATTAAGAATGTTAATCATTGAATTATCACTATTGAGCCATGAGGCCAAGGGAATTCCCATTTTGGATCCACCATATGTTGGTCATAGCCACACCCTAGCCTAGGGCTAAGAGCTTCGAGGACCACCCACATGAGTTTCCAAAAGAATGAGGAACAAAGCTAAAGGCGATTGGTTTAGGGTTTAGATTGTGAGTGAGAGTATGGGGTTGTGTGTGTGTGTGCAGTACTGACCAAAGCCACAACACTTGGGTTTAACCCTAAGGCCATGCAATCCGATGGGAATCCCTTCTTGAGCTCCCTCACATTTGGCCCCATCCTACTAAGTGCTAAAGTTTAGTATCAAACATGTGGAACTCCAAGAAGAGTAAAGAATTGTTTAGAAATTTTAATGGGGTAGGGTCTAATCGCTATTTCTCTAGGATAGTCAACCGAAAAGTTTTATGGCTAGATCCTAGGCTTCTAAGAATGACCAGACCTCAACAAAAGTGAGTTCAACAACCATTGGATGTTATTCGTTGCCATCTCTTCTATAAAGAATAAGCCTCCTTAAATGGTTTTGACATAAGGGAACCATCTAAAGCTGTGTCAATGATAGAGTTAAGAGATCCTACTAACCCATAATAAAAAGTCTGGATAATCAAGCAATATGCTAAAGCGTGGTGGAGGCACTTCCTAAGAATTTTTTTAAACCATTCCCATACTTCATAGATTTATTGACCATCAAAATGGAAAAAGGAAGTAATGTCACTTCTATGTTTGGATGTTTTTGTAGGTGTGAAGTATTTTACAAAGAATTTCTAAGCAAGCTCATTTCAAGTTATAAATGATCTAGAAGCTACTAAGTTTAGTCACATTTTGGCTTTATCCCTCAAGGAGAAAGGGAAAATCCTTAGCCTCACAAAATCATTGGAGACACTGTTGCTGTGAAATGTAGTGAAAAGTTCTAAAAAGCTTGTCAAATGAAGTTTTGGATCTTTAGAAGGTGTCATCCCCCCAAACAGATTATTCTGCACCATTTGGCTGATAGTAAATTTTAATTCAAATGAATTGCTTTTATAGCAGGGTTATTAACACCAGAATGTATTTCATCTACCGTAGGATTAGCAAGGTCTCTTGAAGGTTTAGACATGTTTTGATGTTCATATCCATATAGGTTATTCTAATTAATATTCAACATTTCTCCTAAAAATATTTGAATTCTTTCTTGTTTTCTAATTTTATTAATAGTTCTCTCAAGCTTAGAGTTGTAGGATTCAAGTGTATAGATCTTTCACTACGCATACACTTACTAAGTTCACTAGCAAAGAGACTCTATACTAAATAGAATAACAAATAAGATAAAAATACACAACAGATGTGCAACATAAATAAAATAAAGACATGTACAATTAAACAAATATTAAACATGGTGTTTTTTAATTTTTGTAAGCAAAAATAAAACGATATAAATATAGGGAACAAGAAAAATACAATCTTAAAGTCAAAGACCAAGAAGTTCAAGTAAAATTTTCCTAATTTAAATTTATTGTCGTTCCCTAGCAACAGCGCCAAAAAAAAGACATGCACCAACTTGTGAGGCACGACACTCAAGTATACGTGGCATATCTATAGTATCGGGTTCGGATCTAGTTTGTGATCCCATAGGGAATGAGGAAAACTCAATGAAGGAAAAGATCTAACCTACTATTTTCAGCCAAAGCCTGAAATGTTTGATTCGCAAGTTCAATTTTAAAATATATTCTAAGGTTAAGAAAAATATGTTTTTTCCTAACAAACAAGAAGATTTTTAAAGGCATTCAAGGTTCGATAGGAAATGGTTAAGTGAAGACTTTATTTGAGGAAATTATTAAAGCTTAGTGTCAATTGGGAGGAAAAATCTTTTTTATCCCCTTCAGGTAGTCTAAGAAAGGTTAGTTATCATGAATTTAGTTCCCTAAAGCCCGTGATCTGCTCAAGAAAAAAGAAACACCCTTTTGTTTGCATAAACTCAAAGGTAATATCCCTTTCTAAGTGAGTTTATGTGGTTAACAAATTTTATCTACAACGCATCCTCCTGAATCTCGAAGTTCATGAAAAGTTTTGACTATTCCTCTAGCAAGCAGAATGTAAATTAAGCTTACAAGTTAACACAATAGTTTTATAAAGTTCAAGCACAGAAAATAAAATAATCCTCAATGTTATCTCATCACATTCTCATTTGAAAGAAGAAACAAAAGAAACTACTCAGTACACATGATAAAATATATCAACAAAATCATTGCATTAAGAAAATCAATCATACACCAAGCCTTTTACAAAAAAATCAGAAGAAAAGTATAAGTTGATTGTACTTATCTCCTCCCCATTGAGTACGATGAATCTTAAATAGAAAATGGATAATTTTCTCTCCATCTCTTAAACACAATTCCACTCGATCCCCTTCCAGAATTTTTGTCCTTCATCTACACTCTCCTCTCCAAATTTTTTGCACAACAAAAAATATTAATGAAAAAGCTCCTCCATCTTCATAATCTTTCTTTTTATACGTCCTCAAATCTTCGCTTGATGTTCACGACTTTTTCATCCAACGGCTACTGCTCTTCATCCTAGCTTGAACCATCTCTAACAATTTTCAGCGCGTATGCATCCACTACTTGGCGCATAGGTGCCAAGCCTTATGTATAGCGACCGGTAAAAGTCAGCGCATATGTATTGTTGCTTTATGCATAGGATTCAAGTATTCTAGAATTATGCCATAATGAGGCGCCTATGCACCCAAGCTTGAAGTATAGGCGCCAAGCTTCTTATTGAGAATGGCGCAAATGTGCCAAACTATTTATTGCATGATCTTGGAGTGACGCTTGGTGTGGCGCATAGGCGCCCATAGCTTGGCGGATATGTGCGAAGCTCTCCGCTGTGGAGGATAAAATGGCCCATAAATGCCCAAAGCTCCTATGCTGCTCCATTCATCAATCTTTGTAATAGATGCACAGATGAAACCAAATACACTTAAAACGTGTAAAAAGGAACAAAAAAATTAAAATAACAACAATAAAATAGTATAAAAATTTTTTCAATTAACATAAAAAAAATTTATACTTATTTTATCTCTATTAATCTAGATCGTTATATTGCCTCGAGATATTTGTAATCCATTTATTGAATGTACAATATGAGATATTAAAGATCAACTGAAATTTTGACATTTATGATAGAGAAGAAAAAGAGGACAATCGAAATGATTGGACAATACAAAAATATTATGCTAAAAAAATCATGATTTTAAGAATCATTATTACCAAAGTAGTCATAGATCATTATTACATAATTACAAAGATTATTAAAATTCTAAAAATTAGAAGTGGCAAATAAATTTAGAGGACACAAATCTATGACTTCAATTTCTTATAAACTGGTTATTAAATATAATTATGCAATTTCTTAAATAAGATTTTTTATTTGATAAACATCATTTTTTATTTTATCAGTTAAGAAAAATATAATTTAATTATACATTCTAGTCAACTAATCAAACACTCATAAAAAGACAATAATAGTAATTAAGTAGGATATAAGGCTATTAAATTAAAAACTATTTAATGATATAATAAAGATTAAATTTAAAGTAGACTAATTCAATGAGAAAGGCAAACAAAACAAAGATATTGACGGATTAATATGGATATTTGGAACTAGTAAAAATGTTGAATCTTTTTTGTTTATCAAATCGCTAAGTCAGGAGAAAATAAAGATTTAATAATTTAGAGGATGCTTTGATAATTCTTATTCTATACTGATCAATGTTACAAATTATTTTGTAAATAAAAATCACTTGTTGATGAATTTACATATAATAAAGATAAATTTAGGGAAATAAAGTTGTAAAAGATATTTAGTTCAACTATTATACTTTTAAAAAATATTAGTGGATGTTAAGCTAGTATGTTAGCATAATCAAACATGTGTGATATATAGAGCCCTGTATTACAACATACAATATGCTAGTGGGAAAAACTATTGGTTTTAGTAATCTTATAAGAAATATTGCTTGGGTTGTGGGCAGGTCATTACTTATATAATCAGGGTCTCTTAAAGCACTAGTTTAGAAACTGCCCTCTTATCCTTTTATGTTAAACTAAAAAAAAAATATCTATAGCTTAGTTATAATTTAAGGCTACTCGCCGCCCAATGCTAAACGTCAGTGACATATTTCTAAATATATGGTGTGGATATCTTACTTGTAGCTACATACTGCGGTACGAAGCTCTAAAATTTTTTTAGAGGTATATTTTGGTATGTATAAACATCACATTTGAACCAATATAATATAAATGTTAAAATTAATCAATAGTATGAGGCATATCAGTTAATCTTTAAATTACATAGAAGGACTGAGTTTTTTTGATGTATTGATAGAATTAGAATAAAAGACAATACTTGCTCTTTAAAGTGATAATTAAATTTCAAATGTCTGATTGTATACTTTTCATCTAAAAATTGATATATCTTACAGACCATTAATAGTTATAATAATTTATTAATATTATTAGTACACATTTTTCTATGAAAATACTCCCTTAGAGATTTTTTTTATGTTTATAACAAAAATGTGGTTCTTCGGAATATGTTACTTGACAACAAAAAAAGAGCCTACTCTATCAAAAGAGTTAAAAAAATATTTTTATGTTGCTTACACTCAACAAACGTCCACCAAGTAAAAAATAAAAGACTCGTATGTTTTTAATGTTAGATGAAATGAATTATTGTTACATCTCCATTAATGAAATTAGAATGTATGCAAAAAATTAGGGTCTTTAAGGGAAAAAGAGAAACAATGTAATACAAATGTAATTAGTTTTAAGGATATTCCAATATTATTTTAATTTTATGATTAGTAACTTTTGCTAGACCATTGGTCTGAGGATGATAAGGTGTGGCAACTTAGGTTTTAGTGTTTAGGTTTTATGGTTTAGGGTTTTAGGGTTTAGGGTTTAGGGTTTATTTTTTAAAATTTTACTTCTCTTTGATTAGAAATTATTTAACAAATATATAAAAGTGTGTTTGATGAGTTAAAGCATCTTAAATAATAAAAATTATTATTTTAATGAGTTTTTAAAGTAGTTGGAATTTTATTTCACATTCATATGGTATAATATCATTTTAGACATATGTGTGAACTAAAATTATTAAATGGTTATATTTTTTCAATTGATCATATTTTTTAAAATACAATCATGTTATTGCTTTCTAGCTATAATATTAATATTTTTAATTTTAGGAACAACATTAATCTTTCTATCTTTTTAATTTTTTTTAATATCAATCATCCAATTTATATAATAAGCCAGATGTATGTATCGATCAGGAAAAGATAACTAACAATATATAGAGTTGTTTTTATGAGTTCTACATATAATTTTTTCTAACCACTACTTTGATCCTAGGATTAAGCCTTGGAATTCTATAGTTAACTTCCCAAAATCAATGTCTTCACTCTCATTATTTCAAAATAAATCCAAATTGATACATAACACTTGAATATAGATGTTGAGTTGATTATTTGGTATGCCATTAAGAATAATGAATTGAATGCCCTTTTAGGTTACCTGAACACCCTTAAGGGACTGTTGGTTTTCTTTTTTTTTTTATACAAAATGCATATTTTAAAATATATTAATTTATTTTGAGTATTTGAATATGACATTGTGAATAATAATATACTATTTAGAAAGATAAAAAATATCACTTTATAATGAATCTGATCATTGAAATAAAGAAATTCATTAAAGCTTGATTTATTTTTGTTAACTAAAAATTTCTTCCCTACCTAACTAATATTTAACTAGAGTTTTACTTAAGTTGGGATACTAGGTTGTTATATGGGCAAGCACAAATAATTAATAACAACATAAGAGAGGTCTCCTTTTAAGATTACTCACAATTTTGGCTATAGCTTAAGTTGACATAAATAAAGTTGAGTTTTTAAGATTTTTTATTTAGAATTCTATATGAGATAATTCAAATAAAAATAATTTCTTTTTGGAGTCTATATAAGAGAAAAAGTAGAAAGTTCTCGGTCACTGAGAAACTCTGTAGTACTTCTAATATTCTGTGATTAGTCTTTGACAATTTTAAAATTAAAGCATTCATTGATTTGAGTTAGTCATTTAATTAGAAAGATAGAACTTATATCTCAATAACACAAAATCATGGACCATAGCAAGACAATGGAAACATATTCTAAAACTAAGATGATGTTTATTAGTTAAGTAAATCCTCAAGTCTACTCTAATGAAGTTCAATAAAGTGATTAAAAACTAAATCACATAGAGTACTGAATTACGTTTCACTGAATTGACTTAACAATCCTTCTTATAATGGATTAACATCAACCCTCCAAAGTGATTCAAAAGTATGACGCTCAGTTATTTGAAATGCAGGATAGACAAGGCTATTGTTTTTTAGATAGGGGATAATATATCTTATGACTTTCTTAAGAAAATAAGTTACATAATTATTTGTAATATGTAGTGCATCTAACAAATGCAATAGTTTATAATTTTGAAACTTAAATTTATTTTCATCTTCATTAAGATGGTTTGCATAATTGACGACTAACTAAAAATGATTGATTGATTTGGTTAGACTCAATTTTGTAATATATATGTAATCATAAGTTTGTATGCATGGAAAGTCATAAAGTTAAGTCTAATCAAACAATAGATTTCACTCTAAAAAGATATTCTCTGATCCCCCATTCCCATATAATGGGAGTGTTGACGTCATTTTGTATGAATGATGTGTGGACCATATATTTACTTTGCATGATCAAAAATATTTACATTATGTCCCAAGTGGCAAAGGGAAACTAAGTCGCTAGACCATAACACTGACACATATTCTAATGCACATGCTTGCATACATGCACATCACTAACAAAAATGCTTGAGTGCACTTGTGCAACAATGAATGCCACAAGTGTGAGTGCATGCAAAAGTTTGTGAACACACCCATACATGTATGAACGTCCACCTATGTGTGTGAGTTCAACCACATGTGTACATGCATGCACAGAAAGATCTTGGCCCAAGTTGAGAAGGTTTTAGATTTTTGTTGATGTTTTGTATTATTCATATTTTTACCATTTAAAACCATTACTAGCATTAATTTTGTGATATGGAAGTGAGAAGTTTTTTAATATGAATGGAGAACGACACACTTCTAAACCAACCAATAAGGTGAATCACAAGTGGAATATTAATAAAAATTTATTTTAAGATTTTTAGTGGAACAGTTTGAGAGACTTATGTGCCTATTTTTGAACGCCTTGTGATGACCTCACTTTAGTGAACACTTTCTCCTTTGACTCATACCCATACAAGTGTCACTAGGTTTCAAGATTGAGCTTAAGTCAGCCGGGGCTTAGGCTTCACTTGAACTAAAAGTAGAAGTTAACTGAATTTAAATTAAATTTAATTTTCAATTGAATGAAAGTTAAAATTAATGTAATTCAATCAGCTTAACTGAAACTTTAAGTTGATCCAAAATTTACAATAATTGATGGACCGTAAATATATCACAACCTTCGAAATCATCATAATGCTTGGAATTTCATACTGTAAACTGCATGATCATTTATTTGTTCATTTAATTTGTTGGTGAAAATTTTATTCAATTTAGAAATTTTTTGAAAAGTAACGAGGGTTTTACCTTGTAAGCGTACATTTATGTAATTGTAATATTCAACTTAAACCATTTCATTTCAAGGAAAAAGTTTTTTATTATAGTTTTTTTTTTTTTTTTTTTTTTTACCTGTGATTTGAATTTGTTGGTTAATATTTCAAACCTTGATGATTTCATTTGTTATATCTAATAATAGGAATGGTTCATTTATAATTACGTGAAAAATTTACTAATAAGCCAATATTCACTTTTAAGTTTTAGATTTTATTATTTAATTATTATTCAAGTTTTCTTTAAAAGTGTTGATGAGATTGATTTTTCGGTTTTGAGTAATGGTATATTTGTCATTTTATAAATTTGCAAATAAATCCTTAATCATTTTTCATTATTACAATTTATTAAGTTTTTATTGCATTTTCCATAAATGATAAATTTTAACATTGAAATATTTTGAAATAATCATTTAATTAACATGATGTCCTAGCTTTCTGAATTGACTTGGAGAAGTGTCGTAGAGTCTAGTCTACCAATGACCAGCAATTCTACATTAAAAAAAAAAAAAAAATTTAACATACGGAATCCGAACTCAAGTCTGAGTTCGGACTCCAATAAAAAGTTGTCAAGTGTATATAATTGGGCCCACGTATATAATAAACTAAAACTATCAATAACATCTCAATAACATTCCAAAAACACCGCGATGTTATTTGGGTTGTCCTCGGAACGGTGTTATTGATGCTGTTCACAATTATTATTGCAGACTTATGCTATATCTGAACTCCACACATAATTGTTTTTTTTCAATTCTACTGACTTAATGCACGGTGCAGGTCAAAAACAGTAGGCCTGAGAGTTGATTTGATGGACTGATTTATTAAGCTGGTATTGTCTTGGCTCATTTACTTCGCTTGAGAGGATATCCACACGTCTGATGTGTGGCTTTCTGGCTTTCTATAATATAATTATGAAATTTATCTAGCTAAAAAAAGGCTTAGTTGACTAAGACGGAAGGTCACATCCAATGTAAGGGATTGAATAGGCAAATAGACCGCTTCCCCGCCGCTCCCAGCGTACCCTTAAAATGAATTTCATATAAGGACCATTTGGTTATATCCATCCTCAACCTCGTTCCCAACATACGAGTCAGAGCTTCAGAATAGTAATTTCTTCTAAATGGACTCTCAATTTTATGGTTTCCACAAGTGCTTGTTACAAAGCGAAGATCTAAAAAAGGTTTTTCACTTTTTTTTCTCTTTTTTTTCCTTGTCTATTCTTCAGCGACAATTAATTAATAGCCATGTTATGTCAATCTTTTGATGTAGTACATTTTTGAGACGAGTGTCTACCCAAGAGAGCATAAACTGCTCAAGGATTTGAGAGAAGAAACTCAAGCAAAGATTCCTGGCAGGCAAAAAAGATTTTCATTTTGTTATTTTTTTTCTATTTTTACTTATTTATGCAGGGATTTCCTTAAAAACATTTTTAATGATTGATTCAGATTTTACGAAAGCATTATTTTTGTCTTTATTAAACTAAATTTTGGGGAAGGCAGGGCCGTGATGGGTGTGCCCCCTGATGAAGGGCTACTTCTTTCTTTATTGATCAAGGTGATGAACGCCAAAAAAACCATAGAAATTGGTGTTTTTACGGGTTACTCCCTCCTGACTACGGCATTAGCCCTACCCGAAGATGGAAAGGTGAAATTCATCTTCTTCCTCAATTTTTACTTTATGTCCTTCATTTAAAGATATTTATTTGAAGTTGACAAATAATCAAATAAAAATCATTATAATTATAAAATAAATTAATATTCTCACAAGACAAATGTCATGAATTTGGATACTCCCTCCTTGCTACGGGAGGATGTGATGTGCTACATTTGTATTATGAATGGTTGTATACATTTGTAACAAATGACGTGTATTTTTATCTTTTGTCCTCAAGTTGGATGGATGATTTTGCCTTACTCTAAAAAAATTAAAAAATGAAGAAAGAGCCATTGACCAGTTATTTTTATTTTTATTTTTTAAAGATTTCATAAAGATTTGTTTTAGACGGTGGTGCAGTTCCTACACTGAAAATTTTCAGTGGAGCAAAACTGAATTTTATCTGCATTCTAAAAAAAAAACTAAAACTTGTGTTTTTCCCAACAAATCTAATCACCTTATGTGATAGTTAGAAAGCTGTGACGTTACTTAAAAAAAAAATGTAATAGCCATCACAATTTTTTGAACAATAATTATTTCTCCAGCAGCTTCACAGCTGCTCGTTTAAATAGCTAGAGCTATCCCCACACAGATCTATAGTCATGCAGTCGACCCAGCTCAGTGGGATAAAGACATACTCATTGGCTACCCCATATATCAGCTCATCATATATTTGCATAACTACTGATGAAACATTTCAAGTTATTAACTCAAATAGATATTAAAAATATATTTTTAGAGTGTTATATAACTGAGCAATCAGGAGATTTTTAATTTTGATTCAGATAACGGCGATCGATATCGATAGATCATACTATGAGATAGGCTTACCTTTCATCCAGAAAGCAGGAGTAGAAAACAAGATTGAATTCATTGAGTCTGAAGCACTTCCTGCCCTTGACAAATTGGTTGAGGAGGTAAATTTTTTTTTTCCTTATTTAGAGTCGGCTTAATTTGAATTATCTATGGATTAAGCAACAAGTGGTCATTTAATTTCAGATTTACCCTGCCCAACTGTATATCTTCCTTTAAATTGTTTAGTTGACTTGGTTATCAGATCAACTATACTGCGGAGGAGAAGTTATTGCGTACTGAGTATGCACGCAGTGTTATGTGCATAATAACCATTGAATAACCTCTATTTTGGGGTTATTAAGAAGTTATTGATAGGTTGTTGGGTTTATTCAGGGTTTTGTGAGGTAAACTCCAATAACACTGAAATAACCTACAATACTCTCATTTCAATGTTATTCATAAGTTATTATGAATGTATTTGGAGGGTATTTGAAGTACTCACGTAGAACTGTCAATAAATTCTTATTGCTGAGGGTTGTTTCTCAAGTAATCTTACATGATTCCCTATTCCTTTGAATCAAATCACATTCATTAATGTAATAAATTAGTAATACAACTTGTAAAATGTATTGACATATGTAAGAAATCATCCGCTTGACTAAAAGCTGGAAAACAGACTCTATATTGAACTTCTTTACTGTTTGCATTATTATGATTCAAGTCCCCGCGAGATTAAAACCTGCTTCTGTTTCTGATTAAAATAACTGCAGACAAAGGAAGAAGATCTATTTGATTTTGCATTTGTTGATGCTGACAAGTCTAACTACCACAATTACCATGAAAGGTTACTGAAGCTCGTCAAAGTTAATGGTCTGATTCTGTATGATAACACGCTCTGGTTCGGAACCGTTACCGGTCCACCGAAGCCGGAGTATCCAGAATTTATCAACCATTGCCTAGAGAGCATCCTCCAGCTAAACAAGCAGCTGGCAGCGGATTCGAGGGTTGAGCTGTCGCAGGTCAGCATCGGTGATGGAGTGACCATTTGCAGGCGCCTGTGATGAGGAAATGAAAGTGCGACATTTAGTGCTTGTTGATTTCTCGTCGTGTTTTCTTAGTCTAATAACGTTTGCTTGCTTTAATAACAGTTCTCAAAATTGGTGTTGTTGATGACTCGTGTTGGTCTACATGTTATCTTTTCCCTAAGGGTTTGTTTGCTTGATTCCAATTACAACTACTGTGCTCTATGATTTCAATTAATGATAAATGACGCGGTGTCTATTTCTTTATATTGTGTGTTAAAAACATGGCAGTATAAGATGAATGCAGTTTAAGTCAATTTTCTCTGTTGTCTATCGTGCAATGATAATACTGTGAGATTTTTTCTCGAAGTTATTATGGCAAGTTTAACAGTTACATAGCTAATTTGTTTTAAAGCTTTCAATACAAATGAATATAGTGAGTTTTATCGCTTCAAATTATAGCAAAGAGGAGATTGAAGAATTTTTAATGAATGAGGTCCATTTGTGAGAGTTGCGGCTCATAGAAAGTTGATTGCGAAAGCAAATTATTTTTTAAAGTAATTCCCAAAAGAAATTTTTTTTTCGAAGTCTTGAGTAATAATTTTTTGTTCCAAAAGGTAGTATTATAGGAAATTATGTTACAAAAATTAGGTTTTATGCTCCAAAAATGTTTAGTCCGAATTTAAAATAGTATGAAAATGGTTTTAAACATATCCTTATTTTGATAATGCGATACAAAACATGCATTTTTTATTTTTTATTTTTTTGAGATGAAAATGGTTCAAAACATATCCTTATTTTGATAATGTGATACAAAACATGCATTTTTTAATTTTTTTTTTTTTTTTGAGCTCCTACAAAATCACTAACATGTGTCGGTTAGTTGTTCACGGGCTAAAAAAGTTGAAGCACACCTCCCCACCCCCCTCCCTCCCCAAAGAAATAAACACACTATGCAGCTTGCAGCCAAATGCGTGGGTCTCCACCGAACTTATCATCGACATCGCCGCCAATTCTCTGTCATTATTGTTAATTATTGTGAAGGAGTCAGCCACTCTATTTATCCAGTACATTGCTCATGTCTCTCAATAACTCTTCTCGGATCATACGAATGATTTCAAGATTTTAAGAAATTTGGAGGAGGAAGGAATAAGGGCAAATGAAGGTGGAAAAACAGATAAAAGAAAAATGTGGGAATAATTCATTATGACAATCGTTGCAATGAGATCATTATAGCGTTTAACTCCAAAGATACTCAAATAAAGAAAGCCACATGAAGAATTTCGTAACCAGAGATTTAGGTGTAATAACTATTCTGAGTTTCTCATTCTCCTTTAAGCGCAAGATCCTATAGTTAATAACATCTTAAACGATTATGACCTATTAAAAAAACTTCCAAATAAGGTTAGCATTTGTACTTGAAGAAATATTTAAGTGTCACAATCAAGGAAAGAAGCGTCAATGTTCATTCCTTAGGGTAATAAATTTTTAAAGAACAAATACTACCCTAAAATTTTGGTTTTATTTTGTTATTTGTTGATGTTGTTTTGTTTTATAGTCGTTGTTTTGTCTTCTTGTTAGTTTGTTTTGTTGTTATTGTTTTGTTTAGCGTTGTTGTTTTGTTGTTGTTATTTTAGTTTGTTGTCGTGAGATTCACCATCCGAGCTTCAGAATGTCTTTTCTATAAAATAAAGTTAGCACATCCAAATAATATGTATGTTAGACCTAAGGAAGTTTGGTTAAGTCTAATGTTGATTAGACTTAGGTTTTAGATTCAATGTAGGTTGAACCTAAAAGAGAGTTTGGTCAAGTCTAATGTGGAATAGACTTAGGTTTTAGGTTCAATGTAGGTTGAAGCTAACAGGCAGTTTATGCTCTGGGTTGTGTTTAATTTTGGTTGAACCTAAAGTTGAAAGTGATTTGGTTTGATTTGTGAACCCAAGGCTTAGGATGACTTAGGTTCAATTTGTGTTAAACCTAAGATAAAGGGTGAGACTTAGGTTCAATTTTGGTTGAACCTAAAGTTTAAGGTGATTTAGGTTCGATTTTGGTCGAACCCAAGGCTTAGCATGTCTTCGGTTCAATTTGGGTTAAACCTGGGTGACTTAGGTTCAATTTGGGTTAAACCTAAGAATTAAGGTGAATTAGGTTCAATTTGGGTTAAACCTAAGATTTAGGGTGACTTAGGTTCACTTTGGGTTGAATCTAAGATTTAGGGAGATTTAGGTTCAATTTGGGTTAAACCTCGGATTTAAGGTGACTTAGGTTCAATTTGGTTTGAAACTAAGATTTTGGTTGACTTACGTTAAATTTGGGTTGAAATTAAGATTTAAGGTGACTTGGATTCAATTTGGGTTGAACTTAAGGTTTATGGTGACTTAGGTTCAATTTGGGTTGAACCTAAGGTTTAGCGTTAGTTAGGTTCAAATTGGGTTGAACCTAGGGTTTAGGGTGAGTTAGGTTTAATTTCGGTTGGGCGTAAGTTTTAGGGTGAGTTAGGTTCAATTTTTGTTGAGCTTAAGGTTTAGGGTGACTTAGGTTCAATTTGGGCTGAACCTAAGATTTAAGGTGACTTAGGTTCAATTTGGTTTGAATCAAAATTTTTGGGTGACTTAGGTTCAATTTGGGTTGAACCTAAGGTTTAAGGCGACTTAGGTTTAATTTAGGTTGAACCTAATGTTTAGTGTGACTTAGATTCAATTTCGGTTGAACCTAATGTTTATGCAAATTAAATCTTATATATTTTAGACTTAATTATGGTTTAGATTGACTTAAGCCTTATGTAAGTAAGGCTAAAGGGATTAATTATGTCTATTGTGTTTAAACCTAATTAGGGATTAAGGTTAAGTCTTATTTAAGTAGAAGAAGAGTAATTTAGTGTAATGTGGTTTAGACATAATTAGAATTTAAGGTTACTTAGGCCTAACTAAGTAAGGCAAAAGAGATTAATTAAGCCTATTGTGGTTTAGACTTAATTAGGGATTAAGGTTACTTAAGCCTAACTTAAGATTTAGGATGATTAATTAATCCTAATGTGATTTAGACTTAATTATGATTTAAGGTTTCTTAAGCCTAATTAAGTAATTCTTAATGAGTAATTAAGTCAAATGTTGTTTAAACATAATAAGGGTTTAGGGTTACTTAAGCATAATTTAAGAAATGATTAATAGGATTAATTAAGTCTAATGTTGTTAAACTTAATTAGGATCTAAGGTTACTTAAGCCTAATTAAATAAGGCTTAAGAGATTAATTAAGTCTAATGTGGTTTAGACTTAATTAGGGTTTAGGTTTACTTGAGCCTAATTTAGATAAGGCTTAAGAGTTTAATTAAGTCTAATTACGGTTATACCTAATTAGAATTTAAAGGTTAATTAAGCCTAATTTAGGAAAAGTTTAAAGGTTTAATTATGTCTAATTAGGGTTAGACCTTATCATGGTTTAAAGGTTAATTAAACCTAATTTAAGTAAGATTAATGGTTTGATTAGATCTAATTATGGTTAAACCTAATTAGGTTTTAAAGGTTAATCAAGTCTAATTTTGGCAAGGCATTGGGATAAATCCAACCCATTAGCCTAAGCCTAAAACCATAAAATCCATCCTAAATCTCAAGGCACATGAAACCCTTAGCTCATGCTTAATGTGTTACCTATTGACCGGCATGGCTGCAACAGATAAGAAGTAGTAAATTTTTGTAAATATTTTTAATTAAAACACATAATATAATCAGCTTAATAAGGTAGCAGCCTATTTATATGCAAGTATACGCATCGTTCAAGTAATACAGAGCTCTAGTAGAGTCCTGGTTATCGATCCCACAGGGAGGAAGTAAACCTTAAAGCGTAGCACAAAAGTCCAAAATTCAATTTGCAAAGCACTTATGTTTTAACACAAATACTACAGTTTAACAATGCTAGAGAAATTTAAAATTTTCTTAAAGTACTATCTAAACTTCAAATTAAAGTAACTACTACTATAATAAGTTTTTGTAATGCAAGGTTCAAATTTAGAAAATGTGTCCTTCCCCTTACAATAATATTTTGGTGAGTGAATAATATAGATTAGTTCAATATTTTTAATGTGCCAAATAAGAGCATTCCTATTATTTACCCTATTCCAAGTGCTATAAAGAACATTGGCTAATCCTAAGTTTAGTCCCTAAATCTGTGGTTAGGCTGGGAGGATACTGAATCTCACTCCAAAGCTCCCACTTCCCATCCTCTGAAGGCTAACTCTCGCTTTAGTTTTCAAAAACTAGGACCAAATTAGAGATTTTAGTCTATTACCCTAAAATCTCTAATTCTACGCCCAATAAACATATTACCCTTTTTATTTGAACCTAACCCCCATGAACTTCACCATCTATGAATTTTGAATGTAATCTCCACTTTTGTTTTAGAAAGCATAGCCCTTTCGATTCGTATGTTTCACAACATATTTTAACAGATCAATTGGCCAGATCGAAAAGTAAATTAAGAATGAAGTGGAAAATTATCACAATTTCTATTCATTCATATGACACATCCAATCTAGATTATCACATCACCATTTATCATTGCAAGGAGAAAGACAAAGAAATCTACTTAGAATTCATGGAGAAGATATGACACAACAAAGATTTTATATATGGAAACAACGTCTATCAAACAGTAAGAATGAAATACGACTTATCTGACCTTCTCCAAGCTAATCCCTTTAAGTTCCCTTGGATCTACTTCTCTCTTTACAACAACACAAAATTCCCTCTTAGAATAGTAGGGAAGAAGCAATCTCTCACTTTCCCTCTCCTCCTACAACTCTTTTAAGAAAAATCTCTCACAATACAACACTAAACACCAAACCTTAGACTCTAAACACTCTTTAAAGACTTCCTCATCACACACACAAACTCTAAACTGACTCTTCACTGACTCCACACTGACATTTATGCCACCCAAAACAGTTTAAATTCGTCTAGGAACAAATTTCCAAAGAGTTGCCTCAAGAATCCCTTCAGAAAGCGTTCAAATACATTAAATATGGCTTGAACCAACATTGGGCACCGTCAACGAGAAATAGGGAGCTGTTGTTATCCCGACTTTTTAATTATGGGCTCTCTGGAAAATTGCGCCGTCAGTGCTTGTTAGGGTGCCATCGGTGCAGACTTCCAAAATCTAATTTTTGCATTTTTTCTCTCCAAATTCGTTTCTTTTCGCCTCTTTTTTCTCCTTTTTCCTAAAATCATTATACCTACGGCAAAATATGAAAAATACCTTCCCTTAAAGTGCAATATCATCAAAATTGAGTATAAATAATATATGAAAATTCAAACATATTTTTGGTGCATCACCTATGACGCAAGACCACATGTGGGTGACATTACAAGACAACCCAAGTCAACTCCAAGCACTGGAGAACAAAACTACACACTTCACCATGAGGGCCACATGAAGCCTTGGTTGTGGATCCTTTTTATCCATCTTTAGCTGGTGGCATCCGAAGTTGTAGGATCCTAGCTTGTTGTCGGTTCGTCACCGCCAAGATTCTCTTATGTCGATATGAGGTGCGAAATATCAATGTTGCTGTTTGGGGGAGTCGCCACTCTTTTATCTATAATATCATCCTATCTTCAAAATTCTTATTTCTTTGGATCATGTAAATGATCCTTGGATGTTAAGAAATTGTAGAAAAAAGGGGCTGATAAAATAGAAAAAGTGAAATAAGAAATGTCAGTGATAATCCTTATGAAAGGGAATTCTAGAATGCCTTATTCTAGAAATTTTAATATAAGGAGGATCACATGTAAAATTTTGATAACCAGAGATTTCTTGGTGTGATACATATCCTGAGTTCTTAAATCTCTTATAAGAGCAAGCTCCTATAGTTAATTACATATTAGACAATTATAATTGTTTAAGAAAACTCCTGATTTCTGTTAACACTTGTTTTCTATAAAATTTAAAGATCAAAGAAAGAAACTTAAATGTTTAATCCTAGGGGTAATATGTTTCTAAGTGTTATGTACTGCCTAAAAGGTTTGAATTTGTCAGTGTCATTTGTTATGTTAATTTTGTTTTGTTGTCTGTCATTTTACTATCATTTTATCTTGTAGTTTTTTATTTTTTTGGTGGCTATCCTAAAAGCTTAGGTTTTGTTTTGTTGTTTTTCTTAATTATATCATTTTAGTTTTGTTTTTAATGTCATTTATGTTGTTTTTTTATTTGTTTGTCGCATCTTCAGAATGTCGCCCTACAAAGCAGAGTTATCACATCTTAATAACATGTAAAGTAAATCTAAACAGAACTTGTTTTCAACCTGCAAGAAAAATATTTTCAGAGTTATTCTACAAAAGAAATAATGTAGATTTTATTTCTTAAATTGTTGATTAATTTTTAATTTTTAGACAATCAAGTCAAGATGTCTATAACTCCATCGTCCCAGGGTCGCGGAGGCCTTAATCTACTTAGTCCGAAAAGTGTTTAAACCAGGACCGGAAGACTCCTATCAACAACCAGAATTTCATCGTTTAAAAAATCTTTGTAGATCAAGAATGTTGAAGTTCGAGTTGCATTCAGAGATTATTGTTCATTAGGAATTCATTCATGTTTTAATGTATTTTTTATCACTTTTTAGGAGTTGAAAAATTTTAGGTTGTTTACGCTTTATTAACTGATTTTATTTTTTTATTCATTTTTGTTTTGTTCATTATTTCATACCATTTGTTGATTTTTTTGGAAGATATGTTAGATTCAAATTTAAGTTTTAATGTCTTTTAAAGTGGATTTTATGTTTATGTCGGTGATTTATTTCAATTCTTATGTTGATGATGTCATTTGCTTTGGATTTGATGTTTGATTTAGGTTTAATGTTGGTAAAACCTAAAAATTTATGTTTGTTTGAGTTCAACATAACTAGAACCTAAAGGTTAATGTCGTTTAGACTCAATTTAGTTAAAACTAAATATTGATTACTTTTTAAATTCAATTTAGGTTGAACTCAAAGTTGATTTTATGTCTAACTTAGGTAGGACTCAAGATTTAAGGTGATTTAAGTTCTATGCTGATAGAACCTATAGTTTCGGGTTCAATGTGAGTAGAACCTAAGGTTAAGGATTGCTTTAAGTCCAATTCAAGTAGGACCTAAAGTTCATTTAGGCTCAATATGGATTGACTGGAGAGTTTAAAATGGCTTTAAGTCCAATATAGATATAACTTAAAGTTGATTTAAATCCGACGTAAGTAGGATTTAAAGTTGGTTTAGATCCAATGTAAGTAGGATCTAAAGTGGGTTTGGGATCAATATGAACTGAACCTAAGGTTTGAAATTATTCTAAGTCCAATGTAAGTAGGTCTTAAAGTTGATTTAAATGTTTTGTAAGTAGGATTTAAAGTTGGTTTAGATCTAATGTAATTACTATCTAAAGTTAGCTTGGGTTCAATATGAATTGAATTGAAGGTTTGAAATTATTCTATGTCCAATGTAAGTAGGACTTAAAGTTGATTTAAATCCTATATTAGTAGGATTTAAATTTGGTTTAGATCTAATGTAAGTAGGATCTAATGTTAGCGATCAATATGAATTGAACCTAAGTTTTGAAATAATTCTAAGTCCAACGTAAGTAGAACTTTTAGATTCTCAAGGTTTGATTTGATTTAAGTTCAAGTTGAATTTAGTCTAAGAGTTTGATTTGATTTAGGTTCAGGTTGGATTGAACCTAAAAGTTTTATTTGGTTTAGGTTCAAGTTGGGTTGAACCTGAAGTTTGGTTGAGTTAGATTCAAAGTAACTTGAACCTAGAGGTTTGGCTTGAGTTGAACTTAGGTTTTTCTTAGTTTGGTTGACTTGGGTTCAAGTTAAGTTAAACCTAAGTTATAGGTTTGACTTAAGTTCAATATGGGTTGAACTTAAGTTTAAGTTAATTTGGGTTCAATTTAGATTGAAGCTATGTTAGATGTATGACTTACATTCATTATGGGTTGAACTTAAGTTTTGGTTAACTTGGGTTCAAGTTAGATTGAACCTAAGTTTGAAATTTGACTTAAGTTCAATATGGGCTGAACCTAAAAATAAGTTAAAGTTAGGTTCAATGTATGTTGAACCTAAAAGGTTTAAGTTTGACTTAGGTTCAAATTCGGTTGAACCTAAGTATAAGTTAAAATTAGGTTCAATGTACGTTAAGCTTAAATGGTTTATGTTTGACTTAGGTTCAAATTTGGTTGAACCTAAGTATAAGTTAAGATTAATTAAACTTGATTTGGGTAAAGTTTAATTAATTAACTAGTTGAGATTAATTATATCAAATTTTGGTTAGGTTTAATTGAATAATTAGACTTAATTATGGTTACATCTGATCAGGTTAGGGTTAATTAAACCTAATTTGGGTAAGATTTAATTGATTAATTAGACTTAATACTGATTAATTCTAATTTGGTTAATGTTAATTAAACCTTATTTGGGTAAGGTTTAATTGATTAATTATACTTAATTATGGTTAAGTCTAATTAGGTTACTGTTAATTAAACCTAATTTCGGTAAGGTTTAATTGATTAATTAGACTTAATTAGGTTTATGTCTAATTAGGTTAAGGTTAATTAAATCTACTTTGGGTAAGGTTTAATTGATTAATTAGACTTAATTACGGTTCAGTCTAATTAGATTAAGGTTAATAAAACCTAATTTGGGTAAGGTTTAATTGATTAATTAGACTTAATTATGGTTGAATCTAATTATGTTAAGGTTAATTAAACTTTAAGTAAGGTTTAATTGATTAATTGGACTTAATTGTGGTTTAACTAAACCTAAATAAGATAAGGTTTAATTGATTAATTAGACATTTATAATTTAGTCTAATTAGGTTAATGTTAATTAAACCTCATTTGATTCAGGTTTAACATTGTTTAGTTAGGCTAATTTGTGTCTTAGACATGATTAGGGTTTATGCTGTTAAACCTAATTTGATTAAAGTTTAACATGGGTTTAATTAAGTCTAATTGGTGCCTTAGACCTAATTAGGGTTTGTGGTATTAAAAATAATTTAATTAAGGTTTAATATGGTTTAATTAGGTCTAATTTGTGTCTTAGACCTAATTAGGGTTTATGGTATTAACCCTAATTTGGTTAAAATTTAATGGGTTTAAATAGTACTAATTGGTGTCTTAGACCTAATTAGGATTTATGGTATTAAACCAAATTTGATTAAGGTTTGGGTTTAATTAGGTCTACTTGATGTCTTAAACTTAATTAGGGTTTATGGTATTAAACCTAGTTTGGTTAAGGTTTAACATGGTATAATTAGGCCTAATTTGTGTCATAGACCTAATTAGGGTTATGTATTAAACCTAATTTTGTTAAGGTTTAATGGGTCTAATTAGGTCTAATTGGTGTCTTAGACCTAATTAGGGTTTATGGTATTAAAACTAATTTGATTAAGGTTTAATCTGGTTTAATTAGGTTTAATTGGTGTCTTAGACCTAATTAGGGTTTATGGTATTAAACCTAATTTGATTAAGGTTTAATATGGTTTAATTAAGTGTAAATTGTGTCATAGACCTAATTAGGGTTTATGGTATTAAACCTAATTTGGTTAAGGTTTAATGGGTTTAATTAGTTCTAATTGGTGTCTTAGACCTAACTAGGGTTTGTGGCATTAAACTTAATTTGATTAAGGTTTAATATGGTTTAATTAAGTCTAATTGGTGTTTTAGACCTGATTAAGGTTTATAGTATTAAAACTAATTTGATTAAGGTTTAAAGGGTTTAATTAGGTCTAATTAGTTTCTTAGACCTAATTAGTGTTTATGATATTAAACCTAGTTTGGTTAAGTTTGAACAGGGTTTAATTAGGTCTAATTTGTGTCGTAGACCTAATTAGGGTTTTTGGTATTAAAACTAATTTGGTTAAGGTTTAATAGATTTAATAAATTCTAATTGATGTCTTAGATCTAATTCGGGTTTATTGTATTAAACCTAGTTTGATTAAGGTTTAACATGGTTCAATTAGGTCTAATTGGTGTCTTAGACCTTATTATTGTTCTTAGTATTAAACCTAAATTGTTTAAGGTTTAATGGGTTTAATTAAGTCTACTGGGTGTCTTAGACCTAATGAGAGTTTATGGTATTAAGCTTAATTTGATTGAGGTTTAATATGATTTAATTAAGTCTAATTCATGTCTTAGACCTAATTAAGGTTTATAGTATTAAACCTAATTTGATTAAGATTTAATATGGTTTAATTACATCTAATTGGTGTCTTAGACCTAATTAGGGTTTATGGTATTAAACCTAATTTGGCTAAGTTTAATGAGTTTATCTATGTCTAATTAGTGTCTTAGACCTAATTAGAGTTTATGGTGTTAGACCTAATTAGGGTTTATGGTAATTTTGTTTAGTTAGGTATAATTGGTGTCTTAGACCTAATTAGGGTTTATGGTATTAAACCTAATTTGATTAAGGTTTAATATGGATTAATTAGCTCTAATTGGTTTCTTAAACCTAATTAGGATTTATGATATTAAACCTAATTTTGTTAAGGTTTAATGGGTTTAATTAGGTCTAATTTGCGTCTTAGACCTAATAATGGTTTATGGTATCAAATCTAATTTGGTTAAGGTATAACATGGTTTAATTAGGTCAAATTGGTAGCTTTGACCAAGTTAAGGTTAATGGTATTAAACCTAATTTATTTAATGTTAATATGGTTTAATTAGTTCTAATTTGTGTCTTAGACGTAATTACGGTTTATGGCATTAAACTTAATTTAATTAAGTTGTAATGGGTTTAATTTGGTCTAATTGGTGTCTTAAACCTAATTAGGGTTTGGTTTGAGTCTATTTGAGCTAGACTCATAATTCACTTAGTCCAATGTGGAAGGAGATAAGTATGGTAAAAATTTGAGTCTTAAAGGATTTTAAGGGTTTTAAATATTAATTCATAATTAATAATTTTGAACCTAGAACAAATATGTCATTTTAAATTTTCAAAAGGCTAAGGTTTGTCATTTTAGGGTTTAAGTCTATCAACCTAAGGTTTTCAAATCTAATTTCTTAATTTATGATATTTTATAATTATTATTAAAAATAATTACAAAATTTAATAGAATTTAGGAAAACCTATCCTAGGGAATTTTTGTACCCTTAAGAAAATCAAGTGATGTTCATAAGGAATTAAAGGTTGATCCCTAAAATTTTCATATTTTTCTAATTTATACAAAAATTTTAATTTAAATTAATAAAGAGAGTATTTAATTAATTAAAAATTAAATATAACTTCTTAATTCATGATTTCATTTCCACAATATTCCTATCATTGTCCTGAATTCAGTGGTATTTAATTATATTTTTTTGATTTTTATATATCACTGTTGACCTCATTTTTGATGAGGTCTTCTCTTCTTCTTTTTAGTACTTAGGATCTAGCCTTAGGCTTTTTCTTTGACTATCTTAGAGGACTAGAATTGGGATCCACCATCTAGAATTTCAAACCACTTCTTAACTCCCCGCAAACTCCACAAACTCGACTCGTAGACCCCTAATCACCTGGAGGGTCGAAATCAAATGTGGAAGTTTAAAGGATGAGTTCCTATAGGACTCTTTGGCCTTAGGACCGCCCAGGTGGCTCGGTCCAGTGAAGGGGCCGACTTACACACACACTACACTTATACACTACACTTTCACATATCTCCTAAAACACACCTATACCTAACTTGACCTCCTGGCTCATGTAGGTGATTCACATGGATGGTCCTTAACCCCTAAGCCCTTGGCTAAGAGGGTTAGGAACAACATAGTGAATGCCTCAAATGAGTCCCTTCATGGCTCATGTGGGCTTGATGTGGCTTCATGGCTCAACCAAAATGATTTCATTCCACTCAAATTTACCCAATCTTCAATTTTCCAAATTTTCAATTTTTGACCCCCGTGACCCTACACCCGCCTAACCTACCCAAAGCCCTTGAAATTACCCAAATTTTTCAAAATTTCCAAATCACCCAGAATTCCCCAAAATCAATCCCAAACATTTCCACATCACTCAAATTGATCATCCATACCCAAAAATACCAAAAATTCCAAAAATACCTCCCAATACCCTCCAAATACCCAAAATACACCTCTTGACCCAAAAAATCCAAAAATTCAGAAAATTCCCAGAAAATTCCAAAGAATCCCAAATATTCCCAATTTCATTTTGTTCAACTACACCATGGGCCAATTTTGTCAATTTACCCTACTTTTGTCAAAACCTCTAATTTGACCCATTTTAACCCTAAGTGAACCCAATGTCAAACCAAACCTACCCAATTGACCCAAATTCTGGTCCAATTCAATTCTAAAATTCAATTCAGCATTCCCAACACCAATCTAGACCAAATCCAAGTCCAATTTGATTGACATTTGGATCCAATTTCACTTTTGGCCTTAAAGCCCAATTTGGACCCATGACCCAAACCTAACCCAAACTCACCCAATTCAACTCCAATTAACCCCAAATCTTTTTTAAATCTTCCTTAGCATCCCCACAAGCAAAACACTAACATGATTTGCCCAAAATTTGGACCCAAACCCCACTCAAATTCAACCCAAAGCTAGAAGGCCCAATTTCGACCTAAACCCAAACCTAACCCAAATGAGCCCAAACCCCAAAATCAAAGCCCAACCAAAGTCAAAACCTCTTTGAAACACTCCCATAACCATTTCTCAACATTAATTTTACATCAATTTCAACCATAGCCCAACATTGGCCCAACTTGGCCCACTTGGGCCTATATTGGCCCATTCACCAAAAGAGCCCAAATTCAACCCAATTCAAACCCAAATCACCCCCAATTTGCTTGAAGTCACTCATGACACATCCATGAGCTAAACCCAACAATTATTTGGCCCAACCTCTTTACAAAATTCCCATGCATAAATTCATTTTTAAACTTAAAGGCCCATTCCTTAAACCATTTTAAAAGCCCATCTTTTACCACATCCAAAGGCCCAAAATTGGTCTCAAAGCCCATATGACATTTCCCCTCATCATACTTTCAATTAAACTCAATACCTAAGTCCTAAATTCATCATCAAATCATTCCAAATCAAGTTTCATACAAATTTCCATCAAAATAACAAAATTTTTCTTAAATCCATTTTCATGAAATTGACCAAGCTTTCCCCAAGCCAAAGACAAGCCATGCAAGCCATGGACAAGCCACATGAAGCCATGGAGAGTTTGACATGTGATCAAGCCATTAATGGAAAAAGGAGGACCCCTTTCCTAATCCTTCTTAAGCCTTTTTTACCTTAAGCATGTCACACTCTAAACCATGCTTTGCCACCTAATCCTCGATGGAGACTCCACCACACATGGGAGATTGACCCACCTGACCTCCTCAGCCCAAAACCAGGTCTTGGGGAGGTGCACCCAACCCATTTGCATGGGTTGACCAAAATAAGCTAAAATGACCCCTTCCCCTTTCTACTTTGATTCAACCACTTTACACATGTCAAACCTCAATCGAATGCACCAAACCCCGACCCCGACCCACTCGAACAAGATGGTGACCAATGCCTAGGCCGGCCGCCCACCGGTCGCCGGAAAACACCATGGCCGAGAGCTCGCATGTGAGCCAACTTTGGGATTCTACCTCGCCGAGCCGCCCCATGCCCAATGGCCACCATGGCCGTTCCGCCTCGACCTAAGCAGCTGATCCCAAGCCCTAACTCTCCCCGGGAGGCCCTCCACCCTCTCCTATTTAAACACCACCCCTCTCGGGCCATGAGAGGTGCTAAAAAAAAACCTTAAGGAAACTCTGCCAAAATTGTTCCAGACTACTCCCATACATAGAGCATTTGATCCCCACTGAAATCCCCCTTCCATTTCCTCTCTGTGAGCTCAATTTCAGAGTTGAAATCCAAGCCTAAAACCAGGACACTTCTCCACGGTGAGCCAATCCCCAAATTGATTGGTCCTACACCTTCACCGTACCAAGAGAAGGTGTCTACCGGAAAAAGCCCCATCTCCGAGCCACCCGGCTTGTTCCGGCCTCTCCAAGCTTTGTGATCGGCCGTGGTCGAAATCCTACCTGGCAATTCACTGCACCGAGAAACTTCATCCGGAGCTTGCTTGGGATCCAATCGAAGGTGAAACAACCCTCGCATCGAAGCCACACTTCTCTCGAGCAAAGGAATGGCCTCACTCTTCTTCCCGAGCTTCCGAACATTCTCCATTTTTATTGCGTAAATTTCATCCCACATAAACCGTATGGATGTGTTCGTCTTCTCAAGACGAATCCATGGAGCATAAGAACACGAAAATCCATCGAGTATCGAGTGAGATATTAGGGATTTAGTGTGGACGGCTCTCGGGTGAGGACGCTCGGGGACGATGAACGGATGCCGTCCATTTAATACACGCGTGGACGGACGGCTCAGATGGCATCGGACTCGGGAGATGGTACGTGAACCGCGGGACCCGAGCGCCGAGTCGGATGGCGGCGTCGAATGGGGGCGCGACACGTGGCGTTTCGGAGCTGCCGAGGTTGACGCGGCGCCGCGTGGATAAGTAGAAAATTAGGATATTTTTCTATTTATTTAATTCCCTAAACTTGAAAAATTCATAACTTTGTGTAGGAAAATCATGAAAATAAAATAAAAATACCCTCTTGCTCAGTTGAACGAGAGGAGAATAATGTGGAAAAGAAATCATTTAATTTCATCAAGTATTTTATTTTTAATAATTTATTTACTCTCTCGCATATTTTAAATTCTCCATGCATGTATACAATTCACCAAGGCATGAGACCATAGGGCTTTGAAGCCTCCGAATTTGGGAACATTCCCTAAATTTTCCAAAGTCGGAGGCCATCCCTATGAAAAGTTATTGATTTTTCAAATTCATGTTACTGTTTTGAGTATTTTAATTCCAATAATTAGCATGTTGTGAAATAAATTCTAGGAAAATTTGGTGATGTTCCTTATGACCGGAGGACCCTAGGAAAAATAGGTTTTGAGTTAGTTCATTTAAAATAACCCTAATTGGCTTAAACACCCAAAATAGATCCCTAATTAATTAGAGCTAACCATACATCAAATTGACTTGAAATCAATTCTCCATTGACCTTTAGGATCAGAGGAACATACCATAAAAATTTGAGGTCAATTGGACTTGGTTAGCCCTACTAAATGGGTTGATTAAGCCATTTAGTCAATTTGAACTTTAAAAATTCATAATTTTCAAAATATCTTTCAAAAATTCACAAAATTGGTTTTGGAGCCTCTCTGATATTAGGGGAATTTAAAAAAATTAAAATTTCAATTTTCTAAAAAGTTGATTTTTAATGTTATTTTAATATTTTTAATAATTAAAAAATAATAAAAATCACAAAAATAATAAAATTCACCAAAATGTCACATTTTGAATTTTAATCACTTAGGAACAAACCCCATATTTTTCTTAGGTCTATTTAATGAGATATTAAATTTTAAAGCTCTAGGGTAATTTTAAAATTAAAAAAATGTATTTTCTAGCATTTTCACTAGAATAATTATAATAAATCATAGCAAAATTAGAAAATTACAAAAATTGATTCTCTAGTTTCCTTGATATCAGAGAGATTTTTAAAAAATATAAAATTCATTTTTCAACATTTATTTTATTTTTAAATTAATTAACACTCAAAAACTTAAAATAATTATAATAAAAATAATATAATTCAAAAAATCACTAAAATTGGTCCAAGTGGTCCTCTAGTCATTAGGAATATCCCATAATTTTCTTAAGGACAGAAACTTCCCTTGGTCATGTTATTAAATTTTCCTTATAAATCTCTATTTTCTACCAAAAATAATTATATAAATAAATTAAATACAGAAAAATCACATTTTCTCCTCTCATGTCTTTATTGACATATGAGTGAAGTCACATAAAAATTTTCAAGTTCATTTGAGCTCAATTTAGTGAATTATGAAATTATTAAGCTTGAAGGGCAAAATGGTAATTAAAATTTTAATCCTTAATTAAAACTTTAGGTTTAATAAAAAATTAACAAGTAAAATATTTGATCCTAATCTGATTTGGATGATTGAAATTTAAATAATTAAAGGGTAGAAACCCATTAAGCAATTTAAAATAATTAAACCTTAATTAAATAATTGATTAAATTTGGGAAGAATAATAAAACTGGAATTATTAAAATAGGGATATTGTTGTGAAGAGATTTATTCTTTAATTTAAAAATCCCTAAATTATTCATCTCATTAATATTCAATTTTTAATTAAAATGATAACTCAAATTTAAAATATTAAAAGACTTAATCATTAAACTAAAGTTAAATTATTAAACTCTTTTAAAATTTTAATTAAAGTTAAAAATAAAATTAAATTAAAAATTAAATTAAATTAAGTAAATTAAATTGAATTAAATTAAATTAAATCAAATTAAATTAAATTAAAGATTAATTAAATTAAATTAAATTAAATTAAATTAAAATTAAAAATAAAATTAAATTAAAGATTAAATTAAATTAAATTAATAAACAAATTAAATTAAATTAAATGAATAAATTAAATTAAATTAAATTAAATAAATAAAATCAAATTTAAATTAAATTAAGTTAAAACAAATTAAATTAAAATTAAATTAAATTAAATTAAATAAAAATTAAATTAAATTAAATTAAAATTAAATTAAATTAAATTAAATTAAATTAAATTAAATTAAATTAAAATAAATTAAATTAAATCAAATTAAATTAAAATTAAATCAAATCAAATTAAATTAATTTAACATCAAATCAAACTAAATTGAATTAAATTGAATTAAATTAAATTAAAATTAAATTAAATTAAATTAAATTTAAAATTAAATTGAATTAAATATAACATCACCAAAGACATAAAGAATTCAAAATAAATCTAAAATAATTTGAACACTATTCCAAACCTAAACCCATTAATTGAAATTAAATTAAATCACAAACCATTTGAACACCAATTTGCCTCGAAAACTTTAATTATCATAACTCCTAAACGGAACATTAAATGAAATATTACTTCACTTATAGGACATTCAAACATCCTAGTTCACTGAGTAAGATAATAACAAAACTTAACTAAACCTCGGACGATTAATTCATTTGTGTAATTGAATTTATTTGGACTGAAAACAATCCTAGAAATATTGAAAAGATGTTTAAGATTTGCCTTAAGCACTTCCTCGATATGATAGGATGTTCATAAGAACAATTGAACTTAATTGTTCTTTGATGAAGAAAATCGTCTTCAAACAAAAACACAAGGAACCTAGACGTCATAGGAAATGACTAGCTATAGGATTAGGAACTTGGTAGAAAACCATAACCCTTACCTTAGCTTTACCTAGGAACTTGCTTAAATATTCTAATTGTGTTTTAAGTGCAGCTTAGGATGACGGGAAGACCCTCCAGGTACGCTTTTATTTTATTGCAATTTATTTTCTTGCAATTTACATTACTGCAATTTATTCAACCGCATTGCACTTACTTTTCTTGCATGATAAACAATTGTTGCATGAAAACCCACACCTTTAGGATAGTCCCTAAACTCGAAACCAAAACTAAGTTAAAAGTTATTGCAAGATAAAATTCACCGCCACAAAATTTCAAAATATAAAACAACTCAAAATTTAATTACAAACAGAATACAAAACTACAATTACAACTAAATTAAAACGTCCTGTTGGATGATCGGGAATACCTCGGATGATGTAACCTATGTGTTGCTAACGGGATTTCCTACGGTCTAAATGAAAGTGTGGAACTCATTCAGTTGAGTTTAGCAAATTCATCTGGACTAAGTGAATCCGATAAAAATAATGATGCCGGAAGTATGGAACCGTGGGATCTTAACCGGTGTCGTTATTATCAACTTTAAGATTTGTTTTAATTAAAACACAAAAAACACTTGGAAATTAAGATTTTCTCTAAACCAAAACACTTTTCTCATCTCATGATTTATGACTTCTAAAACTAAACCTCTGCAACAACAAGGAGCTTGGAGCATAGTGGGCAGTACGGCCATCGTCGTCAGCAAAACTTGAATCTACATCAGCAAAACTGTCTTAGAATTAAACAACAAAGCCATAGGACTTCGAGGTAGTTTTCCTAGTGCAACATAAATCCTCAATTCTTCGTTAGGCATTTGCATTGCAAATTAAGCCCTAACCGGTCTTAGGATTCCGAGGTAGTTGTCTGATACGACATAAACCCTCACATCTTCGAGGCTATTTCGTATGATTCTATCATATAAATATAAGCCCTAATTAATTAAAATTGACAAAATCAAAACATTAAATAACATTAGGACTTTTCCTAAATCCAAGCCAAACAATAGGATAGTCGGGAAGTTACCGAAGTTCACTTCGAATCCGTAATTTCTCCTACCTTTCTTCCTTTGAATTCTCAAAACAAAATGTTCCAAACTTGATCCATTCCCTATTGAAATTCCAAAATTCAATCCTTTGAAAACTTAAACTTTGAAATTCTTGAGAGCGTAATTATTGATTATTATCGAGAGTTTTCTTAGGTGATTCCCGTCACTTAAGATGTAATTAACTATAGGGGCTTGCCCTTATAGGGAATTTTAAAGAACCCAGGTAATATAAACCCTATTTAATGCTTTCATATTAAGCAGGGGAATTTGTCGGCCTATAAAATTGGTTCGCAGACCAAACAGATGTCACAAATCTTCTAGTTTATTTAATCGAGCCCCACCATTAAGCAGTGTGTCTATCCTTGGGATAGATACACGCTCGTGATGTGGTGCTCGTTTATATAAACTATTTGGGATGTGAGATCGGTTTGATTTCATATCTTAAGACCTTCAAATTTAAAATTATTTTCAAAAATCAAATGCTACTTTTCAAATCATTTATTTAAATTAAATAAAAAATTCGCCGACAACTTCTGTTAGGCGACCCCTTTTCAAAATAAAACACACAACCCGAAAATATGCCGACAACTTCTGGCGACTCCGCTGGGGACAATTCCTCTCTCCATTTTAATCAAAAAATTCTGCTTTCAAAAATCGGTAGTGTATCCATGTCCTTAGTGGGTCAAACTACCCTTCTTTCCATTGGGATGCTATGTTCATTTCTACCTTGAACAAGTATAGCCAACATTCTCTCGGATTTAGGAGCCACTGTTTAGACACCCCTAAACAGAGAGGTTCCGAGATCCTTTTACCTCATTTCTGAGGTGGGGTGGACCCCCAATAGGTGTTAGTTTAGGAGTGATCCTTCGAGTCGAGAAGTCTTGCATAAGACTTTCTTTTCCTTTCCAACTCTGAATCAGATTCATTACCCTCTCTACACCTTTGAACATTTCGTTCTAAATAAACAAACCCTCTAATAAATGATTCTTTTAACAAATGATTCCTTCTTATAAATACATGAACAAGAATGTGTTCGGACTCTTTTCAATTCCTTTCTTTTTGTCCAAAAGAAAAGAAGCATAACTTGGAACTGACAACTAGAATCTACCCTGCAGAAATGGAAGCCCCAAAGCTGATTTTCTCCTTCACCAATGGACTCGGACTTCGCCGTTTATAAGGATGAGTCTGCCCGACAATGGGATCATCCGGTTTGACAAGGATTCGAGAACACGAATGTCAAGATCACCGACGTTTCCCTTTTCGCACCGACAAACAAAGTATCCGAAGCTAAGAAGCCGCCGATCGAGTTCAACCTTAGGTCAACCCAAGACTTTCCTCCCCGCAAAAGATCCCGACCGAGAGGAGCACCGTCGTCCGCGAGAGGACTGTTCTTGCTACCCCCACTGGTCTAGTTGTTTCTGCACCTACCCCGGCTGCTGCCAAATTAAAGGGGAAGGAAATCCAGAATTATGGTGAACCTGTTACCGTGGAGGGTACAAACTTTCCTGCGAGACCTTCGTTTTGAAATCGGGTCCACTTCAAGAATTCCATCACTAACAAGGACCCAAAGAAGGAACAAGTAGGAAGATTGCCGTGAAGGCCGTAGCCGCCGAAGTTGCTTTCCCGAGGAAATCCCGCAGTACACACCACTACCCGAATATATACCGTTGCTCGAAGATACACCTTTTTTGGAAGGAAGTAGATTCCATCCCCTTTCCGCCGCAGCTCGACGAGGAAAATGTCCGCGAGATTGCTTCTACATTACCTCGACCAAGCATACTACGATGACAACGAAGGAAAAGGGCTAGGATCACGCCATTTGCCCGACTACAGACTGTAGTCGAGAAACTAGCGAAGAAAGAGAAATGCCCCGTATCGGAGATTCATGCGAAGGATAGGGCGGGTGCCAGTCAAATCCCGTCTTGGGCCCCGAGTAGAACTTGCCATCATTGCAGAAAAGCCAAGTAAAAGGATGAAGGCTAGTCCGCCTGTCGTCATTTCGGGATTACAGATTAGGGAGGATACCACCTTCTAAGCATTTGGTCGACGCACCATCCGGTCCTAGACCTTCCGCCGCTAGAAGGATGGTATGGCGTCCCACTACCTGGACAGTCGAGATCGAAACAACGACTCGAGAAGGAAAGTCTCGTCAGAGACTTGAATCCGAAGAAAGTGCTACCGCAAGAAAGGGGACTCGCGAGAAAGGAACCCGCAGACTATCACACGACAACCGCGAAGATGCACGGAAAAGACCACTAGAGGACGCCATGGAAAAGTTGAGGACTGATATTCGACGACTAGCAAAAGAAAGAGAAGAGAAATTCGGAGACAAGATTGATTCATCGGAATTCATGGACGACGAGTATGCAGAAATCAACATGGTCGAAACACGAGCTTCATCAGCTTCACAAGGTGCTCCTGCAGCACGCAGAAGAGAGGAGCCAGAAGTGATGAGAAGACAGCTTCAAGAGAAAGACGACACGATCGCCCAAATGGCGAAGAGGATGGAAGAGATGGTTGTAGCTCTAGCCACTCTCCAGAGTCAAGTGCAACCCCAAAGAGAGACACCCCCAGAGGTCATTCACATTGTAGACGGAGGAAAGGAGATTACATCCGTCAACGGGGATGATCAGCTAAAGAAAGATACAACGCAAAGTATGATTCCAGAAAAGGATATAAAGAGCTTGGTGGAACAGCAGGTGCGAGAAGCCTTAGCACAATCAAAGAGCGGGACATCCATTCAGACGGGTAGACCTTACCCGGAAGAATTTGACGCTGTCCAATACCCGAAAGGCTTCGTACCACCTCCGTTCAAGACCTTCGATGGAACCGGAACCCCCGATAGCATGTTGCACACTTTCATGCCGATTGTTGCGATGCCGGCGGAGCGACGCATTACTCTTCCGACGGTTCGTCGGCCAGCTCGTCGTGGATCGCCTTTGATTGGTATGCGAATTACCAAATGGTTCAGTGAAGACGTTCTCAGAACTAGAAAACCTCTTCATCAAGCGATTCGTCGGAGCTCAGCACCACATCACTATAGGTGATTTAGTGGTAGAGAAGTAGAAGCCGAACGAAACTTTGGTGGATTACATACTTCGATGGAGGAACTTAAGCATGAAGTGTGAACCACAACTACAAGAACAACATGTAGTCGACATCTTAGTTAAAAGCATTCACGGCCCGATAGCACTTCTCCTCAAAGGATTCATTATTAAGACTTTCGAGAAGTTTTTAAGCAAGGCCGGGAGCTTGCAAGAGGAGGCGAAGCAATTAAGTTTCGCCGACAAGACAGACAAGCAAAAGCCTGTGAAGACTTTTGAAAAGAAATCCGGGATTGTTGCAGCAGAATGACAAAGGCAAGCAACCAATACAAATATCGTCCGAACGGCCACAAGCAATCTCAACAGAATTACCAACAACCCCGACCCAGCTATCAATCATCTCCACAGTATGAACAACCGCCTCGTCCGCAACGTACATTAAGGGAGCTTCTGAGCAGGGAATATCCATTCAAGAATGAAGCAGTGCCGAAAATGTTCCGTAGTCTGATGAAGACTCCAGATTTCCAGCTGCCAGAGCCTAAGAGACCAGAGGAAGTCAACAAGAAAAGTGATCCCAACTTTTGCCCTTATCACCGGATGCTTGGACACAAGATAGAAGATTGCATTACCTTCAAAAGTTGGCTCAATGACAACCTTCGGAAAGGGAATATAACAATCCCGAAGGAGTACATGAAGGAACCCCGAAAGGAGGTTCCGTCAATGTTGTCTCGATCGATCCCATCATTCCGATAGATCCCTATACGACCGACGATGGATGGACTACCGCTTGGACAAGGTCTTCGAAAAGATTTTAGACAAGATCCAAACCTCTTCGGTGCAAGCTTCAATTCGGAGTTCGAAACCCGCCAAGTCGGCACTATCACTTGCGATAGAAGAACCACCTCAATGGGAGACGATCGAAGAGAAGAAGAAAATCGACAAAGAAGAGAGGACCGAGGCTCCTAAGGCTAGACTAGGGGCCGCTTATCCTAGGATAGTTGTTTCGATTCGGGGGAGAAATCCCTCGAACCTCTCGACTCCGTATGATTATCTGCTCACTTTGGTGGGATCATATAATGATAAGGGTGATGGCGTTGGCTACGTTTTGACTGTTTCTAACGATTACGTAACTAGCGACAATCCGAACATCGATTTCGATACCAACGATAATTCTCAAATCATACACAATCTCGACGATCAAAATAACGAAGAAGACATCCATCAAGGAGGCTACGAGAGTTCAACAAGCAACGAATCTATCTGCGAGTTTCGAGGAGCTCCGACTACAATAGAGTTAGAGCCTTCGACTCGAAGCTAATCCGGAAGAGCCTGTCATTCCGATTCAGGAAGAAACACCAGCAAGCTCAACAATAGATTCAGAAGAAATTACAGAAGTCAACTTAAGAAGTGGAAGAGTTCTACCTCCGAGAATGGGTCCAAAGGACAAAGGAAAGCAAGTGGTTGTTCAAGAAGAACCAACCCCAGCAGAAGAAATACCCATTCGAGAAGAAACCGAGACATATGAAAATAAAGTGGACTACAACGTGCTAGCCCATCTTAGGAAACTACTGACCAACCTGAGCATCTACGATGCTCTCATCTTATCAAAGGAGATGAGAGAAGCTCTGATCAAGGCCTTACTTGATCCAGAAATTTGCTTAGCTCAAATGGCCGGAGATTCCTTAAATGAGGTTTGTTCGTTAAAGGAACAACGAGGTGTTATCTTCACGGACAATGACCTACTACTTGGGATGCAGCATCACAACCGACCGTTGTACATTTCAGTTACAATTGGGAAGTTTACACTCTCCAGAGTATTGGTGGATCCAGAAGCATCAATCAATATAATGAGTCTTCGAACACTAGCATACTTGGAAATTGATGCTCGCGAGCTCGAAGCCGACAAAATGTTATTAAGAGGATTCAACCGTAAAGGAGAAAGAACCCTCCGGTCAATAACGCTACTAATGAAGACCGGTGACTTAGCAAAGACAACGAAGAAAATTTCACATAATTGATTCGAAACGTCGTTCAACGCTCTACTTGGGCCGACCATGGATACATGAAAACAGGATGGTACCATCATCTCTACATCAGTGCATCAAATACTACGATGGAGGGGAACAGTGCATCAAAGGTGACTTACAACCATTCTCCGTACATGAGATTGGAATCCATGAAGACGCAGCTTATTATGCACCACCGAAGAAAACAATCTTCTCTAGAGATACCATAACAAATGAAGCAAAGAAAGTTCGGGACAACGAAAAACCTGAGTTCTAGTCCAACGATCACTCACCACTCCCTTACGGCGAGATGGTGAAGGTTTCTCCACAACTCGCATCCGAGGTCGAGGCCGGGACGAGGCCGTGGTAGAGACGTTAGGACAGTTGGACAGAGGAAACCAGCCATCAATGTTGATTGGGAAGATAGTTCTGAAGAAGAAAAAGGAATCAAATAAGAAGCAGCGACAATAAATCGGAAGAAGCCGCAATTCAAGATCTCTCTCGAAGATGAAAAGAATGAAGAATATAAATCGATGTACAAGAAGATTAACCACTACGTACATACTATGACCCTAACCCCGATCCATTCTAATAAGATCGAGGGTATGGTGGTCAAAGAGGTACGTAGCGACGGTGCAAAGCCAATCAAATTCTACCGTGGTGCTTCTTCCTCCAAGACTGAAAATAATGTACAACTTGAAGATGTCACTTCATCGAATTAATGGAATTACCTTTTGAGTGGTGCTCTCCCCGTGTTCAAAATTTAATTCGCACGTGGTTTCTTACCGCGACAATGGACAAAAGGCCAATCACAACATTTTGAAAAATTATGGAATAACTCCGGTCGTCCACCCAATTCAAAGCATGGACTCGGATTTGACACAGTAGGATCAATTGACGATACTGAATTTTGCTTGGTTGTCACTTGCGAATCTAATGAAAACTGCATGGAAACTACAGACAAACTCGAAGATTTACAAATTGGAGACGCTCCACCAGAATTCGAAGAAGAAATTAAATCTACAATAGATGAGTTAACGGAAGTTAACTTAGGTACTAGTGAAGAGCCTAGACCTACCTTTGTTAGCTCCTTACTCAATAAAGAAGACTCCGAAGAAATAATCAAGTTATTAATGGAATTTAAAGACTATTTTGCTTGGAACTACGATGAGATGCCAGGATTAGCTCCGGAGGTCGCGATCCATAAGCTAGGAGTGGATCCTACTTCGTCCCGACCGGACAAGGTCCCGGAAGAATGCGTCTAGAAATCGAACAACAAGTCATAGCCGAAGTTAAAAAGCTAATAGACGCCAAATTTGTCCGTGAAGAACAATACCCGACTTGGCTAGCCAATGTGGTGCCGATCGAAAGAAGAATGGTCGGATCGAATTTGTGTGGACTTCGGAGATTTAAACAAGGCATGTCCAAAGGATGAATTCCCTCTACCGATCCCGTAACTAATGATCGACATTGCTTCGACACACGAGATATTTTCATTCATGGATGGATCTTCGGGATACAACCGGATAAAAATGGCTCCGGAAGATGAAAAGCTTACAAGCATTCGAACGCCGATCGGAGTATATTGCTACACGAGTGATGCCATTTGGACCGAAGAACGCAGGAGCAACATACCGAAGAGCGATGACAAGAATTTTTGATGATCTCATCCACAATCAAGTCGAATGCTACGTGGACGATGTGGTCATCAAAAGCAAAGTAAAGGAAAACCACTCGTATGATTTGAGAATTGTTTTTGAACGATTAAGGCAATTTAACCTTAAGATGAATCCCTTAAAATGCGCCTTCGGCGTCACCTCCAGGAAATTCTTAGGATTCGTTGTCCGACATCGTGGAATTGAAATCAACCCGGAAAAGATTAAAGCTATCTTAGAAATGCCGTCTCCCAAAACCTTAAAACAACTACGATCTTTTCAAGGGAAGCTGGCATATCTTCGACGCTTTATCTCAAACTTGTCGAGTAGGTGTCAGCCTTTCTCGGCACTAGTTAAAAAGGACGCCAAATTTATTTGGGAAGAAAAATGCCAGAAGGCCTTCGAGGACATTAAACAATATTTAATGACACCTCCTGTCTTAGCAGCCCCGGCCTCGTGTAGACCGACGATACTTTACACCGCGGCTTTAGACGACTCTCTCGGAGCCACCGTTAGCAGAGTCAATGATGAGGGTAAAGAAAATGCTCTTTACTACTTAAGCCGTCGTTTACTTCCGACGGAAGTAAGGTATCCCGCAATTGAAAAGCATTGTTTGGCCTCGATCTTCACCGCTCAAAAGCTCGAGCACTACATGCTTTCTCATAAGGTCAACCTGATCTCGAAATTTAATCCATTGCAATACTTGATGACTCGTCCAACACTTTTCGGCAGACTTGCCAGATGGTCAATGATATTATTGCCGTAAAGGGACAAGTCTTAGCAGACTTTCTCGCAGCACACCCCTTGCCGGCAGAATCTCCTCTCAATGACGATTTGCCAGATGAACAAATAATGAGCCTAGAAGACCCTGATGATCGACGTTGGGAATTATATTTCGACGGAGCATCTTCAGCACACAAAGACGAAGATTCACAAGTGATAGTGCCCGATAAGGCAGGAATCGGGCTAATCTTTATAACACCGGAGCGGGGATGTTAAGATACTCCTACCACTTAACGAACCATGTACAAACAACGAAGCGTAATACGAAGCCCTCATAACGGACCGGAATTAACTATTCAAATGGGGATAACGGACATCAACATCTACGGGATTCACGATTAATCATTCAACAAATCGCCGGACCGTACAAAATTTTAAAGCCAAGACTCGAGCAATACTTCCAGGTATGCCATACGCGTTGTTGGAACAAATTCCAAATGTGACGATCTACAAAATTCTCGTAAAAGAAAATGCTTTAGCAGATGCTTTAGCCCGTCTCGCAAAAGAATTTGCACTGTTTGCAAGATGAATCGGTGGAAGTGTCGGTTCACTGGACGTCGGGTCCTATCACGACTTGGACATAGACACAATACGAAATCGAAAAAGAAAAAGAATCGGCTTGCAACGATGACGGAAAACACGGAAGATTGGCGACAACCATTAGTAGACTACCGCAAACAGGAAAGCTACCGGACGATAGGTCGTTGGCCCATCGGATCAAGAAAAGAACTCGTCTTACGCATTAATAAACAACACATTGTACAGAAGGTCTTTTGATCAATTGTGGCTAAGGTGCCTAAGTGGGTCCGAGGCCCGTGAAATTGTTAAAGAGGTGCATTCAGGACTCTGTGGCGCTCACCAGTCGGGTCCGAAGATGAAAATGAAAACTAAAAGACTAGGATATTATTGGCCCTCGATGATGACCGACTGCATGAAAATCGCCAAGAGCTGTCACCAATGCCAAGTGCACGGAGTGATTCTACACCAACCTCCAAATGTGCTGCACCCGACAATCGCGCCATGGCCATTTAAATGTTGGGGCACAGATATAGTGGGTCCGATAGAACCACCATCTTCAAAAGGACATCGCTTCATTCTTGCGGCTAGAGATTACTTTTCCAAGTGGGCAGAGGCAGTTCCGCTTATAGAAGTGAAAGCACACCACGTGCTACAGTTTTTCAAGAACCAAGTTGTCTACCATTTCGGAGTACCGCACAGGATTATCTCGGATAATGGGTCAGCATTCAGAAGCACGCAAATCAATAATTTTATCAGGAGACACGGAATCGACTGGCGATACTCAACAATTTACTACCCAAGAGCAAACGGCCTCGCTGAGGCTTTTAATAAAACTCTCGTTCAAATCTTAAAGAAAACTTTGGATGATAATAAGAGAAATTGGCACGAGAAGTTGTTAGAAGCCTTATGGGCCTACCGAACAACCTTCGTAACTCCTACTCAAGCTACACCTTAAGCTCCGGTGTATGGGTCCGAGGCGAGTGTTACCTTTAGAGGTTCGGCTTCCTTCACTCGAATTGCGATTGCAAAAAGATCATGACGAAGGGAACGCCAAATTACGACTAGAAGAATTAGAAAGCCCGGAAGGGAAAAGACTTGCAGCACGAACCGAATTTAGAACTATACCAAGCTAAGATGGTTCAAGCCCATGACAAACTAGTCCGCCCAAGAACCTTCAAAGTTGGTGACTTAGTTCTCGTTCTCAAGAGACCTATTCTTGCACACCGCAAGATAAGAGGAAAATTTGAACCCACTTGGGAAGGGCCGTTTGTGGTTGAAGCAGTCTACTCGGAAGGTTCCTACCAGCCTAGTGAATCGCCGAGGAGAACGACATATGCTTCCGATCAACGGACGATACTTGAAAAAGTATTACGCCACCTCGATGTTTCGAAGGAATGAATTCTTCATCCCTAAGAAACACGGGCGAAGTAATTACTTATGATCGGGTCCGAACCCAAAAATAATAAAATGTGCTAAAATAAATAAAATCATGATAATAAAGTTTTCCTTGTTTTCTTTTCCAAATCAAAATCTCTTCCCTGATCTTATCCTACTTCATTCCTGTTAAATTTGAAAATAAAAAAAATATAATAAAAAAAAATGTATGTCTTTAATAAACATTTTCTTAATGTTCTTGTTCTTAGTACAGCCCTCGATCCTTTTCCTTGTCTTTTCGTCAGGAAATGTCGAACTGGCGGTTGGTCCCGAACTTTAGAAATGGCGTAAGCCTCGCACTCGATGAAAAGAGGGTGAAAGATGGAGCGATAATCGAAATCGACTTGGATTTCGCACCGCGAGCCTACAAGTACGAGGAAAGTGATCGGGTCCCGGCTGACCGAGAAGAACCGCCCCGGCGGACAAGTGATGAAAGTGGGTGGCCCAAGCCACCAATCCAAAGAAGTAAGAAAAGAAAAACAAACACCGAAGAAGATAAGAAAATGAAGTTTGTAGTCGCTACGGCAGAGGGCAGGCTTGTCGCCGCCGCGCCCACGAGATTCAAGAAGTTCGAAGAGCTACTCTTACAAAGAACGCAACGAAGAAATAAGAATCGCCGTATCCGTAAGATGTTAACAAAACTAGTCGCGGACCAGCCGTGACGAGACAAGCTTGCTACTGCCGACACGTACACTTCAAGGACACCGGTTCACCGAGAACCCGAAGAAAGGAGGCCAGCTCCTAGGATAACGAAAGGACCGGGGAAATCTCACAAAGACCGAAGAAAGAAGGCTACCACGCCACCGGATAGAACCACCAGCAATGCATGACCTTGTTGCGAGAGCAACCCCGGGGATGTCTCGACGTACATCATCCCCGAGGAGCCGAGGTATGCAGGGAGAACGTGAAGGGATTGAACCGTATATCCCACAATATGTCACCGTGCCTCGCCATCCGCAGATCATTCCGGAATACGAGCCGGAGAGAATGCAAAATGTTGAAACGAAAATCTTTGAATACTTCGAGAGAATTAGAGGCGAAGGATCAATATACTAGAGGGCCTCGAGCTACATACGTACGTATTCTCGCAGTATGAACAACAAGAAATCGTGGATTGTATCCGGGATTTGAAAAGAATGGGCCGAGCAGGCCGCCTAAGGGAAAACACATACTCAGAACGCCGGAGATGGATGCCAGGGAAGGGAAGGATTACAATACAATGTGGATGCTGTTACAACTTTGCGGAGGACAGGAAGGGAAACCCACCGGGAGTACTCCGTCATGGGCAAGTGGATCCGATGCCATTAGTCATCAAGAGAATGGTAAAGAGATTGATAACATGGAGGGTACCGCCGCGTATCGCATACCCAATAGCTCGCATTATTAACATCTACAAGCAGGGTGACCGCATACCCCCACACATAGATCACCACGACTTCGTCGACCTTTCGCACAGTCTCTTTCCCGAACAAGTGTAACATCATGTTCGGATTCGACCTCCGGATAGCAGGCCTGTGTGAGTTCCGAGGGCCGTTGAAGATACCATTACCGGTAGGTTCCGGCATGATACTCGAAGGGCAACGGAGCAGTATATCGCTAAGCATTGCATACCAGGAGTACCAAGTGAAGCGGATCTCGGCTCACTTTCGAAGGATGGATGACAGGAAGACACCTTACCATTTCCGACCTGACCCGGAGCTAGAGAGCCTCCGACCTTACGTAGCCGTGAGTTACATGGAAAATATCACACCTCCAATGTACATCCATACGACATCCTTGCCAAGGATGGCTTGGAAGGTGATGTTATTGACCATGTACCCCACTATTCGTACATGGATTTTTGACAGATGCTTCTTTGGATGGATCGACGAAGATCATACATAGTCCGTTTTGAGTCTACATGGATTGTATGAGATATATTCCAGATCAAGTTGTATGATGTATCTTCGACATGATTGGAATGAAAGTGACCATGTCACATTTTTTTGGCCTTCACCTCTTTTGTGCAAATTGACTGGGAAACGCCATTAAAGTTAAATGAACTTCGAACAAAGAACAGAGAAGAAATAAAAAAAAGAGAATAAAAGAAAACTTTCCTTAAAAAATCTAAAAATGTCAAATACCAAATCCACATGAACACCAAATAAACAACAAAAAATGGGATAGTTAAAGGACAAACAAAACAAATTTAAAGCTCAAATTGAATTCCAGTTTAAACCCATCTTCTCAAACCCTCCAATCCTTCTTCAAATCAAGATCTATTCTAGACCTTCCTTGAAACCCTCTCTTGGGATGATTTCAGAATCACGAAGAATTTTCAATTTGATCCGGATGGCATGGGTTTGTACCCTTCGCCAAGTAATCAGACTTTAATTGATTCTCATGGGATATGAAACACTTTCATATCTCATTTCGATCTCCCGCTAAATCCAAATCTCCACAGTAAATTTCAATTCAAAATTTCCGAGACTGGTACCTAAATTCCAGTTCTCATTCCGAGATCGATACCTAAATTTCGATTCTCATTCGAATTGATACCTAAATTTCAATTCAAAATTTCCGAGGCTGGTACCTAAAATCCAGTTCTCATTCCGAGATCGATACCTAAATTTCGATTCTCATCCGAATTGATACCTAAATTTCAATTCAAAATTTCCGAGACTGGTACCTAAATTCCAGTTCTCACTTCGAGATCGATACCTAAATTTCGATTCTCATCCGAATTGATACCTAAATTTCAATTCAAAATTTCCGAGACTGGTACCTAAATTCCAGTTCTCACTCCGAGACAGATACCTAAATTTTGATTCTCATCTGAATTGATACCTAAATTTCAATTCAAAATTTCCGAGACTGGTACCTAAATTCCAGTTCTCACTCCGAGATCGATACCTAAATTTCGATTCTCATCCGAATTGATATCTAAATTTCAATTCAAAATTTCCGAGGCTGGTACCTAAATTCCAGTCCTCTTCCTTCAAGGTCGGTACTTAAATTCCGACTCTCATTCGAGATCGATACCTAAATTTCGATTCTCTTTCGAATTGATACCTAAATTTCAATTCTAAACTTTCGAGATCGGTACCTAAATTCCAGACTCTCATTTCGAGACTAGTACCTAAATTCTAGTTCTCATTCCGAGATCGATATCTAAATTTCGATTCTCATCCTTTTCGAGGTCGATACCTAAATTTCGACTCTCTTCGAGATTGATACTTAAATTTCAATTTTCATCCCTTTCGAGATCAGTACCTAAATTCTGATTCTCATCCTTTTCAATCGACACTTAAACTCCGATTCTCACTCCAAGGCTGGTACCTAAATTCCAGTTTTCCTTGCAATCCCGAGCTTGGAACCTAGGTTTCAATTCTCATTTCAAATCCAAATTTCCTCAAATTGATTTTAAATCAAACTTCAATCTAAATTAAAACTCAAAATCTAAAATTACACATCCAAACTTAAATTGAAACAAAACGAAATCTAAATCGAAATTCCCCCAGATCATGTGATTTGGAATTCACCACCTTTTCCTTTCCCCAGCGAGAGTTCATGGATCTCCAGTTTCAGAGATATGCTTGACACTCCCCAACGGAAACTTTTCCACTTCGTCCTAAGTTTGTCACTTGGACATCTGTGTTGGTTTTGCTGATCGCTTCGGTCAACACCAATACTCACGGTGTGCTCCGTCAGCTCACCACACCTATTGGGGGTCCATTTGTTGACCTCATTTTTGATGAGGTCTTCTCTTTTCTTTTTAGTACTTAGGATCTAGCCTTAGGCTTTCCTTCGACTATCTTAGAGGACTAGAATCGGGATCCACCATCTAGAATTTCAAACCACTTCTTAACTCCCCGCAAACTCCACAAACTCGACTGTAGACCCCTAATCACCTAGAGGGTTGAAATCAAATGTGGAAGTTTAAAGGATGAGTTCCTATGGGACTCTTTGGCCTTAGGACCGCCACAGGTGGCCCTGGTCGCGGTGAAGGGCCGACTTACACACACACTACACTTATACACTACACTTTCACATACCTCCTAAAACACACCTATACCTAACTTGACCTCCCGACTCATGTAGGTGATTCACATGGATGGTCCTTAACCCCTAAGCCCTTGCGCTAAGAGGTTAGGAACAACATAGTGAATGCCTCAAATGAGTCCCTTCATGGCTCATGTGGCTTGATGTGGCTTCATGGCTCAACCAAAATGATTTCATTCCACTCAAATTTACCCAATCTTCAATTTTCCAAATTTTCAATTTTCGACCCCTCGGACCCTACACCCGCCTAACCTACCCAAAGCCCTTGAAATTACCCAAAATTTTCAAAATTTCCAAATCACCCAGAATTCTCCAAAATCAATCCCAAACATTTCCACATAACTCAAATTGATCATCCATACCCAAAAATACCAAAAATTCCAAAAATACCTCCCAATACCCTCCAAATACCCAAAATACCCCTCTTGACCCAAAAAATCCAAAAATTCAGAAAATTCCCAGAAAATTCCAAAGAATCCCAAATATTCCCAATTTCATTTTGTTCAACTACACCATGGGCCAATTTTGTCAATTTACCCTACTTTTGTCAAAACCCCCAATTTGACCCATTTTAACCCTAAGTGAACCCAATGTCAAACCAAACCTACCCAATTGACCCAAATTCTGGTCCAATTCAATTCTAAACTTCAATTAAACATTACCAACACCAATCTAGACCAAATCCAAGTCCAATTTGATTGACATTTGGATCCAATTTCACTTTTGTCCTTAAAGCCCAACTTGGACCCATGACCCAAACCTAACCCAAACTCACCCAATTAAACTCCAATTAACCCCAAATATTTTTTAAATCTTCCTTAGCATCCCCACAAGCAAAACACTAACATGATTTGCCCAAAATTTGGACCCAAACCCCACTCAAATTCAACCCAAAGCTAGAAGGCCCAATTTTGACCTAAACCCAAACCTAACCCAAATGTGCTCAAACCCCAAAATCAAAGCCCAACCAAAGTCAAAACCTCTTTGAAACACTCCCATAACCATTTCTCAACATTAATTTTACATCAATTTCAACCCTAGCCCAACATTGGCCCAACTTGGCCCACTTGGACCTATATTGGCCCATTCACCAAAAGAGCCCAAATTTAACCCAATTCAAACCCAAATCACCCCCAATTTGCTTGAAGTCACTCATGACACATCCATGAGCTAAACCCAACAATTATTTGGCCCAACCTCTTTACAAAATTCCCATCCATAAATTCATTTTTAAACTTAAAGGCCCATTCCTTAAACCATTTTAAAAGCCCATCTTTTACCACATCCAAAGGCCCAAAATTGGTCTCAAAGCCCATATGACATTTCCCCTCATCATACTTTCAATTAAACTCAATACCTAAGTCCTAAATTCATCATCAAATCATTCCAAATCAAGTTTCATACAAATTTCCATCAAAATACCAAAATTTTTCTTAAATCCATTTTCATGAAATTGACCAAGCTTTCCCCAAGCCAAAGACAAGCCATGCAAGCCATGGACAAGCCACATGAAGCCATGGAGAGTTTGACATGTGATCAAGCCATTAATGGAAAAAGGAGGACCCCCTTTCCTAATCCTTCTTAAGCCTTTTTTACCTTAAGCATGTCACACTCTAAACCATGCTTTGCCACCTAATCCTTGATGGAGACTCCACCACACATGGGAGATTGTCCCACCTGACCTCCTCAGCCCAAAACCAGGTCTTGGGGAGGTGCACCCAACCCATTTGCATGTGTTGACCAAAATAAGCTAAAATGACCCCTTCCCCTTTCTACTTTGATTCAACCACTTTACACATGTCAAACCTCAATTGAATGCACCAAACCCCGCCACCGACCCACCCGAACAAGATGGTGACCAATGCCCGGCCGGCCAGCCACTGTGTCGCCGGAAAACACCATGGTCGAGAGCTCACATGTGAGCCAACTTCGGGATTCTACCTCGCCGAGCCGCCCCATGCCCAATGGCCACCATGGCCGTCTCGCCTCGACCTAAGCAACTGATCCCAAGCCCTAACTCTCCCTGGGAGGCCCTCCACCCTCTCCTATTTAAACACCACCCCTCTCGGCCATGAGAGGTGTTAAAAACAAACCTTAAGGAAACTCTGCCAAAATTGTTCCAGACTACTCCCCATACATAGAGCATTTGATCCCCACTGAAATTCCCATGCCATTTCCTCTCTCTGAGCTCAATTTCAGAGTTGAAATCCTAGCCTAAAACCAGGACACTTCTCCACAGTGAGCCAATCCCCAAATTGATTGGTCCTACACCTTCACCAGACCAAGAGAAGGTGTCCACCAGCAAAAGCCCCATCTCCGAGGCCACCCGGCTTGCTCCAGCCTCCAAGCTTTGTGATCGAGCTGTGGTCGAAATCCTACTTAGGCAATTCACTGCACCGGGAGACTTCATCCGGAGCTTCGCTGGGATCCAATCGAAGGTGAAACAACCCTCGGATCGAAGCCACACTTCTCTCGAGCAAAGGTATGGCCTCGCCTTCTTCCCGAGCTTCTGAACATTCTCCATTTTTATTGCGTAAATTTCATCCCACATAAACCATATGGATGTGTTCGTCTTCTTAAGACGAACCCATAGAGCATAAGAACACAAAAATCCATCGAGTATCGAGTGAGATATTAGGGATTTAGTGTGGACGGCTCTCGGGTGAGGACGCTCGGGGACGATGAACGGATGCCATCCATTTAATACACACGCGGATGGACGGCTCGGATGGCGTCGGACCAGGAGATGGTACGTGAACCGCGGGACCCGGAGCGCTGAGTCAGATGGCGGCGTCGAATGGGGGCGCGACACGCGGCGTTTCGGAGCTGCCGAGGTTGACGCGGCGCCGCGTGGATAAATAGAAAATTAGGATATTTTTCTATTTATTTAATTCCCTAAACTTGAAAAAATTCATAACTTTGTGTAGGAAAATCATGAAAATAAAATAAAAATACCCTCTTGCTCAGTGAACAGAGGAGAATATTGTGGAAAAGAAATCATTTAATTTCATCAAGTATTTTATTTTTAATAATTTATTTACTCTCTGCATATTTTTAATTCTCCATGCATGTATACAATTCACCATGGCATGAGACCATAGGGCTTTTGAAGCCTCTGAATTTGGGAACATTCCCCGAATTTTTCAAAGTCGAGGCCATCCCTATGAAAAGTTATTGATTTTTCAAATTCATGTTACTATTTTCGAGTATTTTAATTCCAATAATTAGCATGTTGTGAAATGAATTCTAGGAAAATTTGGTGATGTTCCTTATGACCGCGAGGACCCTAGGAAAAATAGGTTTTGAGTTAGTTCATTTAAAATAACCCTAATTGGCTTAAACACCCAAAATAGATCCCTAATTAATTAGAGCTAACCATACATCAAATTGACTTGAAATCAATTCTCCATTGACCTTTAGGATTAGAGGAACCTACCATAAAAATTTGAGGTCAATCGACTTGGTTAGCCCTACTAAATGGGTTGATTAAGCCTTTTAGTCAATTTGAACTTTAAAAATTCATAACTTTCAAAATATCTTTCAAAAATTCACCAAATTAGTTTTGAAGCCTCTCTGATATTAGGGGAATTTAAGAAAATTAAAATTTTAATTTTCTAAAAAAGTTGATTTTTAATGTTATTTTAATATTTTTAATAATTAAAAAATAATAAAAATCACAAAAATAATAAAATTCACCAAAATGTCACATTTTGAATTTTAATCACTTAGGAACAAACCCCATATTTTTCTTAGGTCTATTTAATGAGATTTTAAATTTTAAAGCTCTAGGGTAATTTTAAAATTAAAAAAATGTATTTTCTAGCATTTTCACTAGAATAATTATAATAAATCATAGAAAAATCAGAAAATTGCAAAAATTGATTCTCTGGTTTCCTTGATATGAGAGAGATTTTTAAAAAATATAAAATTCATTTTTCAACATTTATTTTATTTTTAAATTAATTAACACTCCAAAACTTAAAATAATTATAATAAAAATAATATAATTCAAAAAATCACCAAAATTGGTCCAAGTGGTCCTCTAGTTATTAGGAATATCTCCTAATTTTCTTAAGGACAGAAACTTTCCCTTGGTCATGTTATTAAATTTTCCTTGAAAATCTGTATTTTCTCCCAAAAATAATTATATAAATAAATTAAATACAGAAAAATCACATTTTCTCCTCTCATGTCTTTATTGACATATGAGTGAAGTCACATAAAAATTTTCAAGTTCATTTGAGCTCAATTTAGTGAATTATGAAATTATTAAGCTTGAAGGGCAAAATGGTAATTAAAATTTTAATCCTTAATTAAAACTTTAGGTTTAATAAAAAATTAACAAGTAAAATATTTGATCCTAATCTTATTTGGATGATTGAAATTTAAATAATTAAATGGTAGAAACCCATTAAGCAATTTAAAATAATTAAACCTTAATTAAATAATTGATTAAATTTGGGAAGAATAATAAAATTGGAATTATTAAAATAGGGATATTGTTGGGAAGAGATTTATTCTTTAATTTAAAAATCCCTAAATTAATCATCTCATTAATATTCAATTTTTAATTAAAATGATAACTCAAATTTAAAATATTAAAAGACTTAATCATTAAACTAAAGTTAAATTATTAAACTCTTTTAAAATTTCAATTAAAGTTAAAAATAAAATTAAATTAAAAATTAAATTAAATTAAGTAAATTAAATTGAATTAAATTAAATTAAATCAAATTAAATTAAATTAAAGATTAATTAAATTAAATTAAATTAAATTAAATTAAATTAAATTAAATTAAAATTAAAAATAAAATTAAATTAAAGATTAAATTAAATTAAATTAAATAAACAAATTAAATTAAATTAAATGAATAAATTAAATTAAATTAAATTAAATAAATAAAATCAAATTTAAATTAAATTAAGTTAAAACAAATTAAATTAATATTAAATTAAATTAAATTAAATAAAAATTAAATTAAATTAAATTAAAATTAAATTAAATTAAATTAAATTAAATTAAATTAAATTAAAATAAATTAAATTAAATCAAATTAAATTAAAATTAAATCAAATCAAATTAAATTAATTTAACATCAAATCAAACTAAATTGAATTAAATTGAATTAAATTAAATTAAAATTAAATTAAATTAAATTAAATTTAAAATTAAATTGAATTAAATATAACATTACCAAAGACATAAAGAATTCAAAATAAATCTAAAATAATTTGAACACTATTCCAAACCTAAACCCATTAATTGAAATTAAATTAAATCACAAACCATTTGAACACCAATTTGCCCTCGAAAACTTTAATTATCATAACTCCTAAACGGAACATTAAATGAAATGTTACTTCACTTATAGGACATTCAAACATCCTAGTTCACTGAGTAAGATAATAACAAAACTTAACTAAACCTCGGACGATTAATTCATTTGTGTAATTGAATTTATTTGGACTTAAAACAATCCTAGAAATATTGAAAAGATGTTTAAGATTTGCCTTAAGCACTTCCTCGATATGATAGGATGTTCATAAGAACAATTGAACTTAATTGTTTTTTTATGAAGAAAATCGTCTTCAAACAAAAACACAAGGAACCTAGACGTCATAGGAAATGACTAGCTATAGGATTAGGAACTTGGTAGAAAACCATAACCCTTACCTTAGCTTTACCTAGGAACTTGCTTAAATATTCTAATTGTGTTTTAAGTGCAGCTTGGGATGACGGGAAGACCCTCCAGGTACGCTTTTATTTTATTGCAATTTATTTTCTTGCAATTTACATTATTGCAATTTATTCAACCGCATTGCACTTACTTTTCTTGCATGATAAACAATTGTTGCATGAAAACCCACACCTTTAGGATAGTCCCTAAAACTGAAACCAAAACTAAGTTAAAAGTTATTGCAAGATAAAATTCACCGCCACAACATTTCAAAATATAAAACAACTCAAAATTTAATCACAAACATAACACAAAACTACAATTACAACTAAATTAAAACGTCCTATTGGATGATCGGGAATACCTCGGATGATGTAACCTACGTGTTGCTAACGGGATTTCCCACGGTCTAAATGAAAGTGTGGAACTCATTCAGTTGAGTTTAGAAAATTCATCTGGACTAAGTGAATCCGATAAAAATAATAGTGCTCGGAAGGATGGAACCGTAGGATCTTAACCGGTGTCGTTATAATCAACTTTAAGATTTGTTTTAATTAAAACACAAAAAACACTTGGAAATTAAGATTTTCTCTAAACCAAAACACTTTTCTCATCTCTTGATTTATGACTTCTAAAACTAAACCTCTGCAACAACAAGGAGCTTGGAGCATAGTGGGCAGCACGGCCATCGTCGTCAGCAAAACTTGAATCTACATCAGCAAAACTGTCTTAGAATTAAACAACAAAGCCATAGGACTTCGAGGTAGTTTGCCTAGTGCAACATAAATCCTCAATTCTTCGTTAGGCATTTGCATTGCAAATTAAGCCCTAACCGGTCTTAGGATTCCGAGGTAGTCGTCCGATACGACATAAACCCTCACATCTTCGAGGCTATTTGTATGATTCTATCATATAAATATAAGCCCTAATTAATTAAAATTGACAAAATCAAAACATTAAATAACATTAAGACTTTTCCTAAATCCAAGCCAAACAATAGGATAGTCGGGAAGTTACCGAAGTTCACTTCGAATCCGTAATTTCTCCTACCTTTCTTCCTTTGAATTCTCAAAACAAAATGTTCCAAACTTGATCCATTCCCTATCGAAATTCCAAAATTCAATCCTTTGAAAACTTAAACTTTGAAATTCTTGAGAGCAGAATTATCGATTATTATCGAGAGTTTTCTTAGGTGATTCCCGTCACTTAAGATGTAATTAACTATAGGGGCTTGCCCTTATAGGGAATTTTAAAGAACCTGGTAATATAAACCCTATTTAATGCTTTCATATTAAGCGGGGAATTTGTCGGCCTATAAAATTGGTTCGCAGACCAAACGTGATGTCACAAATCTTCTAGTTTATTTAATCGAGCCCCACCATTAAGCAGTGTGTCTATCCTTAGGGATAGATACACGGCTTGTGATGTGGTGCTCGTTTATATAAACTATTTGGGATGTGAGATCGGTTTGATTTCATATCTTAAGACCTTCAAATTTAAAATTATTTTCAAAAATCAAATACTACTTTTCAAATTATTTATTTAAATTAAATAAAAAATTCGCCGACAACTTCTGTTAGGCGACCCCTTTTCAAAATAAAACACACAACCCGAAAATATGCCGACAATCACAATATGGATTTTTTATTAGTTTAAGGTTAATCTGAATTTAATTAAACCCTTATTAAGAAGAAACAACTAAACGACGCTGCAAGTCCTCAGATGCATCCAAAAGCAGCTGATCCGCTGCGGGGCTTAGAACACGGAATTGGTTGGGATTAAATTAGAGCTGTCCGTTTGAAAACACGAACACTGACGACATTCATTGGTCTCCTTCCGTATGGTCTAACCCGCAAGCAGTTCATAGTTAAGGGCAAAATCTCACTCGATTATTGATGGATTTAAGTGATTTTTGTTCCTATAACTTCATCTGAAGTTGAGGAACCCATCCATACATTGATGTTAGTGGTGTGAATTGGTTTATTTCAGAAAGTATCAAACTGAGCTCGATTTAAGTCCAAAGAACCATACCTTGGCCTGTGTTAATGAAACTTTAATTAAATTTGTTCAACAGCTTTGCCTTGACCTCAGAGAGCTTGTCCCCAACTCAATTTAAGGTAAAATTAAGGTTAGATATGAGTTGATAAGAGTGAGCCATGGTTTCAAAAATGAAAGTGGAATAGTAAGTTAGATCCTATGGGAAGGATCAATTTCGATTGGGCTTGTCATTGTATGGCTCTAGGAAGCTTTTAGAAGAGTTAATTTAAAGTTTTGAGAGAATTCATTTCAAAACCAAAAAATTGTTCTGATTTTGGGTAGAGAAATTGGAAGGGAACAGTGGCTTTCAAGACCTAATTCTATGGGGGATAAATTTCTTAGGTCATAAGGAAGAAGTTTGATGTAGGACAGTTCAAGTGTTTTAGCTTGTCCGTTGGTCTATTCTTCTTTGAAGGATCACATGTTAGCTTATTTAAAGGCTTGTGGGAGCCATGGGTCAGCCTAAATCTACTTGTGTTCACTTTGGGAAAGTGTTAGCAGCTCAGTGATGGCCTAAGGATACGATTTGAGTTGGAGGTTGACCCGACCCTAAATTATGCAGTAATTTAGCTTCCAAAAGATGGTAAAAAACTTGACCCAATTTATAAATAGTGGCTTGTGTGCAAAATTAAAATGTTTTAAAATTTAGAAAATAGTTTACACACTAGGGGTACTACGCAAGTATACGTATCGTTTCAACTAATATAGGGCTTTTTTTTAAAAATCCCAGTATTGATCCCACAGAGAAGCGAGGTAAGAAATCCTTTAGTCTAATTCAACTCTAATACTAGTTGGCCTTAGTTTGGAATGTCAATAAAATTGGTTTTTCTAAGAACTATTCATAAATTAAAATCTTAAATATAAGGATAACTAGATAAATTGGTTTGGAGAATTACAAGGTATTAAGGACTACCCTTCTCGTGAAATGACCAAGATAATGTGTAGAAATGAAATGCTTAGAATTTAATGTAGTAGTGACAAATAAGAGCAAAATTATTCTTTATCCTTTGATCCAGACATAAAGTACATTTTCTAGTCTAAAGGTTGGTGCAGGATGTGTTATTAGTAGTGTTGAGTAGATTCTAGGCTCTCACTTCTAGATTATTTATTGTGCCCTCTCTATAGGACCTACCAGTGACCCTTTTTCCTCACTTTAAACCAAATTGATAGAATTTAGCCTGTCACTCTAAAAACATTCAATTTTGCACCCGTCAAATCTTATCTTCCTATCTATTTGTACTCCCCTTCGAACGATTACTTATGATCTTCCAAAGTGGTACTCACTAGTTAAGAAATCTTAGCCCACAGTCAGGTCTATATGTATTCTCCACAATTTTTAACAATACAAGTGATCTGTTGGAAAATTAAAATAATAGCCGGTGAAAATACCATCACATTAATAAAATAAGAGTATATCTAAGCAAATCTTGACTCCTAAACATGCATCTATTTCATTGCAAAAGAAAAGTAAAATGAAGATAATGACATAAGAAGTAAAAGGGTTGATAGAATTATGTAATAAATTAAGTGTCATTAGGGACCATATGTCTTTAATATTCTATTAGTTTATGCAACTATTTGTCACCAAGAAGCATCTAACAGAAATAGATTATTAAATTATTTTTCGTTAAAAGTTGCATTGACGCCTAACTATTTGACAAGCCAACCGGTCAATGTGAGTACTCTCACCACTCTTCCAAGTTTTAGTTTCACTTACAACAAATTTTAACATAACCTATTGTCACATAAGTTATGTAAATGAAGTGAAAGAGATATTACTCAACACATTAAAATAAAATTAATTTTATCATAAAAATAATTTTTCAACATATGCCACTACTTCATATTAAAAGAAAAGATTAAAAGGAAATTACTTATTAAGCATAGATAAAACTTAACAGAAAACTTTGTTTAAATCAAAGAAAATCCACTAGAAAGTGTTTAAAATGAATACAAAAAAATGAATAACATAATACTTAGTTGTTTCCCTTTGAAAGAAGAATAAAATCTCCCCACCAAAGTCTCTTGCCAATCCATGTGCCGCTCGTACACTCCATACATATATCTCTCAAAATCCCTCACCAATCTCTCCAGAAAATATAGAAATCTACATCTCCATACTTATGCCAAACTCTACACAATAAAACCCTTTGGATATTATTTAAAATAATCCTAAAATGAGTCCTCTTGGCAGCCAAAATATTCTTTATTTATTGAACTTCAAAAATGACCAGAGGTTACTTCATGCACCTCTTCAAAATTTGGTCACATTTAACAAATCTTCTAAAGGGTAACTATGTCACCTAGGCGCCATTCATTTTATCCAAGAGACACACCCTTTCACTTCAAGAGACACATCTCTTCATTCAAATGTGTCAAGATTCAATGAATAACTCATTTGGGGTGTGCAAGTTGTCATGAAACTTCCAGAACATCATAGAATGACCAAAAACCGTAAAAAAACTTCCTCCAACCTTTCAGCTGCCTAGGCGCCTTCTTCTCATCGTCAATGGCGCATCGACACCAGTTTGGGCGCCTAAGTGCCACCATGGAGGTAGCTTCACTGTTCTGCTCCGTTTGACTTTTTTTCAGCTCCGTTTTAGCTCCGTTTCACCTCATTTCAGTTGTGTTTTGCTCCTAACATTTAGACCTATAATGTAAGCATGAAAAAAAACATTATTTAAATTTTAATTTCATTCAAAAAAATGTTAGAAATATAAAATAGGTTAAGCATAGAAAGACATATCGATATGTACCGGATCATAATTTTCTTTCTTGCTCATTTTTGGATCCCAATTGCACCGATTTTGCTTCATTTTCTCCAAAAGTTCTTTTCTTATACCTAAAATAAAAAAACATGCAGAATACCTTCCTTTTAAGTTTAATATCATTAAAAAATGCTTATAAAATTATCACAAAATGTAGACTAAAAAAGGTAATTTTTACGTGGATCAATTTCCCCCAAACTTAAACATTACTTGTCTTCAAGTAACACTATAATCTTTCAAAACCAACATAAGAAAATTATGTGAATGAGTTTTTTTAGGAGATTCTAAAATTTTGTTCTTGAAATGTAGTATTCTAATTTAGGCAAAAAAAATTCAGTGAATGAAACCAAATTAAAGTTTAAAATTTTTCTAAAGTGAAAATGTATGAAAATATGAGCTCTTATCTAATTCAGAAGTACTTGTAATTTTTTCAAATATAGATTTTAGGCATTATATCTTCACTACATAAAAAATTTTCATTAAAAATAATTTTACTCACTATATTATATCCTTAAGCTTATGAGTTTCTCAAATGTTTTGCATTTAAAAAGATCAGATGTGGAACCAATTTTTGATTAAGCACTAATCCTAAAGCTTCTCCTCCCATAGTATACTTTACTTTTCTTTTTCTTTTCTTTTTTTCATTTCTTCTTGTTTTTTTCTCTTTTCTTTTTCGTTTTCTTTTCTTTTATGGCATGTATTACTATGTCTAAATAGGCCTTTAATGATTTTAAATTCCACTCTTCATTTCCTAAAGCAAAGGTCTGATATATCCGTTACTTAAAAATATAATAATAGTTCTGAAAACTGCTTTTAATAAAAGGAATTCAAGTATTGAGAACAAAAGTATAATCCTTCTATATTTTTCAAAAATATAATATCTCTTACTATAGATAGTCTTCATCACTATAAAATTTTAACCAAATTTTCTTACATAGTTCAATATTCAAAGTTCTATTACCGTAATATAACTTCATACACATAGTCATTTTTCAAATCAAAAATCAAATTTGTTTGTAGCATACTTGAGAAAAAATAAACTTTAAGTTTTGAAAATTGATTTTTCATCGCCCTAAACTTAATTTTTTAAATATTTTGCAATCAATTCCATAAAATGTAGCAGGAAGAAAAATTAAAGCGAAATTTACCAACAACTACAACATTCTATCAAATTTTTATACATGCATAATCAGGATAGAATGACTGAAGATGAAAGTTAATCTAGCCTAAAACATGCTTTCAATAATACTAACCTCAAAATATGTATTCTATATTTGAATTTTATGTTTTTCTTCCTACCCCAAAACTTGATTTTTAACATGTACATTATTCAATACAGAAAATATAAGTAGAAAGAAAAATAATTCAGAAAATTTCTCTACCACAAATGTCTATCTAAAACATCTACAATTATTCATTACGACAGAACTATTTGCAATAGAAAGTAATTCTAAACTAAACATGCAAGAATAAAATTAAACTAAAGAAAGGTCTAACAAGCATGACATGTATCAACATAAGAAGTTATATTTCAATGTTCTCCAAATCTCTAATTTGTTGTAACAAACACAGACACACAATTTATACGAGGTCAAATATTCCTTTACCTCATCGCATCTCACTTCCTTACTTTCGATTTCCAATGGATTCAATACACTAATAAATTTTTGGGTAATAATAAATGATTTAATAGAGTATAATGCCATGAATACGATTATCCCTGATATGTTGGTTCTCGAGCACCAACATCAAGCATCACCATATCCCATTTATGTTGGCACCTTAACAATTATAAGTATAGTGTAAGATCATCTATATGTTACTCATCAAATAGGTTCATGACCCTACCGAATGAAAATAATGTCAAAGAAAAGAAGTAATGGAAGTTATGATGAATCCATAAGAAGTTAAGGAAACACCCCCTCATGACACACACAAATCTCAAATCAAACTACTAACAATCCAAGCTTCATTCAAACTGATCAATTCAAAATGAAACACAAAGATCAATTTAATTCGCTAATAATCCAAATATCCACCATTCATTAATCAAGCAGATCAATCCACACTAAAGTGAACACAATAAAATACTAATAATCATGAATTTCAACCATACTAAATCAAAGCACACTGATAACTTTGGGTTGCCTCCCATAAAGCGATTGGTTTAACGTTGTCAGCCCGACAAATTATTCCTCCTGGATCAAAATTCCATTTAAGCAAACCTTGATCAATTGGCCAATCTTTTCCAGATCCAGGGATTCCTAAAAAATCCTTAAATTTTAATTTTTCTTTCAGCTCTTCCTTTTCATTTTTGATTCAGATTATTATTTCTTAAGTTTCTTCCTAGATCCAATATTCTTCTATTAATTTTTTCAATTTTAATATTAATATTATCCTTGAAATTTATAAGAAATGGATTTATATAAGATACTTTAAGTTCTCTTAAATTTTGGATTAGATTCTCTCTAGATAATTCAGAGTCTGGAAACAAATTCTACATGGTTACTCTTTTTTTCAGGGTTATCTTTCAGTTCTTCACCTTGAGATACTACTAGAGGATATATTGTTGGCTTAATTATCTCAATCATAAAGCTAGATATTACATGATCCTTAAACTTAATTTTTATATCAAGAACCTCCTTTTTAAACTTCACAATACTGGGTATATGTTCTAAGCCCTTGGAAAATCAGATATTTACCGTTAATTTCTTGAATTCTTCTATAAATATTGAGAATTATTAGTTTAATTCTTGTATAAATATTCTCTGAGTAAATGATGGAGTTGGTCTTTCTATTTTTATCATGGTTGATAAAATAGGTTTTTCAATTTCCTAAGGAATTTCTTCCATTGGTCTTTCAATCTTCTTATCCTCATTTCTCATCTCAATGTTTATTTGAACCATATCTTCCACTTATCTTCCACTACTTAATGAGATAGCTTCCTCTTGTTCACTGTTCTTCTCCTTAGGGTTTGTCTCATGGTTACAAAGTAAAATCACTGGAGGATAACTGTTAATTGCATTAATAATCCGCCCTAATTGGTTTTCTATATTCTTTATTGTGATCTGGATAAGGATTCTGTATTTCATTGCCAGTTTCCATCCATTGTCCAAATAATTTTTCCTAAATAATATTGGTTCTTAGCCTAGCATTATAATCCAAATCTGAATATTCATAAAATTGTTGAATCGCCATTTCTACATTAAATTCATGGAGTCTTTTCTGATTCACAATCCTCCTAAAAGTTCTCTCCCGATCTGAGTCATATAATTTAAGGTTTGTAGTACCTGAACTACGCATATAAATCTAAAGACTTAACTAATAAGACAGATATCAAAAATTATTTTGGTATTTTTAGATTTATTTATTATTATTTTTTAAAATAAACACAAAATAATTAAACACACTATATAATAATACTATAATTTCCAAATCAAAGTTTCACAGCTTTAACTAAAATTCTCCTAAAGTTTTTACTGAAGTTTTCCCGACTACGACGCTAAAAACTTGACCCGACCCGAAATTACCCAGTAATTTAGCTTCTAAATGATGGCAAAAAACTTGACCTAATTTACAAATAGTGGCTAGTGTGCAAAATTGAAATGTTGTAAAATTTAGAAAATAGTTTACACACTAGGGGTACCACACAAGTATACGTATTGTTTCAAGTAATATAGGGCTTTCTTTGAAAACCCCAGCATCAATCCCACAGAGAAGTGACGTATGAAATCTTAAATATAAAAGTGGTTTTTATAATTACTATTTCTAAATGAAAATCTTAAATATAAAGATAATTTATCTGGATAAATTGGTTTGGGGAATTAGGAGATATTAAGGACTACCCTTCTCGTGCAATGACCTAGGTAATATGTAGGAATGAAATGTTTAGAATTTAATGTAGTTAATGAAAAATAGGAGCATACCTATTCTTTACCCTTTAGTCCAGGCATAAAGAACATTAGCTAGTCTAAAGGTTGGTGCAGGATGTGTTATTAGTAGTGTTCAGTAGATTCTAGGCTCTCACTTCTAGATTACCCATTGTGCCCTCTCTATAGGACCTACCAGTGACCCTTTTTCCTCAATATAAACTAAATTGATAGAATTTAGCCTTTCACTTTAAAAAAATACAATTCTACGCCCATCAAATCTTATCTCCCTATCTATTTGCACTCTCCTTCGGACGATTACTTCTGATCTTCCAAAGTGAAATGTGGTACTCACTAGTTAAAAAATGTTAGCCTATGGTTAGGTCAATAAATTTTCTCCACAATTTTTAACAATACAAGTGATCAATTTACAGAGTAAAATAAGAGCCGGTAAAAACACCATCACATTAACAAAATAAGAGTATATCAAAGAAAATCTTGACTTTTAAACATGCATCTATTTAATTGCAAAAGAAAACTAAAATGAAGATAATGACATAAAAAGTAAAAGAATTTATAGAATTATGTAATAAATTAAATCTCAACAAGGAACATATGTCTTTAATATTCTATTCGTTCATTCAACTATCTGTTACCTTGAAGCATCTAATAGAAATATATTATCAAATTACATTTCTTTAAAAGTTGCATTGCCACCTAACTATTTTACAAGACAACCGGTCAATGTGAGTGCACTCACAGCTCTTTCGAGTTTTAGTTTCACTTACAATAAATTTCAACATAACTTATTGCCACTTAAGTTATGTAATTGAAGCGAAAGAGATATTACTCATCACATTATGATAAAAATAATTTTATCAAAAAAATAATTTTTCTACATATGCCACTACTTCATATTAAAAGAAAAGAGTTAAAAAAGTTATTTATGAAGCATAGATAAAACATATTAGAAAACTTCATTTAAATCAAAGGAAATCCACTAGAAAGTGTTTACAATAAATATAAAAAATGAAGAACACAATACTTAGCTTTTTGCCTTTGAAAGAAGAAAAAAATCTTACAATAATGTCTCCTGCCCATCACTGTGGCGCTCGTACATTCCTTACATATATCGCTCAAAATCCATCACCAATCTCTCCAGAAAATATAGAAATCTACATCTCCATACTTATGCCAAACTCTACACAGTCACACTCTTTAGATAGTATGTAAAATAACCCTAAAATGACTCCTCTTGGTATTCAAAATAATCAATATTTATAGAGCTTTAAAAATGTCCATGGGTTGCTTCATGCACCTCTTCAAAAATTTGGCCACATTCAACGAATCTTCCAGAAAGTAACTGTGGCGCCTAGGCACCGGTTTATTTTGTCCAAGAGACACACCCTTTCACTCCAACAGACACATCTCTTCATTCAAATGAGTATAGATCTAATGCATAACTCATTTGGGGTGTGCAAGTTGTCAAGAAACTTCCAGAACATCATAAAATGACAAAAAACCTTCCAAACTCATCCAAAAATCGTCTTCAACCATTTCTGGTGCCTACGCGCTATTTTCTCATCTTCAATGGCGCTTGGGTGCCAGTTTGGGAGTCTAGGCACCACCATGCATGTAGCTTCACTGTTTTGCTTCGTTTGGCTTCGTTTTATCTCCATTTCGCCCCATTTTAGTTATGTTTTGCTCCTAACATTTAGACCTACAAATTAAGCATGAAAAAAAAACCTTTATTTAAAGTGTAATTTCATTCAAAATATATTAGAAGTATAAAATAGAATACGTATAGAAAGATATATCAAAATGTGCCAGATCATAATTTTCTTTCTTACTCAATTTTGGCTCCCAATTACACCGTTTTTTGTTTCATTTTCTCCAAAAGTCATTTTCATATACCTAAAATAAAAAACATGCCAAATACATTCCTTTTAAGTGTAATATCATTAAAATATGTATATACAATGATCATAAAAAATAGATTAGAAATAGGTAATTTTTAGGTGGATCAATTTCCCCCAAACTTAAATATTACTTGTCTTAAAGTAACAATATAATCTTTCAAAACCAAAATAAGCAAATTATGTTAATGATTTTCTTTTGGAGATTCTAAAGTTTTAGTATTCTAATTTAGGAAAAAAAACTTTAGTGAATGAGACAATTTAATATTTAAAATTTTTCTAAAGTGAAAAAATATGAAAATATGAGCTCCTATCTAATTCAGAATTACTTGTAATTTTTCCAAATATAGAGTTTAGTCATTCTATCTTCTCAACTTAAAATTTTTCATTAAAAATAATTATACTCACTATATTATATCCTTAAGCTTATGAGTTTCTCAAATGTTATGCATTTAAAAATATTAGATGTGGAACCAATTTTTGATTAGGCACTAATCATCAAGCTTCTCCTCCCATACTATACTTTACTTTTCTTTTTGTTTTTTTTTCATTTCTTCTTATTTTTTAGTTTTCTTTTTCTTTTTCTTTTCTTTTATGGCAAGGATTACTATATATGGATAGACCTTTAATGATTTTGAATTCCATTATTCCTTTCCTAAAGCAAAGCTCTGATATATCATTTACGTAAAAAAAATAATAATAGTTCTGAAAACTACATTTAATAAAAGGAATTTAAGTATTGAGAATAAAAGTCTAGTCCTTGAATATTTTTCAATAATATAATATCTCTTTCTAAATATAGTTACATCATATTTAATCATATCTTTACTAAGAAAATTTCTAATTTGAAAATTTCCTTCATCACTATAAAGTTTTAACCAAATTTAATTACAAAGTTCAATATTCAAAATTTATTACCCTAATATAACTTCATACACATAATCATTTTTCAAATAAAAAATCAAATTTATTTGTAGCATACTTGAGAAAAATTAAACTTTAAGTTTTGAAAATTGATTTTTCATCCCCCCAAACTTATTTTTTTCAATATTTTGCAATCAATTCCAAAAAATGTAGCTGGAAGAAAAATAAAAGTAGAATTTACCAACAACTACAACATTCTATCAAATTCTTATACATGCATAATCAAGATAGAATGACTAAAGATGAAAGTAAATCTAGCCTAAAACATGCTTTCAAAAATACTAAACTCAAAAGAAGTATTCTAACTTTGAATTTTATGTTTTCCTTCCTACCCCCAAACTTGATTTTTAACATGTATAGCATTCAATACAGAAAATATAAGTAGAAAGAAAAATAGTTTAGAAAATTTCTCTACCACAAATGTCTATAAAAAACATCAACAAGTATTCATTAAAACAGAATTATTTGCAATAGAAAGTAAATCTAAACTAAACATGCCATAATAAAATTGAACTAAGGTCTAAAAAGCAAGACATGTATCAACATAGCAATATATATTTCAATGTTCTCCAAATCTCTAGTTTTGTTGTAACAAACACAAACATACAATTTAAATGAGGTTAATTCTTCCTTTAAATCATCGTATCTCACTACCTTACTTCCTATTTTTGATTGAATTAGTACACAAATAAATTTTTGGGTAATAATAAATGATTTAATAGAGTCTAATCCCATGGATACAATTATCCCTGTTATGTTGGCTCTCGAGCACCAACATCAAGCATCACCATATCCCATTAATTTAGGCACCTTAATAATTACAAGGATAGTGTAAGATCATCTACATGTTACTCGTCAAAAAGGTTCATAACCCTACCGAATGAAAACAATGTCAAAGAAAAGAAGTAACGGAAATTATGATGAACCTATAAGAAGCTAAGGAATCACCTCCCTCTTGACACACATAAAGATCAAATCAAACTACTAACAATCCAAGCTTCAATCAAACTGATCAACTCATAATGACACACAAAGATCATATTAATTCGCTAATAATCCAAACATCCAACAATTATTAATCAAGCAGATCAATCCACACTAAAGAGAACACAATAAAACACTAATAATCATGACTTTCAGCCATACTGAATCAAAGCACACTAATAGCTTTGGGTTGCCTCCCATAAAGAGTTTGGTTAAACGTTGTTAGCCTGACAAATTATTCCTCCAGGATCAAAATTACTTTTAACCAAACCTTGATCAATTAACCAATCTTTTCTAGATCCAGGGATTCCTACAAAATCCTCAAATTTTTATTTTCTTTCAACTCTTCCTTTTCAGATTGATTCATATTATTATTCCTCAAGTTTCTTCCTAGATCCAATATTCTTCTATTAATTTTCTCATTTTTTATATTAATATTATTCTTGAAATTTATAAGAAATAGATCTATATAAGATACTTTAAGATCTCCTAAATTTTGGATCGGATTCTATCTAGATAATTCAGACTCTGGAAACAAATTCTACATGGTTACTCTTCTATTTAGGGTTGTCTTTCAATTCTTCACCTTGAGATACTACTATATAATATATTGCTGGCTCAATTATCTCATTCATAAAGCTAGATATTACATGATTCTTAAACTTAATTTTTGTGTCAAGAACCTCCTTTTTAAACATCACATTTATGGGTATTTGTTCTAAGGCCTTAGCAAATGGGATATTTACAGTTAATTCCTAAATTTTTCTATAAATTTTGGGAATTTTTGGCTTAATTCTTGTATAAATATTCTCTAAGAAAATGATGGAGGTGGCTTTTCTATATTTATCATGGTTGATAAAATAGTTTTTTCAGTTTCCTAAGGAATTTCTTCCATTGGTCTTTCAATCTTCTTATCCTTATTTCTCATCTCAATATTTATTTGAACCATATCTTCCACTTCTCTTTCACTACTTAATGAGATAGCTTGATCTTGTTCACCGTTCTTCTCCTCAAGGTATGTCTCATGGTCACAAAGTAAAATCACTTGAGGATAACTGTTAATTGCTTTAATAATTTACCCTAGGTTGTTTTTTATATTCTTTATTGTGACCTCTTAACTTTCCGATTGACTTTGTATTTGAATCACAATCTCATCTAATAGTGAATTTTTCTCCTCATTATGTGGGTTAAAGTTAAAATTATGAGGAAAACAACATTCATCATTAAAATCACCTTGATTATTCCAACTACACATTTTAATTAAATTGATTATCTTCCCAAAACTGGTATTCTCCTTCGAAATTAGTATTCCAGTTAAAATTTGGATAATTTTCCTAACCTGGGTTGAAATAATCTGGATAAGGATTTAGTATTTCGTAGTTAGTTTCCATCCATTGTCCCAATAATTTTCCCTGAATAATAGGGGTTCTTAGCCTAGCATTATAACCCAAATACGAATATTAATTAAATTGTTGATCCGCCATTTCTAAAATAAATTCATGCAGTCATTTATGATTCATAATCCTCCTAAAAGTTCTCTCTCAATATGAGTCATATAATTTAAGGTCTGCAGCACCTGAACTACGCATACAAATCTAAATACTTAACTAATAGGACATATATCAAACAATATTTTTGGTATTTTTTGATTTATTTATTATTATTATTGTTTTAAAAATAATACAAAAAAATTAAACACACTATGTAATAATACTATAATTTCTAAATCTAAGTCTTACAGGTTTAACTAAAATTCTCCTAAAGTTCTTACCGAAGCATTCCCGGCAACGACGCCAAAACTTAACCCGACCCGCAATTACACAGTAATTTAGCTTCCGACAAATGGTCAAAAACTTGACCCAATTTATAAATAGCGGCTAGTGTGCAATATTGAAATGCTATAAAATTTAGAAAATAGTTTACACACTATGGGTACTATGCAAGTATACATATCGTTTCAAGTAATATAGGGCTTTCTTTTAAAACCCCAACATCGATCCCACAGAGAAGCGAGGTAAGAAATCCTTTAGGCTAATTTAAGTCTAATGCTATCAGGCCTTAGTTTGGAATGTTGATAAAAGTGGTTTTTCTAATAACTATTCCTAAATGAAATTCTTAAATATAAAGATAATTTATCTTGATAAATTAGTTTGGAGAATTATGAGATATTAAGGACTACCTTCTCCTACAATGACCTAGATAATGTGTAGGAATGAAATTCTTAGAACTTAATGTAGTATGACAAATTGGAGCATACCTATGCTTTACCCTTTGGTCCAGGCATAAAGAACATTGGCTAGTCTAAAGGTTGGTGCAGGATGTGTTATTAGTAGTGCTGAGTAGATTCTAGGCACTCAGTTCTAGATTATCCACTGTGCCCTCTCTATAGGACCTATCAGTAACCCTTTTTCCACACTTTAAACCAAATTTATAGAATTTAGCATGTCACTCTAAAACATTCAATTCTACACCCGTCAAATATTATCTCCCTATCTTTTTGCACTCCCCTTTGGACGATTAATTATGATCTTCCAAAGTGAAATGTGGTACTCACTAGTTAAGAAACCTTAGCCCATGGTTAGGTCTATAAGTTTTCTCCACAATTTTGAACAATATAAGTGATCCATTTGCAAACTAAAATAAGAGCCGGTGAAAATACCATCACATTAATAAAATATGAGAATATCTAAGAAAATCTTGATTACTAAACATGCATCTATTTCATTGCAAAAGAAAAGTAAAATGAAGATAATGACATCAGAAGAAAAAGAATTGATAAAAGTATGTAATAAATTAAGTCCCAACAAAGAACATATATATATTTAATATTTTATTAGTTTATGCAACTATCTGTCACCTAGAAGCATCTAATAGAAACGAATTATTAAATTATATTTTCTTAAAAGTTGCATTGTCACCTAACTATTTTACATGCCAACCGGTCAATGTGAGTGCCCTCAAGTTGCGAGATCACCACTCATCAAAGTTTTAGTTTTACATACAAAAAGTTTTAACATAAGCTAATGCCACTTAAGTTATGTAAATGAAGCGAAAGAGATATTACTCATCACATTAAAATAAAAATAATTTTATCATAAAAATTATTTGTCTACATATGCCACTACTTCATATCAAAAGAAAAGAGTAAAAGGAAATTACTTATGAAGCATAGATAAAATATAACAGAAAACTTTGTTTAAATAAAAGAAAATCCACTAGAAATTTTTTACAATAAAAACACAGAAATGAAGAACACCATACTTAGCTTTTTCCCTTCGAAAGAAAGAAGAAAACCTTTCCACCAAACTGTACGGCCAATCCATGCGCCGCTCGTACATTCCTTATATATATCTCTCAAAATCCCTCATCAATCTCTCCAGAAAATATAAAAATCTACATATGCATACTTATGTCAAACTCTACACACTCACACCCTTTGGACATTATGTAAAATAAACCTAAAACGACTCCTCTTGGCAGCCAAAATCATCTTTATTTATAGAACTTCAAAAATGACCAGTTACTTCAGACACCTCTTCAAAATTTGGCCACATTCAACAAATCATCTAGAAAGTAACTGTGACGCCTAGTCGCTAGTTTTGGCACCTAGGTGCCAGTTCATTTTGCCCAAGAGACACACCCTTTCACTCCAAAAGACACATCTCTTCATTCAATGTGTCAAGATTCAATGAATAACTCTATTAGGGCATGTAAGTTGTCAAAAAACTTCCAGAACATCCTAGAATGATCAAAAATCATCTCCGACCCTTTCTGGAACCTTGGTGCCATTTTCCAACGACTAAGCGTCATTTTTTCATCATCGATGGCGCCTAGGTGGTGCCTAGTGACACCCTGTGTGTACCTTCACTATTTTGCTCCATTTGGGTCCATTTCAGCTCTATTTTGCTCCATTTCAGTTGCATTTTGCTTCTAACATTTAGAACTACAAAATAAGCATGAAAACAACATTTCCTTAAAGTGTAATTTCAATCAAAAATATGTGAGAAATGTAAAATAGATTTAGCATAGAAAGACATATTGATATGTGTCAGATCATAATTTTCTTTCTTGCTTATTTTTAGCTCCAAATTGCACCATTTTTGCTTTATTTTCTCCAAAATTCCTTTGTTATACCTAAAACCAAAAACATTCAAATACCTTCCTTTAAAGTGTAATATCATTAAAATATGCATATAAAATCATCACAAAATGTTTATTAAAAATAGGTAATTTTTAGGTAGATCAGAGATAAGGATAATTGAACCTTCCATGACTAACCCATGTTGGGTTCAACCATGGTAAAAGCTTGGTTCATAATTTGGCTTTCATTCATTGGCTCATCTGTAAGGTGGTTAAGTCTTCTCAAGAGGATCATAATTAGCCTCCCCATATGAGCTTCATGACTCATTCAATAGGCTGGAAATGAGATGACACATAAGCACTCTTTCTCCCATTTCCATGATATGTCATGATGAATCTAATTATGGCAAAGATGATGACTTGGCCAAGCCTTCTTTTCCAGTGGATTAGGAGGGAGGTGCTCTCCACCTATGCATCCAAGTCACACCTTAATTTTGAGAGGGGATAGCACATATACCTTACCATTATGATGGTGTCATGATAACTCTTAACCTTAGTTAAAGGTGATGAATTATGGGTTGGTTAATGTGTTAACCACGATATGGGTCATGGGTAACCTATTAGTAACACCACATAAGTTAAAATGGATTTTAAACATAAAGTATTGCTTTTTTATTTCATGAATGATATCATGGGTTTAAATTTAATTTAGGATTATTTACTTGTAATTCCATTTTTAATTAATTATGTAGTAAATTAAAAATGTAGGAAATTATAATATTAATCCATAAATTAGTCAAAATGATTTTGGAAGTTAATCATTTGATTAAATTGGTTCATAATAAAATATTTTGACCAAAGTTGACCAAGGTTGACTAGGGTTAACCCAGATTGACCAAAGTTGACCTTTCTATTTCTTGTCATGATTAGGTTAGCCATAAGGTCTCTTGGATTTGATGGTATGGCCGGATTTGGTCATGTTATACCAATGTTGACTGATTTTGGTATTTGGTTTGACTTGATAGCTAAAGTGATGGTCTTTTGGTCTTGGATTGACCACTTCGACTAAATTTGACCATTTGGGTCAAGGGTTGGCCAGTTTGGTCAATGTATGGTCGTAGGGTCATGGATTGACCATTTTTAGAAAATTTGACAATTTTTCTCAAGGGATGACCGGTTTGGTCAATGTGGTGGTCATTGGGTCATGGATTGACCATTTTGACCTAATTTGACAATTTAGGTCAAGGGTTGACCAGTTGGTCAATGTGGTGGTCATTGGGTCATGGATTGACCATTTTGACCTAATTTGACCATTTAGGTCAAGGGGGTTAACCAGTTTGGTTAATTTGATTGTCCTTGGATCATGGATTAACCATTTTGACTAAATTTGACCATTCAAGTCAAGGGTTGATCAATTTGGTCAATCTAGTGATCATTGGGTCATGGATTGACCATTTTAACCAAATTTGATCATTTGGGTGAAGGGTTGACCAGTTTGGTCAATGTAGTGGTCATTGGATCATGGATTGACAATTTTGACCAAGTTTGACCATTTAGGTCAAGGGTTGACAAGTTTGGAAAATGTGATGGTCATTGGGTAATGGATTAACCATTTTGACCTAATTTGACCACATGGGTCAAGGGTTGACCAATTTGGTCCATGTGATGGTCATTGGGTCATGGATTGACCATTTTGATCTAATTTGACTATTTGGGTCAAAGGTTGACCAGTTTGGTCAATGTAATGGTCATTAGGTCATGGATTAACCATTTTGACCAAATTTGACCATTTGGGTCACCAGTTTGGTCAACGTGGTGGTCCTTGAGTCATGGATTGACCATTTTGACCTAATTTGACCATTTGGATCAATGGTTGACCAATTTGGTTATGAGTTAATCAGATCAATATTTTTCATTGTTTATTCAATCATTTTAGGATGTTATTAAGATTTTGGTTAAGAAGAATTCATTAGGGTTTTACATTAGACATTAGGGTTTAGTGACCAATGTGGTCAATATTGGTAGACCTCCTTTCTCAAGATCATTTGTAAATGATCCTCACAAAAGTGAGGTCAACATTAGCCTTGGGTTTGGTCTTATGTGAAAGAAATAAACAATGCATGTCCATTGAACCGTATAAATAGGTTTGTCTAACTTGGATGAAGCTATAGGAACAAATCCCGAGTGATTTGACAGAGAATCGAGAGAGATCATTAGGTCTGATTGTGGGTATTTCTTGGTTCTGATGTTGTCCATTTCTATGAATTAGTAATGGATGGGGTGGAACAAGTAGAAGTACTAAACCATGGAGGAGGAAGCTATGAACTGCAAGACAGTGCGACAATAATGTGTAAAGCGGAACGAATCAGCTTGGGATGGGTGGACATTCGATAGTGTCAAAGATGACACAACGCTGAGTGGGTTAAGTTGGAAAATCTAATTTTTCTATTTAATTAAATCTAGAAAACTAAATAAAACTTCAAAAATTCATAATATGGTGTAGAAAATTCACAAAAATAAAAGAAAAATATATTATGAACTCAATGAACAGAGGGAAAATTAATGAAAACAAAATTGAAAATAATTAAATTATATTTAATTTTTAAGTGATTAAATACTACAGATAGTATTTAAATTATTATAATTTAAAAATAAAACCAAAAAAAATGAAAACAAGAACTTTTCCCACACTCATGGGAACATTTCCTGATTTTTCCAACGTTATGGGTCTTCCCTAAAATTGAAATGAACAATTTTCTACCAAATTTATAATTATTTAAAAAACTTATTATAAAAATTCAAAAAATGGAAAATAAAAATAAAGATTAAGAGGAAAAATTCAGATGATTAAATTTATACTTATAATGGTTATTTCCACCATTGAAAATTTATAAATGAAGATTAACTACTTAGGGGTAAAAATCTAAAATTGAAAGTTTACACTTTAGCCCAAATTGCTTCCAAATTTTGTTAAAGACAAGAAAACAACACTAGGATTTAGATTTTAGGGGATCAACAACATGGTTTCACCCTTTAAGCCTGAGGTTGCCATTAATGACCTAAGGTTAGCCCAATTTGAGCATTAGGTTGGTTTAGGCATAACCCAACTTAAGCCTAACCCAATATGTTCATAAGTATACTAAACCCAAATTCTAACTTAACTTAGACATTGTATAAATTTTTAGGTCTAACATACATAAGACCTAATTCAAACCCAAGGTTTAACCTAAATTAAAAATAAAGCCTAAGTCTAGCTGCTAACCTCACTTTTATAAAGACCCCAGATTAATACCCATAGACAAGACATGTCCTGAATCATTTGCACTGATTCTGAATCCTCATATATTTCTTTAAAAACCTAATAATCACTATGAACATTAAATTCATAATTTAGAAGGAAGTCCACCAATATTGACCCATTTTAATTCATCTAGTGTTTTCTAAAACCTTAAAAATTTAATTGACCCATCTACACCTTTTTGGGATCAAACCACGATAACATCCTAAAATGATAAAATCAGTAGTGACCAATCCTGATTTGGTCAACCATAAGACCAAATTTGGTAAACTTGGTAAAAGAGCCAATTTTGTACCTAATGACCACCCCATGGAAACCTTAAGACCAAATTGGTCTTGGTCAAAATGGTCAAATTTGGACCCTATGGACCATTTACTCAATCCTAAGGCTAAATTAGTCGAATTTGGCCAAAATGATCAATTTTGGATTCAGTGACTACCCCATGGACCACTTGGAAAACCCAAACACCAAATTGGTCAAGCATGACCGCTTGACCAACTCAAGACACCAAAATGATCAAACATGACCCTTTTGTTAACCCAAACACTAAAATTAGTCAAATCTTACCATTTAATGAAATCAAGCTATCCAATTATCCTCCATGACTCACCCAACCATAAAATGGTCAAGTAAGTCACTCTAGTTAACAATCGACCTAAATTGGTCAGCGATAGTTAACCATGGTGAACCTTGATCAACCTTAGTCAAAGTAGGTCAACTTTACCATTTTTTATCAAAACTTGGTCTTTTAATAAAATTATTTTATTATCTTAACTAATTAATCATTTAATTAATTAATGAGAATTAAATTACAGTTTATTAGACTTAGGGTTTAAGTTCAAAATTAGGGTTTAAGCCCATGGAAAGACAAACCCACGACAACCCTAAACCCTTGCTTTGCACTTAAACCCTAAAATAAATTCATGATATATTAATAATGGGTCATAATTAACCCATTAAATACACACCATGAAATGAATGATCTATTAACAAACCTAAAAGCCACTATTGCTGAACAAATCAAAGGTCATCATGAGGGCAGAGATATGTGTCATTCCTCCCTAAATTCAATACTTGACATGTATGCTTATGTGGAGGGGAGGATAACCCACTTCACTCCCCATCCAATGAAAGAGAAACCTTTCTCAAGTCATTCTCCCCACCACAATTAAGCTCATGATAGCATAGCCATGGAAATGAGGAAAGAGGAAGCTTTTATGTCATTCCATTTCAAGCCTATTGAATGATTTGTAAGCTCATGTGGGGAAGTTCAATCTAGCTCATTTTGAGAGCCTTATCAGCCTCATGATCCATCCAATGATGAAACAACAAACAAGGGCAATCCAACATCCCCATTTTCAAGCTCATGATGGAAAACCATGGGGAAGATGGAAGATGGATATGCACAGCTGAATTTCTATTCGCTTATACGTTATAAGCTTCCTTGCACCACCACCAACCTTCCCTAGTCAGTTTCAAGTTCCATAACCACATCTAATGGCTATAAAAGAGGCTAACCTGTGAGCCTCTAAGAGAGAAGAGAGACTTACCTATAGTCCATAATTTCAAAAACCCTCAACACCAAACTTGTTCTCCAAACCCTAAAGAGGTGATTCTTCATAGATTCAGTTCCTGAAGCCCATTGACTTAATCAAATTTCATGCCCTAAAAATAGGACAAGTTTTTGGGTTGACATGAAACTCTTCCAAACTCCAAATTAACTATTCCTACTCCATCCTTGAGCTTCAAGAGGAAGTTACCAATCAAAATTGGCTCTTCTCATAGGCTCAAACCAATTCCAGTACCAAGCCGTGAACCCATTTCAGTGAAATCATACCCTTACATGATTTTACTTCAAATTAAACTTAGGATGAGCTTTGCAAGGACCTAACAATCATTTCTATCAAGCTTGATTGAGGCTTCACTTCAACAAGGCCAGGTATGGAAATTTAAATCTACTTTATGCTCGGGTTTGAGAAATCGTCAAGAGGACCACTTCAAACCATACAAATCACTATATAGATGAATTTGCCTCTTCAAGATGAAGCTCTAGAGACAAATTTTATCAAAATCCATTGAGAAATGATAGATATCTTAGAGTTTTAAAATGAATGACCCGCGGGAAACACCGTTGAGGGGAGACGACTAGATGACATCCATTTCCGTGTATTCAAAATGGATGACGATGATCCAGTCAAACTGCAGATCTGTCGAGATGAAACAGATGAAACTACGGGCCTTGTGATTGCCGGCATGTAAACCCTAACCAATTAGACAACGTCGCATGGAGATTTGAGTAAACCCATTAGGGAATTCTCTACATCTCTCGTTAAATCACTTGTTCTCTAAATATGTTCCAATTTTTGATAGATAGGATCATCTTTTTCAAATCTAACTCTCTTAGAGTTACTCCTAATATTTTATAATGACAAGACAATCATATAGAGCATTAAATTCTCAGTTTATAAAGCAAGTCTACAATAAATTTTAACATTTTATTCTCCTGAATTTTCAGAAAAACTACAATGGATTCTTCTGACTCATTCTTTTCCTATATTTATGATCTTTACTCACTAACTAATGAAGCTACTTACTTTTACTAGAATGACTTTGGATTACTTGATGAAATTGAATTTGTATTCAGTAGTCCATCTCTAACTGACATAGAATCCTTCAAGGAATTTAAGTTGGACCCATACAAAGACTTTCTTCTTTTTAAAGAAGTTTTACCTCAAGAGCTTCTTATTGAACAATCCACTACTGAGGACATAGAAGAATAAAATTATCGGAAAGGAAAGAAAATCTGCATTGATCAAAGTGATATTTTATCACCATCTATCTATAAGGTTGGATCTTGTTCTAAAATTGTGCTGCTAACACATACCGAACAAAAAAATAGAACTTGTTCTCTTAAAAGAATAAAGATGTGGAATGAAGACAATAATTTTGAAACAACTGAATTTGAGCAGAATGTTTTAGGGAACCTCTATTTTTTAAAGGAAAACAAGCATTATCATGTACCTGTCGAGTATGAGGATAATACAGTTCAATTGTTTCAAGAAGTAACTTCTCCATCAATATGAACTATATATTCTGTGTTCAAAAGACTTGCACGAAAAGATAGATGTTCAATCTCTCAACTTTTTGAGAAAATTTGATGTACAATTTCTATAACTATGAAAAGAAAACTTTTTGCACAAGAAAATCCTACCTGTCAAGAAATGAATCAACAATTCCCATTATAAAGTCAATTTACATGGGTGCCAGTAAAAATCTGTTGGAGCAAAGAGTAGAAAATATAACTATCTAAAAGGATAGAACAAAACATGATAAATTAATATTGAAAGCAGAAAATACATATGCTAAAATGAAAGTTCTTGTCCAAATGTTGTAAAATAGTGACCGCCCTTACTCATAACACAATGATATATTTTCTAGAGCATCTCGTACTATACTAAAAATAATGTATGGAAATGTGAGTTGTCAAAAGGAATCTCCGATGTTGTGAGTATTCTTGCAGACAGTTTTGATCCATAAAAAAATACCTATTTTTATGCCTTGATTTTTATCAATTTTTAAGGATATTATGCTTTAATGAAAGGTATTTTTGTGTTCTTAGATGTAGGTGATGTAAAAAGGTCCAAAAAAGGAAAAAGGGTGAAAAAGGAGAGAAAAGGAGCAAAAATGGAGCAAAATACAAGAATTATAAAAAATTATGGCCTGGCGCCTACGCGCCAGACTCGATACAGAAACTGTCAAGTTTTTGACGACATTTGGACGGTTATTTTGATGGAGTGAGCGGTTATTGGACATTCTAGAAGACTGACAGTTGTTCCTTGATAGTAGGACATGTGATACATTGCATTTGGATGCTTCAAAATGGTTTTAATCGAGAAGAGGTGAGAAACAAAGAGAAGAGGTGCGAAGAACTGGACGCAGTGTCCGGCGCCTAGGAGCTAGACAAACCTTCTAGAAGATTCATTGAATGTGGACATTTTTTGAAGAGTTTCTTCAAGGCAACCCTTGAAGCCTATAAATAGGAGTCCACTCCTTTAGAAAAGCGTGCCCCCCATTGTATCCCCTATCTCTTAGCCACTTTAGGATCTCTCATCCTTAGATAGAGAAATAGAGAGAGAAATTTAGGGCCACTTTTATTTAGTTTAGTGAGTTTATTTTCAAGTTGTTGCATCTGGAGTTCATTACACTCGTGGAGTCGATGGGAATCGAAGATCTCGTCGAAGGAATATTTGAGATAAGTATTTTATTTTTGATTCAAAGTTTATTTATTATGTTTTGCTGTTTATATTCAATGTGTTCTGAGTAGTTAGTTTACTTTCTTCCTTCAATTATGAAAATATAAATATAATAATATAAGATTCGATGGAGAATTGAAAATCAAAATATTTTCAAAACATTATGATGATATTAATACCTGATCTTACTTTACTTTTTAAATTGGCCATTTACATTGTTAAAACCTGTTGAAGAGTTTTGAGACCTAGAAGGAGAAGAACTCTTAACTTGTAGATGTCACATGAATCCTTGGGTAGTCGAAGGCCATGTGCGGGCTATTCAAGGTGAAGTGCAAATAAATAGGAAGATAAGATTTAAAGGGCGTAGAATTAATAAGTTTTTAGAGTATCAGACTAAATTCTTATAATTTGATTTATAGATAAGGAAAGGGTCACTAGTAGGGTCGACCATAGCCACCCTTGGACATCTAGTAGTGTGAGCCTAGATTAACCCATTCTACTAACAATACATCCGAACCTGATCTGTAGATTAGCCAATGTTCTTTGCGCCTGGATCAAAGGGTAAAGAATATGAATGCATCTATTTTGCACAATATCATAAAATAGATACTCCAATGAATATTAAATTATCTTAAAAATCTTGGATTAATTGAAGGGAAGAAAGTTGTTTGTTTTATATAGTTTTCACAAAATCATTTTCTTATTATTGTTTTCTTTATCTGCATCTAGTAAATTAAAAGTAATTTATAGATAGATTAAAATACAAAAAGATTTTGAAATACAATATTTAAAAATTTATTATCATATTGTTTCCCCATGGGATCGATACTGGGGTCTTTGTTTCAAAGCCCTTTATTACTTGAAACGATACGTATACTTGCGTAGTACCCAAAAAGTATATAATATATTTTCTTTTAAAATTATATTTTGCTATACAAACATATATTTAAAAAGTATTAATCACTAACGACCTAACATTCAGTAGCAATCAAGTTTTATTGCCGTAGATTTAAATTTGATACACATCTATATAGCAAGTTATTCTGGGTCAAGTGTTTCGTACCTTTGCCAGAAATTAAATTTTCTAGCAGTGGTAACAAATTCTTGTATTTGGAAGTACTAAAATAGGGTCAAGTTTTTGGTGCCGTTGTCGGGGAGAAAAAGGTACAATTTTTAAATATTATATTTCTAAAAACATAAAAAAAATAAAAAAATATAAAATATAAAATAAAATAAAATAAATTTTTTTTTTACTTGCTTTATTTTTTTATGCGTTGTTTTGGTTCTGAAGGACCAATACCTTTAGATTCTGAACTAGAAAGAACAATTAGAAAAATTAAAAATGGAAAAAAAATTCAAAATTTCAAGAAATGGCTACTTTACAAAATCCAATTGAACTTAATGATCAAAATGTTTATAAACCATTAAGGGATTATGCTAACCCTACAGTTGATAAACTTCATAGTAGTATTCAAATACCTACTGTAGTTGCTAATTCTTTTGAACTTAAACCATTTATTATTCAAATGGTACAAAACAATCAATTTGGTGGAACACCAAATGAGGATCCAAATTTACACCTTGTTAGTTTTTTAGAACTTTGTGTTACCTCTAAATATAACAATATTTCTGATGATGCTATTAGACTTAGAATCTTTTCTTTTTCCTTAAGAGATAAAGCAAAGATGTGGTTAAACTCATTAGCAACTGGTTCTATTAAAACATGGGCTAAAATGATACAAAAATTCCTTGCTAAATATTTTCCTCCTAAAACTACTAAATTAAGAAATGATATTACTTCATTTAGTCAATTTAACGGGGAGACAATATATGAAACTTGGGAAAGATTTAAAGAACTATTAATAAAATGTCATCATCATGCTTTACCTGATTGGTTAATTATTCAAACATTTTACAATGGATTAATTGGATCTTTAAAATCAATTATTGATGTTGTTACTTGGAGGTTCTTTAATGTCTAAATCATTTGAAGAAGCTTACACTTTAATCGAAGAAATGGCTAATAACAATTTTCAATGGCCTTCCGAAAGGATTAATCCTAAAAAGATGGCAAGTATTCACGATAATGAAGCCTTTTCTATCCTAGCTTCACAAGTAGCAGCAATATCTAAAAAATTAGATAATTTTGCAATTAATATTTCACATAATAACTGCTAATATTGAAGATTCTCAGACTATTGAAACTTTACAAGCTATTACAAGTAAAAATAATCCTTATTCAAATTATTATAATCCTGGATGGAAAAATCATCCTAATTTTAACTGAAATAATTCACAACAATAATGAGGTAATAATCAATCTCATCCCACTGGAAATTGGAATAATCAAGTTAATCTAAATTATAAATCTCCTGGATTTAATAATCAACAGAAAAAGTTATCAATAGAAGAATTAATTTTACAAATGAATAATCAATTACAAAATCAAAATACTGCTATTCGTAATATTGAAAATCAAATGGGGCAAATTGCTATTTTAATTAATAACAGACCTGTAGGAACACTTCCTAGTAATGTTGAAATTAATCCAAAGGAAACTGAAAAAGAACATGAACATGTTAAGGCTGTGTAACATAGAAGTGGAAAGGAATTAAAAGAAAGAAAACATAATTAAATTGAAAAAGAGATTGAGGTTGAAGAGATTGAAAAACCTAAAGAAACTCTCTCTCCTAGTCAAGATTAGACTGTTATACCTATTGAAGTGGAAGTTGAAAAAACACCACCACCTTTTCCTCAAAGACTTAAACAGCAGAAACTTGATCATCAATTTTCTAAGTTCTTTGAATTTTTTAAGAAACTTACTATTAATATACCTTTTGCTGAAGTTTTGGAACAAATGCCAACTTATGAAAAATTTATGAAGGATATTTTAAGCAAGAAACAAAAATTTGAAGCTTTTGAAACTGTTGCATTAAATGAAGAATGCAGTGCAATAATTCAAAAGAAATTACCTGAAAAGCTTAATGATCCTGGAAGTTTCACTATACCCTGTGCTATTGGTGAAAAATTTTGTGGAAAAGCTTTATGTGATTTAGGAGCAAGTATTAATCTCTTGCCATTTTCTATCTTTCGAAGATTGGATTAGGAGAGATTACTCCCACCAGTGTAACCCTTCAGTTAGCTGATAGATATATCACTTATCCTAAAGGAGTTATAGAGATGTCCTTGTTAAAATGGATAAATTTATCTTCCCTGTAGATTTCATCATACTTGAGATGGAAGAAGATAAAGAGATAACTATTATTTTAGGGAGACCTTTTCTAGCTACCGGACGAGCTATGATTGATGTGCAAAAGGGAGAATTAACCATGAGAGTTAATGATCAAGAAATTAAATTCAATGTTCTTAAATCAATGAAGTACCATGATAAAGAGAAATGTTATCAAATGGATATAATTGATTATTTAATTGAGAAACATTATCAAGAAAAATGTAAAGTCATTTCTGAATAAAAATTTGAATTTTTAACTGATGAAAATGAAGAAGTAGAAGAAGAAGAGACTCATTTTATTAAAGATAATTAGGAAACTTTTTGAAGTCAATTTAGTGGAGATTGGAGGTGATTTGAGCATTTCGAGCCATTAGGGGTAATTTGGGAGTTTTTGGTCAAAATTAATCAATTTGATCAAATTTTGCTTAATTTAGTGGTTTCAATTGAGTTTGGGATCATTTAAAATGATTTTGAAGATTTTGGAAACTTTTAGATTTTTGGGTTATAAGGGGCATTTTAGTAATTTGTGGTATTATGGGGGTATTTTGAGAATTTGAAGAATTTTGAGGTATTTTTGTCAATTTGAATGATTTGGATGGTTTTAATGATTTTTGTAGAAAATTTGACAATTTTAATAATTTGATAATATTGGTCAAATTATAGAGTTTATGGGTATTTTGGTAATTTTTGTGAAGTTTGTGGCTAAGAGATCGAGTTTAAGGGTTTCGGTAAAATTGGGATGTGTTAAGAATGTTGATCATGAGGTCAACCTATTTGAGCCATGGACCAAGGGAAATCCCATTTTGGATCTTCCATCTGTTGGTCTTGGTCATTACCCTAGCCTAGGGCTAAAAGTTTGGGGGACCACCCACTTGAGTGTCCAAAAGAGGTAAAGGCACCTAGTCAAAAATGTGTGGCTTTAGGGTTTGAGGTAGTGAGTGTAAGTGAGGGGTCCAAGTGTGTGTGTGAGCTTGCCTAAAGACTGGATCACCCAGGGTTGATTCTATCGCTTAACCATCCTATCGAGACTCCTTTTGAGCTTTCTTATATTAGGCTCCCACCTACTAAGTGCTAGAAGTTAGTACCAAACATGTAGAACTCTAAGAGAGGTAAAAAAGTATTTTTAATTTGTAATGGGGTAGGGTTCCATCATTAGTCCTCCAGGATAGTCAACTAGAAAGTCCTATGGCTAGTTTTAGGATTCTATGAAAGACTAGACCTCATAAAAAATGAGGTCAATAGAAAATTCCAGTGACTCCCCAATTATCATATTGTTTGACTTTATCTCTTAGAAGTGAAGTTATTTAATGTTTGATGCTGCCAATTTTATTATTTTGAGCTTACATTCACATGATATTCGAATGTGCGTAGCCTTTTTGACCTCACTTTTGGTTAAGGTCTAGTCTGTCTTTATAATAGCCTAGGGTCTAAACATAAGACTCTCCTGGTGACTTTCTTAGAAGACTAGCCATGGAACCCTTTCCCTTAGAAATTCAGATACTTATTTGCTTCACTAGGAGATTTCATATGCTTATGGCCTAACCTCCAGCTTTTTGGAGGAAGAGATCAAGACTAAGAAAGCCCAGGGGAAGTCTTCTATAGATGGTCAAACCTTAGGATCTGCCATGAGAGGTCTAGAGCTTACACACACTTACACTACACACTTATAATCCTAAACAAAGCACATCTCCTTTGACCCCCTAACTCTTTGGAAACTCATGTAAGTGGTTATCCCAAACTCTTAGCCTCAGGCTAGGACTTGGCTAGTACCAACACATAGAGGACCAAATGAGGGTGACCCTTGGTCCAAGGCTCAACTTAAATAATGCCATATTACTCACTTTTAACAAATCCCAATTTTTCCAAAATTTTAATTTCTGACCCCTTGCCCATAAACCTACCCAAAATACCAAAAAAAACCCTAAAATCCCCTAAAATTTCCAAAATCACCCAAATTACCCATCTTTCTCCAAAAATCATTCCAAAATACTTCCTACCACTTAAATGAAACAAAATTACCAACCCAAAATTGCCAGATTTCCAAAAAAAAACCCAAAAATGCCCAAAATGCCTCTCTTATCCCAAAATTCCAAAAATTCCCATAAATTTCCAAAACCTCACAAATATTCCTAATATTATTTCTCTCAACTATCACATGACCCAATTTAGCCCAATTTAACCAAAAGCCCTAATTTGATCTGTTTAACCCAAAAGTGCCCAAATTAAACCCAATGTCAACCCATTTGACCCAAATCTTGCTCAATTTTAATTTAAAACTTTAATTCAAGATCCCCAATGCCAATATAAACCAAATCCAAGCCCAAAATGATCCACATTAGAATTTAATTTCAACATAAATCCAAAATTCCAGATTTTACCTAAGTGACCTAAAATCCCAAAATTGACCTAACAACAATCAATTTCTCCCTAATTTGAATCCCAAACTCTTCATACAACTCCCTTAAACTGAACTGAACCATCAATTACGCCCAAGTTTGATTCAAGTCTCATTCAAACCCACTTGAACAAAAATTACCCAATTTTTGCCCAAATTGAATACATCTAAAAAATTCCCCAAATTGATTGCCCTTCTCTCAAGATTTCTGCCCAATTGATGTTAGGAACTCATTATGACATCCCCTAGAAAATTTGGAACCTTCAATTGGCCTTGGATCCAAACCTAACCAAATGTAAACCCAAGTTAACCCAACGTACCCCAAAATTAACCAAAATCCCAAATCAGGCCAAATTGATCCCCAAACCAATCCAAAACCACTCCAATCATTCTTTAAACCGTTCATGACAATCATATACACAATATTTCTTAATCACTTAAGCTCAATTCAAGCTCAAACCCAAGTTAGCCCAATTTGAATGCAAAGTGACCCAAATGAACTCAAGACTCAAATTCACCAAATTGAACTAAATGTGACCAAACTAACCCCTCCACGACCACCAAACTGGCACTAGGGACTGGGCTAGACCCACCTAGCCCACCCTAATGGAGCCATGGACCAAAGATCCCCTAAATTAAGGGATCTCCTCCTTTTAATGGTAAAATCTAAGGGATGTTTTCCATAATGCCTTAACCATTAAAACCCATTGCACTCATGGCCTGCCCACTGGCGCACCTGACCCATCGGCCACCTTCCCTGGCCTGGTCGGTTGACATTGTCATTGGAGGAGCCCAAACTGAGAGCCGCCTCATACATGGCCAAACCTAACTCCACCCCATGGCCAGCTCAGCCCTAAATTACCATTGAAGCTCTTTAGCACTCCACCTAAGTCATACATTGCTCCTGAATTGAAGCCCTGGCAGCCACCCTAGCCATGGCTATTTAAACCACCACCCTTCAAGGCCAAAAGATTGGCTGAACCAGACCTTAACAGAACTCTGCCCAAATCACTCCAAATTCATCCCATAAGACAGAGAACTCAATCCCCACTGCATTCCTGCCCTGAAGCCCACTCACACAACTCAATTTTGGAGTCCAATCTCAGGCCAGAAACAGGACATCCTCCAAATCTTCACCAAAGTCAAATTACTCACCCACGACATCCCCACAGGAAGAGAAGAAGTTCCCCACTGAATGCCCCATCACCAGGCCACTCTAGTAGAGACTTTCACCAAAGCTCCAAATCGAGTCTGGTCACTTTCATACCTAGGCAATTCACCAGGGCAAGAGGCTTCATCCCTGAGCTCCTAGAACCTCCACGAAGGTGTAGAGCATCTCTAATTGAAGCTTCACTTCTAAGAGCCAAGGTATTGAACTACTCTTCTTCCCGAGCTTCTATGAAATCTCCATATAATTAGTGTTAATTTAAACCATGATTAGACTTATGGATATGTTCTCCATGCTTAAACGAGTACATAGGATCGAACCCGAAGAGTTTTCATTGAGTCATAGCTAAGAATTTAGGGTTTTAGTATGGACGGTCATGGGATCAGACAAGACGGGGACAAAGACAGACAGTCGTTGGATCGCGCGTGTTTATGTTGGACCGCTCAGATCACACCGGATGGGAAGATGGGATGAAACAGAGGGCCACATGGCATCCCAGTCAGTTGGCGGCATCAAATGGGAGCATGCTGCATGGGGACTTCAATCAGCCATTGGTTGACACAGTGCTAAACTATTTAAGTAGAAAAATCTGGATTTTTCTGAATCATTTAAATCACCTAAACTTTAAAAGTTCATAACTTATTGTAGAAAAATCATAAAAATAAAATAAAAAGACCCTCTTGCTCACTGAACAGAGTAGAATAATATGGAAATGTGTTGAATTTTATTTGATGCATCTATGATTTTTAATTATTAAATAATGTCTGTAGTATTTTAATTTTCCATGCACCTAGACATTTCAACATAGCTTGCTATTTTAGCTTGTTGTAGCCTCTGTCATGAGCGATCTTCTCTAATTTTTCCAAGTTCAAAGGAGACCTCTATGAAGAGATCTTTATTTTCCAAGTTCTTGCGTTTATTTTGATAAATTTATTCTAATAATTAGCATGTTATTTGAAAAAATCTAGAAATATCATGGTAGATTACCTTTGACAAGAGGACCTTAGGATAAATTTTTCATGGGTCAAATTTTTAAGAAATGACTTAATCAACTTAACTCAAAATTGATTTTTAATTAATTAGAACAAACCAAATGTGTAAATTGCTAAAAAAAATTCTCTACTAAACTTTGAGGGTCAGAGAACCCCCCATAAAAATTTCATGGTATTTGGAGTTCATTTAGCCACCTAAATGAATTTTCTAAGTGAACTCATAATTTTGAACATTAAACTAATTTTAATAATTAGAATACATCTAAAAAATTGTCAAGTTAATTTTGGGAGTTCTTTGTGATCAGAAAAATTTTCTAAAAATAAAATTGGAATTTTGTTAAAATTTTTATTTTTAACCATAATTTAAATATTTAAATAATTAAAAAATAATAATAATAAAAAAAATATTAAAAACACCAAATTGTCACATTTATTCTCCTAATCACTTAGGAACAATCCACATAATTTTCCTAAGCCTCTAAATCAAGATATTAGTTTTTAAAGGCTTAAATGATTTTTTAAAAGGTTAAAAATGAATTTCCTTAATTTTCCATTAAAATAATTCTTAAAATTTTAAAAAAAATCAAAAAATATAAAATCTATTTCTATGGGCTCCTTAATCTCGGAGAAATTTAAGAAAAAATATAAAATTGAATTTTTAACTTTTAAAATAATTTATAATTAATTAAAACTCCACAAATTAAAATAAATCTAATAATTAAATTAAAACTCAAAAAATCATGAAATTCGGTCCAAGTGGTCCTCTAGTCTAGGTCTACCTCCAATAAAAATTTTAAAAGTTAGAGGTCTTATTTCGATCAAATTATTGAATTTTCATTAAAAATTCCTATTTTTGCATGAAAATAAATATATAAATTAAATTAAAATTGGAAAAATCACATTTTCTCTTATAATATTTTAATTAACCCACAAGTGGGGTCACATAAAAAATTTAGTCATTTCATTTAAATTCAATGAAATATGAAGTGATGAAGGCCTTTAGGGTTAAAATTGTAATTTTGAAGAATTTAGTCTTAAACAATATTTAAACTTAATTACAATGGGAAAGGGAAATAAATGATTCTAATCATTATGTTTGAATGTTTGAAATATAGTAGGGTATGTGGTAGAAACCCTTTTCATTTTTCCACATTAAAAGACAAAATTTATGATTTAATTAATCATCATAATTTGGAAGAAAATTGAATTAAAAGAGCCTTAAGGTTAGGGGTTGATTTTTGAAGTTGGTAATTCACTAATTTAACTTCATTTGATGTTTAAATGATAATTCAATATTTTGATAAGAATCATAGTCATGAATGTCATTTAACTTCCATTTTTGTAGATATAAAAATACCAACTAAAATCTTAAGGGTGTAGTAGTGAGCTAAGCTTAATCAAAGGAATTAACTAATAAGAATTAGAAAAGAAAACATAGTTAATTTTAAACTATTTTTGAAACATTACAAGCCCATCCAAATTTGATAAATTCTTCCATCAATTAAGTTTGCCTCTAAAGGCCCACTCACATAATTCCTAAGTATCAAATCATAACTACCCCGCCTTTCGGGATGACTAAAACATTGGCTCACTGAGCACAAGGGTATAAAAGGGAGGGATGAATCATTTGATAATTATGATAAGTTCAAATGAACTCAATGAAGCTCAAAAGGATTGTGATATGTCCAGGTATCCCCTAGATCTATTTCATAAACCTTTTGGACACCTTGTAGAACAACAAGACCTATCATATCAGTTAAATGAAAAATATCTCTCAAATGAACACTTAGAACCCACCAGGTTATAACATAGGACTTTGTAAGCATGTGACGAACATATCCATAGGCTTTACTTTCCTACTAAGTATGCTTTTATTTTTACTGGAATTTACTTACCCGTACTCTACTGCACTTTCTTTCCTTACAAATTTGCATGCTGAAAAACAATGTCACCCTGCCTGAAAATTGAAACCTTTAGGATAGCCACAAAACTGAGACAGAAAATTAAAATTAAAAAAAATCAAGATAAGATAAAATTCACCACCACAACATTCAAATATAAAAAACTCAAGATTTTTTCACAAACAAAACAAAAATCTCAATTGTAACTAAATTAAAATATCTAGTTGGACGATCGGGAAATCCTCAGAGGAGGTAACCTACGTGTTGTTAATGGGGTTTCCCACGGTCTAAATGAAAGTATGGAACTCCATAAGTTGAGCTTAGTAAATTCATTTGGACTAAGTGAATCTGATGAAAAAAGTGGTTTCGGGATAATGGAACCATGGGATCTTAACCAGTGTCTCTATAATCATCTTTAATGATCCCCTAATAAAATACTAAGACACCTCAATTTATATATTCTCAAAACATGACACTCCTCTTCTCATTTACCATTAATATTTCTTTAATCTGAACCTGCTACGACGAGGAGCTTGGAGCATGCGTAATGGTAGCACAACCATCTTCAACAGCAAAACTTCATAGAAATTAAAACAACAAGCCATAGGACTTCGAGGTAGCTTACTTAGGCCTTTGCATAACCATGTTGTGCAATATAAGCCCTAACTCGTTTTAGAATTTCGAGGTCATCATCAGGTATGAGATAAACCCCTTATCTTCCAGGCTATTCACATGATCGGTGTCAAGTGAACATAAGTCCTAAATAATAAAATCGACATGATGAAACATCAAATAAATATTTCAAATCTAAACCAAATCATAGGATAGTTTGAGAAGACATCAAGATTATTCTTGGATCCATGTCTTTCCCCTACTCTCTCTTTCCTTTAGATTCCTACAATAATTATTCCAAAAATTGAGTCACTCACCTATTGAATTTCCGATTATCACATTTTCCTTTGAAAACCTTACTTTTGGAAGGCATGCATATAAATATTTCCTTATCTATATCAAGAGTTTTCTTAGGTGACTTATGTTATCTAAGATGTAATAAACTATAGGGGCTTGCCCTTATAGGAAACTTAAAGACCCTAGATTAATATAAAACCTATCTAATTCCTTCATATTAGATAGAGGAAATTGTCCCGTCAACAATGGTTCGCAGACCAAACGGATGTCATGAATTCTTTAGTTTATTTGATTAAGCCTCACTCCAAGCAATGTATCTATTCTCCGGGATAGATACATGTCTTGTGGTGAAGTGCTTGATTATTTAAACTATTATTTATATAAGATCGGTTTAAATATTATTTTCAAAAATCTATATATTTTAAATTAAATCCAAACTACCCGCGATGCTTTTATAACGACCTACAGTTTTCTAGCGACTCCGCAGGGATATGTCTCTCTCTTCATTAAGATTAGGAAATACTATATGCATATATCGGTAATGTGCTCATGTCCCTCATGAGCCAGATTACGATTCTTCCGTTGACATACTTCACCCGTTTCTTTCTTAGGAAACTATGATCAGCTCCTCTGGATTTTAGGATCGTCTGGTTGGTCACTCCCAAACAGAAGGGTTCAGGAATCTTTAAGTTTTTATTTTTGATCTTGTGGGGTCGGACCCCCAATAGGTGTGTCAGCGAGTAAATTTCACTAAGGCAATGTGCATTGTGAAGGGGATCCTTGACAGGGTCCCATACTTCACCTCTTTTTGTATCTCCCAAGTTCAATCCTTTCTTCAGCAGATTGACCCACTCTTCCTTAAATCTTAAGATTCCTTTTAACAAACATATGAAAACCTAAACAAATGAAATGAATTGATAATAAAATATCAAAATGAAGTGAAATTCTGCCCAGTTCACAGAACAACCTTCTTCATTATGTTTGCACTATGATGATAAGGTTTTTGGCCTTCACTAACCTTCAGAATTCTTATCTTGATAGTTAAAGATGCCAACCCCTACGCTAACTTTCTCCTGCAACTTGCCTTCCTCCTGTGAGGCCCGTCTTACGGCACCAATGATTCAGTTCGGGACCGACTTCAGTGAGATCAAATATACGAACCCATAGGCATATATATATAGCCCTAGAGTATAATATGTAATTACAAAATTACCCATGTACCGTACGGTGGGGGCGTTGCACCAATGGTGTCAAATTTGATTTAATTCGTATTTTTTAACTACCGTGTCTATGCGTCAAGGGTCCGGCGCTTAGCCGCCACAGGTCAAATTTTTCATTCTTCAAAATTTTGCTCTAAATTTGATCCTCTTTTGTTCTTTTCATCATAGTCAGTCATTTTAATCATAGTTATAAGAAAAACAAAATTATATTTTCCATTGAAGTGTAATATAATAAAAAATAGGTATAAAAATGTATTTAAAAACATTATATATTTTAGGTGTATCAGAAGGGTTGGGGCAAAATAATAGTAAACATTCTGATATCTCTTTTTTTTACCAAAAACAGTACAAATGAAATGAAACTCATTATCCCCCACTAGGGGAAAAATTTTGAATCATGTGTTCTAGCATGCAGCAGAACAATTTGCATCTAGTTCAACATACTTTTTTGAAGACATCATCCAAGTTGTGCTTCATCTGACGTCAGTTGCGTTGGAGTTAATAGGAACAACTGGATCGACCAAAATCATATTGATAATACCTCTTTCAGGTTCTCTCAAATATTAATTCAGGATATTATGTTCCCTTAATTAAAGTTCTTCTCGAGCTATTTTTTGAAGCTGATGCAACTCTCTATGGTATGCCCAAGCAATCTGTGATATGGGAAATATCTCAGATGATCCTTCCTATCAACCTTATCTGGCCTCATTGGCTCCGGTAATATGAACTCAGTCCTTTTGATCAAATCATAAAACATCTTTGCCATTGCTTTATCTTTGAAAGAATATACTCGAATTAACCACTTATTTGTAGACTGACCTTGTCTTCCATCCGTCCGGTGTAGTATCTATTGGGACGTCTGCTAACAGTACTGTTGTTGAGGCTGTTGAGCCTGGATCCACATTGGCTACTTGCCTTTGTCCACAACATCCATTATCTCAAACTTCTTGTCTAATGTCTTGACCAGCTTTGGCTTCTCTGACTTCCTAGAAAACTCAACTGCATGGCCTCCTCTTACAAGCTTCTGGCTTTCCTGAGTAGCTTCTCGAATGTTTTGATTATGAACCTTTAAAGCATAAAGGTATTTTATTTCTTTGAATATTTTTACTGAACCATTTAACAGCTTTATGTACCAGTCAAAAGCAACTCCTGAAGGCTGCTAACAAACTAACAAAACAATAAAGCGTCATTACCCCATTTAGCAGCACCGTGCTCTAAAATGTGCAACATGCTGTGGAGAGTTTCGGTACCATCGAAAGTCTTGAACTGAGGTGGTACAAAACTCTTGGAATATTGGACAAGCATCAAACTCTTCAGGGTACGGTCTACCATTTAGAATCAATGCTCCTTCATTGGATTGGGTCAGGGCTTCTTTCACTTGTTGTTCTACCATTTGCTTGATATCTTCTTATGACACCGTAATCCAATGAAAATTTGATAGTTTTTTACTGTCCATTTCATACCTATTTTTGATGATATTACACTTTAAAGAAATGTATTTTTCACGATTTCATACAGGTACAATGATTTTAGGCTTTTGGAGCAAAAGGAAGCGAAAATGAGCAAATTTGGAGCAAAAAGGAGAAAATGTGCATTTTATTGAACTAGCACTAATCAGCATTGTCACTAGAGCCAGACTGGGCCAATTTACAGAGAATTTGAACCAGAAGGTGCAAAAGTAGCACTGGACGGCGCCCTATCCTGCGCCGGACCGTGCCTTATCCCGATTTCAAACTAGATTCAATGTATTTGGCCGAATTTTGGAGGGATGCTTGAAGAAACTCTTGGGAAATTAGTTATGGTCGGATTTAAACTATTTTATGGGAAGATTTAGTAAGGAGAAGAAAGTGGAGAGTGTGAGGGAGTGAAGAGTGACTGTGTCTTTTCAATTTATTTAGGAAATCTAGGTTTTGTGTGTTCTCTTTGAAGGAGTGTAAGAGGACACGTAAAGTTAGAGATTACTTCTTTCTTACTTATCTAAAGAGGGAATTGTTTGTTATTGTGAAGAAAGAAGAGGAGTCAAAGGAATTCCTTGAGATTCGCTTGGAGAATAGTTTGAGATAAGTTATATTTTCTTTCTCAGTTTGTATGACATTGCTTATATATATAAAATCCATATTTTGTCATCCTTTCGTCATGAGTCTTGAGTAGATTTCTTTGTCTTCTTCCTTTTCATGTGATGTGTTGATGTTGTGATATGGAAATGATGTGTCGATTTATTATGGAAAATTTGTGATGACCTTTTCACTTCGAACTTCATTTACTTTTTGATCTGGCCAATTGAATTGTTAAAACTTGTCGGGAATCATATGTTCTGAGAAGATTATGAGTTCCACAACAAAAGTGAAGGTCACATTCAATGTTCATGAATGAGTTACGTAGTTCATGGGGGTGAGTGCAAATAAATAGGGAAAAATACTTTTGATGGGCGTAGAATTGGAGATTTCAGAGTGACAAGCTAAAATCCCCAATTTGGTCCTAGGATTTGAAAACCAAAGCGAGAGTTAGCCTTCAAGGGAAGGGAAGTGGGAGCTCTAGAGCGAGAGCCAGTATCCTCCCAACCTAAACCACAAATTTGGGGACTGAACTTAGGATTAGCCAATGTTCTTTATGCGCTTGGAAAAGAGTAAAGAATAGGAATGCTCCTATTTGGCACAATACATTTGCATCACTCATCTATGCCACAAAAATCATCATATTATCATTGGTGAGGAGAAAGATTCTTACTTATAACTGAACTTTGTTATAAATTTAGTCGTGTTAGTTTAACTCGCTATAAGTTAGAATGTACATTAGTAAAATTAGTAACTACAACTGTTTGTTTCTATTTTAATATTAGTATTTACTTACAATTGTGCTGTGATTCGAGAAGTGATTTATGTGTTATGTTACAAAATTAATTTCCTATGTGTGGGATCAATATTCAGGACTCCACTAGAGCCCTGTATTACTTGAGCGATATGTATACTTGCATTTAATTGTGTGACTCAATAGCAAACTAAATCAATATATATATATATATATATATATATATATATATATATATATATATATTCATAAATTTTGGCAATTTAAGAAAATCTCACCAAGTTTTTGGCGTCGTTGCTGGGGAGGAAAGGTAACTGCTAAAAATTAATTTTGTAATATTTAAAAACTTATATTTGAATTACAAGTCATAATTGTGTGTGTTTGTTTATTGTTAGTGTGCTTATTGTGTTTGTATGTGTAGTATCAGATCTATAGGTTTAATGCCTTACAATTCTGAATTAGGGCATACTATTAGAAAATTTTGAAAACAACAAAAACAATCTGAAAATCCTCACAAAGTGGCAAACAAATTGAACAATTTAGACAATCAAAATAAAAATATACCAATACCTTTAAGATATTATGCTAATCTAACATCTGATGAAATTCACTTAACTATTCAAAATCCTGATGTTGATGCTAATTCATTTGAGCTTAAACCTGTTATTATCCAAATGGTACAAAATAATCAATTTGGAGAAACTCCTAATGAAGATCCTAACTTACATCTCGCTAGTTTTTTAGAACTGTGTGCTACATTTAAATATGATGGAGTGTCGAACGATGCTGTTAGGCTTAAACTTTTTTCCTTTTTCATTAAGGGATAAGGCTAAGGCGTGGTTAAATTAGTTAGCACCTAGATCTATCAGAACTTAGGAAGAACTTTCACAAAAGTTTCTGTCAAAATATTTCTCTCCTTCAAAAATTGCTAAGCTGAGGAATGATATCACATCTTTTAGTCTGTTTGATGGAGAATCCATATATAAAGCTTGAGAAAGATATAAAGATCTTCTGAGAAAGTGTCCACATCATGCTTTACCAAACTGGTAAATAATTCAAACATTTTATATTGGATTAGTGTGATCTTTGAGATTGATTATTGATGCTGTTGCTGATGGATCATTAATGTCAAAACCTTTTGATGAAGCATATTTGTTAATTGAAGAGATGGATACTAATAGATTTCAATGGCCCTCTAAGAGGGTAAATTTTAAGAGAGTAGCTAGAATTCATGATTCTGATGCAATAAATGTGATAGTCTCTCAAATTGTCGCACTTTCTAAGAAAATAGATAAATATGGAATGAATTATTTTCCAACACCCCTAGATGATAGACTCTTAAACACCTTATGAAACCTTGAATGCTATAAATAAAAAATTTAATAATCTTTATTCGAATTATTGTAATCCTAGTTGGAAGAATAATCTGAAATTCAACTGGAATAATAACAATGCTGTTATTAACCCGCAATGGGGAAAAAATTCTATGAATCTAGTTGGAAAACTGAACAACCAAGGAAATACCAATTATAGACCTTCTTATCCTTCTGGTTTTAATAGTAACCCAAATTTTAAGGAAAAAAAGTTGTCTACTAAAAAAATAATTTTGAATATGGGTAATCAAATTCAAGCTCAAAATGTTGCGATAAAGAACATTGAGAATCAATTGGGACATATTTTTACTACACTTAATAATAGACCTTCGATCAATCCTCCTAGCATTATTGAGATCAACCCAAAAGATCAAAACAAGGAGCAAATTAAGGGTATTCAATTAAGGAGTGGAAAATAATTGGAAACAAGAGTACAAAAAGAAGTTGAAGTTGAAAGAGAGGAAGTGAACATTGGGAAATGTTCTAATAGGATATATCCAGACTTAGAATATCTGATAGAACCGATGAAGATAACTATTGAAAAAGGACCTTCTCTGTTTCCTCAAAGACTAAAAAACAGAACAAGGATAATAGATTTGAAAAGTTTTTTGGAAATTCTTAAAAAATTAAAGATTAATATTCCCTTTGTTGAAACATTATAGCAGATGCCTGATTATGCAAAGTTTATGAAGGAAATTCATAAAAAGAAAAGAAAGTTTAAATACCATGAGACTATTGCACTTAGCGTTGAGTGTATTGTAATTATTCAGAAGAAGCTTCCTAAAAAACTTAAAGACCCTGGTAGTTTCACTATCCCGTGTGCTATAGGCGAGAAATTTTTGGAAGAGCTCTATGTGATATGGGAACTAGTATTATTCTTATGCCTTTATCAACTTTCAAAAGATTGGGAATATAAGGAATTTCACCTACATCTGTGACTCTTCAACTGGCTGATCGTTCTATCACTTATTCTAAATGAGTTGTGGAAGATGTATTAGTGAAGGTGGATAAATTTATTTTTCTTGTGAACTTTATTGTATTAGATATAGAGGAAGATAAAGAAATTCCAATTATTTTGGAAAGATCATTCCTTGCTACTGAGAGAGAGCTATGATTGATGTTTAAAAGGAGAATTAACTATGAGAGTTAATGATCAAGATGTAACTTTCAATATTTTGAAGTCTATGAAATACCCTTCAACTGAAAAAGATAATGAGTGCTTCTGAATAGAAATCTGTGATTATTTGATAGAAGATCATTTTAAAGAAGTATTTGAAGAGAATTTGGAATGTGAAAATGAACATGAAAGTGAAAATGAAGATGACTTGGATGATATGAAGAATGAAAAGTTAGAATTTGTTAAGGAAAGATTTGAAAGATTGGATACTATAGAAAATGGAGATAAAAGTTTAATTCCATCTATCATTAAAGCCCCTGAACTTGAGCTGAAAATTCTCCCTAATCATTTATAGTATATATTTTTAGGAGAATCATCTACCTTACCAGTCATTGTATCTTCAGATTTAAATGAATATCAAGAACAAAAATTATTGGATACCTTAAAAAGATACAAAAAGGTTTTTGGTTGGTCCTTAACAGATATTAAAGGAATTAGTCCATCGATCTATATGCACAGAATTTTGTTGAATGGACAACATAGACCTAGAGTTGATCCACAAAGGAGACTAAACCCAATAATGAATGTTGTGGTTAAAAAAGAGATTTTAAAGTGGTTAGATGCTAAAATTATATATCCTATTTCTGATAGTGTTTGGGTAAGCCCAATTCATTGTGTTCCTAAAAAAGGAGGAGTGACTGTTGACGTAAATGAACGAAATGAAATTATACCGACAAGATAAGTCACTGGTTGGAGAATATGTATTGATTATAGGGAATTAAATGCCGCCACCAGAAAAGATCACTTTCCTTTACCTTTTTTAGACCAAATGCTAGACAGACTTGCTGGACATAAGTATTATTATTTTTTTGATGGATATACCGGTTATCACCAAATACCTATTGCTCCTAAGGATCAAGAAAAGACTACATTTACTAGCCCTTATGGAAATTTTGCTTTTAGAAGAATGCATTTTGGATTATGTAATGCGCCTGCAACATTTCAAAAATGTATGATGTCCATATTTAGTAAATTAATAGATGATGGAATAGAAGTATTTATGGGTGATTTCTCAGTATTTGGAGATTCATTTGATGCATGCCTATGCCACTTAGAAAAAATTTTAGAGGTATGAAAAAGAACAAATTTATTCTTAAATAGAAAAAAGTGTCAATTCATGGTTGCAATAGGAGTTGTGCTTGGGCATAAAATATCTAAAAATGGCATCGAAGTAGATCATGCGAAGATTCAAGTTATAGAAAAATTACCACGTCCAACAACAGTGAGAGGGGTAAGGAGCTTTTTGGGACATGTAGGATTCTACAGGCGATATATTAAAGATTTCTAAAAAATTACTAAGCCTCTATGCCAACTTTTGGAAAAAGATAAGAAGTTTGATTTTAATGATGAATTCTTAAAAGCTTTTGATTTATTAAAGGAAAAATTAATTACTGCTCCTATAATAGTTTCACCTGACTGGGAGAAACCATTTGAATTAATGTGTGATGCTATGCTATTGGAGTAGTTCTAGGGCAAAGGCACGAGAAAATGTTTAAAGTTATATACTATGCTAATAAGACTCTTACTTATGCTCAAATTAATTACACGACTACAGAAAGAGAGTTATTAGCTATCGTTTATGCCTTTGAAAAATTTACATCTTACTTAATTGGAGCCTAATGTATATTGCATAATTATCATTTTTCTATTAAATATTTAATGCAAAAGGATGATGCTAAACCAAGACTGATTTGATGGATACTTTTAATGCAATAATTTGATTTTGAGATCGTCAATAGAAAAGGGGTCGATAATCAAATAACTAATCATTTATCTAGACTTAACTTGGTTGAATTTGAAAATGAAATAATAGAAACTTTTCTTGATGAGCAGTTATATAATATCACTGAACGAAATATATCATGGTATGCTGATATTGTAAATTATATTTTTAGTAATATTTTACCACCTGAATTAACAAATCTCATCCAAATAGATTCTGACTCGATAGAAACTTCAAGATTTGAAGTTTTCAACCATAGAAAGTTCATCAGTTTCAAAGCACAAAGTCTATTCAACAATAATTATCAAAGATGAGTTTGATTAAGGAGCGAGGCTTCATGAATCGAGGTATGAATTCTCCTATGACTCGAATTGAAGAAATCATTATTCAGAGACTTTGGGAAGTGTTATGTTATACTACTACCACCGTAGTTGTCCCAGTTGTGAAAGAGTTCTATGAAAATCTTCATGGAATCAACTAAGGATCAATCTATGTGCGAGGTAGGTTTGTCAAATTTACTCCTGTAAAGATTAATGATTTATACATGATTTAGAATGTGAAGATCTGCCACTATTCAAACTTTGCCCCGACGAAGGACAACATGAATGATATATACAGATATCTGACGAATGAGACTGATGGTTGGGAGATAAGAGATAACATATATGTAAATTTTTCGACCACACTGTTAAATCCTACATCGAAGCACTTGTATTATTTTATATGTGCAAAATTGCTCCCAACTATGAAAATCGATAAAGTAACCAAGGAGTGTGTTATTTTGAACTATTGTATTCAAATGGGGATGCCTATTGATGTTGGTTTTATAATTGTTAAATCTATTTTGGGATTGATCGCCCATGGATCAAAGTATGGGCTTGGACATCCTTCCACCATATTTCTCCTCTGTAGTCAATCACAAGTGTCATATGAGAATTGGGAAAGAGTACTTCTACCTTGGAAGCCTATAGACCCAAATGATGAACATAGTAACCAGACAGTTGGTGATATGAATGACATGAGTATCATTGAAGATCAACTATCTCAGAGTTCGACACCTATTCCTCCTTACTTTCCTGAAAGTTCACAGATCATTTTGAAGAAAATTAAGAAATTAAAGATGGAAATTCAACACCTGATGAATGCAATCAACAACTTATCCGACTTCTTTGATCATCTGGATTGGAGAATGAAGGAACACTTTAATCATTCTGGGTATCTTGAAGGAAGTTTGATACGTTTGATGAAGAGAAAAGGTTGGACTGAGGAGGATTCTACTGAAGAATTCCCGTTTCGTCCATTTTACAATATGTTTGTTCACATTCAATCAACTAGAGATTTAAGAGTTTATGATAGTTCTGAGGAAGAATGAAGACATAATTATTGTGTTGTTGTGTTTCTGTATTTGAACGGATTACTTTGCTTGGTGTTACTTTGCTTGGATGTTATATTTGGACTTGCTTTCTTGTTTAGTTTTCAGTGTTATTGTGTTGTGGTTGTGAGCGATGCTGAATTTTTCTATTTTATGGCTTAATGATGTGTAAAGTTTAGTGTTATTTATGTGTGTTTGTAATTTGGATTTTATATATCAAAGTAATATTTTGTGTTGTTCGTGTTAAAAAATATCATTTGCCATGGCTTTAGTATGAAATTCAATACTTAAATGGATTAATTAGACGTCGGAGCTAGCTTGAAAAGATCAAAATTGTAAAAGAAAGTTGGAAGCCCAGTTTTTAAACTGGCGCCGTACAGCGCTGTCACTAGCGTCGGACCACGCTCGGCCGATAAAAAAAGCCTTAAACCCCAAAATTTCATGATTTAACCCTGGGACCCACCATTTTTGCCCAAACCATCATCTTCTACCTCCAGCCAAGGTCAATTTTTGCACCTAGGGCTCACTTGAATTTGGATTGGATGCGATTTCGTGGCTGGAAAAGTTCAGATTTCATCTTCTCTTGGTAAGAGCTACACTTTAAAGAAAATTTTTTGATTTTGACCGTGGAAATCTCCTACATTAGGAAGATTTGAAATTTTGAGGATCTTAGAGAAAATTTAGAGATTTTCCATGGCATTGGAGTTCTTATCGATTTAACTTTACTTTGGAGTCCATTATATTGCAATTTTGATATTGATTTGGATAAATTTGATATTTCTAGAGAAATGGCTCCAAGAATGGCTAAGGGGAAGAGAAAATTTGAGTACGATGAGAGTACATTTATGAATTTCAAGGCTTATTCTCACTTTAGTACATTCTTAGCAATAAGAAATGTATTCAACAAAAAGCCTTTAAAAATCCTGGAAGTGTGATTGAAGAACTGATTGCAAATCGTTAATGAGAAATTTTCTGTTATTTTACTGCTGAAGCCATGCTGGGATTGTGAGAGAATTTTATGCAAATTTATACTATTCTGAGAGTGAATATATACTAGGTAAAGGATAAATGGTTGAATTTACCCCTTCCTACATCAATGCATTTTTTTAGTTGAGAGCACCATTCATATGTGAATACGAAAATTTCTCTGTTACTAATGAATCATTGGATATAGTTATGACCTATTTGACTGATAGAAAAGGGGAATGAAAGATTAAATAGAGGCAAAAGGTTAACTTCCCCCTTTCTACATTGATTCCTGTATCAAAAGTCTGGCATTATTTCATTTCTGCAAGACTTATACCCCCGTCATCACAGTGAGGTTACTGTAGAAAGAGTTGTTTTGAATTACTATATTCAAAACATGAAAAATATCAACATTAGGGCTATTATTCATAAGAGTATTTTGACAAATTCAAAAGGAGAGACTACAGGTGGACTAAGACACCCTAGCCTGATTCAAGCCTTGTGTATTCAGTTAGGAGTAGCAACTGAAGATAATGATGAGGTAGTCCATTCCCTGAAGGCCATTAGTAAATTAAATCTGAAAACCTATGTAGCCCATGTTAGATGGAAATGGAGTAAGAGAGCTATTGAACCTTTTTCTAGTCATGAGAGACCATCTACAACTAGGGAACCTACTCTGCATGATGTTATGGATCAGTTAGAGATGTTGAACACCAGAGTAGAGGGGCTAGAAGCAAGGAATAAGATAAATGATGATTATCAAGTGCGGTGGCGAGAATATGAGATAGCTTATCATGACACACACATATGATTCTTTAGAGAAGACACTAGTGTTGTATTTCTTACATACCCTGAGTACACTCCATACTAGCCTGATGAACCTAATGATAGTGGAGCTCCTACAGATGAATATTGGTAGTTTATGTATTTTTATTTTCATTGTACTTTGTATTTATTGATGTATTTGTGAAGTAACTGAGACTCTGTGATTTGTATCTGTGATGTAATTTTCATTTGGTTGTGTTGTAGCAAACTTTATATTTAATTGTGATGAATGTGATGTGATAGTGGATGTTTGTATGTGTTTAGTTTATTAGTTTAATCTATGATAGTAACAGTTGGATGTTAATTTTAATGTTTTATGTTTTAAAATTTTAAACTTCTTCCCTTGCAAATTTCTAACCCATATTTGTATGTAGAAATGCTCTTAATTATTTTAGGCCTACTGTTCTAATTTATGATGAAAACATGTTTAAACTCAAAGATATGAAAAGCCCAGTATACTAAGGTATGAGTTATAAATGTTTATATCTTTTCTTTATTCCAATGTAATTGTATTGATATTCAAAAATTTAAGTTTGGGGGAGGGAAAGATATAACTATTAATTGTTCTCATTTAAAAATATTTTCAAAATTATTAACATGATTTCCTGTGATAGAACTCAATTTCAGAAAACTGAATTTTGATTTTATTTAAGTATTATGTGGATTTGAATGAAAGTAATGGATAATGAAAAGTAATTTTGTAGGCTAAGATATTTGGTCTAAGAGAATAGGACTATAGTCAACTATTCAAAGTAGGAAAAAATGTATGTATGAAGTATTAAGAATCTTAAAACTTTATGTGAAAGGAAAGGATTGGGACTCTATGATGAATCAATATTAAGATAAAGAAATGCTTATCAGGTAAAGGATTGTGGTAAGTTTCAAATTTAGGGTGAAAATGGTGAAATTCAAAATTATTAAAGTCTATCCAGATGTAGTAATCCTCACTTGAAAAAGCAAAAAGCAAAAAAAAAAAGAGAGAAGAAGAGAAAAGAGAAAAAGAAAGAAAGAAAAGAAAAAATGAGGAGAAGCTTGAGGAGATGCCTAATTAAAAATTAGCTTCACTTGGACCTACCTAAAGGGAAAAACATAATTACTTTCCTGAACTTATATGTATGGATTAGCATCTTTACTAGTAGTGTTCTCATAAACTTCTTTTCATGTAATCCTTTTAAATGCCTTAATAGGACAATCTACAGTCATTTTTCAAATGAATAGAAGGCTAGAACTCTTATACTTGATTACTGAATAGTCTTACACCCATAAAATTTACTTGAATTATTAAAAGATCTTTCTAAAAAGTTTTACTATTGTACTTGTCTAAGTCAAAATTATGGTATTCTAGAAAGAAAGTTTATTGCAGTGAATCATTATTTTATGTATTAAATAAAATTACTTGAGGACGAGTAATAGTTAAGTTTGGGGATCTTAATCCAATGAAAATTTGATAGCTTTTTTCTGTCCATTTCATACATATTTTTTATAATATTGTACTTTAAAGAAAATGTATTTTTCATGATTTCATTTAGGTACAATGATTTTAGGCCTTTGGAGCAAAATGAAGCAAAAAAGGAACAAATTTGGAGAAAAAGGAGCAAAAGTGCATTTTATTAAATAGCACTGAACGACACTGTTACCAGTGCCAAAACACGCCAATTTATAGAGACGTTGAACTAAAAGGGGAAAATAGTGCCGGATGGCGCCCTATCCTACGCCAGACCGTGCCCTATCCCGATTTCAAACCAGATTCAATGTATTTGGCCGAATTTTGGATGGATGCTTGAAAAAACTATTGGGAAATCAGTTATTGCCGGATTTAAACTATTTTAGGGGAAGATTTTATAAGGAGAAGAGAGTGGAGAGTGTGAGGGAGTGAAGAGTGACTGTGAATTTTCAATGTTTTTAGGAAATCTAGGTTTTGTGTGTTCTCTTCTAAGGATTGTAAGAGGAGAGAGAAAGTGAGAGACTTCCTTATCCTTACTTATCTAAAGAGAGAATTGTGTGTTATTGCGAAGAAAGAAGAGAAGTCAAATGAATTCCTTAAGATTCGCTTGGGGAAGAGTTTAAGATAAGTTTTGTTTTCTTTACTCTGTTTGTATGATGTTGCTTTTATATATATAATCCATGTTTTGTCATCCTTTCCTCATGAGTCTTGAGTAGATTTCTTTGTCTTCCTCATTTTCATGTGATGTGTTGATGTTGTGATATGGAAATGATGTGCCGATTTATTATGGAAAATTTGTGATGATCTTTTCACTTCGAACTTCATTTACTTTTTAATTTAACCAATTGAATTGTTAAAACTTGTGGGAATCATATGTTCCGAAAGGATTATGAGTTTCATAACAAAATTGAAGGTCACAATGAATGTTCATGAATGAGTGACGTAGTTCATGGCAGTTGAGTGCAAATAAATAGGGAAAAATACTTTGATGGGTGTAGAATTAGAGATTTCAGAGTGACAGGCTGAAATCCCCAATTTAGTCCTAGGATTTGGAACCCAAAGTGAGAGCTAGCATTCAGGGGAAGGGAAGTGGGAGCTTTAGAGGGAGAGCTAGTATCCTCCCAGCCTAACAATGGATTTGGGGACTAAACATAGGATTAGCCAATGTTCTTTATGTGTTTGGAAAAGAGTGAAGAATAGGAATGCTCCTATTTGGCACAATACGTTTGCATCTCTGATCTATGTCACAAAAACCATCATATTATCATTGGAGAGGAGGAAGATTCTTTCTTACAACTGAACTTTGTTATAAATTTAGTCTTGTGTTAGTTTAACTTGCTAGAAGTTAGAACGTACTTTGGTAAAATTAGTAACTACAACTGTTTGTTTCTATTTTAATATTAGTAATTACTTGCAATTGTGCTGTGATTCGAGAAGTGATTTCTGTGCTACGTTACAAAATTAATTGCATCCACTATATCCTTGTATTACTTGAGCGATACGTATACTTGCGTTTAATTGTGTGACTAAATAGAAAACTAAATCAATATATATGTAAATTTGAGTTCATAAATTTTGGCAATTTAAAAAAGTCGCACCACACTAGACTTTGGAATCATTCTTCAGTTGTTCAACTCTATAGATTGGAGTGAATCCCCTTTCTTTCTACTATGATATGAACAATTTCTGGATGTTTCCCCTTTGGAGATGCCAGTGGTGACGGTGGTTGTCCTTGAATAGCAGCCATGGCGATCATCATTTCTTTTTTTTATTTCAGAGCGGTTAATCTGTTAGGCATGTTGTTGAATGGGCCTTTGATACTCATCCACAGCGTTCTCCTTGGTCGATAAGGGAGCATCAAGTGAGGATGATGCACCCTATGCTCAACAACAATGATTTTTGTGAACTCTTCTACCATGTAATCTGACAGTTCGTAGTTAGCATCATCTCCGTACCTTCTTTTCTCTTTGGATACTTGCACAAGGTCAGCTAAGACTTTTCTAGGTTACCTCAATCTACTTTCATTTGATAGTTTTATGTTCAATTGGAGGTACTTGATGATCATCCTTCTTTGTGTCGGGTTTTGGTTTAGTTGTTTTGTTGGTTCTTGAGATGTCGAACTTATAATCCACTTTAAGGAGATGCCCCCCAGAATTTCCTCGTAGTATCAATTCGATGACCCTAAGTTTTTTCCACTTCTTCTTTGATGTTGATGCTTCGTGACAAGGTTTCATGTTGCTAACATCGACTTGTTGGTAAGAAGTACGGTCCCTAGTGCGTGGACCAGATACAACAATGAACGATTTTTTGACATTAGACGTTCCTGAAGACCTTTCACATACGGTGGCAAGCAGTATTCTCGAACTGAGGTGAGACTTGATTGACTTATGTTCTACATGTGTGGGGGAAGCAGTGACTGTACTTGTGATTGTGGTGGTGGTAATTATACAGTCTCCCAAACGGAGTCTGGCAGGAGCACAAGATGATGGTGCTCCTCCTGATCCATGAAACTATGTTGTGGGCTTGTATTTTTTTAGGATCTTTGCCTTCATTTGAGGTGAAACGACACATCCCTACATTTGTAGTAACCCGGGAATCTTTCAAAGACTGCACAGACTCGAGTAAAATATGTAAGTTTCTCCTTCTTCTTATCTTAACCATTAAAAAGAGACAGAGCCAGTAATGTGGTAGCCTTTCTGCAGACACCATCCACCCCGGATATTGAAGACAACAGATAAAACCTACTTCCCCTGAGTAAAGGTGAAGTCACAAGTAATGACAACTTATCCACCTGGGGGACGGTCTCGAAGGTAGCCAACTCTGCGACTTTTTCCTTCTTATCCCTCAGTATTTCTTGTTTGTGCCTCCTTCTTTGTCACATGGTCAAACACACAGACCTAGAGATGGATCCAACTTCAAAGAAAAACAACAGTGGGACAAGAGCATCGACTGATTCTTCCTCATAAAGAATCTGCTTTCCTTTGGCCGATGAAGCAACTGGTGCGGTGACTTTGAATCCAGCAACTGTTGCAGTGACAACCCTCTTTTCCACTGGGGTGACATGCTTAATGGGAGCAGAAGCAATGGACTTAACAAAAGTCTTCTCGACCCTATGCTTCCTGAGTACGAGGAACTCTTGCTTGCAGTTCAGGTCAAACTTAGTTGTTGGCTCTTCTTTTATTGGGGCAACTATCTTGAAGAAGAGATAGAGCGCCTTACCGAGGATGACCTCAACCTCATTGAAACTCGTTCAGGACTTGATCAACGATCCATGGTAGAGAGCAGCTTGTCGTTGAGTAACTTTCCGTCATACGGGAAGATCAATTTTTATGATGACATTGATTTTGCCATTTGAAGAATTTTCTTGAGTCAGTAATGTCCCATGCCTTATAATTTCAAAAGAAGTACTAAAGCTATTGCACTTGTCTTGTGAGCTGGGCATCCCTTTGAAACTTATTCATGTGCATTTTTATTTCAAACTCTGTGTTTTGTTTTATTGTGGTGTATTTTCTTTGTTTTAAGAAGTTTTGGCTTGCTTTATAGTCTTATGAAAATTTTGTTTTAGTTGAAATTTAAATAGAACATTGTGAGTGTAAGATTTCTGTTTAACTCGTTCACAACACGTCAAACTCAAAGAGGAATGAAGTGTAGGACTTGGACTGTAATTTGAAAGAGTGTTGATTTCACATCGAGTTTACTTTGATAGACCAATACTAACTTACCACACATATTGGGGGTCAATCCTCTTTAAAATTTTGAAGATTACAGAACAACAAAATAGTGAAAAGAATCCAAAAGGAGTTGGTTATGCCTACACTAGGAAGAAATGAGCAAGGTATGTCAACGGAAGAATAGTAGTCTGACACACTAGGGACATTGACACACTACCGATGTATGAAGACAAGATCTCCTGATCAAAATAATGAAAAGAACTAGTCCCCAGCGGAGTCACCACTAATTGTTGGCCAAAATTTTAGAAATGATTTAAATTTATTTAAAATATATATGTACATATAAATGTAATTTTGATTTTAGGAAGGTAGTATTTTAATTTTAAAAAAAAGATGAGACCAAAAAAATCTCATATATTTAATAGTTTAAGTTACTGAGCACAACACTACAAGTGGTACACCAACTTGAAAAGTAAGCATATCACTTTATAGCGGGCTTGATTATATAAATAAACAAATTTATGACATCCATTTAGTTTATAAAACCTTTTATGTATGACTGACAATATTAAATTTTAAATATAAATTATTTTACCTGAGTTCTTAGTTCTCTATAGAGGCAATAGTTAATTACATCTTAAATGACCAAAATCACTTAAAAAAACTCTCGATTAAGATCATTTTTTTGTCTTCATCATTTTAATGCTTAGTTTTTTAAGATTGGACATAGGAAAGTCAAAAGGAAGTGGCTCGAAAAGGAACAATTATTTAAGGAGTTCAAATGAGAGAAAAGCTAGGGGATGTTACGGATGCGAGGAAAACCCGAGCGACTTCCCAATTACCTTTTGTTTAGCTTTATGTCTTAGAAGAGAAGATATTAAATGATTTAATTGTGTGAATAGCCTAGGAAGATAGGAGGATTTAAGCCATACTGTTGGTAGCAAAGAGGGAGTGTTTGAAAAAGATAAATTTGATTTAATATATATATATATATATATATATATAATATCAGATAACATCATTTTTAATTTTGAAAATATGAAATTAAACTGATCTCATATATGCAATAGTTTAAATAATCAAGCACTTCTTCGCAAGCCATGAATCTATCCCGAAGAATGGATACATTGCTTGGTGGTGAGGCTTGATTGAATAAAGTAAAGAATTCATGACATCCGTTCGGTCTGCGAACCATTTATATTGGTCGATAATTTCCCCTATCTAATATAAAAGAATTACATAGATTTTTTATTAATCTGAGGTCTTTAAGTTTCCTATAAGGGTATGCCTCTATAGTTAATTACACCTTAGATAACCGAGGTCACCTAAGAAAACTCTTGATATAAATCAAGGAATATTATATTTATGATTTCTAAAAGAATAGGATCTTTAAGAAAATGTGGTAATAGAAAATCCAATAGGTGAGTGGCTCAAGTATAAGAATATTAATAATAGGAATCCAAAAGAAGGAAAAGCTAAGGGAAAACACAGCTCCAAGAAAAATCTAAGTGTCTTCCTAAACTATCCTATGGTTTGGCTTTAACTTAAGATAGGTATTTTAGTATTCCATCTTACCAATTTGATTTTTTAGAGCTTACTTTCACTTGACACCGATCATGTGAATAGCCTAGAAGATAGAAGAATTTATGTCATATCCGATAACAACCTTGGAACCTAAGAAGAGTTAAAGCTTATATTGCACAGGGTACAAGGGCCTAAAGAGATAAAGTGAGGATTTATGTTGCACTGAGTAAGCTACCTAGAAGTCCTATGGCTTGTAGTTTAATTCTAAGAAATTTTGTTGTTGAAGATGGTCGCGCTGCCAACTATGCATGCTCTAAGCTCTTCGCCGCAACAGGTTTAGTTGTAGAAGTGTCAAATTGAAGAGATTGAGGGAAGTAGCATGTTTTAGAAATTGTTTAAATTGAGGTGTCTTAATGTCTTATAAGGGGAATATTTAAGTTGATTATGGCGACACCGAATAGGATCTCACAGTTCCCTCATTCTGGCACCACCATTTTCTTCGAATTCACTTAGTCCATATGAATTTACTAAACTAAACTTAATGAGTTTTGTACCTTCATTTAGACCGTGGGAAAGTTCATTAGTAGCCATAAGTTGCCTCCTTTGAGGTATTCCCGATCATCCAAAGAGACATTTTAATTTAGTTTCATTTGTGATTTTGTTTTGTTTGTGATTAAATTTTGAGTTATTTTATATTTTGGTTGTTGTGGCGGTGAATTTTATCTAGTTTTGTTTTAAATTTTATTTTGGTTTGATTTCAGTTTGGTGGCTATCCTAAAAATTCTGGTTGTCATGCATGGTGACATTTGTTGTTTAGCATGTAAGCTTATAAGCAAGAACGGTAAAGTAAAGGAAGCCCAAAAAAGAAAGTACTATAAACTTATAAAAGCGTACCTGGCAAGTCTTCTCGTTCCTCCACCTGAAACTTTAGTATATTTTGCAATAATCATTTATAATTTACAGGAAAGTAAAGCCTGTAGATAGGTTCGTCATCGGCCTACTATGTCTTATGTCATAACATGGTGGGTTCAATTTATTCATTCGAGAGATTCTTTCTTTTAATAAATATGATAAGTTCAGTTGTCCTGCAAGATGTCCAAAAGACTTATGAATAGTTCAAGGGAATACCTGGATATTTCCACAACTTTTTTGTACTTTCTTGAGTTCATTTGTACTTATCATACTCATTAAATGATTTATCAATTTCATACCCTTATGCTCAATAAACATTGATATTTTAATCATCCCAAAAGTGGGGTAACTATCACTTGATATTTTATTTATGAATTATATGAGTAAAGGCCTCTAGAGTAAAAATGATTTATTAAGAATTTTTGCTAATTTACTTTTAAAGCTGGGCCTGTAGTGTTTCAAAAAAGTATTTGATATTAGTTAAGCTTTCATTTCTAAACCTCATTTATCAAATTCATAATTAAGCCTAGTTCACTACTAAGCCCTTAAGGCTTTAGTGGGCATATTTATATTTTCGAAAAATAAGTTAAATTGACTTTTATGATTATGATAAAAATATTTGAATTATCATTAAATCACTGATTAGGGGTTTTAGATCATTAAATATCATCTTCCAAAGATGAAACACTAACTGAGGATCATTTAATTTTGATTATCTTCCAAATTAATATAATTTAAAGAAATTACAAATTTATCTTTTAATATGACAAAAGTGAGATTGGTTTCTACCATTCATCCCTTTATGTTTCATTCAATCATGTTAATTATGATCATTCATTTCTCATTTTCCACTTTAATTAAGCCTAAATTTTGATCAAGGCTAAATTCTTCAAAATTACAACTTTGGCACCTAAGGCCTTATTACTTCCTAATTAATCAAATTTAACTTAATGACTTTAAAATTTTTATGGTACCCTACCCATGAGTTAATTACAATATCAGAGGAGAAAATATGATTTTTCCAAATTTTATTTAATTTATATAATTATTTTTAATATGAAAATAAGGATTTTCAAAGGTAATTTTATAAATCTATCAAAACACAATATTTATTTTTAAGAAAATTACGGGTGATTCACCTAGACCAGGGACCACTTGGACCAAATTTTATGATATTTTGAATTTTAATTTAATTATTATAACTATTTTAAATTTTGGATTATTAATTAAATATAAAATATTAATTAATTTTAAAATTAAGTTTTGTATTTTTATTAAATCTCTATGAGGTAAGGGGACCTAGAAAACAAATTTCATATTTTTTTGATTTATATTTCAATTACTAGAATTATTTTAGTGAGAAATCAGGGAAAAATCCATTTTAAGGTTTAGAAATTATTTTAACCCTTAAAATTTAATATCTTTACTTAGAGAGTTAGGAAAATTATTCTAATTGTTCCTATGTGATTATGAGGCAATTTAGAACATTTTCATCAATTTTATTAATTTTATGATTGTTGTGAATTTTTAATTATTTAAATATTTAAGATAACCTTAAAAATAAAAATTTTACTTTAATGCTATTTTTTTTCTTATGTTTCTCTAATTACAGAGAACTCCCAAAACCAATTTGGTAAATTTTTTTGTTGTAACTTAATTATTAGAATTATTTTAATGCCAAAGGTAATATTTAACTTACTAAAGGTGATATAAATTAGAAAATTCATTTAAGTGGCATAATCAGTTCTAAATACCTTCAAAATTTTTATGGGAGTTCAACTGATCCTAAACCACAGTGGAGAACCATTTTTAAGTTATTTTCATTTATATTTAACCCAATTTTATTTCTTTTTAGTTTTAGGGTTTAATGGATATTAGAATATTATAAATGATTTAAATCAAGTTTTAATTTTTTTATGTTCCCCTGGTTACAAGTAACCTACCAAAATAATCTTATATTTATCTGATGAGTATTTTACTTTTTATAAATTTTAAACAAAAACAAGAGTGATTAACATGAAAATTGAATATCTCCACATAGAGATCTGCACTAACCTTGGAAAAATCAGAGAAGATCCCCATGTCAGAGGGAACAAAAACCCTAAATTTCAAGTCATAGTGAAATGTCTATTAATGAAGAATCCAAATAAAAAATATTTTACTTATTTAATTAAAAATATAATACACATCAAATAAACTTGAAACCATTTCCACATTGTTCTCCTTTGTTAACTGAGCATGATAGTCTTTTTTTATTTTTATGTTTTTCTATGCCATGTTATGGATTTTTAAAGTTGGACTGATTTAATTAACTAAATAAGTCCATATTTTCCTACTTAAACACGTGGCGTCCAGCTCAACTTACGGTGCTCCGAAACTCCAGTGTAACCGCACTATTGGACACCACTATCTGAGTCAGCTCCGTGCTTTGTGCATAAAAAGTCCGTCCGATTCAATTTCAGCCCTCCCTTTGATACACGCGAGATCAAACGATCCTTGGTCTTAATCTTCACCTGTGTGTACAGAGAACCATCAACACTCTAGACCTAATATCTCGCTCGATACTCAACCAAATCACTTCGAGTTTGTTTCTAGAGACTCATCTGACCTAGACAAACCTATCTATTGGGCTAACCTAGCCTGAAATCAATCCAACATGCATGGAGAATCGAAACAAGCTCAAGAGAGGGAGAGAGTTCAATACAATTGTCTAGATGGGAGTTCTTAATGAGATGGTTGTAGCTGCTTAGATTGGACCCAACGAACCTCCAGATGAAGCCTCTTGCTGTGGTGAAGTGTCTAGACCCAAATTCGACCAGATTCGTATTCAGGGTTGAATAAAGTATAGTGTGGGGGCTCTTTGCGATGGGACTTTGATGGGGGAACTTCTCCTACTCTGGTTATAGTGTAGAGCAAGTTGTTTTGGGGTTTATAGCAATGGGGAGATACAATTGAAATTGCCTTATTTCGGCTGAAATTTCAGTGGGGAAATTATCTCAGGGCATAAGGCTTGGGTGATTATAAACATTGGGCTTGAGTTCAGGGAGGTCTGGATGAGCTCTGGTGAGGTTTTGACTGGGTTTCCTTAAGAAATTTTTAGCACCCCCATTTGGCCATGAAGGATGGCTTTTATAGCCATGGCTACCTGGTGGAGCTCAGGGCTTGCTGGTGGGTGGAATTGTCTTCTTAGGTGGAAGGCAGATCAACTCCAGTGAGCAACTAGAGCTTTACACATTGGATGGGTCAATTTGGTTGAGCTTGGCTTGAGGTGACTCTCAGTTTAGGTTCCTCCGGCTACTAGGCTAGCCGTTCAGGCCTGGGGAGCTGGCCAGTGGTTAGGTGGTCAGGTGGGCAAGGCCATGAGTCGGGTAAACTTAAGTGGTTAGGGATTGATTGCAAATCTCTTCAGGGTTTTCTTATTTAATGAAGGGGATCCCCAAATTTGCGGGACCCTTGGTCCATGGCTTGATTAGGGTGGGCTAGAGGAATCTAGGATTATTCCCAGGGTAATTTTGGTAGGTTTGGTTAACTTGGCTCATAGGTTCAATTCTAGGTGATGTGGTTTCAAGTTGGGCAAGGTTGGCCTTGGGCTTAGTTTTGGCCCAATTGATTGTTCAAATTGGTGTAAATAATTGTCATAAGCCCTTTGGATAAGGTTTGGAGTGATTTTGAATTGATTTGGGAAGTGCATTTGGGCAAATCTGGGTGTTTGGTCAATTTTGGGACATTTGGGTTAGCTTGGGTTTAGGTTAGACTAGAGTGGGGGTAAGAGCCAATTGATGGTTCCAAAAGGTCTATGGGGATGTCATAAAGAGTTCTAAACATAAATTGGGTGTCAATTTTGGGGTGAGGGCATTCAATTTGATGGATTTTGGACATATGGAAAATTTGGGCCGAAACTAGGGATTTTGACTTGTGTTGGATTTGGGTGGGGTTTTGGCCTAAATTGGGGGGCCATTGATGGTTCAAATTTGTTTAATGGAATTTCATGAAGAGTTTGGAATTCAAAATTGGGGGAAATTGATTGACATTAGGTTTAGTTTGAGGGAATTGGGCAATAGGGTCAAAATTGCGTCCTTTTGGTTTGGGTTGAAATTGAGCTTAAATGCAAGTAAAATTGAACTTGAATTTGGTTTCAATTGGGATTGAGGATGTTTAATAAAAGTTTTGAATTTGAATTAAGGAGAATTAAAGTCAATTTGGTGGACATTTGGGGTGATTTGGGCATTTTGGGCCTTAAGGGGCAATTTAGGGCTTCTGACTAAATTGGGCAAATTTGGTCAAATTGGGTCCATGTGGTGGTTCAAAATTGCAATTGGGAATAATTTGAGGGTTTTGAAAATTTTTGTGATTTTTGTTATTTTTGGGCTAAGAGGGGCATTTTAATTTGGGTATTTTGGGAATTTTGGTAAAAGCTGTGTTTTGGGTATTTTATATGGTGAGGACTGTTTTGGGATAATTTTTGAGAGATTTTCGTAAATTTGGTTGATTTTAGAAATTTTGGGCAAATTTTGGCTTTTGGGGTAATTTGGTCATTCGGTAAAGTTTAGGTTCAAAGGGGTCAAAAGTTTAAATTTTTGGTAAAATTGGGGTTGAAAGGAATTGATAATCCATTTGAACCATGAACTAAGAAAAATCCCCATTTAGACCCTCCATGTACTGGTACTAACCAAACCCTAGCCTGGGGCTAAGTGCTTGGGGAAACCACCCACATTATTTCCAAAAGAGTAGGGGATCAAGTGTAAGGAAGCTTGGTTTAGGGTTTTGGGGTAGTGTGTGAGAGTGTAATGTGCAAGTGCGTATGTAAGCCTCTCTCAGATCATCTAGGGTAAGTCATAAGGCTTTACCATCCTATATGGAACACCTCTTGAGCATCCTAATGCTTGGTCTCATCCTTCTGAGCATTTAGAGGTTACACTTTAAGCATTTGAGAACTTCAACTAAAGCAAAAAAAAGTGTTTTTTAATTTCTATTGGATAAGGGTCCCATTGCTAGTCCTCTAAGATAGTCACCAGCAAAGTCTTATAGCTAGACCCTAGGCTATTCTAAAGAGAGACTGGACCTCAACAAAATTGAGGTCAACAAATGGACCCCTAATAGGAGTGGTGTGCCGGATAGGCACACCGCACATATTGGTGTTGACTAACAAGATCAACAAAACCAACATAATTTTTTTAGTCAAAACTCAAGACAAAATGTAGAATTCAATGAGGAGGTTTCTGTTTAAGATTATCTGGTTGAAAACCTTTAAACCCAGGAACTCTTGCTAGGGAAAGGAGGTGGGATACCCTCATTATGGGGCTATGAACTTCAAGCTTCCAAATTCTGGAGGAGCACGATCTTATTTGAACTTCAAAATTAGAAACTGAAATTAGAATTCAGATTTGATTTAACTTCAGATTTAGATTTTGGGTTTGAATTTGATCTTATGCTTTATGGAGTTTGTGGAAATTTTTAGTTTATAGTATTTCAAATTTGTGAAATTTTCATTTTTGATTTTGATTTGAGAATTTTGATTTCATGGAAATTTTCGAGCTCAAGTGAGTGTAGAGGGAGAGAGCCACAATTTAGGTACCATCCTTAAAAAGAGGGAATCAAAATTTAGGTACTGATCCCAAGGGAAGGGAATCAACATTTAAGTACTGATCCCAAAGGATGAAAACTAGAATTTACGTACCAGTCTTGGAAATGAGAATCGAAATTTAGGTGCCGATCTCAGGAGAAGGGAATCAGAATTTAAGTACTGATCCTGAAGGATGAGAACTAGAATTTAGGTAGCTATCTTGGAAATGAGAATTGGAGTTTAGAGAATTGGAGTTTAGGTAACGATCTTGAAAGAAAGCAATCAGAATTTAGGTACTGATCCTAAAAGATAAGAACTAGAATTTAGGTACCAGTCTCGACAATGAGAATTGGAATTTAGGTACCAATCTTGAAAGGAGGGAATCAGAATTTAAGTACTAATCTCAATGGATGAGAACTGAAATTTAGGTACCAATCATAAAGATGAGAATCATAATTTAGGTACTGAGCTCAGAATATCGTTAATGCGGAAATATCTCGGAAAGGGAGTGAAAATTTAAGGATTTTGAAGAAATTAGACGACAATGCTCCGACCCTGGAATTATTTGGGAGGTAGAAAAATTTCTTGGGTAAGATGTGGTAATTTAGGGATTTTTGAAGGAATCAGACTACCATGCTCTGACCCTGGAATTTCATGGAAGGCAGAAAATTTCTCAGATAGGTGCATAAATTTAGGGATTTTGAAGGACTCAGATGACCATGCTCTGACCCTGGAATTTCGTGGAAGGCAAAAAAAATTATTAGATAGGATGCAGAAATTTTGAGATTTTGGAGGAATCGGATGACCATGCTCCGACTCTGGAATTTCATGGAAGGCGGAAAATTTCTTGGATAGGATGCAAAAATTTAGGGATTTTGAAGGAATCTTGGGAAGGAATGCTTAAGGACTCACATTCAGCCCAAGGGATGATGGGAGGGAACCAGAATTTAGGTACTAATCCCAAGATTTTATATGAAAAGATTTAGAGGAGGTTTGATGTTAGCTTTCGAAGAAAATCTTGTAGTCATTACAAGATCTGTAGAATTTGGTGATGTTTCAGATTTGTGGGAAGTGACGTTGTGTAAAGTGCCAAAATTCACAGAGTGTTTTTGGAGATGTAAAATTTGAGAATGAGTGAAGAGACTCAGAGACTCGAGAAATAGTTATTTTTTCATTTGTTTTCAATTTTTCATTATCTTTCAATTTGTTTCATTTCATTTGGGGGATATCCAATTTCAGGTTCAATTTTCCTTGATATGATTTTCTTTTATTTAAAATTTTTCCATTAGTTATTATTTTCTTTTTAATCTTCTCTTGTATCATTCTTTGTTCGTTTTAATTTGGAACTAATGTATGATCCTGCGACTTTTCAACCATTGCGCCATAGAAATTATTTCTAAAAAATTCAGTGAGCTGAAACATAAATCTTCACTAATTTTGCTGAAGGCAGTAGTAAAACTGATCACATGCTGACAATGATCCAAAAGTAGATCGAGTGTACATAGGTGAAAAAACAAACATATCATATCATATTGGTACAGAAAGCGATGACAATTGTCGTGAACTAGTGCAGGAGGTAGTAGAACTCTACCGTCTAAGGCCATCTCATGAAAAGCAAACCTACCAAGGCTACGCTCTGGAACAAAAGTCCCCTAGCAAACATCCGAAGGTACTGCTGTCACAGCGGCAAGGGACAAAGGCTTTTGAACTCTGGATCCTGATCGTAGTAGAATGACTCCTTATCTTAGTTCATCGTTCTGAAAGTGGCTAAAACTCTTTTTCCTATAACTCCTGGGATGCAGCGCTTTGCAAGATCTGCCTCATTTCCTTTCAACACTAACACTGATCCAACTGGTAAAGGGATATCGACGGAACCTCGAAACTCTCCTGGCCCAACAATCTGAATCTCCCAGCGGAACAATATAATGCATTCACTTATAAATAAGACCATGCAGAAAGGCATCAAAAAGTCATGGGGTCAATAAGAGGTGGGATACAGTCCCCATCCTCATAAATGTTTATAATGCAACTACTAGGAATATAGTCCGCAGGCAGTACATGCCACTCGACCATTCTCTTTATCTTCTTCTTACTTTGATGCAGCATCAGATCTACCTCATCAAGATGTAGAATCTTTGGGGTATTACAGTCAATCTTTCCCAAAGTTATAACAACACCCACACTGAATGGTGACCCTGCCCTTTCCTCTCTTCCATTTCGTCAGCTTTGTGGATGTTCTCTTCTTCAGACGACCTGCTCTGCCCAAATCTTAAAGGTTGAAAACATAATTAAGAATTTTCTCTTGCTCATTCTTTGAAAATACATCTGTGTAAAGCTCTAGGCCTTCCAAAACATTGATGAATCTTCTTTGGATTTACTCGTAATGCTAGAATTCCTTCTTCCTCACTCATCTGATCTTAGCCATCACGTAGTCTGGGACTCCTCATTGCAGAGGTGGCAGAACAAACTATGGTATGTAAGGCTCTACATCAGGATGCTCCCTACTCCTAAGTAGCATCGAAGCAGCTGCCTATGCCTCGAACCTGTCTACTCCTCTAACTGTGGAACGTGATACTGCGGGCATCTGAAAATGCCCCTGTGACTGAAGGCTTCCTTGGTAGACTCGAGTTGCAAGTCTAGCACCCTGTAAAAATTTATTTCATCGGATCCCATGTCGGTGTCCTCAATAGTCTCTGACTCAGTCTTTGTGTGCGGAGAGCTGTCATCAGTTTCTTTCATTTCTGGCTCATAAAACAACACTGGAATATGTGGTAGCTCAGTGGCTAACTTCAAATTCTGTCTCCTCTCCATCCTATCCAAGAGGCAATGCTTGCGATGATTTGCATTTCTTCATTTTGTACGCAATAATGGCACGTCTGAAACTCTCTCAGTTGTAGCGGCGATAATAGCACCTTCTGCAATAGTGATCATTGATGGAGTCTGACTATATCTGCCGGCGGGAAAATGTGAGTCAACAAAACCACTGACGCCTTCATGTCCTGATGTCTGTCTAGCCTCCTTACGACCAATTTTCATATTTAATCTTACTTTTCCAACCTCCTTGGAGCACAAGGTCCAAGTCATCTTTGGAAGCAAATACCAACTTACGGCCTGACACATCCTGCACAAGAAAACAGAGGGAAATGTCTGGGTTTGGTATTTTGCATGAACAAGAACTATAACAAATCTATTATTTTTATTTAATGCTTTTCGTAGTTATTTTGATGCCATTATATTATTTAATATAATTATTACAGAATTTGACATTAGAGATTTAACAAGTGTATTTTATCTTGTGAGAAATTTTAATTTATTTTATTCAACTTTATTTTATAACAAAGTTCGGATCCAGTCACAGACATTGGCCACATGGCTCATTTCAGAAAATCCACTTCTAGAATTTCTTTACATTACGTAGTCGTCTTCATGTAACATCCATTTATCAATAACATGGGTCTATCCCTTTGAGAATCCACTAGCTGGTATGACCTACCAGAGTAAACCTTCTCTACCACAAATGGTCCCTCCTAGGTTGGTTCAAATTTTCCACTTATCTTGCGGTGTGAAGAATAGGCCTTGTAAGAGCAAGCACAAGGTCACTGACTTTGAATGACCTCTTTCAAACTAATTATCGTGGGCTTGAATCATCTTTGCTTGATAAAGCTCCAAATTTTGTTGTGCGAGCAATCTCTTCCATTCGAGGCTTTCCAATTCTGCAAGTCAAAGTATGGCTTTCTCTTCTGTTGTAATCGGATTGGTGATAGTGATCCTGAGTGATAGTAGCTGAACCTCTAAAGGAAGTACTACCTTGGACACGTACATGAGTGCATAAGGTGTAGATTGCATTGGTGTCATGACTGTCATCCAATATGCAAATATCGCTTCCAGTAACATCTCGTACCATCCTCTTTTATTGTCATCAAGCATTTTCATCAAACTCTATACGAGCGTTTTGTTGAAGGCTTCTACCAAGTCATTTGATTTCAGATAGTAGATGGTTGAATACTGCCAATCTATCTCATGCCTTCTGATGAAGTTGTTAATCTCGGTACTCTTAAAGGCGGACTCATTATCTGAAATGATCCTGTGCGGCACACTGAAGCAGTAAGTGATATGATTATTAAAAAACTGTAAGACCTACTATGATGTATCCTTTCACAACAGAACTGTCTCTGTCCATTTGGAGATGTAATTCATAGCTGCTAGTATGAACCTTTGTCCTTTTGAAGATAGGGGGTCTATCAGACCCACTATAGCTGTGCCCCAACACTCGAATGGTGATGAACCAATCATGGGGTGTAGAGCATTCAGAGGTTAGTGCAAGACCATTCCATGTTCTTGGCACTGATGATGTTTTATATCTATGTCCATACAATCTATCTTCATTGTTGGCTAATAGTATCCAAATAGTTTAGGTTTCATTTTCATTTTCGGCCTTAACAGGTGAGCTCTACACAATCTGACATTTACTTCTCTGATGATATTCTGCGGTTCTGCTCTGCTCAAGTACCTCAGCCACATCTAATAAAGAATCTTCTATATAGAACATTATCGGTTAAGGCATATGACAAAGCCCTCTTCTGAACTGTTGCATTTTTGACATGTCTTCTTGCAAACTTCCTTTTTATAAATATTCTATTAATGGCTGGTGTCAATCTTCCGTATCATCTGACACTGTAGCTATTATCTCTTTTTTTCCAAGCTAGTACAAATTGTCGAGGTCGATCTTTGACAAAATCTGACGTTCTTGCACAATGATATCTATAGAATCATTGAGTGGACAAGCCAATTCTTTAGTAAGCTTCGCTAATGCATCTGCATTGGCATTGTCCGCTCGAGGAATGCTATAAAACATCGTACTGGGGATCTACTCTAATAATTTCATCGTATATCTATGATATTCTTCTAATATTAGCTTTTGAAGCTTATAATGTCTTGGCACTTGTTGGATGACGAGTTCTGAGTCACCGTAAATGACAATGTCCATTATTTTCATTAATATTGCCGATTCTAAACTAGTGATTAAAGATTCATATTCTGCTTTGTTTTTGGTCCACGACTCTGTCAAGTTGTAAGAGAATTTTAGCACTCTCTGATTTGGTTTCACAAAGATCAGACCGATTTCTGCTTTGTCAGGTATTACTATTTGTTGTCCTCTATCTTTTCTAGCCAATGACACTCCGTCAAAGTACATCTACCAACGTTTGGCACTAGGCTGTTCCACTTGTAATATTTGCTTGTCATTGAGAGGGGACTCAGCTAGTAGCGGGTGCGCTGCAAGAAAGTCTATGAGAATCTGCCCTTTGATAGTGCGAAGGGGCACAAATAAATTAATTTACCATCTTGTTAAGCGTCCAGAAAGTGTTGGTCGGGCCATTAAATATTACAACAGATTGACTTTTGAAATCAGGTTGACATTATGAGACAACATGTAATGTCTAAGCTTTTGAGCAGTGAAAACTAAATCTAGACAATGTTTCTCAATTGGAGGATACTTTATCTCCGTCAGTATTAGACGTCGACTTAGGTAGTAGAGTTCGTTTTCCTTACCCTCATCATTAACTTGGGTGAGTAAGGCTCCAAGGGACTCAGCTAAAGCCGCAGTATAAAGTATCAAAGGTCTGCCAGAGATAGGTGCAACTAAAACATGAGGTGTCGTTAAGTATCGTTTAATATCCTCGAAAGCCCGTTGGTACTGCTCTCCCCAATTGAATTTAGCATCCTTTCAAAGTAAGTTCAAAAAAGGCAGACACCTCCCTGACATATTAGATATAAAGTATCTCAGATATGCCAATTTACCTTGAAAATAGTATAATTATTTCAAGGATTTAAGGGGAGGCATTTCTAAGATAGCTTTAATCTTATCTGGGTCAATTTTGATTCCCCGATGAGGGACAATGAATCATAGAAATTTCCCCAAGGTAACGCCAAAAGCACACTTTAAAGGATTCATCATGAGATTATATTGTCGTAATCGTTCAAATACGATCCTCAAATCATATAGGTGGTATTATTTCACTTTACTCATGATGACAAAATCGTCCACATAACATTCCACTTGGTGGTGAATGAGGTCATCAAAAATTTTTGTCATTGCTCTTTGTTATGTGGATCCAACGTTCTTCAATCCAAACAGCACTATGGTGTAGCAGTAAATCTCGATCGGAGTTCTGAATGTTGTAAGCATTGCATCTTTTGGTGCCATCTCGATATTGTTGTAACTAGAAGATCCATCCATGAAAGAGAAGATCTTGTGTGCTGACGCATTGTCCACCATTAGTTGCAGTATCGGTAACGAGAATTCATCCATTGGACATGCTTTATTTAGGCCCCTGAAGTCGACACACACTTGAATCTGTCCATTTTTCTTCTTTACCACAACAACGTTGGCTAACTCTTCTTGTACAAAGTTAGCGTCTATTTATTTATTTATCTCGGCTGTGACTTGCTGCTCTATATCGAGACGTATTCTTCTGGGAGCTTGCTTTACTGGCATTGTACTTCGATCCACTCCAACACAATGCACTGCAACCTCTTGAGATAATCCTGGAATTTCGTTGTAGCTCTAAGCGAAGCAATCCTTGAATTCTGGCAGTAACTTGACCGAGTCTGTAGCCTCTTCTTCATGGAGTAGTGAACTTATGAAAGTTGGTCGGGGCTACTTCTCAGTCCCGAGGTTGATTTCCCCCAATTCCTCCACTTTTAATTTGATTTCTCTTCAAACTCTAGCGGAGCAACCTCTATCAGTTGATCTTCAAATCCATCTTGAATATCAAGGCAATTTTCTTCTGACTTGCTAGTAACAACTATACAAAATTCTGAGTCATCGACCGATCTAATCGTTCCAAACCCAAGACCTTCTTTCGAATTGAGTTTCTTTCCTTTTACATTTTATAACTTTTCAAATGATTGTAACTTATCTTTTGAAATTTTCTTTGGAACATATCCCTGTTGAATTAACTTTTGTACACATGGCAAAAAGTAACAAAAATGTAGTTCAATTAATTCATTTGAGTCATTTCCTTTAAGAATTACACAAGGTTCATAACTAGAAGGAGAATTTCGGTAAAACATGATCAATTTAAAGCCACCGTTATGAACTTCCTTGACCTCCATAATCTCGATCTTTTGAGGATGGATCGGAGTTAGTGTCATGGCTTGATCATAATGATTACTCTGATCGTATATTGACTAATACTCACTCTTCTCTGTGTCTTCCGAAGAGATCTCGATCAGAGGCTTCTTCTGAATTATCATCATTTTTTCTTTGTTGAATTCATCCTCCTCAGAGTTTCCTTCAACATCGATGTTGATCGAGGGCTTCGTTTGTTCAATAATGTGGTGAGTTCTCCCTCGCCTACGTCCTCGACCTTGATCTCAGATGCATGGGCTAAAAGAGTCTCCACCAACTCATTGCGAACGAGTGGTGGGAGACTGTTGAAGCGAAGGTGAATGGTCTTGTTCTTGTGTTTCTATTGAACCTTCAACTTGGTTGCCACAAATTCTCTTAAAAATACTGTTTTCTTAGGGGGAGTGTAGTATGCTGCATTTCGTGAATGCCCACTTAATGTATTGATAATGGCTGTAGATAGGGCTGTCATAAAAGCTCGTCGTTCGCGAACAGCTCGTGTTCGGTTCACTAAGAAGTTTGTGTTCGATTCGTTCGATACGCAAACGAGACTAACATGAACAAATATTTTCGTTCGGTTTGTTAAACGAACCAAACACGAACAGTGCTTTGTTCATTCGTGTTCGATTCGTTATCGTTCGAAATATAAAATAATTTAAAATAATTATATATAAAAGATTTATAATTTTTTAAAAGTAATTATATAAACTAAAAATTTATATTTTTGAAAAAAATTAAATTCTATAAAAAATATATATATATTATAAATTATTAATAATAATATATTAATATTAGTAATATAAATATTATATATTTATATAATATAATTTATATAAACAATATAATATATAGTAATATAGATACGTGATACCTAAACTAAAAAAAAACCCTAACTCCCTAACTCGCCCCTTACCCTGTGTTCGGCACTCGGCAGTGGCTTCGGCTTCGGCTTCGGCCTCCCTTTCTTCTCTTGCGATACCTCTCCTTCTTAGTCTTGTATTTTGTCTCAAAATCGCGAAATACCATCGGTGGAGAGAGCTTAGGGCTTGTAGTTTGTGTTCATTCGGTAATCTGTACTCGGATATTTGTCTTTGGATCGACATCTCGGTATTCTTTCTCGGTTGCTTCATATTCTTGCTTGGTGGCTTGTAAGCCTACCAAGGTGTCATTTTAGAGTATTTTTCCTCTAATCTTTCATATTTATCTTCAGGTTCTCCTTTTAGCTTAAATCTTCTTAATTTTTTTTTTATCTATTTAGTTTTTTTTTAATGAAATCGAGCATTTAAGTTTTTGAGAGTGAAATCTCGCATAAAAAATGTCATCTGCCTCTAAATTTGGTTTTTGAGGGTGAAACCTAGAAGTTTTTTTCATTTTTTTTGTTGAAAGCATCATTAAGTTGAAAGTTTTTTTTATGCTATCATGTTGGTCCTTACAGTGTGCGAGCTCTTTGATACTATATATCTTCACACAATTATTTGTGTGCCTAGCAGTGAGAAAGTTACATGTAGTGAGAAAATTTGCTTTACAGTGTATAAAGCAAATTGTAGATTTTGAGATAAAATTTGTTTTACAGTGAAAAAATTGTAGATTACTACTTGATTAATTGTAGATTCTGGTCTTTAAAAAATTGTAGATTACTACTTTACAATGCAAAAATTCTGACATCATAGTAATGTACAGCTACAAGGTTTCTGATAAAGCTCGTTATGACTTATTTTTGTAACTGCTTCTTATGAGTTATGATAAAGTTATTCAACTTTCTTGATCTGTAAGTTCGACTCGGTGCATGAAATCTTATTCTAATTTGGTTTTTTTTTCTAGGGGGTTGGGGTGGGGGGTTAAAGCTGGAATTGCTGATCTTGTTGTCTTTTTCTCTAAAATATGTTAAAAACATATGCAAGCTCTTGGCTTGTTATTTAAATACCAGATCTCTGTTTGCTTGTTTGCAGCATTTTCCCCTCGTTCTTGCTTTGATTGCCATTGTCGCGTGAGTTTTTAGATATGTTGAATATGGATGTAAATATGTAAATACGGATGCAAGTATGAATGTTAAGCGTTATAGAACCTCTTGGATAGATTTTGGATATGCAAATTCTTATGTTTAAGACACATTGTAGTAATTGGATATGGCTATTTTATCATAAACAGTTCAAAATGCAGTTTTGAGCTGAAAGACTTGTTCGTTGCTTTACTTGCTATTACTAGATCCAGGGAAGTCATTTTAAGGGCTTGGGAGAGGTGAAACAACTCCCAAAATTGGTGAGATGGTTGTTTCCCTCTCTCCCATCCCTGGATTAAGATGCCTAGGTTGGCACCAAAAAAAATAAAAAAGTTTAATGTCATATAGATATGTAAAATTGGGTTGGATTGTTCAACTTTAAAAGGTATTATATGCTATTCAGTCCTCTTTTCTGATACTATTGCAACCATGGAATTTGGCTTTCCAAGCCTTAGTGCTTTAAGGTATTGGGGTTGGTTGGAAATTTTATGCATTTGCTAGCTTAATTCTCTGCCCAGAGTCTTGCTTTCCTTGGTCAATTGCTCTTAGTAGCTTACTGATTTTGTTTCTAATGCTGTCTGGATTTGTTTGGCCTGTTGGAATTTGTGCATTATTCTTGCTGAGATGGAAATATACTCTTACATTCAGTCAATATTGTGCTTTGAATATTTGTTAATAAGATTCCTTCTACATGCTATTTATATATAATGTGCATTATTCCTGCTGAGATTCTTTCCTGCTGAGATGACGGTTGAAGGATAATGCCATGTGCCATGCTTATATGCTTCTAAAATGAAAATGCATAGTAAATTCAATATTTGATAAGATTTTACAAATTATCTTTTGTTGATTGGGAGTTGTATGGGAATTCCATTTGCTCTTTTGGAAGCCCTTCTTTACTTTTCATCTTGTTAAGTTTTTGAAGAGGTTCTTCAAATGCTTATGTTGGACTACACTTTGAAATGCTTTGAGAAGGATTATCTTAAAATTCTGGAAATGCTTTACATTCACCATACACTTATATACAAGACCTTTACCTTTGCTCACTCATTGTTTGAATCGTTGGAATCAATGTTTAATGTCTTATAATTGCTAGAAAATATAGAAAGTAGGATGGAAGTGGAGGGACACTTTGAAATGCTTTAAAAGGGGTTTGCTCATTTGTTTTTGCATATTGAAGTTTGGCTTTTGCATATTGAAGTTTGGTGCAGATTTGAAGTTTGGCTTATGCATATTGAAGTTTAATGGATACTGCTTAACCAAAATGGTTGTATTAGCCCTTTCTCACCTTTTATTATGTATATATTGACACTTCAATGCTTGGGAGTTGGGAGAGAAGCAACAACTCCCATAATTGATGAGAGGGCTGTTAATTGACTCTAAATTAGCTTATGCATGTTGAAGTTTGGCTTTTGCATATTGAAGTTTGGCTTTTGCATATTGATGTTTGGTGCAGATTTGAAGTTTGGTTTATGCATATTGGAGTTTAATGGATACCGCTTAACCAAAATGGTTGGTAGGAGAGTAAGATGTATCAGATTCTTTGAAGAATTTGTTACTTTTTGAAGGATTTATTATGTTCGGAAGAAGTAGAAACAAGCTTCTGAATCTTGGAAATTAAATTAATGCTTTCTTGCTTTAATGGCCTAGTAATTCCTCTTTTCTATTTGAATGAACTGACACGAAAGAATTGAGTGTTATACTGTTATGCATGTAAATCTTTATTTAATCTAAACATTTATAATGATGTGTATTTCTTATAAGTTATAACAGGCAGCTTATATTTGGGTAATGCTGGATGGAGGCCCTTTTCGTGCATTCTCTTACACAGATGTAGAAGTATTACATGAAGATCTAAATATGCTGAAGGGCTGCACCGTTCTATTACAGATATCTGCAGCGTCTCTGCTTAAACTTTCTTTGTTACCATAATTTGAGATATAAATGCATTTCATTCTAAAAATTTGTGAATTTTAATATACTGGTACGCATACTTTTTGTTCAAAAGATTTTTATTCCTGTATTTTTTCATTTGCAATGAATGTTTTATTATTGATTTGTTTGTAAGCATTCTGTTACATTATTTGCTTAGCATGGATTAAAAAAGCTTACAGATTCATCTAACAATTTCTCCCTCGGATCGCTGTTGTCGGACCTGGAAATAATGCATCGAGGTCGTCCTGAATGCTAGCATTGGAGGATATCCATGAGAACTTAGAAAGTTTCTCAAATGCCTTTGTTTACCACACATTTTAAAAATGTAAGCTCCAGTCCACCTCGACATTGATTCAGATTTATTACTGTATTTTCATTAATGAAAAGAAAAACTTCTGAGCAGGTGATCACATTACCTTCACGGATTGATCCTCATCAGACTTCAGCTGTGGTTACATTGCATGGCCATCTATTTGTGCGAGCTCCTTTTGAAAGGGTTGATTTATAGTTTCTAGCGTTTTTGTCGAGTTTTAAGAGTGTCAAGTTTGTAGACTTTTCAAAACTAGAATTTAAGCAAGAGATGTTATGTAATGTATTTTACTATTTCTTTTGAGCGGGTTGATTTATAATTATTTACTATTTCTTTCAAACGTAATGTATTTTTAGCTCATTAAAATATAAGCATAGCAAATAAATTTCATAAATAGTATAAACAATTTCAAACAAGTTCGAACAATTCGAACAATTCGAATAGTTAGAACAGTTCGAACAGTTCAAACAGTTCGAACAATTCGAACAGTTCGAACAGTTCGAACATTTCGAACAATTCAAAAATTTCGAACAATTCGAACAATATGAACAATTTGAACTTAATTCGAACAAATCGAACTGAACACAAACAACTTAATTTTCAAACGAACCGAACACGAACACTAGTTTTGTTCGTTTGTGATCGGTTCGTTTACACCCCTAGCTGTAGATTACCCTTGATGCAATGTTCTTGTCCATCTCTATAGTACCTGATGCACTTGTGAAGCGTGTTGAACAAAGTATTTGCATTGATGATATGGAAATTTATAGTTGTTACTAGATCTCCACCTTTCATCTGCAGTGTTATAGATCCAAGGGCTCTTTCTCCATTCCGATTGAATCGTCTTAGCTTCATCCTATCCGTAGTAATCTCTTGTACGTCGATGTCCATGTAAAATAACGTCTATAGACTCATTATGCTAAGCGACACTCCAGGATCTACTAACACTTTGGAAAGCAAAAAAACCTGTCGATGATGATAGAAATGAAGAGCGGATGGTAGTGATTGGTAGTTTATCCACTAAAAATTTGATGGCTTTTTACTATCCATTTCATACCTATTTTTGATGATATTGCACGTTAAAGGAAGGTATTTTTGATAATTTTAAGTGGGTATAATGATTTTAGGCCTTTGGAGCAAAAAGAAGTAAAAAAGGAGCAAATTTGGAGCAAAAAGGGATAAAAGTGCATTTTATTGAACTAGCATCGAACAGTGAGGACCGTGCTATTTTCTAGAGAGTTACGACCGTTTTGGTGGAATAATGTGCCAAACGGTGCCCTATCTAGCGCCGGACCGCGCCCTATCCTGATTTTAAACTAGATTCAATGTATTTGGACGAATTTCGAAAGGTTGCATGAGGAAACTCTTGGGAATTTGGTTTTGACCGAATTTAAACACTTTTGGAGCCAAGTTTTAAGCGGAGAAGAGAGGAGAAGAAGAAAAGAGAGTAGTTTAGAGTTTTGAGAGTGTCTTCTCATTTAGTTAAGGAAGTCTAAGTTTTGTGTTTTTCTCTTCTAAGGAGTGTGAGAGGAAAGGGAAAGTGAGAGATTTCTTCTTTCTTACTTATCTAAAGAGAGAATTGTGTGTTGTTGTAAAGAAAGAAGAGAAGTCAAAGGAATTCCTTGAGATTCGCTTGGGGATGAGTTTGAGATAAGTTGTCTTTACTTTACTCTGTTTATATGACGTTGTTTTTATATATAAAATCCATGTTTTGTCATCTTTTCCTCATGAGTCTTAAGTAGATTTCTTTGTCTTTCTCGTTTTGATGTGATGTGTTGATTTTGTGATATGGAAATGATGTGTCGATTTATTATGGAGAATTTGTGATGACCTTTTCACTTTAAACTTCATTTACTTTTTTATCTGGCTAATTGAATTGTTAAAACTTGTTGGGAAACATATTTTCCGAAAGGATTATGAGTTCAACAATAAAAGTGAAGGTCACATTCAATGTCCATGAATGAGAGATGTAGTTCATGGGGATTGAGTGAAAATAAATAGGGAAATATACTTTGATGGGTGGAGAATTGGAGATTTCAGAGTGACAGGCTGAAATCCTCAATTTGGTCCTAATGTTTGAAAACTTAAGCGAGAGTTAGCCTTCAAGTGAAGCGAAGTGGCAGTTCTAGAGTGAGAGTCAGTATCCTCCTAGCCTAACCATAGATTTGAGGACTAAACTTAGGATTAGCCAATGTTCTTTATACACTGAAATATGGGTAAAGAATAGGAATATTCATATTTGGCACAATACATTTTCATCACTAATTGATCACTGAAAATTTTATTAAGAAATTAATACCTTATTTTGATGAAATTGCACTTTAAAGAAAGGTATTTTCTTTATTTTATTGTAGGAATGTAGAATTTAGGTGATAAAAGCAAAAATCATAAAAAGGAGCGGATTTGGAGCAAAAAGGAAGAAAATAATGCAATTTGTCTTGAGTCGCTGACGACGAGATCGAGCCGCCGACGGCGAGGGTACGAGGAAGAAAATTCCGAAGGATTTATAAGCTGTCTCACCGACGACGAGCCCGAGCCCGCCGACGGCGAGATAGCGCGGTTCGAAGACCTTCTAGAAGCCTCGCCGACAGCGAGGTAGTTCGTCGCCGACGGCGAGCTAGTTCAAATGACGCAGATACATTGAACCTGGACACTTTTTGAAGGGATGCTTACACACCTCTTGGTCCTTTGCTCACCTCTATATATAGAGGCCGAAATTCAGCCTCGAAGTGTGTCAATTTGTGTCTTAAGAGTCTTTTATTTATGTGTGAGCAGTCTTTAGAGTCTTAATTAGTGTAATTAGTGAGTCTTTAGTGAGTTAGTGAGTTTTTAGTGAGTCTTCATTGTACTTGGAAGGAAGAGTCGAAAGGACTCGTGAGGAGTCCGTCAGGGATAAATCGAGATAAGTATTTATATTTATTGTTTTTAACTTTAAATGAAATCCATGCTTAGTTTAGTTCCCATGCATTACGAGTAGTTTATTAGTTTTTCTCCTCGTTATGAAATTAAGTGACTTGATGAACTTAAAACGAAGTACTTTTATATATATTAATAAATTGTGATAATTTTTACTTAAAACTTAATTTACTTTCAAGCTGGCCATTTGATTTGTTAAAATATGTTGAATATCAACTATAGTAAAAATTACATCGGATATTCGGGAATTCAAAGCCTTGGAAGGAAGGTGCGAATAAATAGGGAAATAATATCACTCTGGGCGTAGAATTGAGGATTTTAGTGTGACAAACTAAAAATTCAATTAGGTCCTATTGTTTGAAAGCTGAAGTGTAGATGTTAGCCCTCGGGCGAGGGGAACGTGGGAGCTACGAAGTGGCGAGTCGGTATCCTCCCGACTAGCCGCGGATTCGGTAATCAAACATAGGATTAGTCGATATTCTTTACACCTGGACTAGAGGGTAAAGAATAGGAATGCTCCTATTTGTCACAATACCTTAAAATTATCTATTTAAATTCATCAATCACTTAAATTTCTAAACAAAGGGAAAGATACTTTTTCTCGATAGTTAAGACTTATTTAGCAATTAGTTTAATTTCCCGCACTTTCAATACTTATTAATTTTCTACTTAGTTAAGTTACCTAATTAAAACACTTAGTTTACTTTATTGCGCTTAAATTTAGAATTCCAAATTTTCGTATACTATTTTAAAATTTTTATTATTATTATTTTAAAATTAGTTGTTATTTAATTTTCTCTTTCCCTGTGGGATCGATAACCAGGACTCCACTAGAGCCTCGTATTACTTGATACGATACGTATACATGCGTAGCATCCACAACAATTACAATTCTATACATATTATATAGCGGGGTCAAGTTTTTGGCGTCGTTGCAATTAAATTAAAAATATCATAATATAAAATTGTGCGTCGAGTTTTTGGCGTCGTTGCAGGGAAAGTAAGAAAAATTTACTAGAGTAACGGACTATTTTAAAATAATCATAATAAATAAATTAATATCTATTCTAAAATTGTATGCGCAAATTTGGAAACGAAAATTTAATACCTTACGATTCGAATTAGAGCGTACAATTAAAAGAATTAGAAAACAAAAGAAACAAATTATAAATTTAACACAAATGGCGAATATTCCCGAAATTCAAAATATGAACCAACAAAGACCATTAAGAGATTATGCCAACCCTACATGAGATGAAATTCATTTAAGCTATTCAAAACCACGATGTAGCTGCTTAATTCATTTGAACTTAAACTCGGAATTATCCAAATGGTACAAAACAATCAATTTAGTGGTTCACCTACCGAAGATCCTAACTTACATCTTGCTAGTTTTCTAGAACTTTGTGCTACTTTTAAATATCGAGAGTATCCGACGATGCTTATAAGACTTAGACTTTTAGCCTTTTTCATTAAGGGATAAGGCTAAAATGTGGTTGAATTCGTTAGCACTTGGATCTATTAAAACTTGGGGAGAATTATCACAAAAATTTCTATCCAAATATTTTCCACCATCTAAAGCTGCTAAGTTTAGAAATGATATAACTTCTTTTTGTAAGTTAGATGGAGAATCAATATATGAAGCTTGAGAGAGATTTAAGGAACTTCTTAGGAAATGCCCACATCATGCGCTACCAGATTGGCTGATTATTCAAACCTTTTATAATGGATTAGTAGGATCTTTAAGATCAATCATCGATGCTGCTGCTGGAGGTTCATTAATGTCTAAACCATTTGATGAAGCTTATGAACTAATCGAAGAAATGACAATAAATAATTTCCAATGGCCTGCTGATAGAGTAAATCCGAAAAAGATAGCCAGCATTCATGAGAACGATGCAATATCTATGTTAGCTTCTCAAATTGCTCGCTATATCTAAGAAATTAGATCATTTTGGAATGAACTACTCTCCTACTTTAGAAGAAAACTCATCCGGACAAATCATAAAATTTCAATCTAATTATGAAACTTTAAATGCTTATTAATAATAGAACTAATAACCCTTATTCAAACTATTATAATCCTGGTTGGAAAACTCATCCAAATTTTAATTGGAATAACACATCTAATCAACAATGGATAAATCAACCTAATCAAGAAAATCCAAACTATAAACCTAATTACCCACTCTGGATTTAATAACAATAACCCTCAATTCAAAGATAAGAAATTATCTATGGATGAATTAATTTTGAATATGGGTCATCAACTACAAAATCGAGGAAATAAACTACAAATTCAAGGAAATCAATTACAAATTCAAGGAACATCTATTAAAAATATCGAAACTCAACTTGGACATATTGCTACTTTGCGCTAAAGAATAGAATACCCGAAACTTTTCCTAGTAATGTGGAAATAAATCCTAAAGATCAAGGAAAAGAACAAATTAAAGCAATACAACTAAGGAGTGGAAAAGAATTAGAACCTCGAATTCAAAAAGAACTTGAAAGCCAAAAAGAGGAAGTGGAAATTGAAAAGGAAACACTTCGACAAGATTCAAACTTAGAACATCCTTTAATACCTATGAAAATTTCTGCTGAAAAACCTCCACCACCATTTCCTCAACGACTAGCTCAACATAAAAAAGATAAACAATTTGCTAAATTCCTTGAAATATTAAAGAAATTAACAATCAATATACCTTTTATCGAAGCTTTAGATCAGATGCCAAATTATGTAAAATTTATGAAAGATATTCTAAATAAGAAAAGAAAATTCAACGATAATGAAACGATCGCACTTAGTGAAGAGTGTAGTGCTTATTATTCAGAAGAAGCTTCCGAAAAATTGAAAGATCCCGGTAGTTTCACTATACCCTGCTCCATAGAAGAAAAATTTTATGGAAAAGCTTTGTGTGACTTAGGAGCAAGCATCAATCTAATGCCTCTATCAATTTTTAAGAGATTAGGATTAGGAAAAATTACACCTACTTCAGTAACCCTTCAATTAGCTGATCGTTCGGTTACCTATCCTAAGGGAGTTATTGAAGATGTGTTAGTAAAAGTGGATAAATTTATCTTCCCAGGTAGATTTTATTGTTTTAGATATGAAGGAAGATAAAGAAATTCCTATCATTTTAGGAAGACCATTTTTAGCTACTGGAAAAGCTATGATTGATGTTGAGAAAGGAGAATTAACTATGAGAGTAAATGATCAAAAAGTTACATTTAATATTGTAAAATCAATGAAATATCCTGCGATAGAAAAACATGATGAATATTTTCGGATGGAAATACTTGAAAATTTACAACAAGAACATTTTAAGGAATGTTACGAAGATAAATTAAAAAAAGAAAACACTGAATTAATTGAAGATAATAATGAAGAACTAGATTATATTCAGGAAAGATTTGAATTTTTGGATAATACTGAAAACACTGACAAGAATATAGTTCCATCAATTATTAAACCTCCTAAACTTGAGCTAAAAATATTACCTGATCATTTGAAATATGCTTATTTAGGTAATTCTTCAACTTTACCAGCTATTATTTCATCTGCATTAAATGAATCTCAAGAGCAAAAACTTTTAGAAACTTTAAAAAAATCTAAGAAAACTTTTGGTTGGACTTTAGCAGATATTAAAGGAATTAGTCCTTCAATATGTATGCATAGAATTATTTTAGATGATGAACATAAACCTAAAGCAGATCCCCAAAGGAGATTAAACCCGATAATGAAAGAAGTAGTTAAGAAAGAAATTTTAAAATGGTTAGATAATGGTATTATATATCATATTTCTGACAGTGCTTGGGTAAGACCAATTCACTGTGTTCCTAAGAAGGGAGGAGTGACCGTCGCTGCCAATGAAAATAACGATCTTATTCCTATAAGACAAGTTACTGGTTGGCGTATATGTATTGATTATAGGAAATTAAATACCACCACCAGGAAAGATCACTTCCCTTTACCATTTCTAGACCAGATGTTAGATAGATTAGTCGGACATAAGTATTTTTGTTTTCTAGATGGATACACCGGTTATCATCAAATACAAATTGCTCCTGAGGATCAAGAGAAAACTACATTTACTAGTCCTTATGGAACTTTCGCTTTTCGAAGAATGCCTTTTGGATTATGTAATGCACCAGCAACATTCCAAAGATGTATGATGTCTATATTTAGTAAGTTAATTGACAATGGAATAGAAGTATTTATGGATGATTTCTCTGTATTTGGAACATCATTTGACACATGCTTAACTCATCTTGAAAAAGTATTAGAATGTGTGAGAAAACAAATTTAGTTCCAAATTGGGAGAAATGTCAATTTATGGTTGCGGGCGGCATTGTATTAGGGCATAAAATTTCGGAAAAAGGCATGGAAGTGGACCTCGCAAAAATTCGAAGTTATGGCCAAATTACCACCTCCAACTACGGTAAAAGGGGTAAGAAGTTTTCTTGGACATGCTTGGATTCTACGGACGCTATATAAAAGATTTTTCAAAAATTACTAAACCTCTATGCCAACTTCTCGAAAAGGACAAGAAATTTGAATTTACAATCGAATGCTCGAATGCTTTTGAACTCTTAAAAGAAAAATTAATTACAGCATCTATAATAGTTTCACCTAGCCGGAGAAACCATTCGAGCTTATGTGTGATGCTAGTGATTATGCTGTAGGAGCAATTCTTGGGCAAATATATGAAAATATTTTTAAAGTTATATACTATGCTAGTAAAACTCTTAATGATGCTGAAATAAATTATACAGTTACAGAAAGAGAATTATTAGCGGTAGTATATGGTTTTAATAAATTTAGATCTTATTCTGTTATCAAATATTTAATGCAAAAGAAAGATTTCAAACCAAGATTAATTAGATGGATGCTATTAATGCAAGAATTTGATTTTGAGATCGTTAATAAGAAAGGAACTCGATAATCAAATTGCGGATCATTTATTAAGATTAGAAAATCATGAATTATCGATATTGAAAATGAAATTATAGACAGTTTTCCCGATGAACAACTATATAATATCAATGAGTGGAAAATACCATGGTATGCTTGATATAGTAAACTATATAGTTAGTAATATTTTACCACCTATGTTAACTTTGCAACAACAGAAAAAATTCATCCATGATACGAAAACCAATTTTTGGGATGAACCATATTTATATAAGCAATGTAAGGATTTAATTATTAGAAGATGTGTACCTTATGAAGAAACTGAACCAATTATTCAAAAATGTCATGATTCTGATTTTGGAGGACATTTTAGGACTGATAAAACTGCTTATAAGATTCTATAATCTGGATTTTACTGGCCAACTCTATTTAGAAATGTATACAGATATATTAAAACTTGCGATAAATGTCAAAGAGTAGGAAACATATCTAGAAAAAATGAAATGCCTCTGAATTTTATATTAGAAGTTGAAATTTTTGACGTTTGGGGATTAGATTTTATGGGACCTTTTATTCCTTCGTTTGGAAACTCATATATATTAGTAGCTATTGATTATGTTTCCAAATGGATTGAAGCACAAGCTTCACCTAGGTGTGATGCTAAGAGTGTTTCAAAATTTCGATGAAAAATATTTTTACTAGATTTGGAATGCCGAGAGTGATTATCAGCGACGGAGGAACTCATTTTAGAAATAAATACATTCACAAACTAGTAGAAAAATACAATATTACTCATAAGATATCCATTGCTTATCATCCACGATACTAGCGGATTAGGCTGAAGTATCTAATCATGAGATTAAACGCATTTTAGAAAAATCACGTAAACCCGAATAGGTTAGATTGGTCTATTAGATTAGACAATCGCATTATGGGCTTATAGGACTGCTTATAAAACTCCGATTGGAATGACTCCTTACATGCTTATATATGGAAAAACATGCCACTTACCAGTTGAATTAGAACATAAAGCATATTGGGCGATTAAAGAATTTAATTATAATATGAAGAAAGCTGGTGAGAAAAGATTGCTGCAATTAAATGAATTGGAAGAATTAAGAAATGAATCATATGATAATGATCAGATTTATAAAGAAAAGATGAAATTATGGCATGATCGAGAAGATTAATCGAGAGAAATTTTGAACCGGGATAGGAAGTTTTTCTATATAATACTAGATTGAAATTATTTCCTGGAAAATTGAAGTCCGGATGGTTAGGACCTTTCACCATAACTCAAATATTTTCATACGGAACTATAGAAATCGAAGATCCAAAACTGGACATAAATTTAAAGTATGGACATAGATTAAAACCATATTTCAAAGGTATAAGACCTAACTATAAAGAGGTTTTAATGCTTAGTCGACCTGATTAATAATTGAAATTAGGTCGGGTTGACGACGTTAAACCAAGCGCTTTATGGGAGGCAACCCATATTAGTTATCTATTTTTATTGTATCTTAATAGTTAGTCTATATTATTGAAACTTTACTACTCAATTATTATTAAGAATCATCACATATTCGAACCATTATGATGAGAAAAGAAATTATTCGATTTAGACTGAAATTGGATATTATTTTGGAATCTCACCGACGGCGAGGTCGATACTCGCCGACAGCGAGGTTCGCGCCTAAATTAAATTCAGTTTATTTATCGAGCTCGTTGACAGCGAGAAACGTCCCGCCGACAGCGAGAACTTGGGAGGCAGTTTTTATAACTGAGTCATCGACGGCGAGAAACTTCTCGCCGACAGCGAGGAAGTTATAAAGATGAGTTATTTATAATTTGAATGCCGATTTGGACGGTTTCAACACCAATTTCTTAGTGAAAACCCATTCTTAAATCATTCTAGATCTGCCTTCTTCACTAGAATTTATTCCATTCACCATAATGGCCTCCAAATTCTTAGATTCCTCTAATTCTGGAGTGTTTAACCGGAGGAAATTTGTGAGTGCGGAAGCGCGGCGGATCTTCAACAAGGTTTTGGTAAAGAAAAGAGTTATCAAGGAACGGGGATTTGTCGATCGAGGATAAGAGAATTCCACTTATGAAGATAGAAGAAACGATCGCGCAACGGCAGCTGGGAGGTATTTTGTTACACTACGTCTGCTGTTGTTATTCCGGTTGTGAAAGAGTTACTACTCTAACTTACATGCGATCAACAATGGGAATGTCTACGTCCGAGGAAGATGGGTGACGTTTACTCCATCAAGAGTAAATGAATTATTCTCTATAGAAAACACCCCGGTATGTCACTATTCAAATTTTGTGCCTTCTCGATATAATATGAATGAGATATTTTGATATCTGACTGATGAACCAGAAGATTGGGAAATGCGTGAAGACGGGTATGTTAGTTTCTCTGCATCACTTTTGAATCACTGTCTCAAAGCATCGGCACTTTTTCATCTCATCTAAATTGTTACCTACTATGAGGGTAAACAAGGTTTCGAAGGAATGCGCTATATTGAATTATTGTATTCAAAATGGATTGCCTATTGATGTTGGATCAATAATTGTTAAGACTGCATTGGGTTTAATTGTGCAAGGGTCAGTTCACGGACTAGGACACTCATCTACTATTTTTGCATTATGCAGTCAGTACCAGGTTTCTTATGAAGCTTGGGAAAAGGTTCTGTTACCTTGGAAGCCGCTTGATCCTACAGATATGTTCCCTACTTTGGACAATAATGAAGAAATTACATTTATCTCTCGATAGAGCTTCACGGAATAATCCTATAGCAAGGTACTATTTCGGATAAAACGGAGTTACTTATGAAGAAAATTAAAGGAATGGAGAAAGAACTGCAGAAAGTGAGAGATTCAATCGACAATATATCCGATTTATTTGATCACATTGATCTGGAGGATGAAGGAACACTTTGATCATTCCGGACACTGGAAGCTAGCTTTCTTCATTTGCGAGACAGAAGGGTTGGATCACCTGAAGAATGCGCCGGAGTTTCCCTTCGGGCCTTTCTATAACTTATTTGTGCATCATCGTCATATCGGAAATATCGGAGAAGATGAAGATTCGACATTGAAGAGTAGTAGTAAAGATTTCCATAGTATGTTTGTATTTATGTTATTTGATTTGATTTAGATTTTATTATGTGTGGAGTGATGATTTGAATATCTCGAACTTAATTGATATATGCGTCATAGTTTTGTATCGGCATTTAGTGTGTCGTGGATTGGTTTGCGATGCTCTGATTAGTAGTAAGAATTGGAGAATTGAAGTTTGATTATAGAGTTTAAAATTATGTTAGTTTGTACATCTCATGGATTTCAATATTAAAGTTAATTTGTTGTGTTGTGTGAATTTGTTTGTGTATAAGTAGCTAATCTTCATATTAAATTAATAAATGATGTGATCGGAAATATAATTTAAACTTTTGGAATCTCACTGACAGCGAGGTTGCGAAAAACATATATTTTGACCGGTCAAAAACACTATTCATCATCCCCAACCTCTCAATTTTGCAAAAACTACCCTAGGGCTCACGAAATTTCGAATTTAGAGGCGATTTCATCACTCAAAAACACCGGATTTCATCTTCCCTTGGTAAGAGTTTCACTCCTATGCAAAAATTTTTGATTTTCACCATATATTTTCACCACATTGCAAATTTTGGGAAAAATCAAAATGTGGAAGAAATATTCGGTGGAAATCCATGGAATTTGATTTAAATTGCTTATAAATGTTGTAGGAAGCCTTCTTAGTATTATTTTTAAGTTTAGTGAAAATTTTCACGATTTTCACGAGATCGATAGTATGGCTCCACGACAAAAACATCGAGTAGAATTCGACGAAGACCGATTCATCAATGCACGAGCACAGGCTAAATATTTTGAAAACATACAAGGAAGAAAGTGCATTGCGGATCGGGTTTTCAAAAATCTGGGAGGAGAAGTAGAGCGGATTATTAAGGAACGAGGTTGAGAGAATTTCTGTTACGTTCAATATAAAGCAGCTGTAGAAGTGGTTAAAGAATTTTATGCCAATTTGACTGCCGCTGAGGATGCACCAGTAAAGGTACGAGGATTTTTTGTAGATTTCAATGCTACAAGAATTAAATCGTTCTATGAAGTTCGTGACTCGCACTTTAGGGAGTATGAAACTTTTGGAACGATGGAAGGACCACTAGAGGAAGTCATTAACTTTCTCACTGATGGGACCGGAGTTCGGAAAATTAAGCAGCGGGAAAGAGTGAATTTTCCTCTTTCTAAATTAAATGCAGTCTCCAAAGCCTGGCATTACTTTATTTGTTCTACTCTGTTACCCACATATCACCACGGTGAGGTAACACCGGATAGAGCGATTCGAATTTCGTATTCGAAAAACGAAGCATCAACATTGGGAGAATTATTTATCAAAACATCCCGGCCACTCCTCGAAATGAGAGTGGAGGCCGGATTGGGACACCACTGGATTAATTTTTGCACTCCGCCAACTCTGCGAGTTGAGGCTAGAGATGATGAAGAATGGGTGGAACCCATGAATCCAATCACAGCTGCCAATATTAAGAAATATGAGTCTCATGAAGGGTGGAGATCAGGAGTGAGAAGTTATTTCACTCAGTCAAGTAGAGATATACCCTCTACTAGCCATGAACCTCCTGAGCCTACCACCCCTACCCTACAAGATCCGATGAATGAGCCGACCACCGCATAGGAGGAGTTTTGAGCAGTTTGGAGAGACAATGGGGAGAAGATTTGATCATTTTGATCAAAGGATTGATAATCTGGAGAGGAGACATGATTATGATAGTGAGTACCTGCAAAGACATTCAGAGTACGAGATAACATATCATGAATCTGAACGTCGCTATAGGAGTGGAGATTTAGATGTCATCTTTCCAGAGTGCCCGAGGTATACTCAGTATCATCCTGCTCAGTCTTCTCAGCCTAAAGATCAAGGAGGGGATGATAATATAGTTTGGGACTTTGATGCTGAAGATTAGGACTTTATTTGTTTTGTTTGTTTGATGTTAAGTTATTTTGGAAACTTTTATATGTTTGTAATATTCAGTACTTTATGTTGTGAGACATTAGATGTTAGTTAGATTATTTGCTTGAATTGTTATAGTAGTTTAGTTTTTGTTTTTGTTTTTGTGTTCGTTAATTGCATTTGTTTTTATGTTAAATAGGATGATAGTTTTCTTTAGTATGTTTTTATTTTATTCTGTAAGTTGTAAAATTGTTAATCTGTTAGTTAAATTGTTTTAATATGTTAGTAATTCATATGTGTAGTGTAGAGTTAATTTTAATTGTTGTATTTAATACTTATCTCAGATTTTATCCCTGCATTTTCTTTAAATTGTTATATATATGTGGAGAATACTAACGATACAGGTTCAATAAAAAATGAAAAAGCTCGCAAAAATTTCAAAGAAAAAAGAAATACCTAAACTTCAAAGGTATGATTTATTTACTTTCCCTTTTTCATTATTTAGAGTAGATATAAAAATTTAAGTTTGGGGGGAGTAAAATACAAATTTAGTTATTAACTTGTTCTCAATTTCTATTTTCAAATTATTATAAAATGATTTTTATAGCAAATTTTTCAATTTAATTAATATGAATTATTTTATTTAATTATTATAAAAGGTTAAATGAAATATTTCTAGTGCTTTAATTAATTAAATAGAATAAAATATTTGGTTAAAGGGAATAAGAATATAGTAAACTATTTTTATTAAGGAAAACTATATTCTAAAATTAAAATTCTTAAGTATTCAAGTGAAAAAGAAAAGATTGAAAATCAATGAAGTAAAAACTATGAAGTATATATAAGCTAAGAAATATTTCTAAGTTTCAAATTTAGGAAGATGAAAATGAAGTTCAAAATTATTAACAAGCTCTCCAGATACAGTAATCCTCATTAGAAAAAAAAAGAAAAAGAAAAGAAAAGAAAAAGAAAAAGAAAAATGAGGAGAAGCTTGAGGAGATGCCTTATCAAAAATTGGCTTCATTTGAATTATCCTAAAGGGAAAAACTTAGATATTTCCAAACTTATGTTTATGGATTAGAATTTTACCTTATAGTGTTTTCTTGAATTTCTTATCATATGAATATCTTAAGTAGTTATTCTTTTAAATATAGTCATTCCCGAAATGAATAGTAAGCTAGAAATCTTAGACACGATAACTAAATAATTTATTTCTATAAGATTAATTAAATTACATGAATTATTTTTATTTAACTTTATTATGATATTAATTAATCTAATTCATAGTTATTTAAATTGAAAAATCTTATTATAGAACTCATTATTTTTATGTAGTACTTAAAATTACTTGAGGACAAGTAATAAGTAAGTTTGGGGGATTTTGATCATCGAAAATTTTATTAAGAAATTCATACCTATTTTTGATGAAATTGCACTTTAAAGAAAGGTATTTTCTTTATTTTGTTGTAGGAATGTAGAATTTAGGTGATAAAAGCAAAAATCATAAAAAGGAGCGGGTTTGGAGCAAAAAGGAAGAAAATAATGCAATTTGTGCTGAGTCGCCGACGGCGAGATCGAGCCCGCCGACGGCGAGGGTACGAGGAAGAAAATTCTGAAGGATTTATAACTGTCTCGCTGACAGCGAGCCCGAGCCCGCCGACAGCGAGATAGCACGGTTCTAAGACCTTCTAGAAGCCTCCCGACAGCGAGGTAGTTCGTCGCCGACGGAGAGCTAGTTCAAATGGCGCAGATACATTGAACCTGGACACTTTTTTGAAGGGATGCTTACACACCTCTTGGTCCTTTGCTCACCTCTATATATGAGGTGAAATTCAGCCTCGAAGTGTGTCAATTTGTGTCTTAAGAGTCTTTTATTTATGTGTGAGCGAGTCTTTAGAGTCTTAATTAGTGTAATTAGTGAGTCTTTAGTGAGTTAGTGAGTTTTTAGAGAGTCTTCTTTGTAGTGGAAGGAAGAGTCAAAGGAACTGCGAGGAGTCCGCTTGGGGATAAATCGAGATAAGTATTTATATTTTTTGTTTTTAACTTTAAATGAAATCCATGCTTAGCTTAGTTCCCATGCATTCTGAGTAGTTTATTAGTCTTTCTCCCTGTTATGAAATTAAGTGACTTTATGAACTTAAAATAGAAGTACTTTTATATATATTAATAAATTGTGACAATTTTTACTTAAAACTTAATTTACTTTCAAACTGGCCATTTGATTTGTTAAAATATGTTGAATATCAACTATAGTAAAATTACATTGGATGTTCGGGGAATTTAAAAGCCTTGGAAGGAAGGTGCAAATAAATAGGAAATAATATCACTTGGGCGTAGAATTGAGCATTTTAGTGTGACGGACTAAAATATTCAATTCGGTCCTATTGCTTGAGAGTCGAAGTGTAGATGTTAGCCCTCGGGCGAGGGGAACGTGGGAGCTCGAAGTGGCGAGTAGGTATCCTCCCGACTCTAGCCGCGATTCGATAATCAAACATAGGATTAGTCAATATTCTTTACACTGAACCAAAGGGTAAAGAATAGGAATGCTCCTATTTGTCACAATACCTTAAAATTATCTATTTAAATTCATCAATCACTTAAATTTCTAAACAAGGGGAAAGATACTTTTTCTGAATAGTTAAGACTTATTTAACAATTAGTTTAATTTCCTGCACTTTCAATACGTATTAATTTTCTACTTAGTTAAGTTACCTAATTAAAATACTTAGTTTACTTTATTGCGCTTAAATTTCGAATTCCAAATTTTCGTATACTTATTTTAAAATTTTTATTATTATTATTTTAAAATTAGTTGTTATTTAATTTTCTATTTCCTATGGGATCGATAACCAGGACTCCACTAGAGCCTCGTATTACTCGATACGATACGTATACTTGCGTAGCATCTACAACAATTACAATTCTATACATATAATATAGCGGGGTCAAGTTTTTGGCGTCGTTGCAATTAAATTAAAAATATCATAATATAAATTTGTGGGTCACTAATCAATGTCACAATAATCATCACATTATGATTGGAAAGGAGGAAGACTCTTTCTTGCAACCAAACTTTATGATAAATTTAGTCTTTTGTTAGTTTAACTTGCTAGAGTTTAGAACGTAGTTAGGTACTACAACTATTAGTCTTTATTTTAAGAATTAAACTTACTTGCAATTGTGCTGTGATTCGATAAGTGATTTCTGTGCTACACCATAAAATTGAAGCCTCCCTGTGGGATCGATATTCCAGGACTCCGCTAGAGCCCTATATTACTTGAGCGATACATATACTTTTCATTTAATTGTGTGATTCATTATTAAGCTAAATCAATATATATATCTAAATATGAGTTCATTAATTTTGGCAAATTAAAAAAGTCGCACCAAGTTTTTCGCGCCGTTGCCGGGGAGGTACAGTAAAAAAAATAGTAACTGTTAAAATTTAATTTTTTAGTATTTGAAATTCTATATTTGAATTGCAAGTCATAATTGTGTGTGTCTGTTTATTATTAGGGTGATTGTTGTGTTTGTATGCGTAGTATCAGATATATAGGTTTAGTGCCTTATGATTCTGAATTAGAGTGTACCAGTAGAAAAATTTGAAAACAACAAAAATAATATGCAAATCCTCACAAAATGGCAAACAATTTAAACAATCAAAACAAAAATATACCAAGACCTTTAAGAGATTATGTTAATCCAATAGCAGATGAAATTCACTTAGCTATCCAAAATCCTGATGTTGCTGCTAATTCATTTGAGCTTCAACCTGTTATTATCCAAATGGTACAGAATAATTAATTTGGTGGAACACCTAATGGAGATGTTAATTTACATCTCACTAGTTTTCTAGAACTGTGTGCTATTTTTAAATATGATGGAGTGTCAAACGATGCTGTTAGACTTAGACTTTTTCCGTTTTCACTAAGGGATAAGGCTTAGGTGTGGTTAAATTCACTAGCACCTGGATCTATCAGAACTTGGGGAGAGCTTTCACAAAAGTTTCAGTCAAAATATTTTCCTCCTTCCAAAACTGCTAAGCTGAGGAATGATTTCACATTTATTAGGTAGTTTGATGGAGAATCCAAATATGAAGCTTGAGAAGGATTTAAAGAACTTCTGAGGAAGTTTCCACAACATGCTTTACCAGATTGGTTAATATTTCAAACCTTTTATAATAGATTAGTGGGATCTTTGAGATAGATTATTGATGCTACTGCTGGTGAATCATTAATTTCAAAACTTTTTGATGAAGCATGTTTATTAATTAAAGAGAAGGCTACTAATAATTTTTAATGTCCCTCTGAGCAGGTAAATCTTAAGAGAGTAGTCGGTATTCATGATTCTGATGCGTTAACTATGATAGTCTCTCAAATTGCTGCACATCCTAAGAAAATAGATCAATATGGAATGAATTATTCTCCAACATTGAATGTTATAAATAACAGAGTCAATAGCCTTTATTCGAATAATTATAATCCTGAACTTTAACTGGAATAACACTAATGTTGTTGATAACCCGCAATGGGGAAACAATCCTATGAATCCAATTAGAAATCTGAACAACCAAGGAAATACTAATTATAGTCATTCTTATCCTCTTGGTTTTAATAATAATCAACAATTCAAGGAGAAGTTGTCTACTCAAGAAATGATTCTGAATATGGGTAATCAAATTCAAGCTCAAAACGATGCAATGAAGAACATTGAGAATCAATTGAGACATATCTTTACTGTGCTTAATAATAGACTTTTTGGAAATCTTCCTAACAATGTTGAGATTAACCCAAAAGATCAAAACAAGGAGCAAATTAAGGCTATTCAATTAAGGAGTGGAAAAGAATTAGAACCAAGAGTTCAAAAAGAAGTCGAAGTTGAAAGAGAGGAAGTGAACATTGAGAAATGTTCTAATAAGATATATAACCAAACGAATATCTGCTAGAACCAATGAAGATAACTGTTGAAAACCCACCTCCTCCTTTTCCTCGAAGACTAAAAAACCGAACATGGATAACATATTTACAATGTTTTTTGGAAATTCTTAAGAAATTAACGATTAATATTCCCTTTATTGAAGCATTAGAGCAAATGCATGATTATGCAAAGTTTATGAAGGATATTCATAAAAATAAAAGAAAGTTTAAATACCATGAGACTGTTGCACTTAGCAGTGAGTGTAGTGCAATTATTCAGAAGAAGCTTCTAGAAAAATTTAAAGACCCGAGATAGTTTCACTATCCGTGTGTCTTATAGGTGAGAAATTTTTCGGAAGAACTTTATGTGATCTTGGAGCTAGTATTAATCTTATGCCTTTATCAACTTTCAAAAGATTGGGAATAGGAGAAATTTCACCTACATCTGTGACTTTTCATCTGGTGGATCATTTTTACAATTATCCTAAAGGAGTTGTAGAAGATGTATTAGTAAAAGTGGATAAATTTATCTTTCCCGTGGACTTTATTGTATTAGATATTGTTGACCTCATTTTTAGTGAGGTCTGATCTCTCTCTCCTTAGTGCTTAGGATTTAGCCATAAGTTTTCCCTTTGGCTATCCTAGAGGACTAGAAATGGGACCCACCACTTAGAAATTCAAACACTTCTTGGCTCCCTTCAAACCCCACAATTTTGATTGTAAACCCCCAGGCCACTTGGAGGGTTAAGATCAAATGTGGAGGTTTAAAGGATGAGTTCCTATAGGACTCTTTGGCCTTAGGATTACCCTAGGTGGTCTGGTCTTGGTGAGGGTAAGCTTGCACACACCACACTCTCACACACATTCTAAACCCTAAAACTACTTTCAACGAACTCAACTCCCTGACTCATGTAGGTGATTCATATGAATGGACCTTAACCCCTAAGCCCCAGGCTAAGAGGGTTAGGAACAACATATTGAGTGCCTAAAATGAGTCCTCTCATGACTCTTGTGAGCTTAATATGGCTTCATGGCTCAACCAAATTGTTTCATTTCACTCACACCTAATTAATCTTCATTTTTTCTTAGATTTCAATTTTTTAACCCCGGGACCCTAAACACACCAAACCTACCCCAAATTGCCCAAATTGCCCCTATAACCCCAAAACTCTCCAAAATTTCCCATAATTTACCCAAAATTCCCAAAAATCCTAAAAAGTATTTTGAAACAATTCTCACCTTTTAAACCCGCCAAAATACCCCAATACCCTCTAAATAACCTCCAAATACCCAAAATACTCTTTTAGCCCAAAATCCAAAAATTCTAAAAATTCCCAGAAAATTTCAGAAAATCCCAAATATTTCCAATTTCATTTTGTTCAACTAAACCATAGATCTATTTTGTCAATTTAGCCCACTTTTACTAAAACCCTCAAATTGATCCTTTTTTAACTGAAGTGGACCCAATGTCCAACCAAACCACTCCAACTGACCTCAATTTTGATCCAATTCAATTATAAACTTCAATTAATATGCGTAATATCAATTTAAACTAAATCCAAACCCAATTTTATTAACATGTGGATCCAATCTCAATTTGAAGCTTAAAGCCTAATTTTGGCCCATGACATAAACTTGCCCCAAACCAACCCAACTCAACTCCAATTAGCCCCAAATATTTTCTAAAACCTTCCTAACATCCCCACAAACAAAACACTAACTTGTTTTGCCCCAGATTTTGAACCCAAACTTCACTCAAGCCTAACCCAAACAAAAAATCTCCAATTTGGCCTAAACTAACCATGAACCCAAATAGGCCCAAATCTCAAAATTAAGACCTAACCAAAATTGAAAAACTCTTTGTTACACCTCCATAAACATTTTACAACATTAATTTTACATCAAAACTAACATTACCCCAACCTTAGCCCAAGTTAGCCTAATTTGACCCACTTTGGTCCTATTACTAAACCTAATTCAACTCCAAATTACCCCAAACTTATTCCAAATCATTCATAACACATTCCTAAACCAATTGCAACATTTATTTGGTATAATCTTTTACAAAATTTTCATCCAAAAGTTCATTTTGAAACCTAAAAAGCCCACTTCCATAAGACATTTTAAAAGCCCATTTTTTCATTAAACTTAAAAAGCCCAAAATTGGCTCCAAAGCCCACATGACAATTTCTTCTCATCACCCCTTTAATTGATATCATCCCTAAGTTTTTAATTCATGATAAAATGATTCCAAATCAAGCCTCATGCCAAAATCATTCCTAAATGCCAAAATTTCTAAAACCTACTTCTATGAAACTAAGTCAAGCCATCAGCAAGCCATGGAGCTTTGTGTCAAGCCACATGAAGCCATGTGAGCCCATTCCACCTCACCATGCCATTAATGGCAAAAGAGGGAGTTTCTTTCTTAAACCTTCACTAAACCTTTTTAACCCCATTCATGTTACACTTTAACCAAGCTTAGCCACATCACCTTGGATGGGGACTTCACCACCCTTTCCTAGCTGGTAGAAATGACTCTCCCTCAGCCCAAAGTCAAGCCTCGGGGGGTGCACCAAGCCCCAAAACATGACCTGACCCATTTGAGCCCAAAAGAGCCACTTCCCCCATTCCATTTGAATCAAGTCCTTTACACATGGCCAATGCTAATTATTTGCACCAAACCCCAACCCTGACTCCCCTGACCATAAGGAGACTCGACTACGGCCGGCCGACCACAACTGCCGTGAAACCACCAGGCCGAGAGCCTTATTTGGATTCAAAAAATTCAAACTTGCTTGCTGAGCTGTCCTAAACATAATGGCCATTATGGCTGTTCTTCTTCTCTCCCAGGCAGCAGATCCTAGCCTCCAAACCACCCTGGAAAGCCCTCTAGCCATGCTTATTTAAACACCATCACCACACGGCCAAAAGAGGTGCTGAAACAAACCTTACCAAAACTCTGCCAAAATTACTCCACACCCTTCTCCTAACATAGAGAACTTGATCCCCACTGAAATCCAACCCTAAAACCCGCTCTTTGAGCTCAATTTCTGAGTTCAATTTTGAGCCCAAAAACAGGATACTTCACCACAGTGAGCCAATCCTCAAATTGATTGACTCTACACCTTCACCAAACCAAGAGAAGAAGTTCCCCAGCAAAAGCCCCCTCACCGAGCTGGCCATTCCTTCTATCGGCCAAGCTTTGAAATCGGACTTGGTGGAAATTGGGTCTAGACATTTCACTGGGACCGCAGGCTTCATCCCCAGGCTCCCTCGACTCTAACGAATGTGCCAAGCCCCTCCGATTGAAGCTTCACTTCTCAGAGCCAAGGTATGGAACTCCTCCTTCCTGAGAGCTTCTTTCGATTCTCCATTTTGTTTGATTCGATTTCAACGCATGTTAGCTGTATGGATTTCTAGCTCTCATTTGGACGAATACATAGGATCAAATTTCATGTAAGTTGGTTAAGAAATGAGGGAGATCTTAGGGTTTTTGTGTGGACGGCTCTCGGGACACACCAGTCGTAGACGATCACCAGGAACAGTCGGATCGCGCGTGTATCGAATGGACAATCCAGATTTTATCGAACAGAGGCATGGAGCGGAACCGCGGGGCCACGTGGCACTGAGGTGGAAGGCAGCTTCGAATGGAGGCGCGCCGCGTTGAAAGTTCAGTGCTGCTGAGGTTGACGCAGCGCCGCATGGATAAGTAGAAAAATATGGTATTTTTTATTTATTTAAATGCTCTGAACTTCAAAAAATTATAACTTTTTTCATAGAAAAATTACAAAAATAAAAGAAAAATACCCTCTTGCTCAGTGAACAGAGGAGAATAATGTGGAAAAAGAATTAAGTTAATTTGTTGAGTCCATGATTTTTAATGATTTAAATGCTCTCTGTGATGTTTTAATTCTCTATTTGCATACACAATTCACCATGGTACGAGATCCGTAGGGCTTTTGTAGCATTCGTTCTTGGGAAAATTCCTCGAATTTTTCAAGACCAGAGGCCATCTCTATGGAAAGTTATTGATTTTCCAAATTTATGTGTCTGTGTTGGAATTTTAATCCCAATAATTAACATATTACTTTGAAAAATCTAGGAAAATTAGGGGAAGTATCTTAAGAAGAGAGGACCCTAGGAAAATTATGGTTTGATTTAATTCCTTAAAAATAACCCTAATTAGCCTAAACACTCAAAACTGAACTTTAATTAAGTAGGAGTAACCACACATCAAAATCACTAGAAAATAATTATCCACCGTCACCTAGGGTGTAGAGAACCTCACATAAAAATTTCAAGTCAATTGGAAATGATTTAGGCCATTAAATGAATTAATTAAGTGACGTAGCCATTTTAAAATTAAAAAATTCATAAAACCCAAAATACACTTTAAAAATTCACCAAATTGGTTGTGGGGCTTCTCTAATATCAGAAGAGTCTAATAAAATTAAAACTGGAATTTTCTAAAAAATTTTCATTTTTAACTCTATTTTTTATATTTTAATAATGAAAAAATTAAAAAAATCAAAAAAATATTAAAATTCATAAAAATGTCATATTTTGTCACCTAATCACTTAGGAACCAACCAAATATTCTTCCTAAGTCCCTAGGTTAAGATATTGAATTTTAACGGCTTAAGACAATTTTTAATATTAAAAATGGATTTTCCAACCTTTGCACCAAATTAATTCTAATAAATCAAAGAAAAATGAGAAAAATATAAAATTTATTTCTTTGAGTTCTTTAAGGTCAAAACGATTAAAGAAAAATATAAAACCTAATTTTCAACTTCCATTTTAAATAACCAAATTAAAATAATTTCTAAGACAATTTAATAAAAAAATATAAATAATTTTTAAATAATATAATTAATTAAAAAAACAATTTTAAAATGATATGATTCATTCAAAACAATTCAAATCAAATATAATTAAATTAAAGCAATTTTAAAATACTTTAATCATCTTTAAATCACAATTAAATTAATACAACTAAATTAAAATCAACTTCAAACTAATGCAATTAAATTAAATGTAACTAAAATTAAAGTTAAGACAATTTTAAAATAGCTAAGTCAACTTTTGAAATTACACAATCAAATTGAAATAACATAAGAAAATCATCATTAAACTAAAATATTATAATTAATCTTAAAGAAACCCGACTTAAATCTAAATAAGATGGTTAAGTTTCCTAATAACCTAACCTGCCTTAAAGGCTTCCACCCACATAATTCTTAAATGGAGTATTAAGTGAGATGTCACCTCACTCATCAGATAATCAAACATCCAAACTCACTGAGCAAGAGTCAAATAAGATCAGAACATTAAAGTAACCTGGGTGATTGATTCATCACCACAATGAAATTAACTGAACTTAAAATAATCTCTACAATGTTTAAGAAGATGTTCAGAATTCAGTTCCGAGCACTTCTCTAACTTGATGGGATGTTTTAAAAGAACAGTGAGACTTCATTGTTCTTTGGTGAAGAAAATTATCCTTAATAAAACACAAGAACCTAGACGTCATAGGAAGTGACTAGCAATAGGATTAGGATCTTGGTAGACAACTAGAACCTTCCCTTATCTTTTCTTAGGCGCTTTCCTTGAAATGTATAAATGCTCTGACATGTGTTTTATGTACAACTGGGAATGAAGAGAAGATCCACCAGGTACGCTTTTATTTTATTGCGATTTATTTACATGCACTATACTTTACTTCTCTTGCATGTTAAACAACAATGTCACCCTGCATGAAAACTGAAACTTTTAGGATAGCCACAAAACTGAAACCCAAAACTAAATTAAAATCAACACAAGATAAAATTCACCGGCACAACATTCAAAAGATAAAACAACTCAAAATTTAATCACAAACAGAACACAAAACTATAACTACAACTAAATTAAAACGTCTCGTTGGATGATCAGGAATCCCTCAGATGATGTAACCCACGTGTTGCTAACGAGATTTTCCACGGTCTAAATGAATGTGTGGAACTCATTCAGTTGAGTTTAGCGAATTCATTTGGACTAAGTTAATCCGATGAAAATAAGCGGTACGTGGATGACGAACCAGTAGGATCTTAATCGGTTCTGCTTAATCAACTTTAAGATTTGTTTTAATTAAAACATTAAGCCATCTCAATTTTCAACTTTTCTAAACCAACACACTTCTCTCATCTATTGATTTTCACTTTCTAAAACTAAACCTCTGCAACAACAAGGAGCTTAGAGCACAGTGGGCAGCACGGCCATCTTCATCAGCAAAACTTGAGTCTACTTCAGCAAAACCTTTCTTAGAATTAAATAACAAAGCCATAGGATTTTGAGGTAGTTTGCCTAGTGTAATATAAATCCTCAACTTTTTTTTAGGCATTTGCATAATCATATTATGTAAATTAAGTCCTAACCGGCCTTAGGACTCCGAGGTAGTCATTTGGTACGACATAAACCCTCACATCTTCGAGGCTATTTGTATGATCATGTCATATGAATATGAGTCCTAATTATTTAAAATTTGCAGGATTGAAATATTTAATAAACTCTCAAATTGAAACCAAACAATTGGATAGTTTGGGAAGTTATCAAGATTCCTCTTGGATCCTCAACTTCTCCTACCTTTCCTCCTTTGGATTCCTAAAATAAACTGTTCCAAATTTGAGTTATTCCCTATTGAAATTTCCCAAAGTCCAATCATTTGAAAACCTTAAAATTTGAAATTCTTGAGAGTGAAACCACTGATCATTATCGAGAGTTTTCTTAAATGATTCCCATCATTTAGGATGTAATTAACTATAGGGGCTTGCCCTTATAGGGAACTTTAAGAACCTAGGTAATATAAACCCTGCTTAATTCATTTATATTAAGTAGGGGAACTTGTCGGCTTATAAAATTGGCTCGGAGACAAAATGGATGTAACAAATCTTCTAGTTTATTTTAATGGAGTCCCATCATCAAACAATGTGTCTATTCTTCGGGATAGATACACAGTTTGTGTTGTGGTGCTCGTTTATATAAACTATTTGAGATGTGAGATCGGTTTGATTTAATATCTTAAAATTTTTAAATTTAAAATTATTTTTAAAATCAAATACTACTTTCTAAATTATATATATATTTAAATTAAATCAAAATTTTAAATTCACTGACAACTTCTGTTGGCGACCCCTTTTAAAAAAAATAATACAACACATAACCTAAAAAATATGCCGACAATTTTCGGCGACTCCGTTGGGGACTAGTTCCTCTCTCCATTTTGATCAGATGGTTTTGCTTTTATAAATCGGTAGTGAGTCCATACCCCTTTTGGATCAAACTACCATTCTTTCCGTTGGCATACCACGTTCATTTCTATCTTAAACAGGTATAGTCAACTCTCTTGGGTTTTGGAGCTACTGTTTAGACACCCCTAAACAGAGAGGTTCCGAAGTCCTTTCGCCTCTTTTGAGGTGAGGTAGACGCCCAATAGGTGATAGCTTAAGAGTGGTTCTTCAGGTCGAGAAGTCTTGTGAGACTCTCTCTTACTTTCCAATTTCTGGATTGGGGCCCTTACCTTTCCTTTAACCTTTCCCCTTTTAATTGTTTCATTCCTAATGAACAAACTTTCTATAAACAAACCCTTTAATAAATGAACTTGCTGTTAAACCACAAATATACAAATAAAACAAAATCCAAAAATATCTTGTAAATAAAATTAAGAAAACAAAAAGATAAACGAAAATGTGTTCGGACTCTTTTTAGAGAATTTCCTCTCTTTCTTCATCTCGACGAAAGGAAGCATAAACCAGAACTGACACTTAGAATCTACCCTACCGAAAATGTCTGCACCAAAGCTGATTTTCCCCTTCACCAACGGGATAGACTTGGTTGTTTACAAGGACGAGCTGCCTAATAATGCGGTCATTCGTTTTGGACAAGGGTTCAACAATACAGACATTAAGTTCACTGACGTTACTCTTTTTCGCACTAATGAACAAAGTACCGGAAACTAAGGAACCCATAATTGAATTCAACCTGAAATTGGCTCAAGAGTTCCCTCCCCTGCAAAGGGTCCCAGTTGAAAGAAACACTGCTATTCATAAGAGGACTGTTATCTCTACCCCCACCGGTCTGGTCACCTCAGCACCGTCCTCAGCTCCTGCCAAACTGAAAGGAAAAGAAGTCCAAGTCGGTGATGAGCCTGTAACAGTGGAGGGTTCAGATTTTGCTGCAATACCGTCTGTTTTCGAGATAGGGTCCAGTTCAAGAGTTACACCCTTAACTCGAACTCCAAGAAGAAATAGGAGCAGAAAGATAGCCAGGATCTAGAAGGCCAAGGCTGCTGAAGTTGCCTTTTTGGAAGAGATTCCTGAGGAAGAAGAAGAACTGCCTGAAATTTCACCGCTGTTGAGAGTGAGTAAATTCCACCCTCTCTTTGCTGCATCAGATGAAGAAGATGTCCGAAGGATCGCCACTGCATTACCCTCACCTACATACAATAGTAACTGTAAGAGGAAGAGGGCCAACACTACGCCGCTTGCCCGACTGCAAGCCGTAGTGAAGAAGCTAGTAAAGAAAGAAGGGTGCCCCGTATCAAAGATCCTAAGGAGGATGGGACGAGTACCAACCAAATCCCACCTCGAACCGCGAGTAGACCCCGTAACTGCTCCAGAGAGGCCAAGGAAGAAAGTGCGAGCTATTGAGAGAAGTTCGCCTGTTGTCATATCGGGTCACCATATTAGGGAGGACACCACCTACCGACGTACGCGCCGACGGACCATCCGGTCCTAGGCCTTCTACCGCAAGAAGGATGGTGTGGCAACCTATTATTGCTTCGAACCGATACTCGACACAATGTTACGGAAAGAAGAGTTTTGTCAGAGAACCTGAATCTGAAGAAAGTGCTACTGCATTAAAGGAAACTCCTGAAAAAGAAGTTCAACAGTCATCACATGACAACCGCGAAACCGTTTGGAAAAGACCACTTGAGGATGCCATAAGAAAGCTGAGGACGGACATCCAACGGTTAACAAAGGAAAGAAGTGAAAAATTAGGAACTGAAGTTGATTCATCAAAATTTATGGATGAAGAGTATGCTGAGATCAATATGGTCGAGACCCAAGCATCGTCAGCTTCGCAAGGAGCTCTGTCAGCTTTAGAAAGGGACGAACCAGAAGTAATGAGAGAGCGTCTTTAAGAAAAGATGGTACGATTTCTCAAATGGCAAAGAGGATGGAAGAGATGGCAGCCACCTTAGCCACTTTCTAGAGTCAGCTTCAGCCTCGAAAGGAAACACCCCCAGAGATCATTCACATCGCAGATGGAGGGAAATAGATTACGTCCATCAATGGAGATGAACAACCAAAGAAAAATTCTGCACAGAGCATGATTCCCGAAAAAGATATGAAGAACATGGTAGAACAGCAGGTGAGAGAAGCCTTAGCTCAATCTAAGAGTGGAGCATCCATTTAGACGGGTAGACCTTACCCTGAAGAATTCGATGCAGTCCAATACCCGAAAGGCTTTGTACCATCTCTGTTCATAATTTTGAAGGTACGGGAAACCCCGGCAACATGTCGGACATTTTCGTGCCAGTTGCTGCAATGCCGGTGGGAGTGATGCTTTATTCTTTCGTCAGTTCCTCAGTAGCCTGTCAGGGATTGCCTTCGATTGGTATGCAGAATTGACGAATGGTTCGGTCAAGACATTTTCAGAATTAGAAAACCTTTTCATTAAGCGGTTTACCGGGGCTCGGCACCACATCACTAGCGGTGATCTAGTGGTGGAGCAACAGAAACCGAACAAAACTTTAGTGGACTACATACTTCGATGGAGGGACTTGAGCATGAAGTGTGAGCCCCAGCTTCAGGAACATCATGCAGTTGGTATCCTACTGAAGAGTATCCATGGTCCGATAGCACTTCTTCTTAAAGGATTCACGATTAAGACTTTTGAGAAGTTACTTAGCAAGGCCGGGAGCTTGCAATAGGAGGCAAAATAGCTGAGTTTCGTTGACAAGACCGATAAGCAGAAGCCCTTAAAAGCATTCGAGAAGAAATCAGGAATCATTGCAGTAGTCGATAAGGGAAAGCAGCCAGTGCAAGTACAACCAGAGCGGCCACAATCGAGTTATCAACCACCACAACGGACTTACCAACAACCGTAACTAGGTTACCAGCAGCCTCGACCAAGTTATCAGTCACGGCAACATGATCAACCACCGCCTCGCCCATTATACAGCATGAAGGAGCTCTTGAATAAGGAATACCCTTCAAGACTGAAGCAGTGTCCAAGATGTTTTGCAGTTTGATTAAAACACCTGACTTTCAACTATCAGAGCCCAAAAGGCCAGAAGAAGTTGACAAGAAGGATCATCCGAACTACTATCCCTACCACCGGATGCTCGGACACAAAATAGAAGATTGCATCACTTTCAAGAGTTGGCTTGATGATAATCTCTGAAAAGGGAACATAATATTCCCGAAGGAACACATGAAAGAGCCCCAAAAAGGAGGTTCTGTCAATGTTATTTAAACAAATCCTATTGTTCCGATAGACCCTTACACGACCAATGATGGATGGAGTACTATCTGGACAAAGTCTTAGAAGAAAATTTTGGATCACATCCAGACCGCTTCGGTGCGCGCTTCAACTCAGAGTTTGAAACCTATCGAGCCGGCACTATCACTTGTGATTGAAGAACCGCCCCAGAAAGAGGAGAAGATCGTGGAAGAAAAGAAGACCGAGGCTCCGAAGGGTAGACTAGGGGCTGCTTATCCTAGGATGGCTGTTTCCGATTCGGGGGAGAAATTCCTCGGACCTCTCACTCTGTATGACTATTTGCTCGCCCCGGCGGGATCTTATAATGATAAGAGTTTTGGTGTTGGCTATGTTTTGACTGTTTCTAACAATTACGTAACTAACGACAACCAACCTAATTCGGATCTCGATTTCGATACAAATAACGATTCTCAAATCATACTACACCTCGATGACCCCGATGAAGGAGAAGACGTTCACAAGGATGGCATCTAGAGCTCGACAAGCAACGAGTCCATTTGTGAATTCCGAGGAACTCCAATCACGATAGAATTGGAGTTATCAGATTCCAAAGCAACTCCAGAAGAGCCAGTCGTTCCGATTTAAGAGGAGACACCGGCAGATTCAACACCAGATGTAGAAGAAATAACTGAAGTCAATCTAAGAAGCGGAAAAGTTCTACCCCTAAGAATGGGTCCAAAGGATAAAGGAAAGCAGGTGGTTGCTCAGGAAGAGCCAACCCCAGCTGAAGAATTGCCCATTCAGGAAGAAACTGAAGAGCCCGGTAATAAAGTGGATTACAACGTACAAGCCCATCTTAGGAAGCTACCAGCCAAACTAAGCATCTACGACGCTCTGATCCTATCAAAGGAGATGAGAGAAACTTTGATCAAGGCCTTACTTGATCCAAAAATATTTTTAGCTCAAATGGCCGGTAATTCCTCAGACGAGGTTTGGTCGTTAAAAGCACAGCGTGCTGTTACCTTCACGGACAATGATCTACTACTTGGAACAGCTGATCACAACCGATCGTTGTATATTTCAGTCACTATTAGAAAGTTTATGCTATCCAGGGTGTTAGTCGATCCAGGAGCATCAATCAACATAATGAATCTTTGGATGTTAGCATATTTGGACATTGATGCTCATGAACTTGAAGCAGATAAGATGTTATTAAGAGGCTTCAATCAGAAAGGAGAAAGAGCTCTCGGATCGATAACACTATTAATGAAGACCGGTGATTTAGCAAAGACAACCGTAAAATTCCATATAATTGATTCCGAGACATCGTTTAAAGCTCTACTGGGTTGGCCATGGATCCATGAGAACCAGATGGTATCGTCGTCTCTGCACCAGTGCATAAAGTATTATGAAGGAGGAGAATAGTGTATCAAAGGTGACCTGCAACATTCTTCTCCAAAAATACCATACGAAATGAAGTAAAAGAAGTTCGAGATGATGAAGAACCTGAAGTTCTTATCCAACATTTACTCACCACTCCCTTACGGCGAGATGGTGAAGGTTTCTCCAGAACTCGCACCCAAGGTCGAGGCTGGGGACGAGGTCGTGGAAGAAATGGTGGAACAGTTGGACAGAAGAAACTGGTCATTGATGTTGATTCGAAGAATAGTTCCGAAGAAGAAGAAATCAAGAAAGAAGCAGCGACAATAAGTCAGAAGAAACCCCAGTTCAAGATCTCTCTTGAATATGAAAAGAATGAAGAATACAAATCAATGTACGAAAAGATTAATCACTATGTGCATACTATGACCCTGACCCCGGTTCATTCTAATAAGGTCGAGGGTATGGTGATCAAGGAAGTGCATGGTGGCGGTACCAAACCGATTAAATTCTACAGTGGTGCTTCTTCTTCCAAATTTGAAAATGATGTACAATTTGCAGATGTTACTTCATCTAAATTAATGGAATTGCCTTTTGAGTGGTACTCTCCCTGTGTTCAGAATTTAATTCAACGTGGTGTCTTACCTAGACAATGGACAAAAGGTCAATCACAACACATTGAAAAATTATGGAATAATGCCAGTCGGCCTCCCAATTCAAAACATGGTCTTGGATTCATCACAATAGGATCAGTTGACGATACGGGATTTTGCTTGGTTATCACTCGCGAGCCTAATGAAGACTGCTTGGAAGCTTCAGATGATCTCAAAGATCTACAAATTGGAGATGCTCCGCCAGAGTTTGAAGAAGAAATTAAATCTGCAATAGACGAGTTAATTGAATTTAACTTAGGTACTAGCGAAGAACCTAAGCCGACCTTTGTTAGCTCCTTACTCAATAAAGAAGACTCCGAAAACATGATCGAGCTACTGATGGAATTTAAAAACTGTTTTGCTTGGAGTTATGATGAAATGCCAGGATTAGCTCCAGAGGTTGCAGTTCATAAGCTCCAGAGGTTGCAGTTCAAATGCATATTCTTCCAGTCAGACAAGCTCCCAGAAGAATGCGTCTAGAAATTGAACAACAAGTTATAGCTGAAGTTAAGAAGCTAATAGACGCTAAATTTTTTCGTGAAGAACAATGCCTGACTTGGTTAGCCAACGTGGTGCCAGTCAGAAAGAAGAATGGACAGAACAGAATATGCGTGAATTTCAGAGATTTGAATAAAGCATGCCCAGAGGATGAATTCCCGCTACCAATCCCAGAGTTGATAATCGACATCGCTTCGACACGTGAATTATTCTCTTTCATGGATGGATCATCAAGATACAACCAAATAAAGATGGCATCGGAAGATGAGAAACTCACAGCCTTCAGAATGCCGATCGGAATATACTGCTACACAGTAATGCCTTGCGGGTTAAAGAATGCAGGAGCAACTTACCAAAGAGCAATGACGAGGATTTTCGATGATCTCATTCACAACCAAGTCGAGTGCTACGTGGATGATGAAGTCATCAAGAGCAAACTAAAGGAAGATCACTTATATGATTTGAGAATTGTTTTCGAGCGATTAAGGAAATTTAACCTTAAGATGAATCCCTTGAAATGCGCCTTCGGCGTTACCTCTGGGAAATTCTTAGGATTTGTTGTCCGACATCGTGGAATTGAAATCAATCCGGAGAAGATCAAAGCTATCTTAGAAATGCCGCCTCCAAAACTTTGAAACAACTACGATCCTTTCAAGGGAAGTTGGTATATCTTCGACGCTTTATCTCGAATTTGTCAAGAAGGTGATAGCTCTTCTCGGCATTAGTTAAAAAGGACGCCAAATTTATTTGGGAAGATAAATGCCAGCGAGTCTTCGAGGACATTAAGAAGTATTTAATGACACCTCCTGTCTTAGCAGCTCCAGTTTCGGGTAGACCGTTGATACTTTATACCTCGGTTTTAGATGACTCACTTGGAGCCCTACTAGCCCAGGTCAATGACAAGGGAAAAGAAAATGTTCTTTACTAATTAAGTCGTCGTCTAATTCAGATGGAAGTAAAGTATCCTCCAATTGAGAAGCATTGTTTGGCCCTGATCTTCGTCGCTTAAAAGCTGAGGCATTACATGCTCTCTCATAAGGTCAACCTTATCTCGAAAGTTCATCCATTGCAATATTTCATGACCCGACCGACGCTTTCCGGCAGACTTGCCAGGTGGTTAATGATACTATTGCAAATCGACATAACTTTTGTTCTTCTTCATGCCGTAAAGGGACAAGTCCTAGCAGACTTCCTCGCAACACACCCTTTACCGGCAGAATCACCTCTAAACGATGACTTGCCCGACGAGCAGATAATGAACCTAGAAGACCCCAATGATCAACATTGGAAACTGTACTTCGACAGAGCATCTTCAGCACAGAAAGACAAAGAATTGCAAATGATAGTGCCCGGTAAGTCAGGACTAGGACTAATATTTATAACACCGAAGCAGGGGATGTTAAGATATTCCTACCATTTAACAGAACTGTGTAAGAATAATGAAGCAGAATACGAAGCCCTCATAATCGGACTAGAATTGACCATTCAGATGGGTATAACAGACATCAACATCTATGGAGATTCTCAGTTGATCATTCAACAAGTCAGCGGGACGTTACGGAGTTCGAAGCCGAGACTCGAGCGATACTTTCGGTATGCGATGAAGTTGTTGGAACGGATTTCGAATGTAATGATCTACAAGATCCCCGAAGAGAAAATACTCTCGCGGATGCGTTAGCCCGCCTCCCAAAATAATTTACTCGCCTACGGGATGAGTCGGTTGAAATGTCGGTTCAAGGACGACGAGTCCTATCACGGCTCGACATGGATACAATACACAAATTAAAAGGAAAAGAAGAATCGATTGCGGGAGTAACGAAAATACAGAGGATTGGTGGCAGCCATTAATAGATTACATACAAATAGGTAATTTACCAGACGATAAGTCATTAGCCCATCAGATTAAGAAAAGAACTCTGTCTTACGCATTAATAAACAATACGTTATATAGAAGGTCTTTTGACAAGATGTGGCTAAGGTGCCTGAGCGAATCCGAGGCTCGTGAAATTGTTAAAGGAGTGCACTCAGGACTTTGTAGCACTCATCAGTCAGGTCCAAAAATGAAAATGAAGGTTAAGTGACTATGGTACTACTGGCCCTCGATGATGACCGACTGCATGAAAGTTGCAAAAAGTTGTCACCAATGCCAAGTGCATGGAGTGGTTCTACATCAACCTCCAAATGTGCTAGATCCGACAATCGCGTCATGGCCATTTGAGTGTTGGGGAACAGATATCGTGGGTCTGATAGAACTGCCTTCTTCAAGAGGACATCGCTTTCTTCTTGCAGCCATAGAATACTTTTCCAAATGGGCAGAAGCTATATCGCTCAGAGAAGTGAAAGCGCACCATGTTCTACAGTTCTTCAAAAATCAAGTCATCTACCATTTCAGGGTACCACGCAAAATTATTTTAGATAACGGGTCCGCGTTCAGAAGTACAAAAATCAACAATTTTGTCAAAAGACACGGGATTGACTGGTGCTATTCAACGATCTACCCAAGAGCAAACTCTTTGGTCGAGGGTTTTAATAAAACTCCCGTCCAAATTCTAAAGAAAAATTTGGATGACAACAAAAGAAATTGGCACGAGAAGTTGTTAGAAGCTTTATGGGCTTACAGAACGACTTTCAGAACTCCTACTCGCTCCACGCCCTACGCTCTACAGTGTACGGGTCCGAGGCCATCTTACCCTTGGAGGTTCGGCTTCCGTCTCTCGAATCGCGAGTTGCGAACAAAATTACTACGAAAAGAACGCCAGATTACGACTAGAAGAATTGGAAAGCTTGGAAGGAAAACGAATTTCAGTGCAGCAGAATTTGGAACTGTATTAAGCCAAGATGATCCAGGCCCATGATAAACTGGTTCGCCCAAGGACATTCAAAGTCGGTGACTTGGTTCTAGTTCTCAAGAGGCCTATTCTTGCACACCGCAAGATAGGAGGTAAATTTGAACTGACTTGGGAGTGGCAATTCGTGGTCCGGATAGTCTACTCTGGAGGTTCCTACCAACTTGTGAATTGCCGTGGAGAACGACCTATGCTTCCAATCAATGGACGATATTTGAAGAAGTATTACACAACATGATGTTTCGAAGGATGAACTAAAAAAAAGGGGGAAGTCTCATTCCTAGAAGCACGGGAAGAGTAATCATTTGTAACTGGGTCCGAACCCAAAACATAAAAAAAAATGGATGATAAAAATCATTAACAAAAAATGTGTTGAAAAGAAAATATGTGAAATCATAATAATAAAATTTTGATCTTTTCTTTTAAATCAGCTCACTCCTGATCTTTCTTCATCTTTTCCAACTCTTATTAAAATTTAAAAGAAATGAATAAGTATTTTCCAATGATAAATGATTTTTCTTATTGTTCTTGTTCTTAGTACAGCCCTTGATTCTTTCCTTATTTTTTGCAGGGAAATGTCGAACGGGCGGTGGCGTGAGTCTAGCACTCTATGAAAAGAGGATGAAAGATGGGGCTGTGATTGAGATCGACTCTGATTTCACACCGTCCGGGCTACAGTACGAAGAAACTGATTGGACCCCGATTGACTGGGAAGAGTTTCGCAGCAAGACAGTGATGAAATTGGGTGGCCCAAGTCAGCAGTCCACCAGCAAGAAAAGAAAAGCAAACGTCGCTCATGCAATGGAGGAAGACAAGAAAGTTAAGTCCATGATTGCTACAGCAGAAGGCAAGCTTGTCAGCGCCATGCCCACAGAAGTTTAAGAGGTAAGGAGAGCTGCTCTCACTCCTACCCAACGAAGAAACAAGAACCGTCGCATTCATAAAATGCTGACCAAGCTAGCAGCGGATCAACATGAAGATACACTTGCTATTGTCAATGCAAGTACTTCGAAGAAATCGGTTCATCAGAAACCAGAAAAGAAGAAATCAACTCCAAGAACAGCAGAAAGGATGAAAGAAATTCCAAGAAGAGTAGAAACAGAATCGGTGCCACGACGCCAGATGAATATACCAGCTTTGAAGAGTCTTGTTGCGAAAGCAACCCCGGAGGATGTCCTAACAGAGACTATCCCCGAGGAGCCAAGACATGTAGGAAAGCATGCTGGGGTTGAATCATACATCCCACAGTACGTTACCAGACCTCGCCAATTGCAAATAATCCCAGAGTACGAGCTGGAGAGGTTGAAGAAAGTTGAAAAGAAAAAAATTGAATATTTTGAAAGAATCCGAGCCAAGAGGATCAACATCTTGGAGGGCCTTGAGCTGCATACATATGTGTTCTCAGACTACGAGCAGTAGCAAATTGTGGACTGTGTCGTTGAACTTCAGAAAATGGGTCGAGCTGGTCGTTTGAGAGAGAAGACCTACTCAGAACCTCGAAGATGGATGAAAGGAAAAGGAAGAGTTACGATCCAGTGCGGGTGTTGCTACAACTTCGCCGAGGACAGAAAGGCAAATCCACTAGGGATACTCCATCGTAGTGAGGTGGATCCGATGCCAAGAATTATCAAAAGAATGGTAAGAAGGATGGTGGCATGGATGGTATTGCTTGCAAATTGCATACTCAACAGCTGCATCATTAACATATACAGGGAGGGCGACTGCATACCGCCACATATAGATTATCATGACTTCGTCAGACCTTTTTGGAGAGTGTCTTTCGTCAATCAATGTAACATCATGTTCGAATCTGACCTTCGGATAGTAAGTGCCCGGAGAATTTCGAGGGCCGATGGAGATACCACTACCGGTAGGTTCCGTCTTGGTGTTCAAAGGAAATGGAGCAGACATAGCAAAACATTGCATTCTAGGAGTGCCTGTAGAGCAGATCTCCGTCACTTTCAGAAGGATGGATGACAGAAAAATTCCCTTCCACTTTTAGCCAGATCTAGAGTTAGAGAGCCTTCGGCCCTACGAGCTATGAGCTACATGGGAGGTAGCACACCTCCAATGCACATCCGAACGTCATTTCCTGCCAAGGATGGCTTTGAAGGTGATGCTATTATCCATGTATCTCACTATTCAGACATAGATTCCGATAGATGCTTTTGGAAGAAACTTGCAAGAATCTTACACAATTCGTTTTGGATTTATGTGGGTTGTATGAGATGCTGAATTTTCAAGGAAAATATCATCATGTTTTGGATCAAGCTGTATGATGTATTTTCGACGAATTGGAATGGAAACGACCCTGTCGTGTTTTGCCATCACCTCTTTTAGTGCAAATTGATCGGGAAAGGCCATTAAGTTAAATGAACTTCAAACAAAGAACAAAAAGAAAAGAAAATAAATAAACGACTCTTTTTTAAGAACCCGAATGTCAAAACAAACTTTAAATTAACATGAGCTCTAATTGAAATCGAATCACTAAAACAAAGAAAGTGAATCTAAATCTAGAATTGAATTTCGATTCAAATCCATAGATTCACATCTTTCAACTCTTCTTCAAATCGAAACCTGTTTGAAACTCTTCTGTAATTTGAATCCTTTCCTCGACTTATCACTAGGTCGAGTCTTTTCAGCTTGGTATGCTTACCTGCTTCCTTCAATTCTCTTTCACCCGTGTGTCGGGGAATTGACTAGTTCTATTGACACGAAGCCATGGTCTTTGCCCGATTTGGTTCTGATGGCATGGGATTGGATCCCACCTCGCACGGATTTCCCTTCCGAGAAACCTTTGAGCGGGGTTTGAAACTTCTTCCTATCTCATTCAACTTTTGAGGCTGGTACCTAAATTCCAGTCCTCATTTCCAGTGTCAGTACCTAAATTCCGACTCTTTCTATTCGAGATCAGTACTTAAATTATGATTCTCTCCTTTCGAGGTTGGTACCTAAATTCCGACTCTTTCCTCCTGAGATTGATACCTAAATTTCAATTCTCATCCTTTCGATACTAGAACCTAAATTCCAATTCTCTCCTTTCTGAGATCAGTACCTAAATTTTGATTCTCTCCTTTCGAGGTCAGTACCTAAATTCTGACTCTTTCCTCCTTAGATTGATACCTAAATTTCAATTCTCATCCTTTCGAGACTGGTACCTAAATTCCAGTTCTCTCCTTTCTGAGATCAGTACCTAAATTCCGATTCTCTCCTTTTGAGGTTGGTGCCTAAATTCCGACTCTTTCTTCCTAAGATTGATACCTAAATTTCAATTCTCATCCTTTCGAGACTGGTACCTAAATTCCAGTTCTCTCCTTTCGAGGTCGGTACCTAAATTTTGAATCTCTTTCTGAGATCAGTACCCAAATTGTGATTCTCATCCTTTTTGAGATCAGTTCCTAAATTCTGATTCTCATCCTTTTCGATCAGTACCGAAATTCTGATTCTCTCCATTCGAGGTCGGTACCTAAATTCCGACATTTCCTCCTGAGATTGATACCTAAATTTCAATTCTCATCCTTTCGAGGCTGTTACCTAAATTCCAGTTCTCTCCTTTCGAGGTCGGTACCTAAATTTAGAATCTCTTTCTGAGATCAGTACCTAAATTTTGATTCTCATCCTTTTCGAGTTCAGTACCTAAATTCCGATTCTCATCCTTTTCAATCAATACCTAAATTCTGATCTTATTCTCGAGGCTGGTACCTAAATTCCAGTTCTCTTTGCAATCTCGAGATTGGAATCTATGTTCCAATTCTCATTTCAAATCCAAAATCTCTACGAAATTCACCTTGAAATCAAAATCTCAAATTAATTTAAAACAAAATTCCGATTAAGTCAAATTGCAACTGAAATTAAAACTTGAATAAAAAATTCAATCTCAAAGTTGAAAGTTGAAATAAAAATGAAACAGATCTAAAATTCAATCTATCCCTCTCCAGATCTTGTGATTTGAACTTCACCTTCTTGTTCCCCAGCGAAAGTTCTGGAAACTTCATTCTTGAAGGTTTACCTGATACTCCCCAGCAGAAATTTCCTACATTTTGTTATGAGTTTGTCACTCGGACATTTGTGTTAGCTTTGTTGATCTCTTCGGTCAACGCCAATACGCGCGGTGTGCTTGGTTAGCACACCACACCTATTGGGAGTCCATTTGTTGACCTCAATTTTGGTGAGGTCTGATCTCTCTCTCCTTAGTGCTTAGGATCTAGCCATAGGTTTTCCATTTGGCTATCCTAGTAGACTAGAAATGGGACCCACCACTTCGAAATTCAAACACTTCTTGGCTCCCTTCAAACCCCACAATTTTGATTGTAAACCCCCAAGCCACTTGGAGGGTTAAGATCAAATGTAGAGGTTTAAAGGATGAGTTCCTATAGGACTCTTTTGCCTTAGAATTACCCTGGGTGGTCTGGTCCTGGTGAGGGTAAGCTTGCACACACCACACTCTCACACACATTCTAAACCCTAAAACTACTTTCACCAAACTAAACTCCCTGACTCATGTAGGTGATTCATATGAATGGACCTTAACCGCTAAGCCCCTGGCTAAGAGGGTTAGGAACAACATATTGAGTGCCTAAAATGAGTCCTCTCATGGCTCTTGTGAACTTAATATGGCTTCATGGCTCAACCAAATGGTTTCAATTTACTCACACTTAATCAATCTTCACTTTTCCCAGATTTCAATTTTTTGACCCCCAGGACCTTAAACCCACTAAACTTACCCCAAATTGCCCAAATTGCCCCTAAAACCCCAAAACTCTCCAAAATTTCCCAAAATTTACCCAAGATTCCCAAAAATCCTAATAAATATTTTGAAACAATTCTCACCTCTTAAACCCACCAAAATACCGCAATACCCTCCAAATAACCTCCAAATATCCAAAATACCCTTTTAGCCCAAAAATCCAAAAATTCCAAAAATTCCCCGAAAATTCCAAAAAATCCCAAATATTCCCAATTTCATTTTATTCAACTACATCATAGATCAATTTTGTCAATTTAGCCCACTTTTACTAAAACCCCCAATTTGACCCTTTTTTAACTTAAGTGGACCCAATGTCCAACCAAATCACTCCAATTGACCTCAATTTTTATCCAATTAAATTCTAAACTTCAATTAAATATCCCCAATATCAATTTAAACCAAACATAAACCCAATTTTATCAACATGTGGATCCAATCTCAATTTGAAGCTTAAAGCCCAATTTTGGCACATGACCTAAACTTGCCCCAAACCAACCCAACTCAACTCCAATTAACCCAAAATCTTTTCTAAAACCTTCCTAACATCCTCAAAAACCAAACACTAACTTGATTTGCCCCAAATTTTGAAAACAAACTTCAGTCAAGCCTAACCCAAACCAAAAATCCCCAATTTGGCCTAAACCAACCATGAACCCAAATAGGCCCAAATTTCAAAATTAAGACCCAACCAAAGTTGAAAAACTCTGTCTTACACCTCCATAAACATTTTACAATATTAATTTTACATCAAAACCAACATTAGCCCAACCTTTAAGCAAGAAATCCACTAGACCGTTGATACTCTTGAGTAGTATCTCGATTGTGTGTCCTTCTTGTAGTTGATGCTCACACTTCATTCTTAAGTTCCTCTATCTCAGAATGTAGTCAACTAGAGTCTCGGCTGGTTTCTCCCATTTCACTATGAGATCTCCTATAGTTACATGGTGCTACACATCGGCGAATCTCTTCACAAACATGTTATCCATTTTTGCAAAGGTTTTAACTGATCTGTTGGGTATTTCTGCATAGCAGTCAAAAGCTATTCCTGACAAGCTGCTAATTAACTGTCGAAACAAAAAGGCTTAGTTTCCTCCTGTATTGTAACAATTGGCTCTGAAGTGTGCCATGTGTTAACAATGATTTCCCATTCTATCGAACGTCTTAAAAGTTGGAGGGCAAGAAGCCTTTGGGGTAAGGCACGACATCAAATTTCTCTGGGTAGGGTCAACCCCTTGAAACTGATGCCCCGCCTTTAGACTTAGCCATGGCCTCCCAAACTTGATGTTCAATCATCTACTTGATATCCTTTTCTGCTGGACTCAAAGTTGAATCCTTCTTCAGAGGTTCATCTTCATTGGTAGAAGCGACTTCTCTTCTTTCATTCGTGATGTGTATGATTTTGGGTCGGTTAATTTATAGAGATGTTGTTGGTCGTGACTGTGACTGTCGGTATAATGTGGCCATGGTAGTCATGGCGGTGGTTATCTCCTCCATCCTCTTTTTTAGATGACTAATATGTTCATCACTTGTTAAAATGGCCCTCTGAAGCTCGTCCATGACGTTCTCCTCACTAGGAGCATCAGGTGCAAATGACGTGGACGTAGTGTTGATGATATTAATTTCCATGAACTCTTCTTTCATGTAATACGATAGGTTGTAGTCTTCATTTTCAATATCTAGCCTTCAATCTCTTGTTATTTCTGAAATTTTTGCTTGGAGCCTTTGAACTTTTTCATCAACTGCTTTCTCTTTAATGAATATCAAATCTATAGGCTTCCCTCGACTGTCACTTCTCTCTACAACTGACTTAGAAGAGACAACGATAGTGGCAATATAACATCAAACTAATGATCCATCCTATGATCTGCAGACTTCTCAGAGCGGACTCGTGCGATGATCTTTCGTAACCACACGTTCCCCTTAAGAGTCGACGCCCTGAGATGAGGTGTCTCGGCGGGGACATTAGAGTGGTGAAGGGAAGTTGTGCTCCCAAAGGTGTAGACCATGTACAGAGGTAAATAAAATTCTCTTATTCTTGTTCTTCTGGAAGTCCTTATAATCTTTGGAAAACGGTACTCCCAAATTCAGACGGTACTCCCAAACCCAGCCGGGACTTGACTGATCTGTGCATTGTGGGTGTCGGAAGGGCAGTAGTATCTGTAACATGCCTCCCCAAACGGTGTGTAACAAAAATTCAGACATGTCTTTCTTTTCTTAGAATCTCACTCTTCATTTCTCAGGATATTACACATCCCATCCTTTTGAGGAGCTTGGCAATGGAACATCCTTCTCTCTCAGTTAATCTCTGAAAAATCGTAGGAACTTAGATGACAGGTGTTGGCTTCTCCCTCACCTCATCACTACCCGTACGGTGATGGTAGAGTAGAAGCAATCCAGTGGAAGCTCTCTTCTCCAGTAGTATTAACCAACGGGTGGAATCTACTCCCTTGAAGGAGAGGGGAGGTTTCCATTAAAGCGAGTTCCTCCTGCTGAGGAATCTCATCAATTACTGGAAGACTTGCAACTTGTTACTTTGCGGCTTTGAGAATCCTACGATTGTGGTTCCTCCTTTGAGATCTGGTCAGTGGGGGAAATCTAGAGCTGGAGCCAATCTCGAAGACTGACGGTGCGGCGAGAAAGGCATTATCAGAGTTTTCTTCATACAAGACTTCCTTCACCTTGTCAGACGAGAAAGTAGGTGCAGTGACGACAAAACTGGTAGCAGTAGGGGTAGCAACTCTCCTTAGCACGGAGATGACTGACTTGACAGGGGTGATAACAAATTTCACCTTCTTAGCATAAGGGAAAACCTAGTTAGATTCAGGTCGAACCATGGTAGATGGTACTAAAACTTCAGGGGCAACAAATTTCACAACGACAAACGGGGCCTTTCCTAGTACGACCTCGAACTCACTAAAGTAGGTCCCAAAATGAATCATTGGAGCGACAAGATGGGCCTCACGGGAAGTGGGAAAGCTGTAGGAGAAGGTAAGCGTCAGGGTCAACATTGTGACTTTGTCTAAAAGAAATATCTGAAAGTTAGTGAAGGCAAAAAACTTGTGATCATAATTCTAACATTACGAAAAAGGTTACTATGTGAACTTGGTACAATTTATTCTTAATGTTTTATTTCACTTTTAATCTTTATGTATGTTTGTTTAAAAGAATTTTTAAAACTTAAGGAAAGATGGTTTGATTTACGGTAGAAAAATTGAGCTCAGGAGGCACAAAGGGAAAGTGAAGAGTGGGACCCCGTCCGCAATCCCCTTCATAACGTACATTGCTCCGGTGAAATTTTTTCACCGACACACCTATCGGGAAGATTGATTTAATTTAATATATATATATATATATATATATATTAAATCATATATATATATATATATATATAATTTCAGAAAATATCATTTTTAATTTTGAAAATATGAAATCAAACTGATCTCATATATGCAATAGTTTAAATAATCAAGCACTTCACCGCAAGCCATGTATTTATCCCGAAGAATGGATACATTGCTTGGTGGTGAGGCTTGGTCTAATATGAAAGAATTAGATAGGGTTTATATTAATCTAGGGTCTTTAAGTTTCCTATAATTGCAAACCCTTATAGTTAATTACATCTTAGATAACCGAGGTCACCTAAGAAAACTCTTGATATAGATTAGGAAATATTCTATTCATGATTTTCAAAAGGATAAGATATTTAAGAAAATGTGGTAATAGGAAATCCAATAGGTGAGTGGTTCAAGTTTTAGAACAGTTATTATAGAAATCCAAATGAAGGAAAATCTAAGGAAAACACAGCTCCAAGAAGAATCTTGGTGTCCTCCCAAACTATCATATGGTTTGGCTTCAATTTGAGATAGTTATTTTTGTGTTTCATTTTGCCAATTTTATTATTTTGAGCTTACATTCACTTGACACTGATCATGTGAATAGCCTAGAAGATATGAGGATTCATGTCATATGCGATAACATACTCGAAACCTAAGATGAGTTAAGGCTTATATTGCACAAGGTGTAAGGCCTAAAGAGAAAAGTGAGGATTTATGCTACACTAGGCGAGCTACCTCGAGGTCCTTTGGCTTTTTGTTTATTTCTAACGATTTTTGCTGTTGAATATGGCTATGCTACCCACTATGCATGCTCCATAATCCTCGTCGTAGCATGTTTAGTTTTAGAAGTCTCAAATTGAAGAGATTAGGGGAAGTAGCATGTTTTAGAAAAAGTTTAAATTGAGGTGTCTTAATGTCTTACTACGGGAATATTTATGTTAATAATGGTGCACCGATTAGGATTCTACGGTTCCCTTCCGACACCACCATTTTCTTTGGATTCACGGAGTCCAGATGAATTTATTAAACTCAACTTAATTAGTTTCAACTTTCATTTAGACCGTGGGATAGCTCGTAAGCAGTTGTAGTTCGCCTCCTCTAAGGTATTCTCGATCATCGAAAGAGATTTTTTAATTTAGTTTAACTTGTGATTTTATTTTTTTTATGATTAAATTTTGAGTTGTTTTATATTTTGGTTGTTGTAGTGGTGAATGTTATCTAGGTTTGTTTTAATTTTGATATTGGTTTTGGTTTCAGTTTTGTGGCTATCTTAAATTTTTTTAGTTTTCATGCAGGATGACATTTGTTTTTTAACATGCAAGCTTGTAAGCTAGAAAAGTAAAGTAAAGGAAGTACAAAAAGAAGGTATTATAAACCTATAAAAGCGCACCTGTCAAGTCTTCTCGTTCCCCCATCTGCTAATTTATTATCTTTTGCAATAATCTTTTTTAATTTGCAGAAAAGTAAAGCCTATAGATAGGTTCATCATCAACCTACTAAGTCATGTCATAACTTGGTGGGTTCTATTTATTCATTTGGGAGTTGCTTTCCTTTAATAAATATGATAAGTTTAGTTGTCGTACAAGATGTTCAGAAGACTTGTGAAAAGATTTAACCATTTCACAACCCATCTGAAATTAAAGTTCATTTATACTTATCATACTCATTAAATGATTCAACCATTTCATACCCATACACTTAATGAACATTAATATTTTAATCATCCTAAAAGTGGGGTAACTATCACTTGATATTTTATTTATGAATTATGTGAGTAATAGCCTCCAGAGGCAAAATGATTTATTAAGAATTTTTGTCTATTTACTTTTAAAGCTGGGCTTGTAGTGCTTCAGAAAGGTGTTTTATATTAGTTAAGCTTTCTTTTCTAAACCTCATTAGTTAAATTTTTAATAAAGCCTTGTCTATGTCGGCATATTTTTAGGTTATGTGTTTTATTTTGAAAAAAGGGGGTCGCCTAACAGAAGTTGTCGGCAAATTTTTAATTTAGTTTAAATAAATAATTTTGAAAAGTAGTATTTGATTTTGAAAATAATTTTAAATTTGAAGGTTTTAAGATATGAGATTAAACCGATCTCACATCCCAAATAGTTTATATAAACGAGCACCGCACCATAAACCGTGTATCTATCCCTAAGGATAGGCACACTGCTTGATGGTGGGGGTCGATTAAATAAACTAGAAGATTTGTGACATCCGTTTGGTCTGCGAACCAATTTTATATGCCGACAAATTCTCCTGCTTAATATGAAAGCATTAAATAGGGTTTATATTACCTGGGTTCTTTAAAATTCCCTATAAGGGCAAGCTCCTATAGTTAATTACATCTTAAGTGACAGGAATCACCTAAGAAAACTCTCGATAATGATCAATAATTCTGCTCTCAAGAATTTCGAAGTTTAAGTTCTCGAAAGGATTGAATTTTGGAATTTCAATAGGGAATGGATCAAATTTGGAACATTTTGTTTTGGGAATTCAAAGGAAGAAAAGTAGGAGAAATCGCGGATTCGAAGTGAACTTCGGTAATTTCCCGACTATCCTATTGTTTGGTTTAGATTTAGGAAAGTCCTAATGTTTATTTAATGTTTTAATCTTGCCAATTTTAATTAATTAGGGCTTATATTTATATGACAGAATAATACAAATAGCCTCGAAGATGTGAGGGTTTATGTCGTATCAGACGACTACCTCGGAATCCTAAGACCGGTTAGGGCTTTATTTGCAATGCAAATGCCTAACAAAAGGTTGAGGATTTATGTTGCACTAGGCAAACTACCTCAAAATCCTATTGCTTGGTTGTTTAATTCTAAGAAAGTTTTTCTGATGTAGATTCAAGTTTTGCTGACGACGATGGTCGTGCTGCCCACCATGCTCCGAGCTCCTTGTTGTTGCAGAGGTTTAGTTTTAGCAGTCATAAATCAAGAGATGAGAAAAGTGTTTTGGTTTAGAGAAAATGTTAATTTCCAAGTGTTTTTTGTGTTTTAATTAAAACAAATCTTAAAGTTGATTATAACGACACCGGTTAAGATCCCACGGTTCCATCCTTCTGGCATCATTATTTTTATCGGATTCACTTAGTCCAAATGAATTTTCTAAACTCAATCTGAATGAGTTCCACACTTTCATTTAGACCGTGGGAAATCCAGTTAGCAACACGTAGGTTACATCATCCGAGGTATTCCCGATCATCCAACATGACGTTTTAATTTAGTTGTAATTGTAGTTTTGTGTTCCGTTTTGTGATTAAATTTTGAGTTGTTTTATATTTTGAAATGTTGTGGCGGTGAATTTTATCTTGCAATGGCTTTTAATTTAGTTTTGGTTTCAGTTTTAGGGACTATCCTAAAGGTGTGAGTTTTCATGCAACAATTGTTTATCATGCAGGAAAAGTAAGTACAATGCGGTTAAATAAATTACAATAATGTAAATTGCAAGAAAGTAAATTGCAATAAAATAAAAGCGTACCTGGAGGGTCTTCCCGTCATCCCAAGATGCACTTAAAACAAAATTACAATATTTAAACAAGTTCCTAGGTAAAGCTAAGGTAAGGGTTATGGTTTTCTACCGAATTCCTAATCCTATAGCTAGTCATTTCCTATGACGTCTAGGTTCCTTGTATTTTTGTTTTGAAGACGATTTTCTTCATCAAAGAACAATTAAATTCAATTGTTCTTATGAACATCCTATCATATCGAGGAAGTGCTTAAGGCAAATCTTAAACATCTTTTCAATATTTCTAGGATTGTTTTAAGTCCAAATGAATTCAATTACACAAATGAATTAATCATCCCAGAATCTCAAGTTTTGTTATCTTGCTCAGTGAACTAGGACATTTGAATATCCTATAAGTGAAGTAACATTTCATTTAATGTTCTGTTTAGGAGTTATGATAACTAAAACTTTCGAGGGTAAATTGATGTTCAAATGGTTTGTTATTTAGTTTAATTTCAATTAATGGGTTTAAATTTGAAATAGTGTTCAAGTTATTTTAGATTTATTTTGAATTCTTTATGTTTCTGGTGATGTTATATTTAATTCAACTTAATTTAATTTAATTTAATTTAATTTAATTTAATTCTATTCAATTTAGTTTGGTTTGATGTTAACTTAATTTAGTTTGATTTGATTTAATTTTAATTTAATTTGATTTAATTTAATTAATTTAATTTAATTTAATTTAATTTATTTATTTAATTTAATCTTTAATTTGATTTAACTTAATTTAATTTGATTTTATTTATTTAATTTAATTCAATTTAATTTAATTCATTTAATTTAATTTAATTTAATTTAATCTTTAATTTAATTCAACTTTTAATTTTAATTTAATTTAATTTAATTTAATTCAATTTAATTTACTTAATTTAATTTAATTTTTAATTTAATTTTATTTTTAATTTTAATTGAAATTTTAAAAGAGTTTAATAATTTTAATTTTAGTTTAATGATTAAGTCTTTTAATGTTTTGAATTTGAGTTATCATTTTAATTAAGAATTGAATATTAATGAGATAATTAATTTAGGGATTTTTAAATTAAAGAATAAATCTCTTCCTAATAATAACCCTATTTTAATAATTCCAATTTTATTATTCTTCCAAATTTAATCAATTATTTAATTAAGGTTTAATTATTTTAAATTGCTTAGTGGATTTCTACCCTTTAATTATTTAAATTTCAATCATCCAAATCAGATTAGGATCAAAAAATTTTACTTATTAATTTTTTTATTATACCTAAAGTTTTAATTAAGGATTAAAATTTTAACTAGCACTTTACCCTTTAAGCTTAATAATTTCATAACTCACTAAATTGAACTCAAATGAACTTGAAATTTTTATGTGACTTCACTCATATGTCAATAAAGATATGAGAGGAGAAAATGTGATTTTTCTGTATTTAATTTATTTATATAATTATTTTTCGTAGAAAATAGAGATTTCCAAGGAAAATTTAATAACATGACCAAGGGAAAGTTTTTGTCCTTAAGAACATTAGGGGACATTACTAATGACCAGAGGACCACTTGGACCAATTTTGCTGATTTTTTGAATTATATTATTTTTATTATAATTATTTTAAGTTTTGGAGTGTTAATTAATTTAAAAATAAAATAAATGTTGAAAAATGAATTTTATATTTTTAAAAATCTCTCTGATATCAAGGAAATCAGAGAATCAAATTTTGTAATTTTCTGATTTTTCTATGATTTATTATAATTATTTTAGTGAAAATGCTAGAAAATACATTTTTTTAATTTTAAAATTACCCTAGAGCTTTAAAATTTAATATCTCACTAAATAGACCTAAGAAAAATATGGGGTTTGTTCCTAAGTGATTAAAATTCAAAATGTGACATTTTGGTGAATTTTATTATTTTTGTGATTTTTATTATTTTTTAATTATTAAAAATATTAAAATAATATTAAAAATCAACTTTTTTAGAAAATTGAAATTTTAATTTTCTTAAATTCCCCTAACATCGGAGAGGCTCCAAAACCAATTTGGTGAATTTTTGAAAGATATTTTGAAAGTTATGAATTTTTAAAGTTTAAAATGACTAAGTGGCTTAATCGACCCATTTAGTAAGGCTAACCGAAGTCCAATTGACCTCAAATTTTTATGGTGGGTTCCTCTGATCCTAAAGGTCAGTGGAGAATTGATTTCAAGTCAATTTGATGTATGGTTAGCTCTAATTTATTAGAGATCCATTTTGGGTGTTTAAGCCGATTAGGGTTGTTTTAAATGAACTAACTCGAAAACCTCTTTTCCTAGGGTCCTCTGAGTCATAAGGAACATCACCAAATTTTCCTAGAATTTATTTCACAACATGCTATTTATTAGAATTAAAATACTCAAAACAGTAACATGAATTTGAAAAATCAATAACTTTTCATAGGGATGGCCTCGACTTTGGAAAATTTAGGGAATGTTCCCAAATTCGGAGAGCTTCAAAACCCTATGGTCTCATGCCATGGTGAATTGTATACATGCATGGAGAATTAAAAATATGCAGAGAGTAAATAAATTATTAAAAATAAAATACTTGATGAAATTAAATAATTTCTTTTTCACATTATTCTCCTACTATTCACCGAGCGAGAGGTATTTTTATTTTATTTTTATGATTTTCCTACACAAAGTTATGAATTTTTGAAGTTTAGGGAATTAAATAAATAGAAAATACCCCTAATTTTCTATTTATCCACGCGGCGCCGCGTCATCCTCGGCATCTCCGAACGCACACGCGTCGCGCTCCCATTCGATGCCGCCGCTTGAGTCAGCAGCCCGGGCCCCGCGGTTCTCGTACCGTCTCCTGGTCTGACGCCATCTGAGCTGTCCATCCGCGCGTGTATTGAATGGACGGCATCCGTTCATCGTCCCCGAGCGCCTCACCCGAGAGCCGTCCACACTAAATCCCTAAGATCTCACTCGATACTCGATGTATTTTCATGTTCTTATGCTACTATGGATTCGTCTTGAGAAGACGAACACATCCATACGGTTTATGTGGGATGAAATTTATGCAATAAAAATGGAGAATGTTCGGAAGCTCGGGAAGAAGAGTGAGGCCATACCTTTGCTCGAGAGAAGTGTGGCTTCGATCCGAGGGTTGTTGCACCTTCGATTGGATCCCGGCAAGCTCCGGATGAAGTCTCACGGTGCAGTGAATTGCCTAAGTAAGATTTCGACCACGGCCGACCACAAAGCTTGGAGGCCGGAGCAACCGGGTGGCTCGGAGATGGGGCTTTGCTTCGGTGGACACCTTCCCTTGGTACGGTGAAGGTGTAGAACCAATCAATTTGGGGATTGGCTCACTGTGGAGAAGTGTCCTGGTATTGGGCTTGGATTTCATCTCTGAAATTGAGCTCACGGAGAAGAAATGGCAGGGGGATTTCAGTGGGGATCAAGTGCTCTGTGTATGGGGAGTAGTCTGGAACAATTTTGGCAGAGTTTCCTTAAGGTTTGTTTCAGCACTTCCATTGGCCGAGAGGGGTGGTGTTTAAATAGGAGAGAGTGGAGGGCCTCCCAGGGAGAGTTAGGGCTTGGGATCAGCTGCTCTTGGCAAGAGAAGAACAGCTATAATGGCCACTGGGGATGGGGCAGCTCAGCAAGGGAGAATTTTAAAGTTGGCTCACATGTGAGCTCTCGGCCATGGTGTTTTCCGGCGGCCTGGTGGCCGGCCGGCCAGGCATGGGTCACCCTCAAGGTCAGGTGGGTCAGGGCTGGAACTTGGTGCAAGCAATTGGCAAATGCCATGTGTAAAGGGCTTGGATTGAAATGGAATGGGGGGAAGACCATTTTGGGTTCAAATGAGTCAACCCATGGTTTTGGGCTAGGTTCACCACCCAAGGCCTGGTCTTGGGCTGAAAAAGATCACTTGGGTCAGCTAAGAGAGAATGGTGTGGTCTCCATCCATGATGAGGTGGCTAAGCATGGTTTAGTGTGTGACATGCTTAAGGTAAAAAAGGGTTTAAGAAGTATTAGGAAATGGGGCCCTCCTTTTGCCATTAATGGCTTGATCACATGTCAAGCCTCCCATGGCTTCATGTGGCTTGTCCATGGCTTGCATGGCTCACCTTTGGCTTGGGAAAAGTGGAGTCAATTTCATGGAAATAGATTTTAGGAATTTTTTGGTAATTTGATGGAAATTTGTATGAAACTTGATTTGGAATGATTTGATGATTAATTTAGGACTTAGGGAATGGCTTATATTAAGTGGATGGCAAGTGGAGATGTCATGTGGGCTTTAGAGTAAATTTTGGGCTTTTTGAAATGGTTTTAGATGGGCTTTTAAGATGGTTTAGGAAAGTGGGCTTTTGAATTTTAAAATAGATTTTGGGATGAAATTTTGGTAAAGGCTTGGGCCAAATAATTGTTGGGTTTAGCTCATGCATGTGTCATGAGTGACTTGAAGCAAATTGGGGGTGATTTGGGTTTGAATTGGGTTGAATTTGGGTTCTTTTGGTGAATGGGCCAATATAGGTCCAAGTGGGCCAAGTTGGGCCAATGTTGGGCTAGGGTTGAAATTCATGTAAAATTAATGTTGAGAAATGTTTATGGGAGTGTTTCAAAGAGGTTTTGACTTTGATTGGGCTTTGATTTTGGGGTTTGGGCTCATTTGGGTTAGGTTTGGGTTTAGGTTAAAATTGGGCCTTTTAGCTTTGGATTGAATTTGAGTGGGGTTTGGGTCTAAATTTTGGGCAAATCATGTTAGTGTTTTGTTTGTAGGGATGTTAAGGAAGGTTTAGAAAATATTTGGGGTTAATTGGAGTTGAATTGGGTGAGTTTGGGTTAGGTTTGGGTCATGGGTCCAAATTGGGCTTTAAGGCCAAAAGTGAAATTGGATCCAAATGTCAATCAAATTGGACTTGGATTTGGTCTAGATTGGTGTTGGAAATGTTGAATTGAAGTTTAGAAATGAATTGGACCAGAATTTGGGTCAATTGGATAGGTTAGGTTTGACATTGGGTTCACTTTGGGTTAAAATGGGTCAAGTTGGAGGTTTTGACAAACGTAGGGTAAATTGACAAAATTGGCCCATGGTGTAGTTGAACAAAATGAAATTGGGAATATTTGGGATTTTCTGGAATTTTCTGGGAATTTTCTGAATTTTTGGGATTTTAGGTCAAGAGGGGTATTTTGGGTATTTGGAGGGTATTGGGAGGTATTTTTGGAATTTTTGGTATTTTTGGGTATGGATGATCAATTTGAGTGATGTGGAAATGTTTGGGATTGGTTTTGAGAAATTTTGGGTAATTTAGGTTATTTGGAAAATTTTGGGTAGTTTCAAGGGCATTTGGGTAAGTTAGGCGGGTGTAGGGTCCCGGGGGTCAAAAATTGAAAATTTAGAAAATTGAAGATTGGGTAAATTTGAGTGGAATGAAATCATTTTGGTTGAGCCGTGAAGCCACATCAAGCCCCCATGAGCCGTGGCATTCACTATGTTGTTCCTAACCCTCTTAGTCAAGGGCTTAGGGGTTAAGGACCATCCATGTGAATCACCTACATGAGTCAGGAGGTCAAGTTAGGTATGGGTGTGGTTTTAGGAGGTGTGTGAAAGTGCAGTGTATAAAATGTAGTGTGTGTGTAAGTCAGCCCCTCACCGCATCGAGGCCACCCGTGGCGATCCTAAGGCCAAAAGTCCCATGAGAACTCATCCTTTAAACTTCCACATTTGATTTCAACCCCCTAGGTGATTAGGGGTCTACAGTCAAGTTTGTGGAGTTTGCAGGGAGATTAGAAGTGGTTTGAAATTCTAGAAGGTGGATCCCAATTCTAGTCCTCTAAGATAGTCAAAGGAAAAGCCTAAGGCTAGATCCTAAGTACTAAAAAGAAGAAGAGAAGACCTCATCAAAAATGAGGTCAACAAATGGACCCCCAATAGGTGTGGTGAGCTGACGGAGCACACCGCGCATATTGGTGTTGACCGAAGCGATCAACAAAACCAACACAGATGTCCAAGTGACAAACTTAGGACGAAGTAGAAGAGTTTCCGCTGGGGAGTGTCAAGTATATCTCTGAAACTGGAGATTCCTGAACTCTCGCTGGGGAAAGGAAAAGAAGGTGAATTCAAAATCACATGATCTGGGGGAATTTCAATTTAGATTTTATTTTGTTTCAATTTAAGTTTCGATGTGTGAGTCTAGATTTCAATTTGGAGTTTCAATTTAGATTGAAGTTTGTCAAAATTAATTTGAAGGGATTTTGATTTGAAATGAAAATTGGAATTTTGTGGTTTTAGATGTAACATCTTCAACCTCAAAAGAAAATTGAATCGATTGGATTGAATCATTACAATGAGGAGAGATCTCAGAGCAATGCGGTATTGGATGTAAAATCCTTAACCTCAAGAGTTTGATTTTGTTGTATTTCATTGCAACAGGGAAGGAATCCTAAAGCAATGCACTCTCGGATGTAAAATCCTCAACCCCAAGAAATTGATTTGGATGTATTCCATTGCAATAGGGAAAGAACCTAAAGCAATGCAGTCTCGAATGTAAAATCCTCAACCCCAAGAATTTGATTTTGATGTATTTCATTGCGATAGGGAAAGAATCCTAAAGCAATGCAGTCTTGGATGTAAAATCCTCAACCCCAAGAATTTGATTTTGATGTATTTCATTGCGATAGGGAAAGAATCCTAAAGTAATGCAGTCTTGGATGTAAAATCCTCAACCCCAAGAATTTGATTTTGATGTATTTCATTGCGATAGTGAAAGAATCTTAAAGCAATGCAGTCTTGGATGTATAATCCTCAACCCCAAGAATTTGATTTTGATGTATTTCATTGCGATAGGGAAAGAATCCTAAAGCAATGCAGTCTTGGATGTAAAATCCTCAACTCCAAAAAGTTTGATTTTGATGTATTTCATTGCAATAAGGAAAGAATCCTAAAGCAATGCAGTCTCGGATGTAAAATCCTCAACCCCAGGAATTTGATTTTGATGTATTTCATTGCGATAGGCAAAGGATCCTAAAGCAATGCAGTATCGGATGTAAAATCCTCAACTTCAAAAGGTTTGAATTTTGATGTATTTCATTGCAATAGGGAAAGAATCCTAAAGCAACACAGTCTTGGATGTGAAATCCTCAACTCCAAAAAAAGTTTGAATTTGATGTAGTCATTGACTTTGCAAAGATTTGTAGTGTTGATTTGAAAAGTGTGGAATTTTGGTGTTTCGAGAATTTCATGAAAGTTGTAAAAGACTTTCATGGAAGGAAATAGATTAGGAGGGAATATGTAGATGTCACATATCCCATTCAAAAGAGTTGATCGAAAGTTGTTGGTTTGGATTAGATACAATTCCTCGCCATCAGATTCGATCCGTGTCAATGGAATCAACCACTTCCATCCCAGACAAGGGAGAGAGTAGAACGGATTGGATTTCAGATTTGGAAGATTGAATTTGAAATTTGATTGAGAATTTGATTTGAGATTTGATTTGAAATATGGAAGGATTGAATTTGAAATTTCGAAGGATGACTTTGAACTCGATTGAAATTTGATTTGAGATTTGATTTGAAATTTATGCTCATTTTGTTTGTCTTTTAATGATTCAAATTTTATTTTATCGTTTATTTAATGTTCATGTGAATTTGGTGTTCATTATTTTTAGATTTTTAAGGAAAGTTTTCTTTTATTTTTTCTGTTTCTTTTCTGTTCTTTGTTCGAAGTTCATTTAACTTTAATGGCGTTTCCCGATCAATTTGCACAAAAGAGGTGAAGGCCAAAAATGTGACATGGTCACTTTCATTCCAATCATGTCGAAGATACATCATACAACTTGATCTGACATATATTTCATACAATCCATGTAGACTCAAAACGGACTATGTATGATCTTCGTCGATCCATCAAAAGAAGCATCTGTCAAAAATCCATGTCTGAATAGTGGGGTACATGGTTAATAACATCACCTTCCAAGCCATCCTTGGCAAGGATGCCGGCTGGATGTACGTTGGAGGTGTGATATCTCCCATGTAACTCACGAGCTCGTAAGGCCGGAGGCTCTCTAGCTCCGGGTACGGGCCGGAAATGGTAAGGTGTCTCCCCGTCGTCCATCCTTCGAAAGTAACCGAGATCCGCTTCACTCGGTACTCTTGGTATGCAATGCTTAGCGATATCCGCTCCGTTGCCCTTCGGTATCATGACGGAACCTACCGGTAAAGGTATCTTCACCGGCCCTCGGAACTCACACTGGGCTCTGCTATCCAGATGTCGGATCCGAACATGATGTTACACTCGTTCGGGAAAGAGATCGTGCGGAAAGGTCCGACAAAGTCGTGGTGATCTATGTGTGGGGTATGCGATCACCCTGGTTGTAGATGTTAATAATGCAGCTATTGAGCATGCAATCTGCTGGCAGTACCCTCCATATTATCAATCTCTTTACCATTCTCTTGATGACTAATGGCATCGGATCCACTTGCCCATGACGGAGTATTCCCGGTGGGTTTCCCTTCCTGTTCTCCGCAAAGTTAGTATAGACATCCACATTGTATTGTGATTCTTCCCTTCCCTGGCATCCATCTCCGGGGTTCTGAGTATGTGTTTTCCCTTAGGCGGCCTGCTCGGCCCATTCTTTTCAAATCCCGGATGCAATCCACGATTTGCTGTTGTTCATACTCTAAGAATACGTCTGTATGTAGCTCGAGGCCCTCTGAGTATATTGATTCTTCGCACTTCAATTCTCTCGAAGTATTCAAAGGTTTTCTTTTCAACATTCGCATTCTCTCCAGCTCGTATTCCGGAATGATGTCGCGATGGCGAGGCTCGGTGACATATTGTGGGATATAAGGTTCAATCCCTTCACGTTCTCCCGCATACCTCGGCTCCTCGGGGATGATGTCCATCGGGACATCCCCGAGGTTGCTTCTGCAACAAGGTCATGCATTGCCGGGTGGTTCTATCCGGTGGCGTGGTAGCCTTCTTTCTTCGGTCTTTGTGAGATTTCCCTGGTCCTTTCTGTTATCCTAGGAGCTGGCCTCCTTTCTTCAGGTTCCTGGTGAACCGGTGTCCTTGAAGTGTATGTACTGGCATTAGCAATTGTCTCGTCGCGCTGGTCTGCAGCTAGTTTTGTTAACATCTTACGGATACGGCGATTCTTATTTCTTCGTTGCGTTGCTGTGAGAGTAGCTCTTCGAACTTCTTGAATCTCTGTGGGCGCGGCGCTGACAAGCCTGCCCTCTGCTGTAGCGACTACAGACTTCATTTTCTTATCTTCTTCAGTGTTTGCCTTTCTTTTCTTGATGCGGGATTGGTGGCTTGGGCCACCCACTTTCATCACTGTCTGCCCGGGCAGTTCCTCTCGGTCAACTGGGACCCAGTCACTTTCCTTGTACTGCAGGCCTGCTGGTGCGAAATCCGAGTCAATCTCGATTATCGCTCCAACTTTCACCCTCTTTTCATCGAGTGCAAGGCTTACGCCATTCTTAAAGTTCAGGACCAACCGCCCGTTCGACATTTCCCTGCGAAAAGACAAGGAAAAGGATCAGGGGCTGTACTAAGAACAAGAACATTAAGAAAATGTTTATTGAAGACACATTTTATATATATATATATATATATATATATATATTTTGTATTTTCAAATTTTAACAAGAATGAAGCAGGATAAGATCAGGGAAGAGATTTTGATTTGGAAAAGAAAACAAGGAAAATTTTATTATCATGATTTTATTTATTTTAGCACATTTTATTATTTTTTGGGTTCGGACCCAATCATAAGTAATTACTTCGCCCGTGTTTCTTAGGGATGAAGAATTCATTCCTTCGAAACATCGAGTAGCGTAATACTTTTTCAAGTATCGTCCGTTGATCGGAAGCATATGTCGTTCTCCCCGGCAATTCACTAGCCGGTAGGAACCTCCCGAGTATACTCGCTTCAACCACAAACGGTCCTTCCCAAGTGGGTTCAAATTTTCCTCCTATCTTGCGGTGTGCAAGAATAGGTCTCTTGAGAACGAGAACTAAGTCACCAACTTTGAAAGTTCTTGGGCGGACCCGGCTTGTCATGGGCTTGAACCATCTTAGCTTGGTATAGTTCTAAATTCCGTTGCTCGCAAGTCTTTTCCCTTCCAGGCTTTCTAACTCTTCTATTCGTAATTTGGCATTCTCTTCTGTCGTGATCTTGTTTGCAACTGCGATTCTGAGTGAAGGAAGTTGAACCTCTAAAGGTAACACTGCCTCGGACCCATACACCAGAGCGTAAGGTGTAGCTTGAGTAGGAGTTCTGAAGGTTGTCCGGTAGGCCCATAAGGTTTCTAACAACTTCTCGTGCCAATTTCTCTTATTATCGTCCAAAGTTTTCTTTAAAATTTGAACGAGGGTTTTATTAAAAGTCTCAGCGAGGCCGTTTGCTCTTGGGTAGTAAATTGTTGAGTATCGCCAGTCGATTCCGTGTCTCCTGACAAAATTGTTAATTTGCGTGCTTCTGAATGCTGACCCATTATCCGAGATGATCCTGCGCGGCACTCCGAAACAATGAGACAACTTGGTTCTTGAAAACCTGTAGCACGTGGTGTGCTTTCACTTCTCTAAGTAGAACCGCTCCGCCCACTTGGAAATGTAATCCGTAGCCGCAAGAATGAAGCGATGTCCTTTTGAAGATGGTGGTTCTATCGGACCTACTATATCCGTGCCCCAACATTCAAATGGCCACGACGCAATTGTCAGTGCAAAGCACATTTGGAGGTTAGTGTAGAACCACTCCGTGCACTTGGCATTGGTGACAGCTCTTGGCGATTTTCATGCGATCGGTCATCATCGAGGGCCAGGTAGTACCCTAGTCTTTTAATTTTCATTTTCATCTTCGGACCCGACCGGTGAGCGCCACGCGAGTCCCGAATGCACCTCTTTAACAATTTCACGGGCCTCGGACCCGCTTAGGCACCTTAGCCACATTTGATCAAAAGACCTTCTGTAAAAAGTGTTGTTTACTAATGCATAAGACAGAGTTCTTTTCTTGATCTGATGGGCCAGCGACCTATCGTCTGGTAGCTTTCCTATTTGCAGGTAGTCTACTAATGGCTATCACAATCTTCTGTGTTTTCCGTCATCATTGCAGAACCGATTCTTTTTCTTTTCTCGATTCGTGTATTGTGTCTATGTCGAGCCGTGATAGGACCCGACGTCCGTGAACCGACACTTCCACCGATTCATCTTGCAAACAGGCAAATTCTTTTGCGAGACGGGCTAAAGCATCTGCTAAAGTATTTTCTTTTCTGGGAATTTTGTAGATCGTCACATTTGGAATTTGTTCCAACAACTGTATGGCATACTAGAAATATTGCTCGAGTCTTGGCTTTAAAATTCGTATCGTCCGGCGATCCGTTGAATGATTAACTCGTGAATCCCCGTAGATGTTGATGTCCGTTATCCCCATTTGAATAGTTAATTCCGATCCCGTTATGAGGGCTTCATATTCCGCTTCGTTGTTCGTACATGATTCTCGTTAAGTGGTAGGAGTATCTTAACATCCCCGCTCCGGTGTTATAAAGATTAGCCCGATTCCCGCCTTACGGCACAATCACTTGCGATTCTTCGTCTTTGTGTGCCGAAGATGCTCCGTTGAAATACAATTCCCAACGTCGATCATCGTGGTCTTCTAGGCTCATTATTTGTTCATCTCGGCGGATCGTCATTGAGAGGAGATTCCGCAGCAAAGGGTGTGCTCGCGAGGAAGTCTGCTAAGACTTGTCCCTTTACGGCACAAAGAGGCACGAAAGTTATATCGAATTGCAATAATATCATCGACCATCCGGCAAGTCCGCTCGGAAAGTGTTGGACGAGTAATCAAGTATTGCAATGGATTAAATTTCGAGATCAGGTTGACCTTATGAGAAAGCATGTAGTGCCCGAGCTTTCGAGCGGCGAAGATCGTGGCCAAACAATGCTTTTCAATTGCGGGATACCTTACTTCCGTCGGAAGTAAACGACGGCTTAAGTAGTAAAGAGCATTTTCTTTACCCTCATCATTGATCCGAGCCAACGAGGCTCCGAGAGAGTCGTCTAAAGCCGCGGTGTAAAGTATCGCTGGCCTACCCGAGACCGGGGTCGCTAAGACGAGAGGTGTCATTAAATATTGTTTAATGTCCTCGAAGGCCTTCTCGGCATTTCTCTTCCCAAATAAATTTGGCGTCCTTTTTAACTAGTGCCGAGAAAGGCCGACACCTACTCGACAAGTTTGAGATAAAGCGTCGAAGATATGCCGCCTTCCTCGAAAAGATCGTAGTTGTTTTAAGGTTTTGGGAGGCGGCATTTCTAAGATAGCTTTAATCTTTTCCGGGTCGATTTCAATTCCACGATGTCGGACAACGAATTCTAAGAATTTCCCGGAGGTGACGCCGAAGGCGCATTTTATGGGATTCATCTTAAGGTTAAATTGTCTTAATCGTTCGAAAACAATTCTCAAATCATAAAGGTGGTTTTCCTTTACTTTGCTTTTGATGACCACATCGTCCACGTAGCATTCGACTTGATTATGGATGAGATCATCAAAAATTCTTGTCATTGCTCTCCGCGTAGGTTGCTCCTGCGTTCTTTAGTCCGAATGGCATCACCGTGTAGCAAAATACTCCGATCGGCGTTCGAATGCCGTAAGTTTTTCATCTTCTCGGAGCCATTTTTATCTCGGTTGTATCCCGAAGATCCATCCATGAATGAAAATATCTCATGTGTCGAAGCAATGTCCATCATTAGTTCCGGGATCGGTAGAGGGAATTCATCCTTTGGACATGCCTTGTTTAAATCTCTCGAAGTCCACACAAATTCCGATCCGACCATTCTTCTTCTCGACCGGCACCACATTGGCTAACCAAGCTCGGGTATTGTTCTTCACGGACAAATTTAGCGTCTATTAGCTTTTTAACTTCGGCTATGACTTGTTGTTCGATTTCTAGACGCATTCTTCCGGGACCTTGTCCGACCGGGACGAAGTAAGATCCACTCCTAGCTTATGGACTCGCGACCTCCGGAGCTAATCCCGGCATTTCATCGTAGTTCCAAGCAAAACAGTCTTTAAATTACATTAATAACTTGATTATTTCTTCGGAGTCTTCTTTATTGAGTAAGGAGCTAACAAAGGTAGGTCTAGGCTCTTCGTTAGTACCTAAGTTAACTTCCGTTAACTCATCTATTGTAGATTTAATTTCTTCTTCGAATTCTGGTGGAGCGTCTCCAATTTGTACATCTTCGAGTTCGTCTGTAGTTTCCATGCAGTTTTCATTAGATTCGCAAGTGACAACCAAGCAAAATTCAGTATCGTCAATTGATCCTACTGTGCCGAATCCGAGTCCATACTTTGAATTGGGTGGACGACCGAAGTTATTCCATAATTTTTCAAAACGTTGTGATTGACCTTTTGTCCATTGTCGAGGTAAGAAACCACGTTGAATTAAATTTTGAACACGGGAGAGTACCACTCAAAAGGTAATTCCATTAATTCGATGAAGTGACATCTTCAAATTGTACATTATTTTCAGTTTTGGAGGAAGAAGCACCACGGTAGAATTTGATTGGCTTTGCACCACCGCTACGTACCTCTTTGATCACCATACCCTCGATCTTGTTAGAATGGATCGGGGTTAGGGTCATAGTATGTACGTAGTGGTTAATCTTCTCGTACATTGATTTGTATTCTTCATTCTTTTCATCTTCGAGGGAGATCTTGAATTGCGGCTTCTTTCGACTTATTGTCGTTGCTTCTTGTTTGATTTCTTTTTCTTCTTCAGAACTGTCTTCCCAATCAACATTGATGGCTGGTTTCCCTTGCCCAACTGTCCTAGCGTCTCTACCACGGCCTCGTCCCCGGCCTCGACCTCGGATGCGAGTTGTGGAGAAACCTTAACCATCTCGCCGGAAGGGAGTGGTGAGTTACTCGTTGGACTAGAACTTCAGTGTTCTTCGTTGTCCCGAACTTTCTTTGCTTCATTTGTCACGGTATCTCCGGAGAAGATTGTTTTCTTCGGCGGTGCATAATAAGTCGCGTCTTCATGGATTCCAATCTCATGTATGGAGAATGGTCGCAAGTCACCTTTGATGCACTCGTTCCCCTCCATCGTAGTATTTGATGCACTCGATGTAGAGATGATGGTACCATCCTGTTTTCATGTATCCATGGTCGGCCCAGTAGAGCATTGAACGACATTTCTGAATCAATTATGTGAAATTTTGTGGTTGTCTTTGCTAAGTCACCGGTCTTCATTAGTAGCGTTATTAACCCGAGGGCTCTTTCTCCTTTCTGGTTGAATCCTCTTAATAACATTTTGTCGGCCTCGAGCTCACGAGCATCAATTTCCAAGTATGCTTAGTGTTCGAAGACTCATTATATTGATTGATGCTCCCGGATCCACCAATACTGCGGAGAGTGTAAACTTCCCGATTGTAACTCGAAATGTACAACGGTCGGTTGTGATCTCGCTGTCCCAAGTAGTAGGTCATTGTCCGTGAAGGTAACTCCTCGCTCGTTCCTTTAACGAGCAAACCTCATCTAAGGAATCTCCAGCCATTTGAGCTAAGCAAATTTCCGGATCAAGTAAGGCCTCGATCGAGCTTCTCTCATTTCCTTTGATAAGATGAGAGCATCGTAGATGCTCAGTTTGGCCGGTAGTTTCCTAAGATGGGCTAGCACGTTGTAGTCCACTTTATTTCCATGTGTCTCGGCTTCTTCCCGAATGGGTATTTCTTCTACCGGGGTTGGTTCTTCCTGAACAACCACCTGCTTTCCTTTGTCCTTTGGACTCATTCTCGGAAGTAGAACTCTTCCACTTCTTAAGTTAACCTCTGTAATTTCTTCTGAATCTAGTATTGAGTTTGTTGATGTCTCCTTCTTGAATTGGAATGACAGGTTCTTCTGGATTAGCTTCAGAGTCTGAAGGCTCTAACTCTATTGTGACTGGAGCTCCTCGAAACTCGTAGATAGATTCGTTGCTTGTTGAACTCTCGTAGCCTCCTTGATGGATGTCTTCTTCGTCATTTTGATCGTCGAGATTGTGTATGATTTGAGAATTGTCGTTGGTATCGAAATCGATGTCCGGATTGTCGCTAGTTACGTAATCGTTAGAAACAGTCAAAACGTAGCCAACGCCATCACCCTTATCATTATATGATCCCACCGAAGTGAGCAGATAATCATACAAAGTCAGAGGTTAGAGGGATTTCTCCCCCGAATCAGAAACAACTATCCTAGGATAAGCAGCCCCTAGTCTAGCCTTAGGAGCCTCGGTCCTCTCTTCTTCGTCAATTTTCTTCTTCTCTTCAATCGTCTCCTGTTGAGGTGGTTCTTCTATCGCAAGTGATAGTGCCAACTTAACAGGTTTCGAACTCTGAATTGAAGCTCGCACCAAAGCGGTTTGGATGCTGTCTAAAATCTTTTTCGAAGACCTTGTCCAAGCGGTAGTCCATCCATCGTCAGTCGTATAGGGATCTATCGAAATGATGGGATTAGTTGAGATAACATTGACGGAACCTCCTTTCTGGGGTTCCTTCATGTACTCCTTCGGGATTGTTATATTCCCTTTCCGAAGGTTGTCGTTGAGCCAACTTTTGAAGGTAATGCAATCTTCTATCTTGTGCCCAAGCATCCGGTGGTAGGGGCAAAAGTTGGGATCACCTTTCTTGTTGACTTCCTCTGGTCTTTTAGGCTCTGGTAGCTGGAAATCTCGAGTCTTCATCAGACTACGGAACATTTTCGGCACTGCTTCATTCTTGAACGGATATTCCCTGCTCAGAAGCTCCCTTAATGTATGTTGTGGACGAGGCGGTTGTTCATACTGTGGAGATGACTGATAGCTGGGTCGGGGTTGCTGGTAATTCTGTTGAGGTTGTTGCGGCCGTTCGGACGATATTTGTATCGGTTGCTTGCCTTTGTCGACTGCTGCAACGATCCCGGATTTCTTTTCGAAAGTCTTCACAGGCTTTTGCTTGTCCGTCTTGTCGATGAAACTTAATTGCTTCGCCTCCTCTTGCAAGCTCCCGGCCTTGCTTAACAACTTCTCGAAAGTCTTAATAGTGAATCCTTTGAGGAGAAGTGCTATCGGGCCGTGAATGCTTTTAATTAAAATGCCGACTGCATGTTGTTCTTGCAGTTGTGGTTCACACTTCATGCTTAAGTTCCTCCATCGAAGTATGTAATCCACCAAAGTTTCGTTCGGCTTTTGTTTCTCTACCACTAATTCACCTATAGTGATGTGGTGCTGAGCTCAGGCGAATCGCTTGATGAAGAGGTTCTCTAGTTCTGAGAACATCTTCACCGGACCATTTGGTAATTCTGCATAGCAGTCGAAGGCGATCCCTGACAGACTGCTGACGAACTGTCGGAAGAGTAATGCATCGCTCCCGCAGGCATTGCAACAACTGGCACGAAAGTGCGCAACATGCTGTCGGGGGTTCCCGGTTCCATCGAAGGTCTTGAACAGAGGTGGTACGAAGCCTTTCGGGTATTGGACAGCGTCGAATTCTTCCGGGTAAGGTCTACCCGTCCGAATGGATGTCCCTCTCTTTGATTGTGCTAAGGCTTCTCACACCTGCTGTTCCACCAAGCTCTTGATATCCTTTTCAGGGATCATGCTTTGTGTTGCATCCTTCTTTAACTTATCATCCCCGTTGATGGATGTAATCTCCTTTCCTCCGTCTACAATGTGAATGACCTCTGGGGGTGTCTCTCTTTGTGGTTGCACTTGACTCTGGAGAGTGGCTAGAGCTACAGCCATCTCTTCCATCCTTTTCGCCATTTGGGCGATCGTGTCGTCTTTCTCTTGAAGCTGCCTTCTCATCGCTTCTGGCTCCTCTCTTTCTGCGGCTGCAGGAGCACCTTGTGAAGCTGATGAAGCTCGTGTTTCGACCATGTTGATTTCTGCATATTCGTCGTCCATGAATTCCGATGAATCAATCTCGTCTCCGAATCTCTCTTCTCTTTCTTTTGCTAATCGTCGGATATCAGTTCTCAACTTTTCCATGGCATCTTCTAGCGGGTCTTTCTGTGCGTCCTCGCAGTTGTCGTGCGATAGCTGCCGGGTTCCCTTCTCGCGAGTCCCCTTTACCGCAGTGGCGCTTTCTTCAGATTCAAGTCTCCTGGAGAGACTTTCTTTCTCGGGCTGCTGTTTCAATCTTAACTGCCCAGTAGTGGGACGCCATACCATCCTTCTAGCAGCAGAAGGTCTAGGACCAGATGGTCTGTCAGCCAAATGCTGGAAGGTGGTATCCTCCCTAATCTGTAATCCTGAGACAACGACAGGCGGACTAGCCCTCATCCTTTTACTTGGCTTTTCTGTCACAATGGTGGGTTCTACTCGGGGCCCAAGATGGGAATTAACTGGCACCCGCCCTATCCTTCGTAAAATCTCCGATACGGGGCACTTTTCCTTCTTTGCTAACTTCTCTATCAAAGTTTGCAGTCGAGCAAACGGCGTAGTTCTAGTCCTTTTCTTGCGGCTATCGTTGTAATATGCGGGCTGAGGCAATGCGGCAGCAATCTTGCGAACATTTTCTTCATCCTCTGCGGCGGAGAGGGGATGGAACCTGCTTCCTCCCAAAAGTGGTATGTATTCAGGCAGCGGTGTATATTCCGGCAGCGGTGTATATTCAGGCAGTTCTGGGATTTCCTCCAGGAAAGCAATTTCAGCAGCTCTAGCTTCTCTAGCGATCCTTCTACTTATGTTTCTTCTTTGGGTCCTTGTCAGTGATGGAATTCTTGAGCTGGACCCGATTTCGAAAGCAGAAGGTCTCACAGGAAGATCTGTACCCTCCACGGTAACAGGTTCACCATAATTCTGGATTTCTTTCCCCCTTTAATTTGGCAGAAGTCGGGGTAGGTGAAGAAACAACTAGACTAGTGGGGGTAGTAAGAACAGCCCTCTTGCGGACAGCAGTACTCCTCTCAGTCGGGATCTTTTGCAGGGGAGGAAACTCTTGGGTTGACCTAAGGTTGAACTAAATCAGTGGCTTCTTAGCTTCAGATACCTTATTCGTCAGTGCGAAAAGGGAAACGTCGGTTATCTTGACATTCGTGTTTTCAAATCCTTGTCTAAACCGGATGATCCCATTGTCGGGCAGCTCATCCTTATAGACAGCGAAGTCCAGTCCGTTGGTGAAGGAGAAAATCAGCTTTGGGGCTTCCATTTCTGCAGGGTAGATTATGGTTGTCAGTCCCAAGTTATGCTTCTTTTCTTTAGGACGAAAAGAGAGGAATTGAAAAGAGTCTGAACACATTCTTGTTCATGTATTTATAAGAAGGAATCATTTATTAAAAGAATCATTTATAAAAGGGTTTGTTTATTTAGAACGGAATGTTCAAAGGTGTAGAAAAGGTAAGGAATCTGATTCAGAGTTGGAAAGGAAAAGAAAGTCTTATGCAAGACTTCTCGACTCGAAGGATCACTCCTAAACTAACACCTATCGAGGGTCCACCCCACCTCGAAATGAGGTAAAAGGATCTCGGAACCTCTCTCGTTTAGGGGTGTCTAAACAGTGGCTCCTAAATCCGAGAGAATGTTGGCTATACTTGTTCAAGGTAGAAATGAACATAGCATCCCAACGGAAAGAAGGGTAGTTTGACCCATTAAGGACATGGATACACTACCGATTTTTGAAAGCAGAATTATCTGATTATAATGGAGAGAGGAATAACTTCCCCAGCGGAGTCGCCAGAAGTTTTCAGCATATTTTTAGGTTATGTGTTTTATTTTGAAAAAGGGGGTCGCCTAACAGAAGTTGTCGGCGAATTTTTAATTTAGTTTAAATAAATAATTTTGAAAAGTAGTATTTGATTTTGAAAATAATTTTAAATTTGAAGGTTTTAAGATATGAGATTAAACCGATCTCACATCCCAAATATTTTATATAAATGAGCACCGCACCATAAACCATGTATCTATCCCTAAGGATAGGCACACTGCTTGATGGTGGGGCTCGATTAAATAAACTAGAAGATTTGTGACATCTGTTTGGTCTGCGAACCAATTTTATAAGCCGACAAATTCCTCGTTTAATATGAAAGCATTAAACGAGGTTTATATTACCTGGGTTCTTTAAAATTCCCTATAAGGGCAAGCCCCTATAGTTAATTACATCTTAAGTGACGGGAATCACCTAAGAAAACTCTCGATAATGATCAATAATTCTGCTCTCAAGAATTTCAAAGTTTAAGTTCTCAAAGGATTGAATTTTGGAATTTCAATAGGGAATGGATCAAATTTGGAACATTTTGTTTTGGGAATTCAAAGAAAGAAAAGTAGGAGAAATCACAGATTCGAAGTGAACTTCGGTAATTTCCCGACTATCCTATTGTTCGGTTTAGATTTAGGAAAGTCCTAATGTTTATTTAATGTTTTAATCTTGCCAATTTTAATTAATTAGGGCTTATATTTATATGACAGAATCATACAAATAACCTCAAAGATGTGAGGGTTTATGTCGTATTAGACGACTACCTCGGAATCCTAAGACCGGTTAGGGCTTAATTTGCAATGCAAATGCCTAACAAAAGGTTGAGGATTTATGTTGTACTAGGCAAACTACCTCGAAATCCTATGGCTTGGTTGTTTAATTCTAAGAAAGTTTTGCTGATGTAGATTCAAGTTTTGCTGACGACGATGGCCGTGCTCGCCCACCATGCTCCGAGCTCCTTGTTGTTGCGAGAGGTTTAGTTTTAGAAGTCATAAATCAAGAGATGAGAAAAGTGTTTTGGTTTAGAGATAATCTTAATTTCCAAGTGTTTTTTGTGTTTTAATTAAAACAAATCTTAAAGTTGATTATAACGACACCGGTTAAGATCCCACGGTTCCATCCTTCCGGCATCATTATTTTTATCGGATTCACTTAGTCCAGATGAATTTGCTAAACTCAACTCGAATGAGTTCCACACTTTCATTTAGACCGTGGGAAATCCCGTTAGCAACACGTAGGTTACATCATCCGAGGTATTCCGGATCATCCAACATGACGTTTTAATTTAGTTGTAATTGTAGTTTTGTGTTCCGTTTGTGATTAAATTTTGAGTTGTTTTATATTTTGAAATGTTGTGGCGGTGAATTTTATCTTGCAATGGCTTTTAATTTAGTTTTGGTTTCGGTTTTAGGGACTATCCTAAAGGTGTGAGTTTTCATGCAACAATTGTTTATCATGCGGGAAAAGTAAGTACAATGCGGTTAAATAAATTACAATAATGTAAATTGCAAGAAAGTAAATTGCAATAAAATAAAAGCGTACTCGGAGGTCTTCCCGTCATCCCATGTCGCACTTAAAACAAAATTAGAATATTTAAGCAAGTTCCTAGGTAAAGCTAAGGTAAGGGTTATGGTTTTCTACCGAATTCCTAATGCTATAGCTAGTCATTTCCTATGACGTCTAGGTTCCTTGTATTTTTGTTTTGAAGACGATTTTCTTCATCAAAGAACAATTAAATTCAATTGTTCTTATGAACATCCTATCATATCGAGGAAGTGCTTAAGACAAATCTTAAACATCTTTTCAATATTTCTAGGATTGTTTTAAGTCCAAATGAATTCAATTGCACAAATGAATTAATCATCCGAGAATCTCAAGTTTTGTTATCTTGCTCAGTGAACTAGGACATTTGAATATCCTATAAGTGAAGTAACATTTCATTTAATGTTCTGTTTAGGAGTTATGATAGCTAAAACTTTCGAGGGTAAATTGGTGTTCAAATGGTTTGTGATTTAGTTTAATTTCAATTAATGGGTTTAAATTTGGAATAGTGTTCAAGTTATTTTAGATTTATTTTGAATTCTTTATGTTTCTGGTGATGTTATATTTAATTCAACTTAATTTAATTTAATTTAATTTAATTTAATTTAATTCTATTCAATTTAGTTTAGTTTGATGTTAACTTAATTTAGTTTGATTTGATTTAATTTTAATTTAATCTGATTTAATTTAATTTAATTTAATTTAATTTAATTTAATTTATTTATTTAATTTAATCTTTAATATGATTTAACTTAATTTAATTTGATTTTTTTATTTAATTTAATTCAATTTAATTTAACTCATTTAATTTAATTTAATTTACTTATTTAATTTAATTTAATTTAATCTTTAATTTAATTCAACTTTTAATTTTAATTTAATTTAATTTAATTTAATTCAATTTAATTTACTTAATTTAATTTAATTTTTAATTTAATTTTATTTTTAATTTTAATTGAAATTTTAAAAGAGTTTAATAATTTTAATTTTAGTTTAATGATTAAGTCTTTTAATGTTTTGAATTTGAGTTATCATTTTAATTAAGAATTGAATATTAATGAGATAATTAATTTAGGGATTTTTAAATTAAAGAATAAATCTCTTCCTAATAATATCCCTATTTTAATAATTCCAATTTTATTATTCTTCCAAATTTAATCAATTATTTAATTAGGGTTTAATTATTTTAAATTGCTTAATGGATTTCTACCTTTTAATTATTTAAATTTCAATCATCCAAATCAGATTAGGATCAAATATTTTACTTATTAATTTTTTTTATTAAACCAAAAGTTTTAATTAAGGATTAAAATTTTAACTACCACTTTACCCTTTAAGCTTAATAATTTTATAACTCACTAAATTGAACTCAAATGAACTTGAAATTTTTATGTGACTTCACTCATATGTCAATAAAGACATGAGAGGAGAAAATGTGATTTTTCTGTATTTAATTTATTTATATAATTATTTTTCGTAGAAAATAGAGATTTCCAAGGAAAATTTAATAACATGACCAAGGGAAAGTTTCTGTCCTTAAAAAAATTAGGGGACATTCCTAATGACCAGAGGACCACTTGGACCAATTTTGGTGATTTTTTGAATTATATTATTTTTATTATAATTATTTTAAGTTTTGGAGTGTTAATTAATTTAAAAATAAAATAAATGTTGAAAAATGAATTTTATATTTTTCAAAAATCTCTCTGATATCAAGGAAATCAGAGAATCAAATTTTGCAATTTTCTGATTTTTCTATGATTTATTATAATTATTTTAGTTAAAATGCTAGAAAATACATTTTTTTAATTTTAAAATTACCCTAGAGCTTTAAAATTTGATATCTCACTAAATAGACCTAAGAAAAATATGGGGTTTGTTTCTAAGTGATTAAAATTCAAAATGTGACATTTTGGTGAATTTTATTATTTTTGTGATTTTTATTATTTTTTAATTATTAAAAATATTAAAATAATATTAAAAATCAACTTTTTTAGAAAATTGAAATTTTAATTTTCTTAAATTCCCCTAACATCAGAGAGGCTCCAAAACCAATTTGGTGAATTTTTGAAAGATATTTTGAAAGTTATGAATCTTTAAAGTTTAAAATGACTAAGTGGCTTAATCAACCCATTTAAGTAGAGCTAACCAAGTCCAATTGACCTCAAATTTTTATGGTGGGTTCCCCTGATCCTAAAGGTCAGTGGAGAATTGATTTCAAGTCAATTTTATGTATGGTTAGCTCTAATTAATTAGAGATCCATTTTGGGTGTTTAAGCCAATTAGGGTTGTTTTAAATGAACTAACTCAAAACCTATTTTTCCTAGGGTCCTCTCGGTCATAAGGAACATCACCAAATTTTCCTAGAATTTATTTCACAACATGCTATTTATTGGAATTAAAATACTCAAAACAGTAACATGAATTTGAAAAATCAATAACTTTTCATAGGGATGGCCTCCGACTTTGGAAAATTCGGGGAATGTTCCTAAATTCAGAGGCTTCAAAAGCCCTATGGTCTCATGCCATGGTGAATTGTATACAAGCATGGAGAATTAAAAATATGCAGAGAGTAAATAAATTATTAAAAATAAAATACATGATGAAATTAAATAATTTCTTTTTCACATTATTCTCCTCTGTTCACTGAGCAAGAGGGTATTTTTATTTTATTTTTATGATTTTCCTACACAAAGTTATGAATTTTTGAAGTTTAGGGAATTAAATAAATAGAAAATACCCCTAATTTTATATTTATCCACGCGGCGCCGCGTCATCCTCGGCATCTCCGAACGCACACGCGTCGCGCTCCCATTCGACGCCGCCGCTTGAGTCAGCAGGCCGGGCCCCGCGGTTCTCGTACCGTCTCCTGGTTCGACGCCATCTGAGCTGTCCGTCCGCGCGTGTATTGAATGGACGGCATCCGTTCATCGTCCCCGAGCGTCCTCACTCGAGAGCCGTCCACACTAAATCCCTAAGATCTCACTCGATACTCAATGGATTTTCATGTTCTTATGCTCTATGGATTCGTCTTGAGAAGACGAACACATCCATACGGTTTATGTGGGATGAAATTTATGCAATAAAAATGGAGAATGTTCAGAAGCTCGGGAAGAAGAGTGAGGCCATACCTTTGCTCAGAGAAGTGTGGCTTCAATCTGAGTGTTGTTGCACCTTCGATTGGATCCCAGCAAGCTCCAGATGAAGTCTCCTGGTCTGGTGAATTGCCTAAGTAGGATTTCGACCACAGCCGACCACAAAGCTTGGAGGCTGGAGCAACTGGGTGGCCTGGAGATGGGGCTTTTGCTGGTGGACACCTTCCCTTGGTCTGGTGAAGGTGTAGAACCAATCAATTTGGGGATTGGCTCACTGTGGAGAAGTGTCCCGGTTTTGGGCTTGGATTTCAACTCTGAAATTGAGCTCACGAGAGAAGAAATGGTAGGGGGATTTCAGTGGGGATCAAGTGCTCTGTGTATGGGGAGTAGTCTGGAACAATTTTGGCAGAGTTTCCTTAAGGTTTGTTTCAGCACTTCCAATGGCCGTGAGGGGTGGTGTTTAAATAGGAGAGGGTGGAGGGCCTCCCAGGGAGAGTTAGGGCTTGGGATCAGCTGCTCTTGGCAAGAGAAGAACAGCTATAATGGCCACTGGGGATGGGGCAGCTCGGCAAGGGAGAATTCCAAAGTTGGCTCACATGTGAGCTCTCGGCCATGGTATTTTCCGGCGGCCTGGTGGCCGGCCGGCCAGGCTTGGGTCACCCTCAAGGTCAGGTGGGTCAGGGCTGGAACTTGGTGCAAGCAATTGGCAAATGCCATGTGTAAAGGGCTTGGATTGAAATGGAATGGGGGGAAGACCATTTTGGGTTCAAATGAGTCAACCCATGGTTTTGGGTTAGGTTTACCACCCAAGGCCTGGTCTTGGGCCGAAAAAGATCACTTGGGTCGCCCAAGAGAGAATGGTGTGGTCTCCATCCATGATGAGGTGGCTAAGCATTGTTTAGTGTGTGACATGCTTAAGGTAAAAAAGGGTTTAAGAAGGATTAGGAAAGGGGGCCCTCCTTTTGCCATTAATGGCTTGATCACATGTCAAGCCTCCCATGGCTTCATGTGGCTTGTCCATGGCTTGCATGGCTCACCTTTGGCTTGGGAAAAGTGGAGTCAATTTCATGGAAATAGATTTTAGGAATTTTTTGGTAATTTGATGGAAATTTGTATGAAGCTTGATTTGGAATGATTTGATGATGAATTTAGGACTTACGGAATGGCTTTTATTAAGTGGATGGCAAGTGGAGATGTCATGTGGGCTTTAGAGTAAATTTTGGGCTTTTTAAAATGGTTTTAGATGGGCTTTTAAGATGGTTAAGGAAAGTGGGCTTTTGAATTTTAAAATGGATTTTGGGATGAAATTTTGGTAAAGGCTTGGGCCAAATAATTGTTGGGTTTAGCTCATTGATGTGTCATGAGTGACTTGAAGCAAATTGGGGGTGATTTGGGTTTGAATTGGGTTGAATTTGGGTTCTTTTGGTGAATGGGCCAATATAGGTCCAAGTGGGCCAAGTTGGGCCAATGTTGGGCTAGGGTTGAAATTGATGTAAAATTAATGTTGAAAAATGTTTATGGGAGTGTTTCAAATAGGTTTTGACTTTGATTGGGCTTTGATTTTGGGGTTTGGGCTCATTTGGGTTAGGATTGGGTTTAGGTCAAAATTGGGCCTTTTAGCTTTGGATTGAATTTGAGTGGGGTTTGGGTCTAAATTTTGGGAAAATCATGTTAGTGTTTTATTTTTAGGGATGTTAAGGAAGGTTTAGAAAAGATTTGGGGTTAATTGGAGTAGAATTGGGTGAGTTTGGGTTAGTTTGGGTCATGGGTCCAAATTGGGCTTTAAGGCCAAAAGTGAAATTGGATCCAAATGTCAATCAAATTGGACTTAGATTTGGTCTAGATTGGTGTTGGAAATGTTGAATTGAAGTTTAGAATTGAATTAGACCAGAATTTGGGTCAATAGGATAGGTTAGGTTTGACATTGGGTTCACTTAGGGTTAAAAAGGGTCAAGTTGGAGGTTTTGACTAAAGTAGGGTAAATTGACAAAATTGGCCCATGGTGTAGTTGAACAAAATGAAATTGGGAATATTTGGGATTTTCTGGAATTTTCTGGGAATTTTCTGAATTTTTGGGATTTTAGGTCAAGAGGGGTATTTTGGGTATTTGGAGGGTATTGGGAGGTATTTTTGGAATTTTTGGTATTTTTGGGTATGGATAATCAATTTGAGTGATGTGGAAATGTTTGGGATTGGTTTTGAGAAATTTTGGGTAATTTAGGTGATTTTGAAAATTTTGGGTAGTTTCAAGGGCATTTGGGTAGGTTAGGCGGGTGTAGGGTCCCGGGGGTCAAAAATTGAAAATTTGGAAAATTCAAAAATTTGGAAAATTGAAGATTGGGTAAATTGAAGATTGGGTAAATTTGAGTGGAATGAAATCATTTTGGTTGAGCTGTGAAGCCACATCAAGCCCCCATGAGCCATGAAGGGACTCATTTCAGGCATTCACTATGTTGTTCCTAACCCTCTTAGCCAAGGGCTTAGGGGTTAAGGACCATCCATGTGAATCACCTACATGAGTCAGGAGGTCAAGTTAGGTATGGGTGTGGTTTTAGGAGGTGTGTGAAAGTGCAGTGTATAAAATGTAGTGTGTGTGTAAGTCGGCCCCTCACCGGACCGAGCCACCTGGGCGGTCCTAAGGCCAAAAGTCCTATAGGAACTCATCCTTTAAACTTCCACATTTGATTTCAACCCTCTAGGTGATTAGGGGTCTACGGTCAAGTTTGTGGAGTTTGCGGGGAGTTTCGAAGTGGTTTGAAATTCTAGAAGGTGGATCCCAATTCTAGTCCTCTAAGATAGTCAAAGGAAAAGCCTAAGGCTAGATCCTAAGTACTAAAAAGAAGAAGAGAAGACCTCATCAAAAATGAGGTCAACAGTCTATTACTATGCCCTTAAGACTTTAGTGGGTATATTTATATTTTAGAAAAAGAAGTTAAACTGACTTTTATGATTATGATCAAAATATTGATATATCATTAAACCACTGATTAGGGGTTTTAAATCATTAAATATCATCTTCCAAAGATGAACCTACCCCTAACTTAGGATCATTTAATTTTAATTATCTTCATAATTAAAAGAATTTAAAGAAATCACAGATTTATCTTTTAATATGACAAAAGTGAGATTGGTTTCTACCATTTATCCCTTTATGTTTCAATCATTCAATCATGTTAATTAAGATCATTCATTGCCTATTTTTCACTTTAATTAAGCCTAAATATTGATTAAGGCTAAATTTTTCAAAATTACAACTTTTACCCCTAAGGCCTTAATACTTTATAATTAATTAAATTTAACTCAAATGACTTTGAAATTTTTATGGCACCCTACCGATGGGTCAATTAAAATATAAAGGAGAAAATGTGATTTTTCAAACATTTATTTAATTTATCTAATTATTTTTTACACAAAAATAGGGATTTTCAAACATAATTTTATAATTCAATTAAAACAAAATATTTGTTTTTAAGAAAATACTGGAGGTTCACCTAGACCAGGGAACCACTTAGACCAAATTTTATGATTTTTTGAATTTTAATTTTATTATTATAATTAATTTAAATTTTGGAGTATTAATTAAATATAAAATATTAATTAATTTAAAAATTAAGTTTTTTAATTTTATTAAATCTCTCTGAGGTCTGGGGACTCAGAGAAACAATTATAATATTTTTGTTATTTATATTTCATTTATTAGAATTATTAAAGTGAGAAATTAGGGAAAAATCAATTTTTAAGTTTTAAAAATTATTATAAACCATTAAAATTTAATATCTTTACTTAGACGCTTAGGAAAATTATTCAATTGTTCATAAGTGATTAGGAGGCAATATAGAATGTTTCCATCAATTTTATTAATTTTATAAGTTTTATAAATTTTTAAATTATTTTAATATTTAAAATAAATTTAGAAATAGAAATTTTACTTTAATGCTAATTTTATTTTTCTTATGTTCCTCTTATCACAGTGAACACCGAAAACTAATTTGGAAATTTTTTAAGTTGTATTTTAATTATTAAAATTATTTTAATGCCAAAGGTGATATTTAACTTAGAAAATTCATTTAAGTAGCCAAATCAATTCTAAATATCTTCAAACTTTTTATGACGGTTTTTCTGATCCTAAACCAAAGCAGGGAAACATTTTTAAGTTATTTTCATTTATATTTAACTCAATTTAATTTCTTTTTAGTTTTAGGTTTTAATAGAAATTAGATTATTATTAATGATTTAAATCAAGATTATATTTTTTTATGATCCCCTGGTCACATGTAACCTACCAAAATAATCTTATATATATTTTTATGAGTATTTTAATTTTTTTAATTTTTAAACCAAAACAAGGGTGATTATCTTGAAAATTAGGGATCTCCACGTAGGGATCTCTCCGACTTTGGAAAAAATTAGGGAAGATCCCCAAGACAAATGGAACAAAAGACTTAAATTCATGGCATGGTGAAATGTCTATGTTTATGAAGAATCCAAATACTAAATATTATATTTACTTAATTAAAAATAGAATATACATCTAATAAACATGGAACCATTTCCATATTGTTCTCCTTTGTTCACTGAGCAAGAAGGTCTTTTCTTTTATATTTATGGTTTTTCTATGCCAAGTTATGGATTTTTAAATTTGAACTGATTTAATTAATTAAATAATTCCAAGTTTTCCTACTTAAACACGCGTTCGCCAGCTCAACCTACTGTGCTCCAAAACTCTGCGCAGTACAATGCTACTAGACGCCGCCATCTGAGTTAGCTCCACGTTTTATGCATAACAATTCCTTTCGATGCAATCCCTACTCTTCATTTGATACACGTGTGATCCAATGGTCCCTTATCTTTGTATTCAACTGGTGTGCATAGATTTCAAACTCTAAAACTAATATCTCACTTGATACTCAACCCATTCACTTTGGGTTTTTTTTTCTAAAGATTCAACTTACCTAGAAGAACCTATCTATATGACTAACATAGCCTGAAATCAACCTAACATGCATGGAGAATCGAAACAAGCTCCTAAAGGGAGAGAGTTCAATACATTTATCTGAGAGGGGAGGCCTCAATCAGATGGTTGTAGCAGCTTTGATTGGACCCAACGAATCTCTCGACGAAGCCTCTTGCTGTGGTGAAGTTTTTGAATCCAAATTTGATCAAACTCGAATTTGTGTGCTGATCAAATTCTGGTATGGTGGCTCTTTTGGATGGGGCTTTGAAGGTGGAACTTCTTCTCCTACTATGGTAATAGTGTAGAGCAAGTTAGGTTTTAGGCAGTGGGGAGATGCAATTGAGATTGTCCTGATTTCGAGCTGAAATTTCGAGTGGAGAAATTGTCTCGGGGCACAGAGCTTGGGTCGCTAGAGACAGTGGGGTTGAGTTAAGGGAGGTCTGGATTAGCTCTGGTGAGGTATTGGCAGGGCTTCCTTAAGAAATTTTCAGCATCCCCATTTAGTCGTGAAGGATGGTTTCTATTTAAATTCATCAATCACTTAAATTTCTAAACAAGGGGAAAGATACTTTTTCTGAATAGTTAAGACTTATTTAGCAATTAGTTTAATTTCTTGCACTTTCAATATGTATTAATTTTCTACTTAGTTAAGTTACCTAATTAAAATACTTAGTTTACTTTATTGCGCTTAAATTTAGAATTCCAAATTTTCGTATACTATTTTAAAATTTTTATTATTATTATTTTAAAATTAGTTGTTATTTAATTTTCTATTTCCCTGTGGGATCGATAACCAGGACTCCACTAGAGCCCTGTATTACTTGATACGATACGTATACTTGCGTAGCATCCACAACAATTACAATTCTATACATATAATATAGCGGGGTCAAGTTTTTGGCGTCGTTGCAATTAAATTAAAAAAATCATAATATAAAATTGTGGGTCACTAATCAATGTCACAATAATCATCACATTATGATTGGAAAGGAGGAAGACTCTTTCTTGCAACCAAACTTTATGATAAATTTAGTCTTTTGTTAGTTTAACTTGCTAGAGTTTCGAACGTAGTTAGGTACTACAACTATTAGTCTTTATTTTAAGAATTAAACTTACTTGCAATTGTGTTGTGATTCGATAAGTGATTTCTGTGCTACACCATAAAATTGAAGCCTCCCTGTGGGATCGATATTCTAAGACTCCGCTAGAGCCCTATATTACTTGAGCGATACGTATACTTTCATTTAATTGTGTGATTCATTATTAAGCTAAATCAATATATATATCTAAATATGAGTTCATTAATTTTGGCAAATTAAAAAAGTCACACCAAGTTTTTGGCGCCGTTGCCGGGGAGGTACAGTAAAAAAAATAGTAACTGTTAAAATTTAATTTTTTAGTATTTGAAATTCTATATTTGAATTGCAAGTCATAATTGTGTGTGTCTGTTTATTATTAGTGTGATTGTTGTGTTTGTATGTGTAGTATTAGATCTATAGGTTTAGTGCCTCACGATTCTGAATTAGAGTGTACTAGTAGAAAAATTTGAAAACAACAAAAATAATATGCAAATCCTCACAAAATGGCAAACAATTTAAACAATCAAAACGAAAATATACCAATACCTTTAAGAGATTATGTTAATCCAATAGCAGATGAAATTCACTTAGCTATCCAAAATCCTGATGTTGCTGCTAATTCATTTGAGCTTTAACCTGTTATTATCCAAATGGTACAGAAAAATTAATTTGGTGGAACACCTAATGAAGATGTTAATTTACATCTCACTAGTTTTCTAGAACTGTGTGCTATTTTTAAATATGATGGAGTGTCAAATGATGCTGTTAGACTTAGACTTTTTCCTTTTTCACTAAGGGATAAGGCTAAGGTGTGGTTAAATTCGCTAGCACCTGGATCTATCAGAACTTGGGGAGAGTTTTCACAAAAGTTTCAGTCAAAATGTTTTCCTCCATCCAAAACTGCTAAGCTGAGGAATGATTTCACATTTATTAGGTAGTTTGATGGAGAATCCATATATGAAGCTTGAGAAGGATTTAAAGAACTTCTGAGGAAGTTTCCACAACATGCTTTACTAGATTGGTTAATATTTCAAACCTTTTATAATGGATTAGTGGGATCTTTGAGATAGATTATTGATGCTACTGCTGGTGGATCATTAATTTCAAAACTTTTTGATGAAGCATGTTTGTTAATTAAAGAGATGGCTACTAATAATTTTTAATGGCCCTCTGAGCAGGTAAATCTTAAGAGAGTAGTCGGTATTCATGATTCTGATGCGTTAACTATGATAATCTCTCAAATTGCTGCACATCCTAAGAAAATAGGTCAATATGGAATGAATTATTCTCCAACATTGAATGTTATAAATAACAGAGTCAATAGCCTTTATTCGAATAATTATAATCCTGAACTTTAACTTGAATAACACTAATGTTGTTGATAACCCACAATGGGGAAACAAACCTATGAATCCAATTAGAAATCTGAACAACCAAGGAAATACCAATTATAGTCATTCTTATCCTCTTGGTTTTAATAATAATCAACAATTCAAGGAGAAGTTGTCTACTGAAGAAATGATTCTGAATATGGGTAATCAAATTCAAGCTCAAAACGATGCAATGAAGAACATTGAGAATCAATTGAGACATATCTTTACTGTGCTTAATAATAGACTTTTTGGAAATCTTCCTAACAATGGTGAGATTAACCCAAAAGATCAAAACAAGGATCAAATTAAGGCTATTCAATTAAGGAGTGGAAAAGAATTAGAACCAAGAGTTCAAAAAGAAGTCGAAGTTGAAAGAGAGGAAGTGAACATTGAGAAATGTTCTAATAAGATATATAACCAAACGAATATCTGCTAGAACCAATGAAGATAACTGTTGAAAATCCACCTCCTCCTTTTCCTCAAAGACTAAAAAACCGAACATGGATAACATATTTACAATGTTTTTGGAAATTCTTAAGAAATTAACGATTAATATTCCCTTTATTGAAGCATTAGAGCAGATGCATGATTATGCAAAGTTTATGAAGGATATTCTTAAAAATAAAAGAAAGTTTAAATACCATGAGACTGTTGCACTTAGCAGTGAGTGTAGTGCAATTATTCAGAAGAAGCTTCTAGAAAAATTTAAAGACCCAAATAGTTTCACTATCCCGTGTGCTATAGGTGAGAAAATTTTCGGAAGAACTTTATGTGATCTTGGAGCTAGTATTAATCTTATGCCTTTATCAACTTTCAAAAGATTGGGAATAGGAGAAATTTCACCTACATCTGTGACTTTTCATCTGGTGAATCATTTTTACAATTATCCTAAAGGAGTTGTAGAAGATGTATTAGTAAAAGTGGATAAATTTATATTTCCTGTGGACTTTATTGTATTAGATATTGTTGACCTCATTTTTATTGAGGTCTGATCTCTCTCTCCTTAGTGCTTAGGATTTAGCCATAAGTTTTCCCTTTGGCTATCCTAGAGGACTAGAAATGGGACCCACCACTTAGAAATTCAAACACTTCTTGGCTCCCTTCAAACCCCACAATTTTGATTGTAAACCCCCAGGCCACTTGGAGGGTTAAGATCAAATGTGGAGGTTTAAAGGATGAGTTCCTATAGGACTCTTTAGCCTTAGGATTACCCTGGGTGGTCTGGTCTTGGTGAGGGTAAGCTTGCACACACCACACTCTCACACACATTCTAAACCCTAAAACTACTTTCAACGAACTCAACTTTCTGACTCATGTAGGTGATTCATATGAATGGACCTTAACCCCTAAGCCCCAGGCTAAGAGGGTTAGGAACAACATATTGAGTGCCTAAAATGAGTCCTCTCATGACTCTTATGAGCTTAATATGGCTTCATGGCTCAACCAAATTGTTTCATTTCACTCACACCTAATTAATCTTCATTTTTTCTTAGATTTCAATTTTTTAACCCCTAGGACCCTAAACACACCAAACCTACCCCAAATTGCCCAAATTGCCCCTATAACCCCAAAACTCTCCAAAATTTCCCAAAATTTACCCAAAATTCCTAAAAATCCTAAAAAGTATTTTGAAACAATTCTCACCTTTTAAACCCGCCAAAATACCCCCAATACCCTCTAAATAACCTCCAAATACCCAAAATACTCTTTTAGCCCAAAATCCAAAAATTCCAAAAATTCCCAGAAAATTCCAGAAAATCTCAAATATTCCCAATTTCATTTTATTCAACTAAACCATAGATCTATTTTGTCAATTTAGCCCACTTTTACCAAAACCCTCAAATTGATCCTTTTTTAACTGAAGTGGACCCAATGTCCAACCAAACCACTCCAACTGACCTCAATTTTGATCCAATTCAATTATAAACTTCAATTAATATGCGTAATATCAATTTAAACCAAATCCAAACCAAATTTTATTAACATGTGGATCCAATCTCAATTTGAAGCTTAAAGCCTAATTTTGGCCCATGACATAAACTTGCCCCAAACCAACCCAACTCAACTCCAATTAGCCCCAAATATTTTATAAAACCTTCCTAACATCCCCACAAACAAAACACTAACTTGATTTGCCCCAAATTTTGAACCCAAACTTCACTCAAGCCTAACCCAAACAAAAAATCTCCAATTTGGCCTAAACTAAGCATGAACCCAAATAGGCCCAAATCTCAAAATTAAGACCTAACCAAAATTGAAAAACTCTTTGTTACTCCTCCATAAACATTTTACAACATTAATTTTACATCAAAACTAACATTAGCCCAACCTTAGCCCAAGTTAGCCTAATTTGACCCACTTTGGTCTTATTAATAAACCTAATTCAACTCCAAATTACCCCAAACTTATTCCAAATCATTCATAACACATTCCTAAACCAATTGCAACATTTATTTGGTATAATCTTTTACAAAATTTTCATCTAAAAGTTCATTTTGAAACCTAAAAAGCCCACTTCCATAAGACATTTTAAAAGCCCATTTTTTCATTAAACTTAAAAGCCCAAAATTGGCTCCAAAGCCCACATGACAATTTCTTCTCATCACCCCTTTAATTTATATCATCCCTAAGTTTTTAATTCATGATAAAATGATTCCAAATCAAGCCTCATGCCAAAATCATTCCTAAATGCCAAAATTTCTAAAACCTACTTCCATGAAACTAAGCCAAGCCATGAGCAAGCCATGGAGCTTTGTGTCAAGCCACATGAAGCCATGTGAGCCCATTCCACCTCACCATGCCATTAATGGCAAAAGAGGGAGTTTCTTTCTTAAACCTTCACTAAACCTTTTTAACCCCATTCATGTTACACTTTAACCAAGCTTAGCCACATCACCTTGGATGGGAACTTCACCACCCTTTCCTAGCTGGTAGAAGTGACTCTCCCTCAGCCCAAAGTCAAGCCTCGGGGGGTGCACCAAGCCCCAAAACATGACCTGACCCATTTGAGCCCAAAAGAGCCACTTCCCCCATTCCATTTGAATCAAGTCCTTTACACATGGCCAATGCTAATTATTTGCACCAAACCCCAACACTGACTCCCCTAACCATGAGGGTGACCTGACTCTAGCCGGCCAGCCACCACAGCCGCCGAAAACTACCAGGCCGAGAGCCTTATTTGGATTCAAAAAAATCAAACTTGCTTGCTGAGCTGTCCCAAAAATAATGGCCATTATGGCTGTTCTTCTTCTCCCCCAAGCAGTAGATCCTAGCCTCCAAACCACCCTGGGAAGCCCTCTAGCCATGCTTATTTAAACACCATCACCACACGGCCAAAAGAGGTGCTGAAACAAACCTTACCAAAACTCTGCCAAAATTACTCCACACCCTTCTCCTAACATAGAGCACTTGATCCCCACTGAAATCCAGCCCTAAAACCCTCTCTTTGAGCTCAATTTTTGAGTTCAATTTTGAGCCCAAAAATAGGATACTTCACCATGTGAGCCAATCCTCAAATTGATTGACTCTACACCTTCACCAAACCAAGAGAAGAAGTTCCCCAGCAAAAGCCCCCTCACCAAGCTGGCCATTCCTTCTATCGGCCAAGCTTTGAAATCAGACTTGGTGGAAATTGGGTCTAGACATTTCACCAGGACCAGAGGCTTCATCCCTAGGCTCCCTCAGCTCCAAGGAATGTGCCAAGCCCCTCTAATTGAAGCTTCACTTCTCAGAGCCAAGGTATGGAACTCCTCCTTCCTGAGAGCTTCTTTCGATTCTCCATTTTGTTTGAGTCGATTTCAACGCATGTTAGCTGTATGGATTTCTAGCTCTCGTTTAGACGAATACATAGGATCAAATTTCATGTAAATTGGTTAAGAAATGAGGCAGATCTTAGGGTTTTTGTGTGGACGGCTCTCGGGACACACCAGTCGTAGACGATGACCAGAAACCGTCGGATCGCGCGTGTATCGAATGGACAATCTAGATTGTATCGAACAGAGGCATGGAGTGGAACCGCGGGGCCACGTGGCACTGAGGTGGAAGGCGGCTTCGAAAGGAGGCACACCGCTTTGAAAGTTCAGTGCTGCTGAGGTTGACGCAGCGCCGCATGGATAAGTAGAAAAATAGGGTATTTTTTATTTATTTAAATGCTCTGAACTTCAAAAAATTATAACTTTTTTCATAGAAAAATTACAAAAATAAAAGAAAAATACCCTCTTGCTCGGTGATCAGAGGAGAATAATGTGGAAAAAGAATTAAGTTAATTTGTTGAGTCCATGATTTTTAATGATTTAAATGCTCTCTGTGATGTTTTAATTCTCTATTTGCATACACAATTCACCATGGCATGAGACTGTAGGGCTTTTGTAGCATCTGTTCTTGGGAAAATTCCCTGAATTTTTCAAGACCAGAGGCCATCTCTATGGAAAGTTATTGATTTTCCAAATTTATGTGTCTGTGTTGGAATTTTAATCCCAATAATTAACATATTACTTTGAAAAATCTAGGAAAATTAGGGGAAGTATCTTAAGACCAGAGGACCCTAGGAAAATTATGGTTTGATTTAATTCCTTAAAAATAACCCTAATTAGCCTAAACACTCAAAACTGAACTTTAATTAAGTAGGAGTAACCACACATCAAAATCACTAGAAAATAATTATCCACTGTCACCTAGTGTGTAGAGAACCTCACATAAAAATTTCAAGTCAATTGGAAATGATTTAGGCCATTAAATGAATTAATTAAGTGACATAGCCATTTTAAAATTAAAAAATTCATAAAACCCAAAATACACTTTAAAAATTCACCAAATTGGTTGTGGGGCTTCTCTAATATCAGAAGAGTCTAATAAAATTAAAGCTGGAATTTTCTAAAAAATTTTCATTTTTAACTCTATTTTTAATATTTTAATAATGAAAAAATTAAAAAAATCACAAAAATATTAAAATTCATAAAAATGTCATATTTTGTCCCCTAATCACGTAGGAACCAACCAAATATTCTTCCTAAGTCCCTAGGTTAAGATATTGAATTTTAACGGCTTAAGACAATTTTTAATATTAAAAAATGGATTTTCTAACCTTTGCACCAAATTAATTCTAATAAATCAAAGAAAAATCAGAAAAATATAAAATTTATTTCTTTGAGTTCTTTAAGGTCAAAAATATTTAAGAAAAATATAAAACTTAATTTTCAACTTCCATTTTAAATAACCAAATTAAAATAATTTCTAAGACAATTTAATAAAAAATAATAAATAATTTTTAAATAATATAATTAATTAGAAAAACAATTTTAAAATGACATGATTCATTCAAAACAATTAAAATTTAATATAATTAAATTAAAGCAATTTTAAAATAATTTAATCATCTTTAAATCAAAATTAAATTAATACAACTAAATTAAAATCAACTTCAAACTAATGCAATTAAATTAAATGTAACTAAAATTAAAGTTAAGACAATTTTAAAATAGCTAAGTCAACTTTTGAAATTACACAATCAAATTGAAATAACATAAGAAAATCATCATTAAACTAAAATATTATAATTAATCTTAAAGAAACCCGACTTAAATCTAAATAAGATGGTTAAGTTTCCTAATAACCTAACCTGCCCTAAAGGCTTCCACCCACATAATTCTTAAATGGATAATCAAACATCCAAACTCACTGAGCAAGAGTCAAATAAGATCAGAACATTAAAGTAACCTGGGTGATTGATTCATCACCACAATGAAATTATCTGAACTTAAAATAATCTCTACAATGTTTAAGAAAATGTTCAGAATTCAGTTCCGAGCACTTCTCTAACTTGATGGGATGTTTTAAAAGAACAGTGAGACTTCATTGTTCTTTGGTGAAGAAAATTATCCTTAATAAAACACAAGAACCTAGACGTCATAGGAAGTGACTAGCAATAGGATTAGGATCTTGGTAGACAACTAGAACCTTCCCTTAGCTTTTCTTAGGCGCTTTCCTTGAAATGTATAAATGCTCTGACATGTGTTTTATGTACAACTAGGAATGAAGAGAAGATCCACCAGGTACGCTTTTATTTTATTGCGATTTATTTACCTGCACTGTACCTTACTTCTCTTGCATGTTAAACAACAATGTCACCCTGCATGAAAACTGAAACTTTTAGGATAGCCACAAAACTGAAACCCAAAACTAAATTAAAATCAACACAAGATAAAATTCACCGCCACAACAATCAAAAGATAAAATAACTCAAAATTTAATCACAAACAGAACACAAAACTATAACTACAACTAAATTAAAACGTCTCGTTGGATGATCAGGAATCCCTCAGATGATGTAACCCACGTGTTGCTAACGAGATTTTCCACGGTCTAAATGAATGTGTGGAACTCATTCGGTTGAGTTTAGCAAATTCATTTGGACTAAGTTAATCCGATGAAAATAGCGGTGCCGGGATGACAGAACCGTGGGATCTTAATCGGTTCTGCTTAATCAACTTTAAGATTTGTTTTAATTAAAACATTAAGCCATCTCAATTTTCAACTTTTCTAAACCAACACACATCTTTCATCTCTTGATTTTCAATTTCTAAAACTAAACCTCTGCAACAACAAGGAGCTTGGAGCACAGTGGGCAGCACGACCATCTTCATCAGCAAAACTTGAGTCTACTTCAGCAAAACCTTTCTTAGAATTAAATAACAAAGCCATAGGATTTCGAGGTAGTTTGCCTAGTGCAATATAAATCCTCAACTTTTTGTTAGGCATTTGCATAATCATATTATGTAAATTAAGTCCTAACCGGCCTTAGGACTCCGAGGTAGTCATTTGGTACGACATAAACCCTCACATCTTCGAGGCTATTTGTATGATCAAGTCATACGAATATGAGTCCTAATTATTTAAAATTTGCAGGAATGAAACATTAAATAAACTCTCAAATTGAAACCAAACAATTGGATAGTTTGGAAAGTTGCCAAGATTCCTCTTAGATCCTCAACTTCTCCTACCTTTCCTCCTTTGGATTCCTAAAATAAACTGTTCCAAATTTGAGCTATTCCCTATTGAAATTTCCCAAAGTCCAATGATTTGAAAACCTTAAACTTTGAAATTCTTGAGAGCGAAACCACTGATCATTATCGAGAGTTTTCTTAAATGATTCCCATCATTTTAGGTGTAATTAGCTATAGGGGCTTGCCCTTATAGGGAACTTTAAGAACCTAGGTAATATAAACCCTGCTTAATTCATTTATATTAAGTAGGGGAACTTGTCGGCTTATAAATTGGTTCGAAGACAAAATGGATGTAATAAATCTTCTAGTTTATTTTAATGGAGTCCCATCATCAAACAATGTGTCTATTCTTCGGGATAGATACACAGTTTGTGGTGTGGAGCTCGTTTATATAAACTATTTGAGATGTGAGATCGGTTTGATTTAATATCTTAAAATTTTTAAATTTAAAATTATTTTTAAAATCAAATACTACTTTCTAAATTATACATATATTTAAATTAAATCAAAATTTTAAATTCACTAACAACTTCTGTTGGCGACCCCTTTTAAAAAAAAATAATACAACACAACCTAAAAAATATGCCGACAATTTTCGGCGACTCCGTTGGGGACTAGTTCCTCTCTCCATTTTGATAAGATGGTTTTGCTTTTATAAATCGGTAGCGAGTCCATACCCCTTTTGGATCAAACTACCATTCTTTCCGTTGGCATACCACGTTCATTTCTATCTTAAACAGGTATAGTCAACTCTCTTGGGTTTTTGAGCTACTGTTTAGACATCCCTAAACAGAGAGGTGTTGACCTCATTTTTAATGAGGTCTTCTTTTCTCTCTTTAGTACTTAGGATCTAGCCTTAGGCTTTTCCTTTGACTGTCTTAGAGGATTAGAATTGGTTCCCACCACCTAGAAATTCAAACCACTTCTTAACTCCCTGCAAACTCCACAAACTTGACTGTAGACCCCTAATCACCTAGAGGGTTGAAATAAAATGTGGAAGTTTAAAGGATGAGTTCCTATAGGACTCTTTGGCCTTAGGACTGCCCTGGGTGGCCTGGTCTGGTGAAGGACTGACTTACACACATACTACACCTATACACTACACTTTCACACACATCCTAAAAACACAACCATACCTAAGTTGACCTCCTGACTCATGAAGGTGATTCACATGGATGGTCCTTAACCCCTCAGCCCTTGGCTAAGAGGGTTAGGAACAACATAGTGGATGCCTCAAATGAGTCCCTTCATGGCTTATGTGGGCTTGATATGGATTCATGGCTCAACCAAAATGGTTTCATTCCACTGATAATTACTCAATCTTCATTTTTGCAAATTTTCAATTTTTGACCCCAGAGACCCTACACCCGCCTAGCCTACCCAAAGCCCTTGAAATTACCCAAAATTTTCAAAATTTCCAAATCACCCAAAATTACCTAAAATTAACCTTGAACATTTCCTCACCAATCAAGTTGATCACCCATAGACAAAAATACCAAAAATACCTCCCAATACCCTCCAAATACCCAAAATACCCCTCTTGACCCAAAAATCCAAAAATTCAGAAAATTCCCAGAAAATTCCATAAAATCCCAAATATTCCCAATTTCATTTTGTTCAACTACACCATGGGTTAATTTTGTCAATTTAACCCACTTTTGTCAAAACCCCCAATTTGACCCATTTTAACCCTAAGTGAACCCAATGTCAAGCCAAACCTACCCAATTGACCCAAATTCTTGTCCGATTCAATTCTAAACATCAATTTAACATTCCCAACACCAATCTAGACCAGATCCAAGTCCAATTTGATTGACATTTGAATCCAATTTCACTTTTGGCCTTAAAACCCAATTTGGACCAATGACCCAAACCTAACCCAAATTAACCCAATTCAAGTCCAATTAACCCCAAACCTTTTCTAAACCTTCCTTAACATCCCCAAAAACAAAACACTAACATGATTTACCCAAAATTTAGACCCAAACCCAACTCAAATTCAACCCAAAGCCAAAAAGCCCAATTTTGACCTAAACCCAAACCTAACCCAAATAAGCCCAAACCCCAAAATCAAAACCCAACCAAAGTCAAAACCTCTTTGAAACACTCCCATAAACATTTCCCAACATTTATTTTACATCAATTTCAACCTGAGCCCAACATTGGCCCAAGTTAGCCCAATTTGACCTACATTGGCCCATTTACCAAAGAGGTCCAAATCCAACCTAATTCAAGCCCAAACCACTTCAAATTTATTCCAAATCATTCATGAAACATTCATAAATTAAATTCAACACTTATTGCATCAAATCCTTTGCAAAATTCTCATCCTAAAATTTGTTTTGAAATCTAAGAGCCCACTCTCTAAACCATCTTGAAAGCCCATCCAAAGTGAAATCCAAAAGCCCAAAGCCCACATGACAATTCCTTCTCATCATCCCTTTAATTGGGATCAATTCCTAAGTCCCAAATCAATCATCAAATCAACCTAAATCAAGCACCATCTAAATTTTTCACTAAATTTCCAAAATCTCCAAATTCTTTTTTCATATAAATGGATCCACTTTTCCTAAGTCAAGGATGAGCCAAATGAAGCCACATGCAAGCCATGGACAAGCCACATGAAGCCATGGAAGGTTTGACATGTGACCAAGCCATTAATGGAAAAAGGAGGGCCCCCTTTCCTAATCCTTCATTAAGCCTTTTTAACCATAAGCATGCACACACTAAACCATGCTTAGCCACCTCACCATGGATGGAGACTTCACCACTCCATGGCAGTTGACCCAAGTGACTCTTTTTAGCCCCAAACAAGGCCTTGGGTGGTGCACCTAGCCCAAAAGGATGGGTTGACCTAAATCAAGCCAAAGTGGCCTCTCCCCCATACCATTTTAATCCAAGCACTTTACACATGTCCAAGCCCAATTGACTTCACCATTGCCAAGCCCTGACCTCCCTGGTCAAGATGGTGACCCCTGCCTGCCGGCCAGCCACCTGGGCCGCCGGAAAACACCACACCTGAGAGCTCACATGTGAGCCAACATTTAAATTCCACCTTGCTAAGCTGCCCCATGCCCAATGGCCACCATGGTTGTTCTTCCCTTGACCTAAGCAGCTGATCCCAAGCCTTAAGCCCCCCTGGGAGAGCCTCCACCCTCTCCTATTTAAACACCCCCTCTCTCGGCCATGGGAGAGGTGCTAAACCAACCTTAAGGAAACTCTGCCAAAATCATTCCAGACCACTCTCTACACATAGAGCACTTGATTTCCACTGGATTCCAGCCCCAATTCCTCTAGTCGAGCTCAATTTTGAGTTCGAACTTCGACCACAAAACCAGGACACTTCTTCACAGTGGACCAATCCCCAAATTGATTGATCCTACACCTTCCCCAGACCAAGGGAAGAAGTCCACCAGCAAAAGCCCCCTCTCCAGGCCACCCATCTATTCCAGACTCCAAGCTTTGTAATCGGCTGTGGTCGAAATCCTACCTAGACAATTCACCAGACCAGGAGACTTCATCTGGAGCTTCGTCGGGACGCAATCGAAGGTTACACAACCCTCGGATTGAAGCCACACTTCTCCGAGCAAAGGTATGAGCTAACTCTTTATCCCGAGCTTCTGGAGATTCTCCATTTCAAATGCCTTAATTTCAATGCATGATCACCATATAGATGTATTCGTCTCTTCAAGACGAATCCATAGAGCACAAGAACACGAAAATCCATTAGGTATTGAGTGAGATATTAAGGATTTAGTGTGGACGGTTCTCGGGCTAGGAGGCTTGGGGACGATGAACGGATGCCGTTCATTTAATACACGCGCGGACGGACGGCCAGGATCGCGCCGGATGAGGAGACGGAACGATACATCGGGCCCCTAGAGCACTGAGTCGGATGGCGGCGCCGAATCAGAACACGCCGCGTAGCCTTTCGTAGATGCCGAGGTTGAGTCAGCGCCGCGTGGATAAGTAGAAAAATAGGTTATTTTTCTATTTATTTAATTCCCTAAACTTCAAAAATGCATAACTTTGTGTAGGAAAATCAGAAAAATAAAATAAAAATACTCTCTTGCTCACTGAACAGAGGAGAATAATGTGGAAAAGAAATCATTTAATTTCAACAAGTATTTTATTTTTAATAATTTATTTACTCTCTGCACATTTTCAATTCTCCATGCATGTATACAATTCTCCATGGCATGAGACCATAGGGCTTTTGAAGCCTCTGAATTTGGGAACATTCCCTGAATTTTCCAAAGTCAGAGGTCATCCCTATGAAGAGTTATTGATTTTTCAACTCTAGGTTGCTAGTTTGAGTATTTTAATTCCAATAATTAGCATATTGTGAAACAAATTCTAGGAAAATTTGGTGATGTTTATTATGACCGGAGGAACCTAGGAAAAATAGGTTTTGAATTAATCCACTTGAATAACCCTAATTGGCTTAAACACCCAAAATATGTCCTTAATTAATTAGAGCTAATCATACATCAAATTGACTTGAAATCAATTCTCCACTAACCTTTAGGATCAGAGGAACCCACCATAAATATTTGAAGTTAATTGGACTTGGTTGTCCCTACTAAATGGGTTGATTAAGCCATTTAGCCAATTTAAACTTTAAAAAATTCATAACTTTCAAACCACTTTTCAAAAATTCACTAAATTGGTTTTGGAGCCTCTCTGATATTAGGGGAATTTAAGAAAAATAAAATTGTAATTTTCTAAAAAAGTTGATTTTTTGCATTATTTTAATATTTTTAATAATTAAAAAATAATAAAAATCACAAAAAATAATAAAATTCACCAAAATGTTATATTTTGAATTTTAATCACTTAGGAAGAAACCCCATATTTTTCTTAGGTCCCTATCATGAGATATTAAATTTTAAAGCCCTAGGGTAATTTTAAAATTAAAAAAATGTATTTTCTAGCATTTCCATTAAAATAATTCTAATAAATCAAAGAAAAATCAACAAATTACAAAAATTGATTCTCTGATTTCCTTGATATCAAAGAGATTGTTTAAAAATATAAAATTCATTTTTCAACCTTTATTTTATTTTTAAATTAATTAATACTCCAAAAATCAAAATAATTATAATAAAAAGAATATAATTTAAAAAATCACCAAAATTGGTCCAAGGGATCCTCTGGTCATTAGGAATGTCCCATAATTTTCTTAAGGACAGAAACTTTCCCTTGGTCATATTATTAAATTTGCCTTGGAAATCCATATTTTCCACCAAAAATAATTACATAAATAAATTAAATACAGAAAAATCACATTTTCTCATCTCATGCCTTTATTGACATATGAGTGAAGTCACATAAAAATTTTAAGCTCATTTAAGCTCAATTTAGTGAGTTATGAAATTATTAAGCTTGAAGGGCAAAATGGTAATTAAAATTTTAACCTTTAATTAAAACTTTAGGCTTAATAAAATTAAAGAGTAAAGTATTTGATCCTAATCTGACTTGGATGATTGAAATTTGAATAATAAGGGTAGAAACCTATTAAAAAATTTAAAAATAATTGAAATAAACCTTAATTAAATAATTGAATAAATTTGGAAGAATAATAAAATTGGAATTATTAAAATAGGGATATTATTAGGAAGAGATTTGTTCTTTAATTTAAGAATCCCTAAATTAATCATCTCAATAATATTTAATTCCTAATTAAAATGATAATTCAAATTTAAGATTTAAAATGCTAAAAGACTTAATCATTAAATTAAATTAAAGTTAAATTATTTAAATTAAACCCTTTTAAAATTTCAATTAAATTAATACTTTAACAATTACAATTAAATCATCTTTAAAACATAAAAGATAAAATATTAAATTAAAATTAAAAATAAAATAAAATTAAAAATTAAATTAAATTAAATTAAATTAAATTAAAACATATTAAATTAAATTAAATCAAATTAAATTAAATTAATTTAAATTAAATTAAATTAAATTAAATTAAATTAAATTAAATCAAATTAAATTAAATTAAATCAAATTAAATTAAATTAAATTAAATCATATTAAATCAAATTAAATTGAATTAAATTAAATTAAATAATAGAATCAAGTTAAAATTAAAATAGAATTAAATTAAATTAAAATTAAAACTAAACCAAATTAAATTAAATTAAAGTTAAATTAAATTGAATTAAAATAACATCACCTAAGACATAAAGAAATTCAAAAATAAATATAAAGCAACTTGAACACTATTCCAAACTTAAACCCGTTAACTGAAATTAAATTAAATCACAAACCATTTGAACATCAATTTGCCCTCAAAAGCTTTTGTTGTCATAACTCCTAAACAGAACGTTAAATGAAATGTTACTTCCCTCATAGGATATTCAAATGTCCTAGTTCACTAAGTAAGATGACGGGAAGACCCTCCAGGTACGCTTTAATTTGTTGCAATTTACTTTATTGCAATTTACTTAATCGCATCGCACTTACTTCTCTTGCATGATAAACAACTGCTGCATGAAAACCCACACTTTTAGGATAGTCCCTAAAACTGAAACCAAAACTAAATTAAAATTCATTACAAGATAAAATTCACCACCACAACATTTCAAAATATAAAACAACTCAAAATTTAATCACAAACAGAACACAAAACTACAATTACAACTAAATTAAAACTTCTTGTTGGATGATCGGGAATACCTCGGATGATGTAACCTACGTGTTGCTAACGGGATTTCCCACGATCTAAATGAAAGTGTGGAACTCATTTAGTTGAGTTTAGCAAATTCATCTGGACTAAATGAATCCGATAAAAATAACGATGCCGAAGGATGGAACCGCGGGATCCTAACCGGTGTTGTTATAATCAACTTTAAGATTTGTTTTAATTAAAACATAAAAAACACATGGAAATTAAGAATTTCTCTAAACCAAAACACTTTTCTCATCTCCTGATTTATGACTTCTAAAACTAAACCTCTGCAACAAGGAGCTCGGAGCATGGTGGGCAGCACGGCCATCGTCATCAGCAAAACCTGAGTCTACTTCAGCAAAACATTCTTAGAATTAAATAACCAAGCCATAGGACTTCGAGGTAGTTTGCCTAGTGCAACATAAATCCTCAACCTTTTGTTAGGCATTTGCATGATCATATCGTATAAATTAAGCCCTAACCGGTCTTAGGACTCCGAGGTAGTCGTTTGGTACGACATAAACCCTCACATCTTCAAGGCTATTTGTGTGATTTTATCATACGAATATAAGTCCTAGCTAATTAAAATTGGCAAGATCAAAATACTAAATAAACATTAGGGCTTTCCTAAATCCAAGCCAAACAATAGGATAGTTGAGAAATTACCGAAGTTCGCTTCGAATCTGTAATTTCTCCTACCTTTCTTCCTTTGAATTCCCAAAACAAAATGTTCCAAATTTGATCCATTCCCTATTGAAATTCCAAAATTCAATCCCTGGAAAACTTTAAACTTTGAGATTCTTGAGAGAAGAACTACTGATTATTATCGAGAGTTTTCTTAGGTGATTCTCGTCACTTAAGATGTAATTAACTATAGGGGCTTGCCCTTATAAGGAATTTTAAGAACCCAGGTAATATAAACCCTACTTAATTCATTTATATTAGCGAGGGAACTTGTCGGCTTATAAAATTGGTTCGCGGACCAAACAGATGTCACAAATCTTTTAGGTTATTTAATCGAGCCCCATCGTCAAGCAGTGTGCCTATTCTTTGGAATAGATACACGGTTTGTGGTGCAGTGCTCGTTTATATAAACTATTTGGGATGTGAGATCGGTTTGATTTCACATCTTAAAATTTTTAAACTTAAAATTATTTTTAAAATCAAATACTACTTTTCAAATTATTTATTTAAATTAAAAATTCGGCGACCCCTTTTCAAAATAAAACACAACCTAAAAATAATGCCGATAATTTCTGGCGACTCCGCTGGGGAAAATTCCTCTCTCCATTTTAATCAGACAATTCTGCTTTCAAAAATTGGTAGTGTATCCATGTTCCTAGTGGATCAAACTACCCTTCTTTCCGTTGGAATACTATGTTCATTTCTACCTTGAACAAGTATAACCAACATTCTCTCGGATTTAGGAGCCAACTGTTTAGACACCCCTAAACAGAGAGGTTCCGAGATCCTTTTACCTCATTTCTGAGGTGGGGTGGACCCCCAATAGGTATTAGTTTAGGAGCGGTCTTGCGGGTCGAGAAGTTTCTACAAGACTTTCTCTTCCTTTTCCAGTTCCTAATCAATTTCTTTTACCCTTCCTACAACTCTCCTTCTTTTAATAATTCTCCTTCCTAACGAACAAATCTTTTCGAAAAAAGACAATTTTCCTTTAATACCACAAATACACTAAGATAAACAAAAATGTGTTCGGACTTTTTTCTTTTTCGTCATAAGTTTTACGACAAGAAGAAGCACGATTGGGGACTAACACTTGGAATCTGCCCTGCAGAAATGGAAGCCCCAAAACTGATCTTCTCCTTCGTCAACGGACTGGACCTGGCCGTGTTCAAGGACGAACTGCCTGATAATGGAATTATTCGATTTGGACAAGGATTTGGCGACACCGACATCAAAATCCCCGACGTCACTCTCTTTTCACTCACAAGCAAAGTACCAGAAACTGAGAAGCCGTTGATTGAGTTTAACCTCAAGTCAACTCATGAATTCCCTCCTCTGCAAAAGATTCCAACTGTCCGAACACATTGTTTCAGGACTGCAGATTAGGGAGGATACCACCTTCCAGCATTTGGCTGACAGACCATCCGGTCCCAGACCTTCTGCTGCTAGAAGGATGGTATGACGTCCCACTACCGGATAATTAAGATTAAAACAACAACCTGAAAAGGAAAGTCTCGTCAGGAGACTTGAGTCCTAAGAAAGTGCTACCGCAGTAAAGGGGACTCATGAGAAGGAAACCGGACAGTTATCACATGACAACTGCAAGGATGTACAGAAAACACCACTAGAAGATGTTATGGAAAAGCTAAGAACCGATATTCGGCGATTAGCAAGAGAAAGAGAAGAGAAATTCGGAGATGAAGTTGACTCGTCGAGTTCATGGATGATGAATATGCGAGAAATTAACATGGTTGAAACACGAGCTTCTTCGGCTTCACAAGGTGCCCTTGCAGCCGCAGAAAGAGAGGAGTCGGAAGTAATGAGGAGGCAGCTTCAAGAGAAAGATGATACGATCGCCCAAATGGCAAAAAGGATGGAAGAGATGGCTGTAGCCCTAACCACTCTCTAGAGTCAGGTTCAACCCCAAAGAGAAACACCCCCAGAAGTTATTCACATTGTAGATGGAGGAAAGGAGATTACATCCGTCAACGGGGATGATCAATTAAACAAGGATGCAACACAAAGCATGATTCCGGAAAAGGATATCAAAAGCATGGTGGAACAGTAGGTGCGAGAAGCCTTGGCATAATCAAAGAGCGGGACATCCATTCGGACGGGTAGGCCTTACCCTGAAGAATTCGACGCTGTCCAATATCTGAAAGGCTTTGTACCACCTCTGTTCAAGACCTTTGATGGAACCGGAAACCCTCGGCGAAGCATGTTGCACATTTTCGTGCCGATTGTTGCAATGCCGGCGGAAGTGATGCCTTACTCTTCGGACAATTTGTCGGTAGCATGTCGTGGATCGCCTTTGATTGGTATGCGGAATTACCGAACGGTTCGGTGAAGACATTTTCGTAACTAGAGAACCTCTTCATCAAGCGATTTGCCGGACCTCAGCACCACATCACTATAGGTGATTTAGTGGTAGAGAAGCAGAAACCTAACGAAACCTTGGTGGACTACATACTTCGATGGAGGAACCTAAGTATGAAGTGTGAGCCACAACTACAAGAACAGCATGCAGTCGGCATTTTACTTAAGAGCATTCATGGCCCGATAGCGCTTCTCCTCGAGGGATTTACTATTAAGACTTTCGAGAAGTTGTTAAGCAAGGCCGGAAGCTTACAAGAGGAGGCGAAGCAATTAAGTTTCACCGACAAAACAGACAAACAAAAGCCCGTGAAAACTTTTGAAAAGAAGTCCGGGATCGTCACAGCAGTCGATAAAGGCAAGCAACCGATACAAATATCGTCAGAACGGCCGCATCAACCTCAACAGAATTACCGACGAACCCCGACCCAGCTATCGGTCATCTCAACGAGTATGAACAACCACCTCGTCCGAAACGTACGTTAAGGGAGCTTCGAGCGAGGAGTATCCGTTCAAGAATGAGGCAGTGCCAAAAATGTTTCGTAGTGTGATGAAGACTCCAGATTTTCAACTGCCAGAACCCAAGAGACCAGAAGAAGTCGACAAGAAAGGTGATCCCAACTTTTGCCCTTACCACCGGATGCTTGGACCCAGAATAGAAGATTGCATTACCTTCAAAAGTTGGCTCAACGACAATCTTCGAAAAGGGAAAATAACGATCCCGAAGGAGTACATGAAGGAACCCCAGAAAGGAGGTTCCGTCAATGTTATCCCGACAGATCTCATTGTTCCTATAGATCCCTATGCGACTGATGATGGATGGACTACCGCTTGGACAAAGTCTTCGAAGAAGATTTTTGATCACATCCAAACCGCTTCGGTGCGAGCCTCAATTCAGAGTTCGAAACCTGTCAAGTCGGCACTATCACTTGCGATAGAAGAACCACCTCAATAGGAGATGATTGAAGAGAAGAAGAAAATCGACGAAGAAGAGAAGACCGAGGCTCTTAAGGCTAGGACTAGGGCCGCTTATCCTAGGATAGTTATTTCCGATTCGGGGAGAAATCTCTCGAACCTCCGACTCGTATGATTATCCGCTCACTCCGGTGGGATCTTATAATGATAAGGGTTATGGCGTTGGCTACGTTTTGACTGTTTCTAACGATTACGTAACTAGTGACAATCTGGACATCGATTCCAATACAAATGACAATTCTCAAATCATACACAATCTCGACGGTCACAATGACAAAGAAGACATCCACCAAGGAGGCTACGAGAGTTCAACAAGCAATGAATCTATTTGCGAGTTTCGAGGAGCTCCGAGTCACAATAGAGTTAGAGCCTTCGGACTCCGAAGCTAATCCGGAAGAACTCCGTCATTCCGATTCAAGAGGAGACACTAGCAAACTCAATACTAGATTCGAAGAAATCACAGAAGTCAACTTGAGAAGTGGAAGAGTTCTACCTCCGAGAATGGGTCCAAAAGACAAAGGAAAGCAGGTGGTTGTTCAGGAAGAACCAACCCCGGCAGAAGAAATACCCGTTCGGGAAGAAATTGAGACACATGAAAATAAAGTGGACTACAACGTGCTAGCCCATCTTAGGAAACTACCAGACCAACCGAGCATCTACGACGCTCTCATCTTATCAAAGGAGATGAGAGAAGCTCGATCAAGGCCTTACTTGATCCGGAAGTTTGCTTAGCTCAAATGGCCGGAGATTCCTTAGATGAGGTTTGTTCGTTAAAGGAACAACAAGGTGTCACCTTCACGGACAATGACCTACTACTTGGGACAGCAAACCACAACCGACCGTTGTACATTTCAGTTACAATAAGGAAGTTTACACTCTCCAGAGTATTGGTGGATCCAGGAGCATCAATCAACATAATGAATCTTCGAACGCTAGCATATTTGGAAATTGATGCTCGCGAGCTTGAAGCAGACAAAATGTTATTAAGAGGATTCAACCGGAAAGGAGAAAGAGCCCTCGGATCAATAACACCGCTAATGAAAACCGGTGACTTAGCAAAGACAACCGCAAAATTTCACATAATTGGTTCGAAACGTCATTCAACGTTCTACTTGGGCCGACCATGGATACATGAAAACAGGGATGGTACCATCATCCCTACACCGATGGCATCAAATACTACGATGGAGGGGAACAGTGCATCAAAGGTGACTTACAACCATTCTCCGTACATGAAATTGGAATCCATGAAGATGCAGCTTATTATGCACCTCCGAAGAAAAAAATTTTCTCCAGAGATACCATAACGAATGAAGCAAAGGAAATTTGGGATGGCAAAGAACCTGAAGTTCTAGTCCAACAGTCACTCACCACTCCCTTACAGCGAGATGGCGAAGGTTTCTCCACAACTCGCATCCGAGGTCGAGGGCGGGGACGAGGTCGTGGCAGAGACGTTAGGACAGTTGGACAGAGGAAACCAGCCATCAATGTTGATTGGGAAGATAGTTCTGAAGAAGAAAAAGAAAGCAAGTAAGAAGCAGCGACAATAAGTCGGAAGAAGCCGCAATTCGGGATCCCGCTCGAAGATGAAAAGAATGAAGAATATAAATCGATGTACGAGAAGATTAACCACTATGTACATACTATGACCCTGACCCCGATCCATTCTAATAAGATCGAGGGTATGGTGGTCAAAGAGGTACATAGCGGTGGTGCAAAGCCAATCAAATTCTACCGTGGTGCTCCTTCCTCCAAGACTGAAAATAATGTACAATTTGAAGATGTCACTTCATCAGAATTAATGGAATTACCTTTTTGAGTGGTACTCTCCCTGTGTTCAAAATTTAATTCAGCGTGGTTTCTTACCTCGACAATGGACAAAAGGTCAATCACAACATTTTGAAAAATTATGGAATAACTCCGGTCGTCCACCCAATTCAAAGCATAGTCTCGGATTCGGCACAGTAGTATCAGTTGACGATACTGATCTTTGCTTGGTTGTCACTTGCGAGTCTAATGAAAACTGCATGGAAACTACAGAAGAATTTGAAGATTTACAATTGGAGACGCTCCACCAGAATTTGAAGAAGAGATTAAATCTACAATAGATGAGTTAACGGAAGTTAACTTAGGTACTAGCGAAGAGCCTAGACCTACCTTTGTTAGCTCCTTACTCAATAAAGAAGACTCCGAAGAAATAATCAAGTTATTAATGGAATTTAAAGACTGTTTTGCTTGGAACTACGATGAGATGCCAGGATTAGCTCCAGAGGTCGCAGTCCATAAGCAAGGAGTGGATCCTACTTCTGTCCCAATCAGACAAGGTCCCAAAAGAATGCGTCTAGAAATCGAACAACAAGTCATAGCTGAAGTTAAAAAGCTAATAGACGCTAAATTTGTCCGCGAAGAACAATACCCAACTTGGTTAGCCAATGTGGTACCAGTTAGGAAGAAGAATGGTCAGATCAGAATTTGTGTGGATTTCAGAGATTTGAACAAGGCATGTCCAAAAGATGAATTCCCTTTACCGATCCCAGAACTAATGATCGACATTGCTTCGACACATGAAATATTCTCATTCATGGATGGATCTTCGGGATACAACCGGATAAAAATGGCTCCGTGAAGATGAAAAACTTACGGCATTCAGAACGCTGATTGGAGTATATTGCTACACAGTGATGCCATTCAGACTGAAGAACGCAGGAGCAACAAACCAGAGAGCGATGATAAGAATTTTTGATGATCTCATCCACAATCAAGTCGAATGCTACGTGGACGATGTGGTCATCAAAAGCAAAGTAAAGGACAACCACCTATATGATTTGAGAATTGTTTTCGAACGATTAAGACAATTTAACCTTAAGATGAATCCCTTAAAATGCGCCTTCGGCGTCACCTCCGGGAAATTCTTAGGATTCATTGTCCGACATCATGGAATTGAAATCGACCCGGAAAGATTAAAGCTATCTTAGAAATGCCGCCTCCCAAAACCTTAAAGCAGCTACGATCTTTTCAAGGGAAGCTGGCATATCTTCGACGCTTTATCTCAAACTTGTCAGGTAGGTGTCAGCCTTTCTCGGCATTAGTTAAAAAGGACGCCAAATTTATTTGGGAAGAAAAATGCCAGAAGGCCTTTGAGGACATTAAGCAATATTTAATGACACCTCCTGTCTTAGCAGCCCCAGTCTCAGATAGACCGCTGGTACTTTATACCGCGGCTTTAGACGACTCTCTCGGAGCCTCGTTAGCCTAGTGTCAATGATGAGGGTAAAGAAAATGCTCTTTACTACCTAAGCCGTCGTTTACTTCCGACGGAAATAAGGTATCCCGCAATTGAAAAGCATTGTTTGGCCCTGATCTTCGCTACTCAAAAGCTCAGGCACTACATGCTTTCTCATAAGGTCAACCTAATCTCGAAATTTAATCCATTGCAATACTTGATGACTCGTCCAACGCTTTCCGGCAGACTTGCCAGATGTTCAATGATATTATTGCAATTCGATATAACTTTCGTGCCTCTTCGTGCCGTAAAGGGACAAGTCTTAGCAGACTTCCTCGCAGCACACCCTTTGCCGGCAAAATCTCCTCTCAATGACGATTTGCCAGATGAACAAATAGTGAGCTTAGAAGACCCTGATGATCGACGTTGGGAATTATATTTCAACGGAGCATCTTCAGCACACAAAGACGAAGAATCTTAAGTGATAGTGCCCGGTAAGGCAGGGATCAGATTAATCTTTATAACACCGGAACAGGGGATGTTAAGATACTCCTACCACTTGACAGAGCCGTGTACAAACAATGAAGCAGAATACGAAGCCCTCATAACAGAGCTCGGAATTAACTATTCAAATGAGGATAACAGACATCAACATCTTCTGGGATTCGCAGTTAATCATTCAACAGATCGCCGGACAGTACAGAATTTTAAAACCAAGACTCGAACAATACTTCCAGTATGTCATACAGTTGTTAAAATAGATTCCGAATGTGACGATCTACAAAATTCCCAGAAAAGAAAATGCTTTAGCATTTGCGTTAGCTCGCCTCGCAAAAGAATTTGCCTGCTTGCAAGATGAATCAGTGGAAGTATCAGTTCACGGACGTCAGGTCCTATCACAGCTCGACATACACACAATACACAAATCAGAAAAAGAAAAAGAATCGGTTGCGAAGCAGGTGACGGAAAACACGGAAGATCGGCGACGACCATTAATGACTACCCGCAAACGAGGAAAACAACCAGACGATAGGTCGCTAGCCAATCGGATCAAGAAAAGAACTCGTCCTACGCACTAATAAACAACACGTTATACGTAAGGTCTTTCGATCAAATGTGGCTAAGGTGCCTAAGCGGGTCCGAGGCCCGTGAAATTGTTAAAGAGGTGCATTCGAGACTCCGTGGCGCTCACCGTCGGGTCCGAAGATGAAAATGAAAATTAAAAGACTAGGGTACTTCTGGCCCTCGATGATGACCGACTGCATGAAAATTGCCAAGAGCTGTCACCAATGCCAAGTGCACTGATTGGTTCTACACCAACCTCCGAATGTGTTACATCCGACAATTGCGTCGTGGCCATTTAAATGTTGGGGCACAGATATAGTGGGTCCAATAGAACCACCATCTTCAAAAGGACATCGCTTCATTCTTGCGGCTACAGATTACTTTTCCAAGTGGGCAGAGGCGGTTCCACTTAGAGAAGTGAAAGCACACCACGTGCTACAATTTTTCAAGAACCAAGTTGTCTACCGTTTCGGAGTGCCGCGCGAGATCATCTCGGATAATGGGTCGGCATTCGAAGCACACAAATCAACAATTTTGTCGGGAGACACGGAATCGACCGGCGATATTCAACAATTTACTACCCAAGAGCAAACGGCCTGGTCGAGGCTTTTAATAAAACTCTCGTTCAAATTTTAAAGAAAACTTTGGATGATAATAAGAGAAATTGGCACGAGAAGTTATTAGAAGCCTTATGGGCCTACGGACAACCTTCGAACTCCTACTCAAGCTACACCTTACGCTCCGGTGTATGGGTCGGAGGCAATGTTACCTTTAGAGGTCCAGCTTCCTTCACTCGGGATTACGATTGCAAACAAAATCACGACGGAAGAGAATGCCAAATTACGACTAGAGGAATTAGAAAGCCTGGAAGGAAAAGACTTGCAGCGCAGTAGAATTTAGAACTATACCAAGCTAAGATGGTTCAAGCCCATGACAGATTGGTCCGCCCAAGAACCTTCAAAGTTGGTGACTTAGTTCTCGTTTTCAAAAGACATATTATTGCACATCGCAAGATAGGAGGAAAATTTGAACCCACTTGGGAAGGGCCATTTGTGGTTGAAGTAGTATACTCAGGAGGCTCCACCAGCTAGTGAATTGCCAAGGAGAACGACATATGCTTCCGATTAATGGACTATACTTGAAGAAGTATTACGCTACCTGATGTTTCGAAGGAATGAATTCTTCATCCCTAGAAGCACGGGCGAAGTAGTTACTTATGACCGGGTCCGAACCCAAAAATAATAAAAAATGTGCTAAAATAAATAAAATCATGATAATAAACTTTTCCTTATTTTCTCTTCCATATCAAAATCTCTTTCCTGATCTTATCCCACTTCATTCCTGTTAAATTTAAAAATACAAAAAGTAATAAAAAAAATTGTCTTTAATAAACATTTTCTTAATGTTCTTGTTCTTAGTACAGCCCCTGATCCTTTTCCTTGTCTTTTCGCAGGGAAATGTCGAACGGGCGGTTGGTCCTGAACTTTAGAAATGGCGTAAACCTTGCACTCGACGAAAAGAGGGTGAAAGATGGAGCGATAATAGAGATTGACTCAGACTTCGCACCAGCGGAGCTCGCAATATGAGGAAAGTGACCGGGTCCCGATTGACCGAGAAGAACTCGCCCGCCGACAAGTAATGAAAGTTGGTGGCCCAAGCCACCAATCCGAAGCAAGAAAAGGAAGACAAACACCGAAGAAGATAAGAGAATCAAGTCCGTAGTCGCTACGGCGGAAGGCGGGCTTGTCGGCGCGCGCCTACGAAATTCGGGAAGTACGAAGAGCTACTCTCACAACAACTCAACGAAGAAATAAAAATCGCCGTATCCGCAAGATGTTAACTAAACTAGCGACGGACCGGCGCGACGAGGCGAGCTTGCTACGCCGGTGCATATACTTCAAGGACGCCGGTTCACCGAGTACTCGAAGGAAGGAGGCCGACTCCGAGGATAACGAAGAGACCAGGGAAATCTTAAGAAGAACGAAGAAGGAAGGCTACAACGCCACCGGATAAAGTCACCGGTAATGCATAACCTTGTTGCAGGAGCAACCCCGGAGGATGTCCCGACGGAGACCATCCCCGAGGAGCCGAGGTATGCAGGAGAACGTGAAGGGATTGAGCCATATATCCCACAATACGTCACCAGGCCTCACCATTTGTAGATTATTCCAGAATACAAGCTAGAAAGAATGCAGAATGTCGAGAAGAAAACTTTTGAATACTTTGAGAGAATCGAGGCGAGGAGGATCAATATACTAGAAGGTCTCGAGCTACATACGGATGTGTTCTCGGAATACGAAAAACAATAAATCGTGGATCGCATCCGAGATTTGAAAAGAATGGGCCGAGCGGGCTGCCTAAGAGAAAACACTTACTCGGAACCCCGGAGATGGATGCCAGGGAAAGGTAGAATTACAATACAATGTGGATGCTGCTACAACTTCGCAGAAGACAGGAAGGGAAACCCACCGGGAATACTCCGTCATGGCAAGGTAGATCCAATGCCATTAGTCATCAAAAGGATGGTAAAGAGAATGATAACATGGAGGGTACTGCCGGCAGATTGCATACCTAACAGTTGCATCATTAACATTTACAAGCAGGGTGACTGCATACCCCCGCACATAGATCACCACGACTTTGTCAAACCTTTCTGCATAGTTTTTTTTCTGAACGAGTGTAATATCATGTTCGGATCTGACCTCCGGATAGCAGGCCTAGGTGAGTTCCGAGGACCAGTAAAGATACCATTACCGGTAGGTTCCGTCACGATACTAAAGGGCAACGGAGCAGATGTCGCTAAACATTGCATACCGGGAGTACCAATGAAGCGGATCTCAGTTACTTTCAGAAGGATGGATGACAGGAAAGCACCTTACCACTTCCAGCCAGACCCGGAGCTAGAGAGCCTCCGGCCTTACGAGCTGTGAGTTACATGGAAAATATCACACCTCCAACGTACATCCATACGGCATCCTTGCCAAGGATGGCTTCGAAGGTGATGTTATTGACCATGTACCTCACTATTCAGACATGGATTTTCGACAGATACCTTTTTGGATGGATCGACAAAGATCATACATAGTCTGTTTTGAGTCTATATGGATTATATGAGATGTATTCCAGATCGAGATGTATGATGTATCTTCAACATGATTGGAATGAAAGTGACCGTGTCACATTTTTGGCCTTCACCTCTTTTGTGCAAGTTGACTGAGAAACGCCATTAAAGTTAAATGAACTTCGAACAAAGAACAGAAAAAAAACAAAAAAAAAAGAATAAAAGAAAACTTTCCTTAAAAATCTAAAAAAAATGATGAACACCAAATTCACATGAACATTAAATGAATGATAAAATAAATTTGAATCGTTAAAAGACAAACAAAATGAACATAAATTTCAAATCGAATCTCAATCAAAAATTCAAATTCAACTTTCTAAATTTCAAATCAAATCTCAATCAAAATTCAAATTCAACCTTCCAGATCTCAAATCAAATCTCAATCAAATTTAAACTCAATCTTCCAAATATGAAATCCAATCTTTTCTGCTCTCTCCTTTATCTGGGATGGAAGCGGTCGATTCCATTGACATGGAGCCACGAGGTTTTCGATTCGAATCTAGTGGCAAGGAATTATATCTAATCCAAACCAGCAACTCTCAATCAACTCTTTTGAATGGGATATGTAACATCCACATGCTCCATCCTAATTTATTTCTTTCCAAAAAAAAAAAAATCTTTTTCAACTTTCATGAATTTCTTGAAACACCAAAATTCCACACTTTTCAAATCAACACTACAAATCTTTGCAAAATCAATTACCATTCAAAATCAAATTTCTGGGGTTGAGTATTTTACATCTGAGACTGCATTGCTTTAGGATTCTTTCCCTATAGAATTGAAATACATCAAAATCAAACTTTTGGAGTTGAGGATTTTACATCCGAAACTGCATTGCTTTAGGATTCTTTCCCTACCGCAATGAAATACATCAAAATCAAATTTTTGGGGTTGAGGATTTTACATCCGAAACTGCATTGCTTTAGGATTATTTCCCTATCGCAATGAAATACAACAAAATCAAATACTTGGGGTTGAGGATTTTACATCCGAAACTGCATTGCTTTAGGATTCTTTCCCTATCGCAATGAAATACAACAAAATCAAATTCTCGGGGTTGAGGATTTTACATCCGAGACTGCATTGCCTTAGGATTCTTTCCCTATTGCAATGAAATACATCAAATTCAAATTCTTGGGGTTGAGGATTTTACATCCAAAACTGCATTGCTTTATGATTCTTTCCCTATCGCAATGAAATACATCAAAATCAAATTCTCGGGGTTGAGGATTTTACATCCGAAACCGTATCGCCTTAGGATTCTTTCCCTATTGCAATGAAATACATCAAATTCAAATTCTTGGGGTTGAGGATTTTACATCCGAAACTGCATTGCTTTAGGATTCTTTCCCTATCTCAATGAAATACATCAAATTCAAATTCTTGGGGTTGAGGATTTTACATCCGAGACTGCATTGCTTTAGGATTCTTTCCCTATTGCAATGAAATACATCAAATCAAACTTTTGGGGTTGATGATTTTACATCCGAGACTGCATTTCTTTAGGATTCTTTCCCTATCGCAATGAAATACATCAAAATCAAACTTTTGGGGTTGAGGATTTTACATCCGAGACTGCATTGCTTTAGGATTCTTTCTCTATCGCAATGAAATACAACAAAATCAAACTTTTGGGGTTGAGGATTTTACGTCCGAGACTGCATTGCTTTAGGATTCTTTCCCTATCGCAATGAAATACATCAAATTCAAATTCTTGGGGTTGAGGATTTTACATCCGAGACTACATTACTTTAGGATTCTTTCCCTATTGCGATGAAATACATCGAAATCAAACTTTTGGGGTTGAGGATTTTAGATCCAAGACTGCATTGCTTTAGAATTCTTTCCCTATTGCAATGAAATACATCAAAATCAAACTCTTGAGGTTAAGGATTCTACATCCAATACCGCAATGCTCTGAGATCTCTCCCCGTTGCAATGATTCAATCCGATCAGTTCAATTTTCTTTTGAGGTTGAAGATGTTACATCTAAAACCACAAAATTCCAATTTTCATTTCAAGTTCGAATCCCTTCAAATTAATTTTGACAAAACTTCAATTTAAATTAAAACTCAAGCTAAAATCTAAACTTACACATCAAAACTTAAACTCGAAACAAAATAAAATCTAAATTAAAATTCCCCGCATCATGTGATTTGGGATTCACCTCCTTTCCCTTTCCCCAGCGAGAGTTCAGGGATATCCAGTCTCAGAGATATACTTGACACTCCCCAGCGAAAACTCTTCTACTCTGTCCTAAGTTTGTCACTTGGACTTTTGTGTTGGTTTTGTTGATCGCTTCGGTCAACACCAATACGCGCGGTGTGCTCCGTCAGCTCACCACACTTATTGGGGGTCCATTTGTTGACCTCATTTTTAATGATGTCTTCTTTTCTCTCTTCAGTACTTAGGATCTAGCCTTAGGCTTTTCCTTTGACTGTCTTAGAGGATTAGAATTGGGACCCACCACCTAGAAATTCAAACCACTTCTTAACTCCCTACAAATTCCACAAACTTGACTGTAGACCCCTAATCACCTAGAGGGTTGAAATCAAATGTGGAAGTTTAAAGGATGAGTTCCTATAGGACTCTTTGGCCTTAGGACTGCCCTGGGTGGCCTGGTCTGGTGAAGGGCTGACTGACACACATACAACACCTATAAACTACACTTTCACACACATCCTAAAAACACACCCATACCTAACTTGACCTCCTGACTCATGAAGGTGATTCACATGGATGGTCCTTAACTCCTCAGCCCTTGGCTAAGAGGGTTAGGAACAACATAGTGGATGCCTCAAATGAGTCCCTTCATGGCTCATGTGGGCTTGATATGGCTTCATGGCTCAACCAAAATAGTTTCATTCCACTTACAATTACTCAATCTTCATTTTTGCAAATTTTCAATTTTTGACCCCAGGGACCCTACACCCGCCTAGCCTACCCAAAGCCCTTGAAATTACCCAAATTTTTCAAAATTTCCAAATCACCCAAAATTCCCTAAAATTAACCTTGAAAATTTCCTCTCCAATCAAGTTGATCACCCATAGACAAAAATACCAAAAATTTTAAAAATACCTCCCAATACCCTCCAAATACCCAAAATACCCCTCTTGACCCAAAAATCCAAAAATTCAAAAAATTCCCAAAAAATTCCAAAAATTCCCAAATATTCCCAATTTCATTTTTTTAAACTACACTATTTGTCAATTTTGTCAATTTACCCCACTTTTGTCAAAACCCGCAATTTGACCCATTTTAACCCTGAGTGAACCCAATGTCAAGCCAAACCTACCCAATTGACCAAAATTCTGGTCCAATTCAATTCTAAACTTCAATTTAACATTCCCAACACCAATCTAGACCAGATCCAAGTCCAATTTGATTGACATTTGAATCCAATTTCACTTTTGGCCTTAAAGCCCAATTTGGACCCATGACCCAAACCTAACCCAAACCAACCCAACTCAACTCCAATTAACCCCAAACCTTTTCTAAACCTTCCTTAACATCCCCACAAACAAAACACTAACATGATTTACACAAAATTTAGACCCAACCCCCACTCAAATTCAACCCAAAGCCAAAAAGCCTAATTTTGACCTAAACCCAAACCTAACCCAAATAAGCCCAAACCCCAAAATCAAAACCCAACCAAAGTCAAAACCTCTTTGAAACACTCCCATAAACATTTCCCAATATTTATTTTACATCAATTTCAACCCTAGCCCAACATTGGCCCAAGTTAGCCCAATTTGACCTACATTGGCCCATTTACCAAAGAGGTCCAAATCCAACCCAATTCAAGCCCAAACCACTTCAAAATTTTTCCAAATCATTCATGAAACATTCCTAAATTAAATTCAATACTTATTGGATCCAATCCTTTGCAAAATTCTCATCCTAAAATTTGTTTTGAAATCTAAAAGCCCACTCTCTAAACCATCTTGAAAGCCTCAGATTGAAGCCACACTTCTCTGAGCAAAGGTATGTGCTAACTCTTTATCCCGAGCTTCTGGAGATTCTCCATTTCAAATGCCTCAATTTCAATGCATGATCACCGTATAGATGTATTCGTCTCTTCAAGATGAATCCATAGAGCACAAGAACACGAAAATCTGTTAAGTATTGAGAGAGATATTAAGGATTTAGTGTGGACGGTTCTCGGGCTAGGAGGCTTGGGGATGATGAACGGATGCCATTCATTTAATACACGCGCGGACGGATGGCCAGGATCGCGCCGGATTAGGAGACAGAACGATACAGCGGGCCCATGGAGCGCTGAGTCGGATGGCGGCGCCGAATCAGAATGCGCCGCGTGGCCTTTCGGAGACGCTGATGTTCAGTCAGCGCCGCGTGGATAAGTAGAAAAATATGTTATTTTTCTATTTATTTAATTCCCTAAACTTCAAAAATGCATAACTTTGTGTAGGAAAATCAGAAAAATAAAATAAAAATACCCTTTTGCTCAGTGAACATAGGAGAATAATGTGGAAAATAAATCATTTAATTTCATCAAGTTTTTATTTTTAATAATTTATTTACTCTCTGCACATTTTCAATTCTCCATGCATGTATACAATTCACCATGGCATGAGATCATAGGGCTTTTGAAGCCTCTGAATTTGGGAACATTCACCGAATTCTCCAAAGTCGAGGCCATCCCTATGAAGAGTTATTGATTTTTCAACTCTAGGTTGCTAGTTTGAGTATTTTAATTCCAATAATTAGCATATTGTGAAACAAATTCTAGGAAAATTTGGTGATGTTTATTATGATCAGAGGAACCTAGGAAAAATAGGTTTTGAATTAATCCACTTGGAATAACCCTAATTGACTTAAACACCCAAAATAGGTCCTTAATTAATTAGAGCTAATCATAAATCAAATTGACTTGAAATCAATTCTCCACTGACCTTTAGGATCAGAGGAACCCACCATAAAAATTTGAAGTCAATTGGACTTGGTTGGCCCTACTAAATGGGTTGATTAAGCCATTTAGCCAATTTAAACTTTAAAAAATTCATAACTTTCAAAATATTTTTCAAAAATTCACTAAAATTGGTTTTGGAGCCTCTCTGATATCAGGGGAATTTAAGAAAAATAAAATTGCAATTATCTAAAAAAGTTGATTTTTTGCATTATTTTAATTTTTTTAATAATTAAAAAATAATAAAAATCACAGAAATAATAAAATTCACCAAAATGTTATATTTTGAATTTTAATCACTTAGGAACAAACCCCATATTTTTCTTAGGTCCCTATGATGAGATATTAAATTTTAAAGCCCTAGGGTAATTTTAAAATTAAAAAAATGTATTTTCTAGCATTTCCATTAAAATAATTCTAATAAATCAAAGAAAAATCATAAAATTGCAAAAATTGATTCTCTGATTTCCTTGATATCAGAGAGATTTTTGAAAAATATAAAATTCATTTTTCAACCTTTATTTTATTTTTAAATTAATTAATACTCCAAAACTCAAAATAATTATAATAAAAAGAATATAATTCAAAAAATCACCAAAATTGGTCCTAGTGATCCTCTAGTCATTAGGAATGTCCCATAATTTTCTTAAGGACAGAAACTTTCCCTTGGTCATATTATTAAATTTTCCTTGGAAATCCATATTTTCAACCAAAAATAATTATATAAATAAATTAAATATAGAAAAATCACATTTTCTCCTCTCATGCCTTTATTGATATATGAGTGAAGTCACATAAAAATTTCAAGTTCATTTAAGCTCAATTTAGTGAGTTATGAAATTATTAAGCTTGAAGGGCAAAATGGTAATTAGAATTTTAACCTTTAATTAAAACTTTAGGCTTAATAAAATTAAAGAGTAAAGTATTTGATCCTAATATGACTTGGATGATTGAAATTTGAATAATAAGGGTAGAAACCTATTAAACAATTTAAAAATAATTGAAATAAACCTTAATTAAATAATTGAATAAATTTGGAAGAATAATAAAATTGGAATTATTAAAATAGGGATATTATTAGGAAGAGATTTGTTCTTTAATTTAAGAATCCCTAAATTAATCATCTCAATAATATTTAATTCCTAATTAAAATGATAATTCAAATTTAAGATTTAAAATGCTAAAAGACTTAATGATTAAATTAAATTAAAGTTAAATTATTTAAATTAAACCCTTTTAAAATTTCAATTAAATTAATACTTTAACAATTACAATTAAATCAACTTTAAAACAAAAAAGATAAAATATTAAATTAAAATTAAAAATAAAATTAAATTAAAATTTAAATTAAATTAAAATAAATTAAATTAAATTAAAACATATTAAATTAAATTAAATTAAATTAAATTAAATTAAATTAAATCAAATTAAATTAAATTAAATTAAATTAAATTAAATTAAAACAAATTAAATTAAATTAAATTAAATCATATCAAATCAAATTAAATTGAATTAAATTAAATTAAATAATAGAATCAAGTTAAAATTAAAATCAAATTAAATTAAATTAAAATTAAAACTAAACCAAATTAAATTAAATTAAAGTTAAATTAAATTGAATTAAAATAACATCACCTAAGACATAAAGAAATTCAAAAATAAATATAAAGCAACTTGAACATTATTCCAAACTTAAACCCGTTAACTGAAATTAAATTAAATCACAAACCATTTGAACATCAATTTGCCCTCAAAAGTTTTTGTTGTCATAACTCTTAAACAGAACGTTAAATGAAATGTTACTTCCCTCATCGGATATTCAAATGTCCTAGTTCACTGAGTAAGATAACAACAAAACTTAAATTCCCGGACGATTAATTCATTTGTATGATTAAATTCTCTTGGACTTAAAAAATAATCCTAGAAATATTGAAAAGATGTTTAAGATTCTTCTTAAACACTTTCTCAATATGATAGGATGTTTATAAGAACAACTGAACTTAATTGTTCTTTGATGAAGAAAATCATCCTTAAACCAAAACACAAGAACCTAGACGTCATAGGAGATGACTAGCTATAGGATTAGGAATTTGGTAGAAAACCATAACCCTTCCCTTAGTTTTACCTAGGAACTTGTTCTAAATGCTTAAATATTCTAAATTGTGTTTGAGTGCAGCTTGGGATGACGGGAAGACCCTCCAGGTACGCTTTTATTTTGTTGCAATTTACTTTATTGCAATTTACTTAATCGCATCGCACTTACTTCTCTTGCATGATAAACAACTGTTGCATGAAAACCCACATTTTTAGGATAGTCCCTAAAACTGAAACCAAAACTAAATTAAAAGTCATTACAAGATAAAATTCACCGCCACAACATTTCAAAATATAAAACAACTCAAAATTTAATCACAAACAGTAACACAAAACTACAATTACAACTAAATTAAAATGTCTTGTTGGATGATCGGGAATACCTCGGATGATGTAACCTACGTGTTGCTAACGGGATTTCCCACGGTCTAAATGAAAGTGTGGAACTCATTTAGTTGAGTTTAGCAAATTCATCTGGACTAAGTGAATCCGATAAAAATAACGATGCCGGAAGGATGGAACCGTGGGATCCTAACCGGTGTTGTTATAATCAACTTTAAGATTTGTTTTAATTAAAACATAAAAAACACATGGAAATTAAGAATTTCTCTAAACCAAAACACTTTTCTCATCTCCTGATTTATGACTTCTAAAACTAAAGCTCTGCAACAAGGAGCTCGGAGCATGGTGGGCAGCACGGCCATCGTCATCAGTAAAACCTGAGTCTACTTCAGCAAAACTTTCTTAGAATTAAATAACAAAGCCATAGGACTTCGAGGTAGTTTGCCTAGTGCAACATAAATACTCAACCTTTTGTTAGGCATTTGCATGAGCATATCATGTAAATTAAGCCCTAACCGGTCTTAGGACTCCGAGGTAGTCGTTTGGTACGACATAAACCCTCACATCTTCAAGGCTATTTGTGTGATTTTATCATACGAATATAAGTCCTAACTAATTAAAATTGGCAAGATCAAAATACTAAATAAACATTAGGGCTTTCCTAAATCCAAGCCAAACAATAGGATAGTTGAGAAATTACCGAAGTTCGCTTCGAATCTGTAATTTCTCCTACCTTTCTTCCTTTGAATTCCCAAAACAAAATGTTCCAAATTTGATCCATTCCCTATTGAAATTCCAAAATTCAATCCCTTGAAAACTTTAAACTTTGAGATTCTTGAGAGCAGAACTACTGATTATTATCGAGAGTTTTCTTAGGTGATTCTCGTCCATTAAGATGTAATTAACTATAGGGGCTTGCCCTTATAGGGAATTTTAAGAACCCAGGTAATATAAACCCTAATTAATTCATTTATATTAAGCAGGGGAACTTGTCGGCTTATAAAATTGGTTTGCAGACCAAACAGATGTCACAAATCTTTTAGTTTATTTAATCGAGCCCCATCATCAAGCAGTGTGCCTATTCTTTGGAATAGATACACGGTTTGTGGTGCGGTGCTCGTTTATATAAACTATTTGGGATGTGAGATTGGTTTGATTTCACATCTTAAAATTTTCAAACTTAAAATTATTTTTAAAATCAAATACTACTTTTCAAATTATTTATTTAAATTAAAAATTCGCCGACAATTTCTGTTAGGCGACCCCTTTTCAAAATAAAACACACAACCTAAAAATAATGCTGACAAGAGGTTCCGAAGTCCTTTCGCCTCTTTTGAGGTGGGGTAGACGCCCAATAGGTGTTAGCTTAAGAGCGGTTCTTCAGGTCGAGAAGTCTTGTGAGACTCTCTCTTACTTTCCAATTTCTGGATTGGGGCCCTTACCTTTCCTTTAACCTTTCCCCTTTTAATTGTTTCATTCCTAATGAACAAACTTTCTAAAAACAAACCCTTTAATAAATGAACTTGCTGTTAAAACACAAATATACAAATAAAACAAAATCCAAAAATATCTTGTAAATAAAATTGAGAAAACAAAAAGATAAACGAAAATGTGTTCGGACTCTTTTTAGAGAATTTCCTCTCTTTCTTCGTCCCTACGAAAGGAAGCATAAACCTGAACTGACACTTAGAATCTACCCTACTGAAAATGTCTGCACCAAAGCTCATTTTCTCCTTCACCAACGGGATAGACTTGGTTGTTTACAAGGACGAGCTGCCTAATAATGCGGTCATTCATTTTGGACAAGGCTTCAACAATACAGACATTAAGTTCACTGACGTTACTCTTTTTCGTACTAATGAACAAAGTATCGGAAACTGAGGAACCCATAATTGAATTCAACCTGAAATTGGATCAAGAGTTCCCTCCCCTGCAAAGGGTCCCAGTTGAAAGAAACACTGCTATTCATAAGAGGACTGTTATCTCTACCCCCCACCAGTCTGGTCACCTCAGCACCGTCCTCAGCTCCTGCCAAACTGAAAGGAAAAGAAGTCCAAGTCGGTGATGAGCCTGTAACAGTGGAGGGTTCAGATTTTGCTGCAATACCGTCTGTTTTCGAGATAGGGTCCAGTTCAAGAATTACACCCTTAACTCGGACTCCAAGAAGAAATAGGAGCAGAAAGATAGCCAGGATGGAGAAGGCAAAGGCTGCTGAAGTTGCCTTTTTGGAAGAGATTCCTGAGGAAGAAGAAGAACTGCCTGAAATTTCACCGCTGTTGAGAGTGAGTAAATTCCACCCTCTCTCTGCTGCATCGGATGAAGAAGATGTCCGAAGGATCGCCACTGCATTACCCTCACCTACATACTATAATAACTGTAAGAGGAAGAGGGCCAACACTACGCCGCTTGCCCGACTGCAAGCCGTAGTGGAGAAGCTAGTAAAGAAAGAAGGGTGCCCCGTATCAAAGATCCTAAGGAGGATGGGACGAGTACCAGCCAAATCCCACCTCGAACCGCGAGTAGACCCCGAAACTACTCCAGAGAGGCCAAGGAAGAAAGTGCGAGCTATTGAGAGAAGTTCGCCTGTTGTCATATCGGGTCACCATATTAGGGAGGACACCACCTACCGACGTACAGCCGACAGACCATCTGGTCCTTGGCCTTCTACTGCAAGAAGGATGTTGTGGCAACCTATTATTGCTGAACCGATACCGACACAATGTTCTGGAAAGAAGAGTTTTGTCAGAGAACCTGAATCTGAAGAAAGTGCTACTGCATTAAAGGAAACTCCTGAAAAAGAAGTTCAACAGTCATCACATGACAACCGCGAAACCGTTTGGAAAAGAGCACTTGAGGATGCCATAGGGAAGCTGAGGATGGACATCCAACGGTTAACAAAGGAAAGAAGTGAAAAATTAGGAACTGAAGTTGATTCATCAAAATTTATGGATGAAGAGTATGCTGAGATCAATATGGTCGAGACCCGAGCATCGTCAGCTTCGCAAGGAGCTTCGTCAGCTTTAGAAAGGGACGAACCAGAAGTAATGAGAGCGCGTCTTTAAGAAAAGATGATACTATTTCTCAAATGGCAAAGAGGATGGAAGAGCTGACAGCCACCTTAGCCACTTTCTAGAGTCAGCTTCAGCCTCGAAAGGAAACACCCCAGAGATCATTCACATCGCAGATAGAGGGAAAGAGATTACGTCCGTCAATGGAGATGAACAACCAAAGAAAAATTCTGCACAGAGCATGATTCCCGAAAAAGATATAAAGAACATGGTAGAATAGCAGGTGAGAGAAGCCTCAGCTCAATCTAAGAGTGGAGCATCCATTTAGACGGGTAGACCTTACCCTGAAGAATTCAATGCAGTCCAATACCCAAAAGGCTTTGTACCATCTCTGTTCATAACTTTTGAAGGTACGGGAAACCCCCGGCAACATGTCGCACATTTTCGTGCTAGTTGCTGTAATGCTGGTGGGAACGATGCTTTACTCTTTCGTCAGTTCGTCAGTAGCCTGTCAAGGATTGCCTTTGATTGGTATGTAGAATTGCCGAATGGTTCAGTCAAGACATTTTCAGAATTAGGAAACCTTTTTATTAAGCGGTTTGTCGGGGCTCGGCACCACATCACTAGCAGTGATCTAGTGGTGGAGCAACAGAAACCGAACAAAACTTTAGTGGACTACATACTTCGATGGAGAGACTTGAGCATGAAGTCTGAGCCCCAGCTTCAGGAACATCATGCAGTTGGTATCCTACTGAAGAGTATCCATGGTCCGATAGCACTTCTTCTTAAAGGATTCACGATCAAGACTTTTGAGAAGTTACTTAGCAAGGTCGGGAGCTTGCAAGAGGAGGAAAAATAGCTGAGTTTCGTTGACAAGACCGATAAGCAGAAGCCCATAAAAGCATTCGAGAAGAAATCAGGAATTGTTGCGGCAGTCGATAAGGGAAAGCAGCCAGTGCAAGTACAACCAGAGCGGCCACAGTCGAGTTATCAACCACCACAACGGACTTACCAATAACCGCAACTGGGTTACCAGCAGCCTCGACCAAGTTATCAGTCACGGCAGCATGATCAACCACCGCCTCGCCCATTATACAGCATGAAGGAGCTTTTAAATAAGGAATACCCTTCAAGACTGAAGCAGTGGCCAAGATGTTTTGCAGTTTGATTAAAACACCTGACTTTCAACTATCAGAGCCCAAAAGGCCAGAAGAAGTTGACAAGAAGGATCATTCGAACTACTATCCCTACCACCGGATGCTCGGACACAAAATAGAAGATTGCATCACTTTCAAGAGTTGGCTTGATGATAATCTCTGGAAAGGGAACATAATAATCCCGAAGGAACACATGAAAGAGCCCCAAAAAGGAGGTTCTGTCAATGTTATTTCAACAAATCCTATTGTTCCGATAGACCCTTTCACGACCAATGATGGATGGAGTACTGTATGGACAAAGTCTTCGAAGAAAATTTTGGATCACATCCAGACAGCTTCGGTGCGCGCATCAACTCAGAGTTTGAAACCTATCGAGCTGGCACTATCACTTGCGATTGAAGAACCGCCCCAGAAAGAGGAGAAGATCGTGGTAGAAAAGAAGACCGAGGCTCCAAAGGGTAGACTAGGGGCTGCTTATCCTAGGATGGCTGTTTCTGATTCGGGGGAGAAATTCCTCGGACCTCTCACTCTGTATGATTATTTTCTCACCCCGGCGGGATCTTATAATGATAAGAGTTTTGGTGTTGGCTATGCTTTGACTGTTTCTAACAATTACGTAACTAACGACAACCAACCTAATCCGGATCTCGATTTCGATACAAATAACGATTCTCAAATCATACTAAACCTTGATGACCCCGATGAAGGAGAAGACGTTCACAAGGATGGCTACTAGAGCTCGACAAGCAACGAGTCCATTTGTGAATTCCGAGGAACTCCAATCACGATAGAATTGGAGTTATCAGATTCCAAAGCAACTCCAGAAGAGCCAGTCGTTCCGATTTAAGAGGAGACACCGGCAGATTCAGCACTAGATGTAGAAGAAATAACTGAAGTCAATCTAAGAAGCGGAAAAGTTCTACCCCCAAGAATGGGTCCAAAGGATAAAGGAAAGCAGGTGGTTGCTCAGGAAGAGTCAACCCCAGCTGAAGAATTGCCTATTCGGGAAGAAACTGAAGAGCCCGGTAATAAAGTGGATTACAACGTGCAAGCCCATCTTAGGAAGCTACCAGCCAAACCAAGCATCTACGACGCTCTGATCCTATCAAAGGAGATGAGAGAAACTTTGATCAAGGCCTTACTTGATCCAAAAAAATTTTTAGCTCAAATGGCCGGTAATTCCTCAGACAAGGTTTGGTCGTTGAAAGAACAGCGTGGTGTTACCTTCACGGACAAAGATCTACTACTTGGAATAGCTGATCACAACCAATCGTTGTACACTTCAGTCACTATTAGAAAGTTTATGCTATCCAGGGTGTTAGTCGATCCAGGAGCATCAATCAACATAATGAATCTTTGGATGTTAGCTTATTTGGAAATTGATGCTCGTGAACTTGAAGCAGATAAGATGTTATTAAGAGGCTTCAATCAGAAAGGAGAAAGAGCTCTCGGATCGATAACACTATTAATGAAGACCAGTGATTTAGCAAAGACAACCGTAAAATTTCATATAATTGATTCTGAGACATCGTTCAAAGCTCTACTGGGTTGGCCATGGATCCATGAGAACTGGATGGTATCATCGTCTCTGCACCAGTGCATAAAGTATTATGAAGGAGGAGAACAGTGTATCAAAGGTGGCCTGCAACATTCTTCTCCAAAAATACCATACCAAATGAAGTAAAAGAAGTTCGAGATGATGAAGAACCTGAAATTCTTGTCCAACAGTTACTCACCACTCCCTTACGGCGAGATGGTTAAGGTTTCTCCAGAACTCTCACCCAAGGTCGAGGCTGGGGACGAGGTCGTGGAAGAAACGGTGGAACAGTTGGACAGAAGAAACTGGTCATCGATGTTGATTCGGAGAATAGTTCCGAAGAAGAAGAAATCAAGAAAGAAGCAGCGACAATAAGTCAGAAGAAACCCCAGTTCAAGATCTCTCTTGAAGATGAAAAGAATGAAGAATACAAATCAATGTACGAAAAGATTAATCACTATGTGCATACTATGACCCTGACCCCGGTTCATTCTAATAAGGTCGAGGGTATGGTGGTCAAGGAAGTGCATGGTGGCGGTACCAAACCGATTAAATTCTACAGTGGTGCTTCTTCTTCCAAAACTGAAAATGATGTACAATTTGAAGATGTTACTTCATCTGAATTAATGGAATTGCCTTTTGAGTGGTACTCTCCCTGTGTTAAGAATTTAATTCAACGTGGTGTCTTACCTAGACAATGGACAAAAGGTCAATCACAACACATTGAAAAATTATGGAATAATGCTAGTCGGCCTCCCAATTCAAAACATGGTCTTGGATTCATCACAATAGGATCAGTTGATGATACGGGATTTTGCTTAGTTATCACTCACGAGCCTAATGAAGACTGCATGGAAGCTTCAGATGATCTCAAAGATCTACAAATTGGAGATGCTCCGCCAGAGTTTGAAGAAGAAATTAAATCTACAATAGACGAGTTAATTGAATTTAACTTAGGTACTAGCGAAGAACCTAAGCAGACCTTTGTTAGCTCCTTACTCAATAAAGAAGACTCCGAAAACATGATCGAGCTACTGATGGAATTTAAAGACTGTTTTGCTTGGAGTTATGATGAAATGCCAAGATTAGCTCCAGAGGTTGCAGTTCATAAGCTCCAGAGGTTGCAGTTCAAACGCATATTCTTCCAGTCAGAGAAGCTCCCAGAAGAATGCGTCTAGAAATTGAACAACAAGTTATAGCTGAAGTTAAGAAGCTAATAGACGCTAAATTTGTCCGTGAAGAACAATGCCTGACTTGGTTAGCCAACGTGGTGCCAGTCAGAAAGAAGAATGGACAGAACAGAATATGCGTGAATTTCAGAGATTTGAATAAAGCATGCCCAGAGGATGAATTCCCGCTACCAATCCCAAAGTTGATAATCGACATCGCTTCGACATGTGAATTATTCTCTTTCATGGATGGATCGTCAAGATACAACCAAATAAAGATGGCATCGGAAGATGAGAAACTCACAGCCTTCAGAATGCCGATCGGAATATACTACTACACAGTGATGCCTTTCGGGTTAAAGAATGCAGGAGCAACTTACCAAAGAGCAATGACGAGAATTTTCGATGATCTCATTCACAACCAAGTCGACTGCTACGTGGATGATGAAGTCATCAAGAGCAAACTAAAGGAAGATTACTTATATGATTTGAGAATTGTTTTCGAGCGATTAAGGCAATTTAACCTTAAGATGAATCCCTTGAAATGCGCCTTCGGCATTACCTCTGTAAATTCTAAGGATTTGTTGTCCGACATCGTGGAATTGAAATCAATCCGGAGAAGATCAAAGCTATCTTAGAAATGCCGCCTCCCAAAACTTTGAAACAACTACGATCCTTTCAAGGGAAGTTGGCATATCTTCGACGCTTTATCTCGAATTTGTCAAGAAGGTGATAGCTCTTCTCGGCATTAGTTAAAAAGGAAGCCAAATTCATTTGGGAAGATAAATGTCAGCGAGTCTTCGAGGACATTAAGCAATATTTAATGACACCTCCTGTCTTAGCAGCTCCAGTTTCGGGTAGACCGTTGATACTTTATACCTCGGTTTTAGACGACTCACTTGGAGCCCTACTAGCCCAGGTCAATGACTAGGGAAAATAAAATGCTCTTTACTAATTAAGTCGTCATCTAATTCAGATGGAAGTAAAGTATCCTCCAATTGAGAAGCATTGTTTGGCCCTGATCTTCGTCGCTCAAAAGCTAAGGCATTACATGCTCTCTCATAAGGTCAACCTTATCTCGAAAGTTCATCCATTGCAATATTTCATGACCCGACCGACGCTTTCCGGCAGACTTGCCAGGTGGTTAATGATACTATTGCAAATCGACATAACTTTCGTTCTTCTTCGTGCCGTAAAGGGACAAGTCCTAGCAGACTTCCTCGCAACACACCCTTTACCGGCAGAATCACCTCTAAATGATGATTTGCCCGACTAGCAGATAATGAGCCTAGAAGACCCCAATGATCAACATTGGAAACTGTACTTCGACAGAGCATCTTCAGCACAGAAAGACAAAGAATTGCAAATGATAGTGCCTGGTAAGGCAGGACTAGGACTAATATTTTTAACACCGAAGCAGGGGATGTTAAGATATTCCTACAATTTAACAGAACCGTGTACGAACAATGAAGCAGAATACGAAGCCCTCATAACCGGACTGGAATTGACCATTCAGATGGGTATAACAGACATCAACATCTATGGAGATTCTCAGTTGATCATTCAACAAGTCACAGGACAGTACAGAGTTCTGAAGCCAAGACTCGAGCAGTACTTTCAGTATGCAATGAAGTTGTTGGAACAGATTTCGAATGTAATGATCTACAAGATCCCCAGAAGAGAAAATACTCTCGCAGATGCGTTAGCCCGCCTCCCAAAATAATTTACCTGCCTACAGGATGAGTCAGTTGAAATGTCAGTTCAAGGACGACAGGTCCTATCACAGCTCGACATGGATACAATACACAAATTAAAAGGAAAAGAAGAAGAATCAGTTGCAGGAGTAACAGAAAATACAGAGGATTGATGGCAGCCATTAATAGATTACCTACAAATAGGTAATTTACCAGACGATAAGTCATTAACCCATCAGATTAAGAAAAGAACTCTGTCTTACGCATTAATAAACAATATGTTATATAGAAGGTCTTTTGACAAGATGTGGCTAAGGTGCCTGAGCGAATCCGAGGCTCGTGAAATTGTTAAAGGAGTGCACTCAGGACTTTGTGGCACTCATCAGTCAGGTCCAAAAATGAAAATGAAGGTTAAGTGACTAGGGTACTACTGACACTCGATGATGACCGACTGCATTAAAGTTGCAAAAAGTTGTCACCAATGCCAAGTGCATGGAGTGGTTCTACATCAACCTCCAAATGTGCTAGATCCGACAATCGCATCATGGCCATTTGAGTGTTGGGGAACAGATATCATGGGTCTGATAGAACTGCCTTCTTAAAGAGGACATCACTTCCTTCTTGCAGCCACAGATTACTTTTCCAAATGGGCAGAAGCTATACAGCTCAGAGAAGTGAAAGCGCACCATGTTCTACAGTTCTTCAAAAAATCAAGTCATCTACCATTTCAGGGTACCACGCAGAATTATTTCAGATAACGGGTCCGCGTTCAGAAGTACAAAAATCAACAATTTTGTCAAAAGACACGGGATTGACTGGTGCTATTCAACGATCTACTACCCAAGAGAAAACTCTTTGGTCGAGGGTTTTAATAATACTCCCGTCCAAATTCTAAAGAAAAATTTGGATGACAACAAAAGAAATTGGCACGAGAAGTTGTTAGAAGCTTTATGGGCTTACAGAACGACTTTCAGAACTCCTACTCAGTCCACGCCCTACGCTCTAGTGTACGGGTCTGAGGCCATCTTACCCTTGGAGGTTCAGCTTCCGTCTCTCAGAATCGCAATTGCGAACAAAATTACTACAGAAAAGAACGCCAGATTACGACTAGAAGAATTGGAAAGCTTGGAAGGAAAATGAATTTCAGTGCAGTAGAATTTGGAACTGTATTAAGCCAAGATGATCCAGGCCCATGATAAACTGGTTCGCCCAAGGACATTCAAAGTCGGTGACTTGGTTCTAGTTCTCAAGAGGCCTATTCTTGCACACCGCAAGATAGGAGGTAAATTTGAACTGACATGGGAGTGGCAATTCGTGGTCCAGATAGTCTACTCTGGAGGTTCCTACCAACTTGTGAATTGCCGTGGAGAACGACCTATGCTTCCAATCAATGGACGATATTTGAAGAAGTATTACGCAACATGATGTTTCGAAGGATGAACTAAAAAAAGGGGGAAGTCTCATTCCTAGAAGCACGAGAAGAGTAATCATTTGTAACTGGGTCTGAACCCAAAACATAAAAAAATGGATGATAAAAATCATTAACAAAAAATGTGTTGAAAAGAAAATATGTGAAATCATAATAATAAAATTTTGATCCTTTCTTTTAAATCAGCTCACTCCTGATCTTTCTTCATCTTTTCCAACTCTTATTAAAATTTAAAAGAAATGAATAAGTATTTTCTAATGATAAATGATTTTTCTTATTGTTCTTGTTCTTAGTACAGCCCTTGATTCTTTCCTTATTTTTTGCAGGGAAATGTCGAACGGGCGGTGGCGTGAGTTTAGCACTCTATGAAAAGAGGATGAAAGATGGGGCTGTGATTGAGATCGACTCTGATTTCACACCGTCCGGGCTACGCGTACGAAGAAACCGATTGGACCCCGATTGATCGGGAAGAGTTTCGCAACGTGACGATGATGAAATTGGGTGGCCCAAGTCAGCAGTCCACCAGCAAGAAAAGAAAAGCAAATGTCGCTCATGCAACGGAGGAAGACAAGAAAGTTAAGTCCATGATTGCTACAGCATAAGGCAAGCTTGTCAGCGCCATGCCCACAGAAGTTTAAGAGGTAAGGAGAGCTGCTCTCACTCCTACCCAACGAAGAAACAAGAACCGTCGCATTCGCAAAATGCTGACCAAGCTAGCAGCGGATCAACATGAAGATACACTTGCTATTGTCACTGCAAGTACTTCAAAGAAATCAGTTCATCAGGAACCAGAAAAGAAGAAATCAACTCTAAGAACAGCAGAAAGGATGAAAGAAATTCCAAGAAGAGCGTAAAACAAAATCGGAGCCACGACGCCAGATGAATATACCAGCTTTGAAGAGTCTTGTTGCGAAAGCAACCCCGGAGGATGTCCTAGCAGAGACTATCCCCGAGGAGCCAAGACATGCAGGAAAGCATGCTGGGGTTGAACCATACATCCCACATTATGTTACCAGACCTCGCCAATTGCAAATAATCCCAGAGTACGAGCTGGAGAGGTTGAAGAAAGTTGAAAAGAAAAAAATTGAATATTTTGAAAGAATCCGAGGCAAGAGGATCAACATCTTGGAGGGCCTTGAGCTGCATACAGATGTGTTCTCAGACTACGAGCAGTAGCAAATTTTGGACTGTGTCGTTGAACTTCAGAAAATGGGTCGAGCTAGTTGTTTGAGAGAGAAGACCTACTCAGAACCTCGAAGATGGATGAAAGGAAAAGAAAGAGTTACGATCCAGTGCGGGTGTTGCTACAACTTCACCGAGGACAGAAAGGGAAATCCACTAGGGATACTCCATCGTAGTGAGGTGGATCCGATGCCAAGAATTATCAAAAGAATGGTAAGAAGGATGGTGGCATGGAGGGTATTGCCTGCAGATTGCATACCCAACAGCTGCATCATTAACATATACAGGGAGGGCGACTGCATACCGCCACATATAGATCATGATGACTTCGTCAGACCTTTTTGGAGAGTGTCTTTCGTCAATCAATGTAACATCATGTTCAGATCTGACCTCCGGATAGTAGGCCCCAGAGAATTTCGAGGGCCAGTGGAGATACCACTACCGGGAGGTTCCGTCTTGGTGTTAAAAGCAAATGGAGCAGACATAGCGAAACATTGCATTCCAGGAGTGTCTGTAGAGCAGATCTCCGTCACTTTCAGAAGGATGGATGACAGAAAAATGCCCTTCCACTTTCAGCCAGATCTAGAGTTAGAGAGCCTTCGGCCCTACGAGCTATGAGCTACATGGGAGGTAGCACACCTCCAATGCACATCCGAACGTCATTTCCTGCCAAGGATGGCTTGGAAGGTGATGTTATTTTCCATGTATCTCACTATTCAGACATAGATTCTGACTGATGCTTTTGGAAGAAACTTGCAAGAATCTTACACAATTCGTTTTGGATTTATGTGGGTTGTATGAGATGCTGAATTTTCAAGGAAAATATCATCATGTTTTGGATCAAGTTGTATGATGTATTTTCGACTAATTGGAATGGAAACGACCCTGTCGTGTTTTGCCATCACCTCTTTTGTGCAAATTGACTGGGAAAGGCCATTAAGTTAAATGAACTTCAAACAAAGAACAAAAAGAAAAGAAAATAAATAAACGACTCTTTTTTAAGAATCCGAATGTCAAAACAAACTTTAAATTAACATGAGCTCTAATTGAAATTGAATCACTAAAATAAAGAAAGTGAATCTATATCTAGAATTGAATTTCGATTCAAATCCATAGATTCACATCTTTCAACTCTTCTTCAAATCGAAACCTGTTTGAAACTTTTCTATAATTTGAATCCTTTCCTCGACTTATCACTATGTCGAGTCTTTTCAGCTTGGTATGCTTACCTGCTTCCTTCAATTCTCTTTCTCCTGTGTGTCGAGGAATTGACTAGTTCTATTGACACGAAGCCACGGTCTTTACCCGATTTGGTTCTGATGGCATGGGACTGGATCCCACCTCGCACGGATTCCCCTTCCGAGAAACGTTTGAGCGGGGTTTGAAACTTCTTCCTATCTCATTCAACTTTCGAGGCTGGTACCTAAATTCCAGTCCTCATTTCCAGGGTCAGTACCTAAATTCTGACTCTTTCTATTCGAGATCAGTACCTTAATTATGATTCTCTCCTTTCGAGGTTGGTAACTAAATTCAGACTCTTTCCTCCTGAGATTGATACCTAAATTTCAATTCTCATCCTTTCGATACTGGTACCTAAATTCCAATTCTCTCCTTTCTGAGATTGTTGACCTCATTTTTGATGAGGTCTTCTCTTCTTCTTTTTAGTACTTAGGATCTAGCCTTACGCTTTTCCTTTGACTATCTTAGAGGACTAGAATTGAGACCCACCACTTAGAAATTCAAACCACTTCTTAACTCCCTGCAAACTCCACAAACTTGACTGTAGACCCCTAATCACCTAGAGGGTTGAAATCAAATGTGGAAGTTTAAAGGATGAGTCCTTATAGGACTCTTTGGCCTTAGGATTACCCTGGGTGGCCTGGTCTGGTGAAGGGCTGACTTACACATACACTACACTTAAACACTACACTTTCACACACCTCCTAAAAAAAACCACACTCATACCTAACTTGACCTCCTGACTCATGAAGGTGATTCACATGGATGATCCTTAACCCCTAAGCCCTTGGCTAAGAAGGTTAGGAACAACATAGTGGATGCCTCAAATGAGTCCCTTCATGGCTCATGTGAGCTTTATATGGCTTCATGGCTCAACCAAAATGATTTTATTCCACTTACATTCACCTAATCTTCAATTTTCCAAATTTTCAATTTTTGACCCCCGGGACCCTACACCCGCCTAGCCTACCCAAAACCCTGAAATCCTCCAAAATTTCCAAATCACCCAAAATTCCCCAAAATCAATCCCAAACATTCCACATCACTCAAATTGATCACTCATAAGCCAAAAATACCAAAAATTCCAAAAATACCTCCCAATACCCTCCAAATACCCAAAATACCCCTCTTGACCCAAAAATCCAAAAATTCAAAAAATTCCCAGAAAATTCCAAAAAATCCCAAATATTCCCAATTTCATTTTGTTCAACTACACCATGGGCCAATTTTGTCAATCTACCCTACTTTTGTAAAACCCCCAATTTGACCCATTTTAACACTAAGTGACCCAATGGCAAACCAAACCTACCCAATTGACCCAAATTCTGGTCCAATTCAATTCTAAAATTCAATTAAACATTCCCAACACCAATTTAGACCAAATCCAAGTCCAATTTGATTGACATTTGGATCCAATTTCACTTTTGGCCTTAAAGCCCAATTTGGACCCATGACCCAAACCTAACCCAAACTCACCCAATTCAACTCAAATTAACCCCAAATCTTTTCTAAATCTTCCTTAACATTCCCACAAGCAAAACACTAACATGATTTGCCCAAAATTTGAACCCAAATCCCACTCAAATTCAACCCAAAGCTAAAAGGCCCAAATTTGACCTAAACCCAAACCTAACCCAAATAAGCCCAAACCCCAAAATCAAAACCCAACCAAAGCCAAAACCTCTTTGAAACACTCCCATAAACATTTCCCAACACTTATATTACATCAATTTCAATCCTAGCCCAACATTGGCCCAAGTTAGCCCAATTTGACCTACATTGGCCCATTCACCAAAGAGGTCCAAATCCAACCCAAACCTAGCCCAAACACTTCAAGTTTTTTCCAAATCATTCATGAAACATTCCTAAACTAAATTCAACACTCATGGGATCCAATCCTTTGCAAAATTTCCATCCACCAATTTGTTTTCAAACCTAAAGGCCCACTTTCCTAAACCATTCTAAAAGCCAATTTCCACCAAATAAAAAAGCCCAAAATTGGCCCTAAAGCCCACATGGCAATTTCTTTTCATCATACCTCTAATTGATATCACCCCTAAGTTTCAAAATCATCATTAAACCATTCCAAATCAAGCTTCATCCAAATTTCCACCAAAAATGCCAAGATTCCTAAATCTACTTCCATGAAATTGACTAAGCTTTGCCCCAAGCCAAATGGAGCCATGAAGCCCCATGCAAGCCATAAACAAGCCACATGAAGCCATGGAAGGTTTGACATGTGATCAATCCATTAATGGAAAAAAGAGGAACCACTTTCTTAACCCTCCCTTAAGCAATTTTAACCCTTTTTTATGCAACACCTAAACCCAAGATTTACTTAAACCAAGTTGATAGGGACTTCACCACTCCATCTCAGCTAGCCTATCTGATTCTCCACAGCACCCAAAGCCCCTTGGAGGGTGCACCATGCCCAAAACCATGGGTTGACCCAAACCAATCCAAAATGAACCCTCCCCCCTTCTACTTTGATTCAACACCTTTACACATGGCCAACTGTAATTGATTCCACCATTGCCAAGACCTGACCTCCCTGAGCCTGAAGGTGACCTGACCCTGGCCGGCCAACCACCATAGCCGCCGGAAACCAACAGGCCGAAAGCGAACATGTGAGCCCAAACTTGAAATTCTCACCTGCTGAGCTGCCCCATCCCCGGTGGCCATTGTAGCTGTTCTTCTCTTGCCAAGAGCAGCTGATCCCAAGCCCTAACTCTCCCTGGGAGGCCCTCCACCCTCTCCTATTTAAACACCACCCCCTCTCGGCCTTGGGAGGTGCTGAACCAGATCTTACTGAAACCCTGCCAAAATTGTTCCAGAACACTCTCCATACTTAGAGCAGTTGATCCCCAGTGGCAATTTGCCCTAATCCCCACCACCAGAGCCCAATTTCTCAGCCAAAATTCCACCCAAAACCAGGACACTTCTCTACAGTGGATCAATCCTCAAATTGATTGGTCCTACACCTTCACCAGACCAAGGGAAGGAGTCCACCAGCAAAAGCCCCCTCTCCAGGCCACCCATCTGTTCCAGACTCCAAGCTTTGTGATCGGGCTTGGTCGAAATCATACCTAGACGATTCACCAGACCAGGAGACTTCATCTGGAGCTTGCTGGGATCCAATCGAAGGTGACACAACCCTCAGATTGAAGCCACACTTCTCTGAGCAAAGGTATGAGCTAATTCTTCATCCCGAGCTTCTGGAGATTCTCCATTTCAAATGCTTTAATTTCAACGCGTGATCACCGTATAGATGTATTCGTCTCTTCAAGACGAATCCATAGAGCATAAGAACGTTCAATTTGGTCAAGTATCGAGTGAGATCTTAGGCCTAGAAGACGGACGGCTCTCGGGTGAGGACGCTTGGGGACGATGAACGGATGCCGTTCATTTAATACACGCGCGGACGGACGGCCAGGATCGCGCCGGATGAGGAGACGGAAAGATACAGTGGGCCCCGAGAGCGCTGAGTCGGATGGCGGCGTCGAATCGGAGAGCGCCACTCGGCGTTTCGGAGCTGCCGAGGTTGACGCGGCGCCGCATGGATAAATAGAAAATTAGGGTATTTTCTTATTTATTTAATTCCCTAAACTTCAAAAATCCATAACTTTGTGTAGAAAAATCATAAAAATAAAATAAAAATACCTTCTTGCTCAGTGAACAGAGGAGAATAATGTGGAAAAGAAATCATTTAATTTCATAAAGTATTTTATTTTTAATGATTTTTTTCCCCTCTGCATTGTTTTAATTCTCCATGCATGTAGGAAATTCACCATGGCATGAGACCATAGGGCTTTTGAAGCCTCTGAATTTGGGAACATTCCATGAATTTTCCAAAGTCAGAGGCCATCCCTATGAGAAGTTATTGATTTTTCAAATTCATGTTGCTGTTTTGAGTATTTTAAATCCAATAATTAGCATGTTATGAAATAAATTCTAGGAAAATTTGGTGATGTTTCTTATGACCAGAGGACCCTAGGAAAAATAGCTTTTGAATTAATTCACTTAGAATAACCCTAATTGGCTTAAACACCCAAAATAGTTCCTTAATTAATTAGAGTTAACCATACATCAAATTGACTTGAAATCAATTCTCCACTGACCTTTAGGATCAGAGGAACCCACCATAAAAATTTGAAGTCAATTGGACTTGGTTAGCCCTACTAAATGGGTTGATTAAGCCATTTAATCAATTTGAATTTCAAAAATTCATAACTTTCAAAATACCTTTCACCAAATTGGTTTTGGAGCCTCTCTGATATCAGGGGAATTTAAGAAAATTAAAATTTCAATTTTCTAAAAAAGTTGATTTTTTTGTATTATTTTAATATTTTAATAATTAAAAAATAATAAAAATCACAAAAATAATAAAATTCACCAAAATGTCACATTTTGAATTTTAATCACTTAGGAACAAACCCCATATTTTTCTTAGGTCTATTTAATGAGATATTAAATTTTAAAGCCCTAAGGTAATTTTAAAATTAAAAAATGTATTTTTTAGCATTTTCACTAAAATAATTCTAATAAATCAAAGAAAAATCAGAAAATTGTAAAGATTGGTTCTCTGATTTCCTTGATATCAGTGGGATTTTTGAAAAATATAAAATTCATTTTTCAACCTTTATTTTATTTTTAAATTAATTAATACTCCAAAACTTAAAATAATTATAATAAAAATAATATATTTCAAAAAATCACCAAAATTTGTCCAAGTGGTCCTCTGGTCATTAGGAATGTCCCATAATTTTCTTAAGGACAGAAACTTTCCCTTGGTCATATTATCAAATTTTTCTTGAAAATCCCTATTTTCTACCAAAAATAATTACATAAATAAATTAAATACAGAAAAATCACATTTTCTCCTCTCATGTCTTTATTGACATATGAGTGAAGTCACATAAAAATTTCAAGTTCAACCCTTAATTAAAACATTTATTGAGTTATGGAATTATTAAGCTTGAGGGCAAAATGGTAATAAAAAAATTTCAACCCTTAATTAAAACTTTAGGTTTAATAAAATTAACAAATAAAATATTTGATCTTAATCTGATTTGGATGATTGAAATTCAAATAATTAAAGGGTAGAAACTTATTAAACAATCTAAAAATAATTAAAATGAACTTTAATTGAATAATTGATTAAATTTGGAAGAATAATAAAATTGGAATTTTTAAATAGGGATATTATTTGGAAGAGATTTGTTCTTTTATTAAAAAATCCCTAAATTAATCATCTCAATAATATTTGATTCCTAATTAAAATGGTAATTCAAATTTAAGTTTTAAAATGTTAAAGGACCTAATCGTTAAAATTAAATTAAAGTCAAATTATTAAACTCTTTTCAAATTTTCAATTAAATTAAAATTAAAAATTAAATTAAATTAAAGATTAAATTAAAAATTAAATCAAACAAATTAAATTAAATTAAATTAAATTAAATCAAATGAATTAAATTAAACATATTAAATAAAATTAAATTAAAACATATTAAATTAAATTAAATCAAATCAAATTAAATTAAACTAAATTAAATCAAATTAAATTGAATTAAATTAAATTAAATTAAATTAAATTAAATTAAATTATAATTAATTTAAATTAAATAAATTAAATTAAAATTAAAACTAAACCAAATTAAATTAAATTAAATTAAATTATGTCAAATCAAATTAAAATTGAATTAAATTAAATTAAATAATAAAATCAAGTTAAAATTAAAATCAACTTAAATTGAATTAAAATTAAAACTAAACTACATTAAATTAAATTAAAGTTAAATTAAATTGAATTAAAAGAAATAACATCACCTAAGACATAAAGAAATTAAATATAAAGCAACTTGAACACTATTCCAAATTTAAATCCGTTAACTGAAATTAAACTAAATCACAACCCATTTGAACACCAATTTGCCCTCGAAAACTTTGGTTATCATAACTCCTAAACAGAATGTTAAATGAAGTGTTACTTCACTTATAGGATATTCAAATGTCCTAGTTCACTGAGCAAGATAACAAAACTTGAATTCTCGGACGATTACTTCACCTGATTAATTAAATCCATTTGGACTTAAAACAATCCTAGTAGTATTGAAAAGATGTTTAAGACTCATTTTAAGCACTTCCTCAATATGATAGGATGTTTATAAGAACAACTGAACTTAATTGTTCTTTGATTAAGAAAATCGTCCTCAAATCATAACACAAGAACCTAGACGTCATAGGAGATGACTAGCTATAGGATTAGGAATTTGGTAGAAAACCATAACCCTTTCCCTTAGCTTTTACCTAGGAACTTGCTTAAATATTCTAAATTGTGTTTAAGTGCAGCTTGGGATGACGGGAAGACCCTCCAGGTATGTTTTTATTTTGTTGCAATTTACTTTCCTGCAATTTACTTTATTGCAAATGCACTTTACTTTTCTTGCATGATAAACAACTGTTGCATGAAAACCCACACCTTTAGGGTAGCCCCTAAAACCGAAACCAAAACTAAATTAAAAGTCATTGCAAGATAAAATTCACCACCACAACATTTCAAAATATAAAACAACTCAAAATTTAATCACAAACAGTAACACAAAACTACAATTACAACTAAATTAAAATGTCCTGTTGGATGATCTGGAATACCTCGGATGATGTAACCTACGTGTTGCTAACGGGATTTCCCACGGTCTAAATGAAAGTGTGGAACTCATTTAGTTGAGTTTAGCAAATTCATCTGGACTAAGTGAATCCGATAAAAATAACGATGCCGGAAGGATGGAACCGTGAGATCTTAACCGGTGTTGTTATAATCAACTTTAAGATTTGTTTTAATTAAAACATAAAAAAAAACACTTGGATTTTAAAACTTCTCTAAACCAAAACACTTCTCTCATCTTCTGATTTACGACTTCTAAAACTAAACCTCTGCAACAACAAGGAGCTCGGAGCATGATGGGCAGCACGGCCATCGTCATCAGCAAAACCTGACTGTACATCAGCTAAACATTCCTAGAATTAAACAACAAAGCCATAGGATTTCGAGGTAGTTTGCCTAGTGCAACATAAATCCTCAACTCTTCGTTAGGCATTTGCATAGCAAATTAAGCCTTAACCGGTCTTAGGACTTCGAGGTAGTCGTTTGGTACGACATAAACCTTCACATCTTCGAGGCTATTTGTATGATTTTATCATACAAATATAAGTCCAAATTAATTAAAATTGGCAAGATCAAAACATTAAATAAACATTAGGGCCTTTCTAAATTCAAGCCAAACAATAGGATAGTCGGGAAATCACCGAAGTTCACTTCGAATCTGTGATTTCTCCTACCTTTCTTCCTTTGAATTCCCAAAACAAAATGTTCCAAACTTGATCCATTCCCTATTGAAATTTCCAAAATTCAATCCCTTGAAAACTTAAACTTTGAGATTCTTGAGAGTAGAATTACTGATTATTATCGAGAGTTTTCTTAAGTGATTCCCGTCATTTAAGATGTAATTAACTATAGGGGCTTGCCCTTATAGGGAATTTTAAGAACCCAGGTAATATAAACCCTACTTAATTCATTTATATCAAGTAGGGGAACTTGTCGGCTTATAAAATTGGTTCGCAGGACAAAAGGATGTCACAAATCTTTTAGTTTATTTAATAGAGCCCTATCATCTAGCGGTATGTCTATTCTTCGGGATAGATACACGGTTTGTGATGCGGTGCTCGTTTATATAAACTATTTGGGATGTGAAATCAGCTTGATTTCATATCTTAAAATTTTCAAATTTAAAATTATTTTCAAAATCAAATACTACTTTTCAAATTATTTATTTAAATTAAATTAAAAATTCGCCGACAATTTCTGCTAGGCGACCCCTTTTTTAAAAATACAATATAACCTAAAAATATGCCGACAGAGATTAGTACCTAAATTTTGATTCTCTCCTTTCGAGGTCAGTACCTAAATTCTGACTCTTTCCTCCTTAGATTGATACCTAAATTTCAATTCTCATCCTTTCGAGACTGGTACCTAAATTCCAGTTCTCTCCTTTCTGAGATCAGTACCTAAATTCTGATTCTCTCCTTTTGAGGTTGGTGCCTAAATTCCGACATTTCCTCCTGAGATTGATACCTAAATTTCAATTCTCATCCTTTCGAGGCTGTTACCTAAATTCCAGTTCTCTCCTTTCGAGGTCGGTACCAAAATTTCGAATCTCTTTCTGAGATCAGTACCTAAATTTTGATTCTCATCCTTTTCGAGTTCAGTACCTAAATTCCGATTCTCATCCTTTTCAATCAATACCTAAATTCTGATCTTATTCTCGAGGCTGGTACCTAAATTCCAGTTCTCTTTGCAATCTCGAGATTGGAATCTATGTTCCAATTCTCATTTCAAATCCGAAATCTCTACGAAATTCACCTTGAAATCAAAATCTCAAATTAATTTAAAACAAAATTCTGATTAAGTCAAATTGCAACTGAAATTAAAACTTGAATAAAAAATTCAAACTCAAAGTTGAAAGTTGAAATAAAAATGAAACAGATTTAAAATTCAATCTATCCCTCTCTAGATCTTGTCATTTGAACTTCACCTTCTTGTTCCCCAGCGAAAGTTCTGGAAACTTCATTCTTGAAGGTTTACCTGATACTCCCCAGCAGAAATTTCCTACATTTTGTTATGAGTTTGTCACTCGGACATCTGTGTTAGCTTTGTTCATCTCTTCGGTCAACGCCAATACGCGCGATGTGCTTGGTTAGCACACCACACCTATTGGGGGTCCATTTGTTGACCTCATTTTTGGTGAGGTCTGATCTCTCTCTCCTTAGTGCTTAGGATCTAGCCATAGGTTTTCCCTTTGGCTATCCTAGTAGACTAGAAATGGGACCCACCACTTCGAAATTCAAACACTTCTTGGCTCCCTTCAAACCCCACAATTTTGATTGTAAACCCCAAGCCACTTGAGGGTTAAGATCAAATGTGGAGGTTTAAAGGATGAGTTCCTATAGGACTCTTTGGCCTTAGAATTACCCTGGGTGGTCTGGTCCTGGTGAGGGTAAGCTTGCACACACCACACTCTCACACACATATTAAACCCTAAAACTACTTTCACCAAACTAAACTCCCTGACTCATGTAGGTGATTCATATGAATGGACCTTAACCGCTAAGCCCCTGGCTAAGAGGGTTAGGAACAACATATTGAGTGCCTAAAATTTGTCTTCTCATGGCTCTTGTGAACTTAATATGGCTTCGTGGCTCAACAAAATGGTTTCAATTTACTCACACTTAATCAATCTTCATTTTTCCCAGATTTCAATTTTTTGACCCCCAGGACCTTAAACCCACTATACTTACCCCAAATTGCCCAAATTGCCCCTAAAACCCCAAAACTCTCCAAAATTTCCCAAAATTTACCCAAGATTCCCAAAAATCCAAATAAATATTTTGAAACAATTCTCACCTCTTAAACCCACCAAAATATCCCAATACCCTCCAAATAACCTCCAAATATCCAAAATACCCTTTTAGCCCAAAAATACAAAAATTCCAAAAATTCCCAAAAATTCCACAAAATTCCAAATATTCCCAATTTCATTTTGTTCAGCTACATCATAGACCAATTTTGTCAATTTAGCCCACTTTTACCAAAACCCCCAATTTGACCCTTTTTTAACTTATGTGGACCCAATGTCCAACCAAATCACTCCAATTAACCTCAATTTTTATACAATTAAATTCTAAACTTCAATTAAATATCCCCAATATCAATTTAAACCAAACATAAACCCAATTTTATCAACATGTGGATCCAATCTCAATTTGAAGCTTAAAGCCCAATTTTGGCACATGACCTAAACTTGCCCCAAACCAACCCAACTCAACTCCAATTAACCCAAAATATTTTCTAAAACCTTCCTAACATCCCCAAAAACAAAACACTAACTTGATTTGCCCCAAATTTTGAAAAAAAACTTCACTCAAGCCAAACCCAAACCAAAAATCCCCAATTTGGCCTAAACCAACCATGAACCCAAATAGGCCCAAATCTCAAAATTAAGACCCAACCAAAAATGAAAAACTCTTTCTTACACCTCCATAAACATTTTACAACATTAATTTTACATCAAAACCAACATTAGCCCAACCTTTAAGCTCACACTTCATTCTTAAGTTCCTCTATCTCAGAATGTAGTCAACTAGAGTCTCGGCTGGTTTCTCCCATTTCCCTATGAGATCTCCTATAGTTACATGGTGCTACGCATCGGCGAATCTCTTCATAAACATGTTATCCATTTCTGCAAAGGTTTTAACTGATCTGTTGGGTATTTCTGCATAGCAGTCAAAAGCTATTCCTGACAAGCTGCTGATTAACTGTCGAAACAAAAAGGCTTAGTTTCCTCCTGTATTGTAACAATTGGCTCTGAAGTGTGCCATGTGTTAACAATGATTTCCCATCCTATCGAACGTCTTAAAACTTGGAGGGCAAGAAGCCTTTGGGGTAAGGCACAACATCAAATTTCTCCGGGTAGGGTCAACCCCTTGAAACTGATGCCCCGCCTTTAGACTTAGCCATTGCCTCCCAAACTTGATGTTCAATCATCTACTTGATATTCTTTTCTGCTGGACTCAAAGTTGAATCCTTCTTCAGAGGTTTATCTTCATTGGTAGAAGCGACTTCTCTTCTTTCATTCGTAATGTGTGTGATTTCGGGCTGGTTAATTTATAGAGATGTTGTTGGTCGTGACTGTGACTGTCGGTATAATGTGGCCATGGTAGTCATGGCGGTGGTTATCTCCTCCATCCTATTTTTTAGATGACTAATTTGTTCATCACTTGTTAAAATGGCCCTCTGAAGCTCGTCCATGGCGTTCTCCTCACTAGAGCATCAGGTGCAAATGACGTGGACGTAGTGTTGATGATATTAATTTCCATGAACTCTTCTTTCATGTAATACGATAGGTTGTAGTCTTCATTTTCAATATCTAGCCTTCATGCTCTTGCTATTTCTGAAATTTTTGCCTGGAGCCTTTGAACTTTTTCATCAGCTGCTTTCTCTTTAATGAATATCAAATCTATAGGCTTCCCTCGACTATCACTTCTCTCTGCAACTGACTTAGAAGAGACAACGATAGTGGCAATATAAACATCAAACTAATGATCCATCCTATGATCTGCAGACTTCTCAGAGCGGACTCGTGCGATGATCTTTGGTAACCATACTTCCCCTTAAGAGTCGACGCCCTGAGATGAGGTGTCTCGGCGGGGACATTAGAGTGGTGAAGGGAAGTTGTGCTCCCAAAGGTGTAGACCACGTACAGAGGTAAATAAAATTCTCTTATTCTTGTTCTTCTGGAAGTCCTTATAATCTTTGGAAAACGGTACTCCCAAATTCGGACGGTACTCCCAAACCCGGACGGGACTCGATCGATCCGTGCATTGTGGGTGTCGGAAGGGCGATAGTATCCGTAACATGCCTCCCCAACCGTGTGTAACAAAAATTCAGACATGTCTTTCTTTTCTTAGAATCTCACTCTTCATTTCTCAGGATATTACACATCCCATCCTTTTGAGGAGCTTGGTAATGGAACATCCTTCTCTCTCAGCTAATCTCTGAAAAACCGTAGGAACTTAGGTGACAGGTGTTGGCTTCTCCCTCACCTCATCACTACCCGTACGGTGATGGTAGAGTAGAAGCAATCAAGTGGAAGCTCTCTTCTCCAGTAGTATTAACCAACGGGTGGAATCTACTCCCTTGAAGGAGAGGGGAGGTTTCCATTAAAGCGAGTTCCTCCTGCTGAGGAATCTCATCAATTACTGGAAGACTTGCAACTTGTTACTTTGCGGCTTTGAGAATCCTACGATTGTGGTTCCTCCTTTGAGATCTGGTCAGTGGGGGAAATCTAGAGCTGGCGCCAATCTCAAAGACTGATGGTGCGGCGAGAAAGGCATTATCAGAGTTTTCTTCATACAAGGCTTCCTTCACCTTGTCAGACGAGAAAGTAGGTGCAGTGAAGGCAAAACTGGTAGCAGTAGGGGTAGCAACTCTCCTTAGCACAGAGATGACTGACTTGACAGGGGTGATAACAAATTTCACCTTCTTAGCATAAGGGAAAACCTCGTTAGATTCAGGTCGAACCATGGTAGATGGTACTAAAACTTCAGGGGCAACAACTTTCACAACGACAAACGGGGCCTTTCCTAGTACAACCTCGAACTCACTAAAGTAGGTCCCAAAATGAATCATTGGAGCGGCAAGACGGGCCTCACGGGAAGTGGGAAAGCTGTAGGAGAAGGTAAGCGTCAGGGTCAACATTGTGACTTTGTCTAAAAGAAATATCTGAAAGTTAGTGAAGGCAAAAAACTTGTGATCATAATTCTAACATTACGAAAAAGGTTACTATGTGAACTTGGTACAATTTATTCTTAATGTTTTAATTCACTTTTAATCTTTATGTATGTTTGTTTAAAAGAATTTTTAAAACTTAAGGAAATATGGTTTGATTTGCCGGTAGAAAAATTGAGCCTGGGAGGCACAAAGGGAAAGTGAAGAGTGGGACCCCGTCTGCAATCCCCTTCATAACGTACATTGCTCTGGTGAAATTTGTTCAATGACACACCTATTGGGAAGATTGATTTGATTTAATATATATATATATATATATATTAAATCATATATATATATATATATAATTTCAAAAAAAATCATTTTTAATTTTGAAAATATGAAATCAAACCGATCTCATATATGCAATAGTTTAAATAATCAAGCACTTCACCGCAAGCCATGTATTTATCCCGAAGAATGGATACATTGCTTGGTGGTGAGGCTTGATCTAATATGAAAGAATGGTTTATATTAATCTGGGGAATTTAAGTTTCCTATAATTGCAAGCCCTTATAGTTAATTACATCTTAGATAACTGAGGTCACCTAAGAAAACTCTTGATATAGATTAGGAAATATTCTATTCATGATTTTCAAAAGGATAAGATATTTAAGAAAATGTGGTAATAGGAAATCCAATAGGTGAGTGGTTCAAGTTTTAGAACAGTTATTATAGAAATCCAAATGAAGGAAAAGCTAAGGAAAACACAGCTCCAAGAAGAATCTTGGTGTCCTCCCAAACTATCATATGGTTTGGCTTCAATTTGAGATAGTTATTTTTTTGTTTCATTTTGCCAATTTTATTATTTTGGGCTTACATTCACTTGACACTAATCATGTGAATAGCCTAGAAGATATGAGGATTTATGTCATATGTGATAACATACTTGAAACCTAAGATGAGTTAGGGCTTATATTGCACAAGGTGTAAGGCCTAAAGAGAAAAGTGAGGATTTATGCTACACTAGGCGAGCTACCTCGAGGTCCTTTGGCTTTTTGTTTATTTCTAAAGATTTTTTCTATTGAATATGGCTATGCTACCCACTATGCATGATCCATAATCCTCGTCAAAGCAGGTTTAGTTTTAGAAGTCTCAAATTGAAGAGATTAGGGGAAGTAGCATGTTTTAGAAAAAATTTAAATTGAGGTGTCTTAATGTCTTACTACGGAAATATTTATGTTAATAATGGTGCACTGATTAGGATTCTAAGGTTCCCTTCCGACACCACCATTTTCTTTGGATTCACGGAGTCCAGATGAATTTATTAAACTCAACTTAATTAGTTTCAACTTTCATTTAGACCGTGGGATAGCTCGTAAGCAGTTGTAGTTTGCCTCCTCTAAGGTATTCTCGATCATCGAAAGAGATGTTTTAATTTAGTTTCACTTGTGATTTTATTTTTTTTTATGATTAAATTTTGAGTTGTTTTATATTTTGGTTATTGTAGTGGTGAATGTTATCTAGGTTTGTTTTAATTTTGATATTGGTTTTGGTTTCAGTTTTGTAGCTATCTTAAATTTTTTTAGTTTTCATGCAGGATGACGTTTGTTTTTTAACATGCAAGCTTGTAAGCTAGAAAAGTAAAGTAAAGGAAGTACAAAAAAGAAGGTATTATAAACCTATAAAAGCGCACCTGTCAAGTCTTCTCGTTCCCCCATCTGCTAATTTATTATATTTTGCAATAATCTTTTTAATTTGCAGTAAAGTAAAGCCTATAGATAGGTTCATCATCAGCCTACTAAGTCATGTCATAACTTGGTGGGTTCTATTTATTCATTTGGGAGTTGCTTTCCTTTAATAAATATGATAAGTTTAGTTGTCGTACAAGATGTTCAGAAGACTTGTGAAAAGATTTAACCATTTCACAACCCATCTGAAATTAAAGTTCATTTATACTTATCATACTCATTAAATGATTCAACCATTTCATACCCATACACTTAATGAACATTGATATTTTAATCATCCCAAAAGTGGGGTAACTATCACTTGATATTTTATTTATGAATTATGCGAGTAATAGCCTCCAGAGGCAAAATGATTTATTAAGAATTTTTGTCTATTTACTTTTAAAGCTGGGCTTGTAGTGCTTCAGAAAGGTGTTTTATATTAGTTAAGCTTTCTTTTCTAAACCTCATTAGTTAAATTTTTAATTAAGCCTTGTCTATTACTATGCCCTTAAGACTTTAGTGGGTATATTTATATTTTAGAAAAAGAAGTTAAACTGACTTTTATGATTATGATCAAAATATTGATATATCATTAAACCACTGATTAGGGGTTTTAAATCATTAAATATCATCTTCCAAAGATGAACCTACCCCTAACTTAGGATCATTTAATTTTAATTATCTTCATAATTAAAATAATTTAAAGAAATCACAGATTTATCTTTTAATATGACAAAAGTGAGATTGGTTTCTACCATTTATCCCTTTATGTTTCAATCATTCAATTATGTTAATTAAGATCATTCATTGCCTATTTTTCACTTTAATTAAGCCTAAATATTGATTAAGGCTAAATTTTTCAAAATTACAACTTTTACCCCTGAGGCCTTAATACTTTATAATTAATTAACTCAAATGACTTTGAAATTTTTATGGTAACCTACCGATGGGTCAATTAAAATATAAAGGAGAAAATGTGATTTTTCAAACATTTATTTAATTTATCTAATTATTTTTTACACAAAAATAGGGATTTTCAAACATAATTTTATAATTCAATTAAAACAAAATATTTGTTTTTAAGAAAATACTGGAGGTTCACCTAGACCAGGGGACCACTTAGACCAAATTTCATGATTTTTTGAATTTTAATTTAATTATTATAATTATTTTAAATTTTGGAGTATTAATTAAATATAAAATATTAATTAATTTTAAAATTAAGTTTTATATTTTATTAAATCTCTTTGAGGTCCAGGGACTCGGAGAAACAATTATAATATTTTTGTTATTTATATTTCATTTATTAGAATTATTAAAGTGAGAAATTAGGGAAAAATCAATTTTTAAGTTTTAAAAATTATTATAAACCATTAAAATTTAATATCTTTACTTAAACGCTTAGGAAAATTATTCAATTGTTCATAAGTGATTAGGAGGCAATATAAAATGTTTCCATCAATTTTATTAATTTTATAAGTTTTATAAATTTTTAAATTATTTTAATATTTAAAATAAATTTAGAAATAGAAATTTTACTTTAATGCTAATTTTATTTTTCTTATGTTCCTCTGATCACAGAGAACACCGAAAACTAATTTGGAAATTTTTTAAGTTGTATTTTAATTATTAAAATTATTTTAATGCCAAAGGTGATATTTAACTTAGAAAATTCATTTAAGTAGCCAAATCAATTCTAAATATCTTAAAACTTTTTATGATAGTTTTTCTGATCCTAAACCAAAGCGGGGAAACATTTTTAAGTTATTTTCATTTATATTTAACTCAATTTAATTTCTTTTCAGTTTTAGGTTTTAATAGAAATTAGATTATTATTAATGATTTAAATCAAGATTATATTTTTTTATGATCCCCTGGTCACATGTAACCTACCAAAATAATCTTATATATATCTTTATGAGTATTTTAATTTTTCTAATTTTTAAACCAAAACAAGGGTGATTAACTTGAAAATTAGGGATCTCCACGTAGGGATCTCTCTGACTTTGGAAAAAATTAGGGAAGATCCCCCAAGACAAATGGAACAAAAGACTTAAATTCATGGCATGGTGAAATGTCTATGTTTATGAAGAATCCAAATACTAAATATTATATTTAATTAATTAAAAATAGAATATACATCTAATAAACATGGAAACATTTCCATATTGTTCTCCTTTGTTCACTGAGCAAGAAGGTCTTTTCTTTTATATTTATGGTTTTTCTATGCCAAGTTATGGATTTTTAAATTTGAACTGATTTAATTAATTAAATAATTCCAAGTTTTCCTACTTAAACACGCGTTCGCCAGCTCAACCTACAGTGCTCCAAAACTCTGCGCAGTACAATGCTACTAGACGCCGTCATCTGAGTTAGCTCCACGTTTTATGCATAATAATTCCTTTCGACGCAATCCCTACCCTTCATTTGATACACGTGTGATCCAATGGTCCCTTATCTTTGTATTCAACTGGTGTGCATAGATTTCACACTCTAAAACTAATATCTCACTTGATACTCAACCCATTCACTTTGGGTTTTTTTTCTAAAGATTCAACTGACCTAGAAGAACCTATCTATATGACTAACCTAGCCTGAAATCAACCTAACATGCATGGAGAATCGAAACAAGCTCGTAAAGGGAGAGAGTTCAATACCTTTATCTGAGAGGGGAGGCCTCAATCAGATGGTTGTAGCAGCTTTGATTGGACCCAACGAATCTCTCGACGAAGCCTCTTGCTGTGGTGAAGTTTTTGAATCCAAATTTGATCAAACTCGAATGTTTGTGCTGATCAAATTATGGTATGGTGGCTCTTTTGGATGGGGCTTTGAAGGTGGAACTTCTTCTCCTACTATGGTAATAGTGTAGAGCAAGTTAGGTTTTAGGCAGTGGGGAGATGCAATTGAGATTGTCCTGATTTCGGCTGAAATTTCAGTGGAGAAATTGTCTCAGGGCACAGAGCTTGGGTCACTAGAGACGGTGGGGTTGAATTAAGGGAGGTCTGGATTAGCTCTGGTGAGGTATTGGCAGGGCTTCCTTAAGAAATTTTTAGCATCCCCATTTAGTCGTGAAGGATGGTTTTTATAGCCATAGCTTCCTAGTCAAGGCTTTCTGGTTGGTGGAATTGCCTGTTTAGGTGGAAGTCAGATCAACTCTAGTGAGAAACCAGAGCATGACACATTGGATGGGTCAACTGGGTTGAGCTTAGCTTGGCGTGGATGTCGATTTGGGATCCTCCAAAAATTAGGCTGGCAGGCTAAGCTAGGGGAAGTGGCCAGTGGTCAGGTGGTCAGGAGGGCAGGCCATGAGTGGGGTAAACTTTAGTGGTTAGGGATTCATTGCAAATCTCTTTTAAATTTTCCCATTTAAGGAAATGGATTCCTTAATTAGGGGTACCCTTTGTTCATGGCTTAAGTAGGGTGGACTAGAGCCATCTAGGATGGTTCCTAGGGTCAATTTGGTCGCTGTGGAGGGTTTGATTTGTTCAATTTGGCTAGGTTTGGTCAACTTGGCTCATGGGTTCAATTTTGGTTCATGTGGGTTCAAGTTGGGCTAGTTTGGGTTTGGCTTAGTTTGGGCCTAATTGATTGTTCAACTTGGTATAAATAATTGTCATAAGGCTTTTGGAAAAGGTTTGGAGTGATTTTGAATTGATTTGGGTGTTGGATTTGGGGAAATTGGGTGTTTCATCAATTTTGGGGCATTTTGGATAGCTTGGGTTTAGGTTAGGCTAAAGTGGAGCTAAGGGTCAATTGATGGTTCCAAAAGGTCTATGGGGATTTAATAAAGAGTTCTCAACATAAACTGGGTGTCAATTTTGGGATAACGGTATTAAATTTGATTGATTTCTGACATTTGGCAATCTTGGTGAAAAATTGGCGATGTTGACTTGTGTTGGATTTGGATGAGATTTGGGCTTAAATTGTGGGACAATTTATGGTTAAATTTTATTTAGGGGAATTCTATGAAGAGTTTAAAATTTAAAATTTGGGGAAATTGATTGGCGTTAGGTTTAGTTTGGGGGAACTGGACCATAGGGTCAAAATTGGGTAATTTCGGTTTGGGTGAAAATTGGGCTTAAGTGTGGGTAAAATTGGACTTGCATTTGGTTCAATTGGGATTGGGGATGTTGAATTAAAGTTTAGAATTGTAATTGAGCATAATTGAAGTCCATTTGGTGGACTATTGGGGTGATTTGGGCATTTTGGGCCTTGAGGGGAATTTGGGGCTTTTGGTTAAATTGGACAAATTTGGTCAAATTGGGTCAATGTGGTGGTTCAAAGTTGAAATTGGAAATATTTGGAGGGTTTTGGGAATTTTTGTAATTTTTTTGAATTTTTAGGCTAAGAGGGGCATTTTGGTAAATTTGGGTATTTTAGGAAATTTGTTGAATTTGAGGTGTTTTGGGTATTTTAAGTGGTGAGGAATGTTTTGGGATAATTTTTGAAAGATTTTGGTAGTTTTGGTTGATTTTAGAAATTTTGGGCAAAATTTTTGTTTTAGGGGTAATTTGGTAATTTGGTAGACTAGGTCCAAATGGGTCAAAAGTTTGGATTTTTAGTAAATTGGGGTTGAATGGATTTGATAATCCATTTGGGCTATGGACCAAGGGAATTCCTCATTTGGACCCTCCATGTAATGGCACTAACCAAACCCTAGGCTGGAGCTAAGAGCTTGGGGAAACCACCCACATGAGTTTCTAAAAGAGTAGGGGATTAAATGTAAGGAAGCTTGGTTTAGAGTTGTGAGGAAGCATCTGCGAGTTTAATGTGAAATTGTGTGTGTGAGCCTCTCCCAGAGACCACCCAGGGTAAGTCCTATGGTTTTACCATCCTATAAGGAACTCCTCTTGAGCTTTCTAATGCTTGGTCTCATACTGAGCATTTAGAGGTTAGACTTTAAGCATTTAAAAACTTCAAGTGAAGCAAAGAAGTGTTTTTGAATTTCTATGGGGTAAGGGACCAATTGCTAGTCCTCTAAGATAATCACCAGGAAAGTCCTTTGGCTAGACCTTAGGCCATTCTAAAGAGAGACTAGACCTCAACAAAAGAGAGGTTAACACGTACCAAACGAGGACCTCAAAATCCTAAAAGTGTTAAGACTTATTTACATAACCAGGTTGTGCAAAAGCCTAAAGATATGTTGACCTCACTTTTGGTTGAGGTCTAGTCTCTTTTTAGAATAGCCTAAGGGCCACAGGGTTCTCCTGGTGACTTTCTTAGAAGACTAGTCTCGAAACCCTCCCCCTTAGAATTTTAAACCTTTCTCACTTCAGTGGGAGTTTTCATATGCTTAAGGTCTAACCTCCAAATTTTGGAAGGAAGAAACCAAGCATAAGGAAGCCAAAGGGAAGTTTCCTATAGGTGGTCAGACCCTTAGGATTTACCTTGGGAGGTATGAAGCTTACACAATACACACACTTCACACTCACTACCCTCAACAAAGCACATCCCACTCTGATCCCCTAACACTTTGGATACTCATGTTTGTGGTTCTCCCAACCTCTTAGCCCCAAGCAAAGGTTTGGTTAGTACCAACACATAAATGACCAAAGGAGGGTTGCCTTCGTTCCATGGCTAAACGTAAGCAATTCCATACTACTCACCTCTAACCAAACTCAATTTTTCCGAAATTTCAAATTTTGACCCCTTGCCCCTAAACCTATCCAAAATATCCCTACACTTCAATTTTACCTAAAATTACCCATTCTTCTCCAAAATTTAATTCAAAGTATTCCCCACCACTCAAATTGACGAAAATTACCTAAATTTGCCAAAATACCAAAAATAGCCCCAAAATTTGCAAAATTACCAAAATGCCCCTGCTAGCCCAAAAATCCAAAAATTCCCTAAACCTCTTAAATATTCCCAATTTCATTTCTCTCAACTACCACATTACCCAATTTGACCAATTTAGCCCAATTTAACAAAGAGCCCCAATTTGACTCATTTAACCCAAAAGTGCCCAAATCAAACCCAATGTCCACCCAATTGACCTGTCTTGCCCAATTTCAATTCCAAACTTTAATTCAACATTTCTAGCCCCAATCTAAACCAAATAAAAACTCAATTTGACCCACCTTTGAGTTCAATTTCACTTAAAATCCCAAAATCCCCAATTTTGCGTAAGTAATGCAAATCCCCCAAATTGAGTGCTCTAACCCTAAAATCTCCACAAAATTAATATTGGGAACTCTTTATAACATCCCCATAGACCATTTGGAATCTTTAATTGGCCTTGGAATGAGCGCTAGCCTAACATAAACCCAAGCTAACCCAACTTTCCCAAAATTAACCAAAATCCCAAATTAAGCCAAATTGAACCCCCAAACTTATTCAAAACCACTCCAATCCCCTTTAAAACACTTTGTGACAATCAAATACATCACTTTGAATATTCAAGTGGATCTAAGCCAAGCTCAAACCAAACCTAACCCAACCTAAACCTAATGTGACCTAAATTGAACACATGACCCAATGTCACTAAATTGAACTAAATTAACCAAATCAACTTCATGGCAGCCAACCTTAGGACCCCTAGGACTAGTCTGACCTGACAAGAATGAAAGGTACCTCACTAAGGACCAATGGGTCCTCCTCTTTTTAGCAAGCCCAAGTTTCCCCCCTTAAACCTTAAATAAGCAACCATTATGGATAATTTAATGCACTGTGGCCTTCCATACATCCCCATGCTTCTGCCAATCACCTTCCCTGTCCTTGCTGGCAGCCCTAGCCACCGGGACAGCAAAGTCTGAACGCTGTCATGTTGCTTTAAAAACAAAATTGAGCTTTGTCTGTGAAATATCCCCTCAGTGATCAATGGTACTGCTTAACCCTCACCTTAAGTGGCCTAAAGCAACTAAAGACAACCCCTGAGCAAAGCTAATTTACCATGGCTATAAAAGCCATCCTTCACAGCTAAAACATAGGTGCTGAAAATTTCCTAAGGAAACTCTGCCAAAACCTCACTAGAGCTTTTCCAAACCTCCCTAAGCTCATTGCAACCATTTTCCTGTCTGATTCCCCCTGCCTGAGAGCAATTTCTCCACTGAAATCTTAGCCCAAACAAAGAAACATTTCACCACAGCTCCATAGTGCACCAAAGTCAAATTAATTGCACCCACTCCTTCACAGCAATGAAAAAAGAAGATCCCCTATCAAAGCCCCATCACAGAAAGCCTCTGCACCATACTTTGATCAACACTTGAAATCAACCTTCGTTGAATTCAGGTCCAAATATTTCACTACAGTACAAAGCTACATCTGGAGGTTCGTTGGGACAAATCAAAGCTGCCACAACTTTCTGATTGAGGCCTCCCCTCTCAGTCAAATGTATTGAACCTCACCTTCTTCCCTAGCCATTTTGGATCTTCCATGCATGTTGGCTTAATTTTAGGCTAGGTTAGCCACATAAATAGGTTCATCTAGGCCAGATGAAGCTCTAGGAATAAACCAAATGCGATTTGGTTTAGTATAGCTCGAGTTCTTAAGTCTAGAAGATGGAGGGCTCACATGAAGAACAAATCGAAGACGATGAAGGAGGACCGTTCGATCGCATGTGTAACACTTGGATTACAAGGATGTAGTCAGATGGAGATCTGAGACATAAAGCGCGGAGCTGAGTCAGATGGCAGCGTCAAATCAGGGAACGCCATGTGGTGTTTCGGAGCTGCCTAGGATCCAGTCAGCGCCACGTGCTTAAGTGAGAAAATATGGAATATTTGAATTATTTAAATCAGTGGAACTTTAAAAGTTCATAACTTGGTGTAGAGAATTCATGAAAATAAAAAAAATTTATGGTACTTAGTGAATAGAGGAGAATGATGTGGAAATAGTTTGAAGTTTATTTGATGCATGTTTTATTTTTCATTAATTAAATACTCTCTAGACTCATTTGATTCTCCATTGGCTTATACATTTCACTATAACTTGATACTTTGGTATGTTGTTGCCTTTGTCTTAGGGAATCTTTCCTGATTTTTCAAAAGTCAGAGGAGAAATTTGGACATAGATCTCTATTTTTCATGTTATCATGTCTCTTTTGGTAAAAAAATTATAATAAATAAAATATTAAACAGAAAAATGCAAGATAAATTTTGGTAGGTTACTTGTGACCAGAAGATCCTAAAAAAAAACTTGGTCTAACTCATTAAATGTAAACCTAATGGTAATTAAGACAAAAAAATTAAATAAAAATAATTTGGATTAAATATAAATGAAAATAACTTGATTTTTTTTCAACTGTAATTTAAGGTTAGAAAGACTCCCCATAAAAATTTCAAATCAATTAGAGTTAATTTAAATACCTAAATGAATTTTTCAAACTAAATCACATTTTTAGCAATAAAATAATTACAATAATTAAAATAAACCTAAAAAAATTACCAAATTAATTTTGAGAGTTCTCTGAGATCAGAGGAGTCTTTAAAAAATAAAATTGTAATAAAAATAAACTTTTCAATTTTAGGAACAATTGGAATATATTTCCTATTTTTCTAAGTAAAGATATTAATTTTTAAAAGGTTAACATCAATTTTTAAAAGGCTAAAATAAAATTTCTTTAAATTTTCACTAAAAATAATTGTAATAATTCAAATAAAAATCATAAATTTTGAAATTTGGTTCTCTTGTTTTCTTGTTCTCAAAGAGATTTAAGAAATATAAAAAACTTAATTTTTAACTTAAATAATATTTTATCCTTAATTAATACTCTAAAAATCAAAATAATTCCAATAAATAAATTAAAGTTCAAAAAATCATGAAATTTTGTCAAAGAGGTCCTCTAGTCTAGTTCTACCTCCAATAAAATTTTCAATGTCAAAGGTTTTGTTTTGGACAAGTTATTGAATTTTCATTGAAAATTCTTATTTTTGCATTAAAATAAAATATATATTAAATTAAAATTTAAAAAATCACATTTTCTCCTCTGATGTCTTAATTAACCCATAATTGGAGTTACATGATAATTTCAAAGTCTTTTGAGTTAAACTTAATGAATTGTGATGTGATAAGGCCTTTAGGGGCAAAAGTGTAATTTTGAAGAATTTAGCTTTAATCAATATTTGGCTTAATTAATGTGGGAAATGGGCAATGAATGATCTTAATTATTATTTTTGGATGATTGGAATATAAAGAGATAAATGGTAGAAATCCATCTCATTTTCGTCACATTAAAGGATTATGTTTATGATTTAATTAATCATTATAATTTGGAAGAGAATTAAATTAAAAGATCCTTAAGGTTAGGGGTTGACTTTGGATGTTGGTGTTCCACTAATTTAATACCCCTATTTGATGTTTAAATGATAATTTAATATTTTGATAATAATCATAATCATGAAGGTCACTACTTAACTTTCTTTTCTAAAGATATAAATGAACCCACTAAAATCTTATGGGCTTAGTAGTGAGCTCTTAATTAAAAATTTGACTAATGAGAAATAGAAATAGGAAACACTGCTAATCTTAAACCAATTATGAAACACTACAAGCCCATCAAAATTAATTGTATTCTTTCATAAATTAAGTTTGCCTCTAAAAGCCCAACTTATATAATTCTATAGTCGAATATTAAGTGATGTCTTATCTCACTTATTGGGATGATCAAAACATTAAGTTAACTAAGCATAAGGGTATGAAATAAATGAAGTATAAATAAATGAATTATTTAATATTTATGATATGTTCAAATGAACTTAAGGAAGCTCAAAAGAATTATGAAATATCTAGGTACCTCATAGGCCCATTTCATAAATCTTCTAGACACCTTGCAGGACAACTGGACCTATCATATTTATGAAATGAAGAAGTTTCTTAAATGAACAAATATGATCCACCAAGTTATGACATCGAGTTTGGTAATCTTGTGAGGAACCTATCTATAGGGTTTTACTTTCCTGCAAAATATAAATTTTTATTGCAAAGATACTAAAGTTTCAAGTGGTGGAATGAGAAGACTCGCCATGTACACTTTTAAAGTTTATAGTATCTTCTTTTCAGTACTTCCTTTACTTTGCCTTTCTTTCTTGCGAGCTTGCATATTAAATAACAATGACCCTGCATGAAAAACAAAACTTTTAGGATAGCCACAAAACCAAAACCAAAAATTAAACTAAAACAAAATAAGATGAAATTCACCGCCACAACATTCAAAATATAGGACAACTCAAAATTTAATCATAAACAAAACAAAAATCACAATTGCAACTAAATTAAAACGTCTATATCAGATGATCTAGAATATCTCAGAGGATACAACCTACAGTTGTTAATGGGATTTCTCATGGTCTAAATGAAAGTATGTAACTCATTAAGTTAAGTTTAGTAAATTCATCCAGATTAAGTGAATATGAAGAAAATAGTGGTATCGGGATGATGGAACCATGAGAACTTAACCAATTTCGCTCAATCAACTTAAATATTATTCCATAATAAAACATTAAGACGCCTCCAATTGAAAACTTTCAAAACATAACACTTATCTTCTCTCCTCAGTTGACACTTCCTTAAATTAAACCTGCTAAGACGAGAAGCTTGGAGCATGCATAGTAAGCAGCACAGCCATCTTCAATAGTAAAACTCCTTAGAAATTAAAATAACAAGCCATGGGACTTTAAGATAGCTAGCCTAGTGCAGTATAAACCCTCACTTTATATCTCTAGGCCATTGCAACTCGTGCAACATAAGCCATAACTCGCCTTAGGATTCTGAGGTTGTCATCACGCATGGCTCCTATCTTCCAGACTATTCATATGATCAGTATCAAGTGAGTGTAAGCCCTAAATAATAAAATTGACAGGATGAAACATCAAATAACTATCCTAAATTGAAGCCAAACTATAGGATAGTTCGAGAAAATACAAAGATCTCTCTTGGTTCTACCTTTCCCTTAGTCTTTCCTTCCTTTGGATTCCTACAAAAAATTGTTCTGAAGTTTGAGCTACCCACTGATACACCTAAAATATATAGCGTTTTGTGCACATTTTATACTTATTTTTGATGATATTACACTTTAATGGAAAGTATTTTGTGTTTTTCTTGCAGGTATGATGAAAATGAGAGATTACGATGAAAGGAGCAAAATTTGATCAAATTTGGAGCAAAAAAAATTAAAAAAAATTAAAAATTGGACTTTGGAGGCTAAGCGCCGCATGGTCGGTGCTTAGGCGCCATAGTTAAAAATCAAATTTTCTTCATTTTTGGCGCCAATTTCAAGGAGTGTTTGAAGCAAATTTTAGTGGTGACTTCCTTAACTTCCCATGGGTGGCAAATTTGAATGAAGGGATGCATCATTTGGTGGATACATTGAATCGGGACATAATTTGAAGATACACTAAGGCACCATTTGAATTATTATTAAAATTATGTCATGTAGGAGAGTTAAGAGAGTCTGAGAGTCTAGTTTTAAAGCGTCCTCTTCTATTTTCAAGAGTCTTTTCTAGTTTTACTTTCAGTCTTTTATTGTTTGTAGTTTTAAAAGTCTTTTAGATTTAGTTAGTTTAGTTTTTAAAGGAGAAAGGGTTAGTGTGAATCCTTCTTTCCACCAATTTTATTTCATCCATTTATCTAGTTTTTATTGAAGTCTAAAGTCAGAGTTGGAGTTAACAGAGTTGGGCGCCAACCTTTGTAGTGTTGTCCTGTGGAAAGTCAAGTTTCAAAGGAACTTCTGGAGTCTTGTGGAGAGGATTTTCAGATAAGTGTTTACTTCTATTTTTATATTTAGTCTTTCTTGTTGTGTTTTAATTATGATTTCTATTTTCAAATCAATGTTTGCTTGTGTTTTCTCCATGAGATCTGAGTAGTTTTCTTTATCATTTTCTTTCTTAAATGAAGAAGTGATTAAATTATGTAGGATTATTGTGGAATGCATAAGTCTTTAAAGTTGGAATAAGTTGCGAAGATTTAATTCCATGAACTTAATTTACTTCTTAATTTGGCCAGTAAAGATGTTAAAATTTGTCGTGAGATTATGTAAGATCCAATGCAGTATTGTCTCAAACAAAAATTAGTAAAAATCACATGTAATTATATGGGTGAGAATTGTAGTCCATATAATTGAATGCAAATATATTAGGAGATATATTTTTAATGGGGAGTAAAATTAGAGGTCCTTAGAGTGACAGACTAAAGCCCCCTAATTTGGTTTGTTAATTTAAATTTTGTTATGAAAAGTTAGGCCCCAGGTGGAGGGAATTGAGTGAACTCTAGAGTGAGAGCTGGTATCTTCCCTGCCTAACCATGTTCAAAATTTTAAAATTTTAAATTAACCAATGTTCTTTATAGAACCAAGTAAGGGTAAAGAATAAATTTGCTCATACTTTTCACAACACATTTAAATACTTCCACAACAATACTTTCATAATTATTACTTCTTTATAAGAGAAAGAAAAAGATATTTTATTATTTAGTGTTTTATATCGTGTTTTAAAGTTCTGATAATTTTCATTTCCTGCTTAGCTTTTTATCAAAATACAAAAAATAACTCTCAAAGTTTACAAATCAAAACATACTTTCAAAAGGAATCTAAAAAGTAAAAATATAATTTTCTTATTTCTTTAAAAAGTTTTTAAATTTCCCTGTGAATTCGATATCTTGGGGTTTAATCAGAAAGTCTTATATTACTTGATAAACGATACGTATACTTGCGTAGTATCCCTTATTATAAAATCATAATTTCATATCTAAAACGTAAGCATAAATATTTCCGGGATCAAGTTTTTGGCGCTGTAGCTGGGGAAATTAATAAAAACTGTATTTTTAAAGCAAATTAAGAAAAAATTAGATTTTTACTTTTCTTTGTTTTTGTTAGTGTGTTGTGTTTTGTTTTATTTTATTGTTATATGCGTAGTCCAGGTTCTGAGGGACTTGTGCCTTACAATTCTGAATTAGAAAGAACTATCAGAAAAATCAAAAAAATTTAAAATTTTGAAAAAGATAAAAATATTCAATTAATGACAAATCATCAAAATCAAAATGTTGGCATCCATCAAGAATTCAGACCTTTATGAGATTATGCTAACCCAAAAATGGATGAACTTCATGGTAGTATTCAACACCCTGCTATAGCTGCTAATTCCTTTAAGCTTAAAACTATTATTATTCAAATGGTGTCTAATAATCAGTTTGGGGGAGCAACAACTGAAGATCCTAATTTGCATCTTGCTAATTTTTTATAGTTGTGTGCTACTTTTAAATATGATGGTGTTTCGGATGATGCTGGAATACCAATAATCAGGGTGGTATTAATCAACAATAGGGGAACCACCAAGCAAACCCATTGGGGAACTGGAACAACCAAGGAAATATTAATTATAGACTAACCTATCCTCTAGGTTTTAACAATGCTTTACAATTAAAGGAGAAGAAGTTGTCTATTGAAGAAGTGGTGTCACATATGGGAAATCAATTGCAAATTCAAGGAGCAACTATCAGAAATATTAAAAATCAATTGGGGCAAATTGCAAATTCATTAAGTAATAGATCCCAAGGAATGCTTCCAAGTAATACTGAAGTGAATCCAAGAGAAAAGAATAAAGAGCATGTAAAAGCAATTCAACTAAGAAGTGAAAGAGAGTTGGAAGGTAGAGTTCAGAAAGAAACTGAAGTAGAGAAAGAAGAGATTGAAGAACCAAAAGAGGACGCTCTAAAATGTTTGGAAAGACCAATTTCTCCACCTAAGGTTGATTTGGAAAAGCCAAAACCTCCATTTCCTCAGAGACTTCGTCAACAAAAGTTGGATAACCAATTTTCAAAATTCTTAGAGATATTAAAGATGCTTGCCTTAGAATAAATGCCGAGCTATGTGAAATTTATAAAGGATATTCTCAATAGAAAGAGGAATTTTGAAGATAATGAGATGGTTGCACTTAGTGAGGAGTGCAGTACAATAAGTCAGAAGAAGCTTCCTAAAAAACTTAAAAATCCTGGTAGTTTCACATTTTCATGTGCAATCGGAGATGAATTCTATGGAAAAGCTTTATGTGATTTGGGTACAAGCATTAAACTTATGCCTATATCAATATTCAAAAGGCTGAGATAAGGAGAAATAACCCCAACTACTGTATCTCTGTAATTAGCAGATTGTTCGATCACATATCCAAAAGGAGTTATAGAAGATGTTTTGGTTAAAGTGGATCAATTTATCTTTCCTATTGATTTCATTATGCTTGATATGGAGGAAGATAAAGAGACACATATGATTTTGGGAAGACGTTTCCTAGCCACAGGCAAAGCAATGATAAATGTGTAAAAAGGGGAATTAACTATGAGGGTTAATGATCAAACTGTTACATTCAATATTTCAAAATCGATGAAATATCCTGCAAGAGGTAAAGAGGATGAATGTTATAGGATGGATGTTATCAGATATTAGAGTGAATGTCATTTTAAGTCATCTTATGAAAAAAAAACCTGAAAGAGAAGAATTGGAACATAAGTAAGATGAGGAGTTACATCATTTTGAAGATTTTCAAGAGGAGGAATTAAATTATGTTCATGAAAATTTTGAATTGTTTGATATGACTGAAAAAGAAGAATCTTATGATCCATCAATTGAAAAACCTCCTGAACTTAAGTTAAAAATGCTTCCTGATCATTTGAAGTATGTTTTTCTAGATGAGTCCTCAACCTTGCCTGTTATAATTTCATCTCAATTGCTGAAAAAGAAGAAGAGAGTTTGCTTGAAATTTTGAAGAAGTACAAGAAAGCCTTTGGATGGACAATTGATGATATTAAAGGAATCGATCCTTCAATTTGTATGCACAGAATTCTTATGAAAGATAGTTGCAAATGCCGGGCTAATCCCCAAAGGAGATTAAATCCTATCATGAAAGATGCTGTTAAGAAAGAAATTTTGAAGTGGTTAGATGTTGGAATTATCTACCCTATTTCGGATAGTGCATGGGTTAGTCTTATTCACTGTGTTTCTAAGAATGTAGGAGTAACTGTGACTGTTAATGAAAAAAATGAAATTATTCCAACAAGACAAGTTACAGGGTGGCGAATATGCATTGATTATAGAAAATTAAATCTTGCACAAGGAAACATCATTTTCCATTCCCATTTCTGGATCAAATGCTGGATAGACTGGCTAGGCATAAATACTTTTATTTTCTAGATGGATAGACTATTACCACCAAATTCAAATTGCTCTTGAGGATCAAGAGAAAACTACATTTATCAGTCCTTATGGTACGTTTGCTTTTAGAAGAATGCCCTTTGGTTTATCTAATGCCCCTGCTACATTCTACAGATGTATGATAGCTATTTTATGTGATTTAATTGAAAAAGGGATTGAATTTTTTATAGATGACTTTTCAGTGTTTGGAATTTCATTTGAATCATGTTTAGAACAATTGTCTAAAGTTCTAAAACACTGTGAAGAAACTAATTTAGTCTTTAACTGGGAAAAATGCCAATTTATGATAGCAGGAGGAATTGTATCGGGACATCAAATTTCAGAAAGAGGTTTGGAGGTAGATCCTGCAAAAATTCAAGTTATCTTTAATTTACCTTGCCCGACCAATGTAAGGGGAATTAGAAGTTTTCTGGGGCATGCTAGATTCTACATGAGACATCAAAATCTATTCAAATATTACAAAATCTTTATGACATTTACTAGAAAAGAATGCAATTTTTTATTTTGATGATGATTGCCTAAAAGATTTTGAAACATTAAAAGAAAAATTAATCACTGCACCTGTTGTAATTTCACCAAATTGGGAAAAACCTTTTGAATTAATATGTGATCCTAGTGATTATGCTATTAGTGATGTTTTAGGTCAGAAATATGATAAAATTTTCAAAGTTATTTATTATGCTAGTAAGACTCTTAATGATGCTCAAATTAATTATACCACTACTGAGAAAGAGTTATTAGCTATAGTATTTGCCTTTGATAAATTTTGATCATATTTAAATGGAACTAAATGTGTGATGCATACTAATCATTCTGCTATCAAATATTTAATGAAGAAGAAGGATGTGAAGCCGAGATTGATTAGATGGATTCTTCTTTTGCAAGAATTTGATTTTGAGATAGTAGATAGGAAAAGTTCTGATAATTAAATTGCTGATCATTTGTCCAGGCGTGAAAATGAAAAATCTCTCTGTGATGCTGAAGAAATTAATGAATATTTTCCTGATGAAAAATTATTCACTATTAATGAGTGGCATGTTTCGTGGTATGCCGACATAGTAAACTTTATTGTCAATAATATTACACCCTATGGTTTGAAATCCCAGGAAAGGAAGAAATTTCTATCTGATGCTAAGTCTTTTTTTTAGGATGACCCATTTTTATGTAAATAAGGAAAGGATTTTATAATTCGAAGATGTGTACCTCTGGAAGAGACTTATGAAATTATTCAAAAATGTCATGATTCTAATTATGGGGGACATTTTGGAGTTGAAAGAACTGCATATAAAAACTTACAGTTTGGATTTTATTGGCCTACAATTTTTAAGGATGTGAATGCTTATATTAAAATTGTGATAGATGTCAGCGTCTAGGCAATATTTCAAGAAGAAATGAGATGCCCCACAATTATATGTTGGAAGTAGAAATATTTGATGTTTAGGGATTAGATTTCATTGGTCCATTTACACCATCTTTCGTAAATGTTTATATTTTGTTAGCAGTAGACTATGTTTCCAAATGCATTAAAGTTATTGCTTTACCTCAATGTGATGCTCAAAGTGTTGCAAAGTTTTTAAGAAATAATATATTTTACAGATTTGGAATACTAAGAGTAATCATAACTGATGGGGGAAGTCATTTTAAAAATATGATTATTGAGAAGTTAGCAAAGAAATATCATATAAATCATCGCATTGCTACTGCTTATCATCCTCAGACAAGTGGTTTTGTTGAATTATCCAATCATGAAATTAAAAGAATATTGGATAAGACTGTTAATCCAAACAGAAAGGATTGATCAATCAAACTGGATTATGCTTTGTGGGCCTATAGGACTGCCTACAAAACCCCTATAGAATGTCCTCATATAGGCTGATTTTTGGAAAAGCATGTCATTTGCCAATTAAACTTGAGCATAAAGCATCTTGGGATATTAAAGATTCAATTATATTTTGAAAGATGCTACTGAGAAGAGATTATTGCAATTAAATGTGCTTGATAAGATTAGGAATGAATCTTATGAAAATGCTAAGATTTATAAGCGAAAGATGAAGTTATGGCATGTTCAGAAGATTCTTACTAAAAATCTTGTGCCAGGACAAAATTTTTTGCTGTATAATGCCAGATTGAGAATTTTTTCTAGAAAACTTAAGTCCAGGTCGATGGGTCCATTTATTGTAATAAAAGTTTATTCCTATAGAGCCATGGATATTCAAGATTCTAAGACAGGAAAAATATTTAAAGTTAATGGTCATAGACTTAAAACTTATTTTTCAGTTGATCAACTTAAATCTGATGAGAATCTGATGTTGTGTCACTCAGAATGAGTTCTGGGTATGTCAAGTTGAAGACACTAAACTAAGCGCTTTGTGGGAGGTAACCCATAATTATCAGTGTGCTTTGCTTTACATTTGCTTTGTGTGCTTTGTTTGGTTTGTTTTTATATTTTGGTGGTAGTATTTTGGAGTTTTTATGTTATAGTAGTGTTTATTTGACCTTATTTTATGACTTAGAGGATTCGGAATGAAATTTTGGACATTTGGCAGACCTGTGCTAAATTAAGCATTGGCAGCTAAGCTCCGCCTAGTTGGCGCTTAGGAACCGGAGTTATAAGCATGTGATAAATGAGGTTCTAAAAGCCTAGATCATGGGGAAATGGTTTTGGAAGTTATTTTGGAGTCGGTTTATGCACTTCTAAAGCTATAAAAAGGCCTTGGATTAAGAGAAACACTTGCCCCAAGTCCTATTTTCATTCCTGAGTCTTAAGAAGAGTGTTTTAAGTGCATCTTGTCTTCCTGGGTGAATAAGATCAAGAAGAAAGAGGATTCTGACAAGAGTAAGTTTATTAGTGATAGTGCTAAAGAGTTATTCAATGGATTTCTCGCCGTTAGTATTCAAGGAATTGCAGAAAAGATTGCAAAGATTGAAGCCCGAGTGACTTCAATCGAAGCAAAGATTAATAAAACTAACACACATCTGGAGCATATGGGATGACAACTGAAGATACAATTCAGTCATACAAGTCACGTGGAAGAAGCGGATAAAGCAATGTTCCTGAAGAACAAGTGGTTAGAAGAAGAAGATGTAAGAGTGTTCAATCATCGCTCGTTCTATCAAATTTATATTCTATAAGGGTCAAATGGAAATAATAGTAGTTCTGGATATATTCCACCTACTGGAGAGTGGAGTTAAACGTTAGTTTGATCTGTGGTTTGTTTTGTGTATCTTATGTTTTATGTGTTTGATGTTTTAAGTGTTTAATGTTTTATGATTGTGTTCTGTTGCACTTTAATGTGTGATTGTTACATCTTAGTGAAGTAAACCTATCTTTATGATTATTGAGTCCTTTTGTATCTCGGGAATTTCATCCAAAGTGTTTGGATAGAAATTTTTAGTTTGTATTAAGTGTGGTTTGTTTTTAATGAATATAAGTTTGTGTTTGTGTGAAACTTGATTGGAATCGATGAATATTAAAATTTGAAATTGGAGTATTGGGAGATTTATGGGGAAGAGACAATTATTTTGAGAAGATTATGGGTGATTAACTAAGTGGTTTCGTACATTTTCTTAATTGTGAAAATCTAGGCACTGGCGGCTAAGCACCAGAGTGCCGGCGCTTAAGTGCCATTTTTCGCGGCTAAGCGCCGAAGGCCTCACGCTTAGGCGGCGATTCACGAAAATTGATTTTCAGTAGTTTAAAACCCGAAGATCGCCATTTTTAACTACCCCTATCTTCTTCAACCTCTGATTTTCGCGAAAAAGGAGACTAGGACATCAATATATTTGATCATTTGAAAGCCGATCTCAACAAAAATTGTAAGATTTTGATTTCTTGAGGTAAGAGCACTACTCCTAAGTAAAAATTTTTGATTTTCACCATGTATTTTGAGTACATTTTGGAAAATCCTAAAATCACTATTCATGGTGAAAATTTGAGGAAAAGGATGAGAAATTTCTTAGATTTAGTGGAAATTACTTTTAGAAGATAATTTAGCAAGTTTAGTTTGATTTTGGAATTTATTGTGAAATCTTTTCATAAATTTTAGTGATGGCTCCAAAGTCAAAGTGCGAGAGAGAAAAGACAAGATTTGATTCTGACAAGTTTGTAAGCGCAAGGGCTGAGGAACGATGCGTCGACACACTACAGTCATGTAAATTGATTCCTTGTCGGCACTATTTTAGGTTTGTGTGTTTATTTTGAAAAGGGGTCGCCTAACAGAAGTTGTCGGCGAATTTAAATTTTAAATTTAATTTAAACATATATATAATTTAGAAAGTAGTATTTGATTTTGAAAATAATTTTAAATTTGAAAGTTTTAAGATATGAGATTAAACCGATCTCACATCCCAAATAGTTTATATAAACGAGCACCGCACCACAAACCGTGTATCTATCCCTAAGGATAGACACACTGCTTGATGGTGGGGCTCGATCAAATAAACTAGAAGTTTTGTGACATCCGTTTGGTCTCGCGAACCAATTTTATAAGCCGACAAATTCCTCGCTTAATATGAAAGTATTAAACAGGGTTTATATTACTCGGGTTCTTTAAAATTTCCTATAAGGGCTAGCCCCTATAGTTAATTACATCTTAAGTGACGGGAATCACCTAAGAAAACTCTCAATAATAATCAATAATTCTGCTCTCAAGAATTTCAAAGTTTAAAGTTTTCAAGGGATTGAATTTTGGAATTTTCAATAGGGAATGGATCAAGTTTGGAACATTTTGTTTTGAGAATTCAAAGGAAGAAAGGTAGGAGAAATTACGGATTCGAAGTGAACTTCGGTAATTTCCCGACTATCCTATTGTTTGGCTTGAATTTAGGAAAGTCCTAATGTTTATTTAATGTTTTAATCTTGCCAATTTTAATTAATTAGGGCTTATGTTCGTATGACATGATCATACAAATAGCCTCGAAGATGTGAGGGTTTATGTCGTATCGGACGACTACCTCGGAATCCTAAGACCGGTTAGGGCTTAATTTTCAATGCAAATGCCTAACAAAAGGTTGAGGATTTATGTTGCACTAGGCAAACTACCTCGAAATCCTATAGCTTTGTTATTTAATTCTAGGAAAGTTTTGCTGATGACGATGGCCGTGCTGCCCACCATGCTCCGAGCTCCTTGTTGTTGCAGAGTTTTAGTTTTAGAAATCATAAATGAGGGGATGAGAAAAGTGTTTTGGTTTAGAGAAGTCTTAATTTCCAAGTGTTTTTTTTATGTTTTAATTAAAACAAATCTTAAAGTTGATTATAACGACACCGGTTAAGATCCCACGGTTCCATCCTTTCAGCATCATTATTTTTATCGGATTCACTTAGTCCGGATGAATTTGCTAAACTCAATCGAATGAATTCCACACTTTCATTTAGACCGTGGGAAATCCCGTTAGCAACACGTAGGTTACATCATCCGAGGTATTCCCGATCATCCAACAGGACGTTTTAATTTAGTTGTAATTGTAGTTTTGTGTTCGTTTGTGATTAAATTTTGAGTTGTTTTATATTTTGAAATGTTGTGGCGGTGAATTTTATCTTGCAATGACTTTTAACTTAGTTTTGGTTTCAGCTTTAGAGACTATCCTAAAGGTGTGGGTTTTCATGCAATGCTTGTTTATCATGCAAGAAAAGTAATTGCATTTGCAATAAAGTAAATTGCAAGAAAGTAAATTGCAGGGAAGTAAATCGCAATAAAATAAAAGTGTACCCGGAGGGTCTTCCCGTCATCCCAAGCCGCACTTAAAACACAATTAGAATATTTAAGCAAGTTCCTAGGTAGAAGCTAAGGTAAGGGTTATGGTTTTCTACAAAATTCCTAATCCTATAGTCTAGTCATTTCCTATGACGTCTAAGTTCCTTGTGTTTTTGTTTGAAGACGATTTTCTTCATCAAAGAACAATTAAATTCAATTGTTCTTATAAACATCCTATCATATTGAGAAAGTGTTTAAGAAGAATCTTAAACATCTTTTCAATATTGCTAGAATTGTTTTAAGTCCAAATGAATTTAATTATACAAATGAATTAATCGTCCAAGAATTTCAAGTTTTGTTGTCTTGCTCAGTGAACTAGGACATTTGAATATCCTATGAGTGAAGTAACATTTCATTCAATATTCTGTTTAGGAGCTATGATAACTAAAGCTTTTGAGGGTAAATTGGTGTTCAAATGGTTTGTGATTTAGTTTAATTTCCATTAATGGGTTTAAATTTGGAATGGTGTTCAAGTTATTTTAGATTTATTTTGAATTCTTTATGTCCTTGGTGATGTTATATTTAATTCAACTTAATTTAATTTAATTTAATTTAATCTTTAATTTAATTTAATTTAATTTAATCTTTAATTTAATTTAATTCAATTTAATTCAATTTAGTTTGATTTGATGTTACATTAAATTAATTTGATTTGATTTAATTTTAATTCAATTTGATTTAATTTAATTTAATTTAATTTAATTTAATTTAATTTAATTTAATTCATTTAATTTAATTTAATTTTTAATTTGGTTTAACTTAATTTAATTTGATTTTATTTATTTAATTTAATTTAATTTAATTCATTTAATTTAATTTAATTTTTTAATGTTAATTTAATTTAATTTAATTTAATTTAATTCAATTTAATTTACTTAATTTAATTTAATTTTTAATTTAATTTTATTTTTAATTTTAATTGAAATTTTTTAAAGAGTTTAATAATTTAATTTTAGTTTAATGATTAAGTCTTTTAATGTTTTGAATTTGAGTTATCATTTTAATTAAGCGTTGAATATTAATGAGATGATTAATTTAGGGAATTTTAAATTAAAGAATAAATCTCTTCCTAATAATATCCCTATTTTAATAATTCCAATTTTATTATTCTTCCAAATTTAATCAATTATTTAATTAAGGTTTAATTATTTTGAATTGCTTAATGGATTTCTACCCTTTAATTAGTTAAATTTCAATCATCCAAATCAGATTAAGATCAAATATTTTACTTGTTAATTTTTATTAAACCTAAAGTTTTAATTGAGGGTTAAGATTTTTTTATTACCATTTTACCCTTTAAGCTTAATAATTTCATAACTCACTAAATTGAACTCAAATGAACTTGAAATTTTTATGTGACTTCACTCATATGTCAATAAAGACATGAGAGGAGAAAATGTGATTTTTCTGTATTTAATTTATTTATATAATTATTTTTCGTAGAAAATAGAGATTTCGAAGGAAAATTTAATAACATGACCAAGGGAAAGTTTCTGTCCTTAAGAAAATTAGGGGACATTTCTAATGACCAGAGGACCACTTGGACCAATTTTGGTGATTTTTTGATTTATATTATTTTTATTATAATTATTTTAAGTTTTGGAGTGTTAATTAATTTAAAAATAAAATAAATGTTGAAAAATGAATTTTATATTTTTCAAAAATCTCTCTGATATCAAGGAAATCAAAGAATCAAATTTTACAATTTTCTGATTTTTCTATGATTTATTATAATTATTTTAGTGAAAATGCTAGAAAATACATTTTTTTAATTTTAAAATTACCCTAGAGCTTTAAAATTTAACATCTCACTAAATAGACCTAAGAAAAATATGGGGTTTGTTCCTAAGTGATTAAAATTCAAAATGTGACATTTTGGTGAATTTTATTATTTTTGTGATTTTTATTATTTTTTAATTATTAAAATATTAAAATAATATTAAAAATCAACTTTTTTAGAAAATTAAAATTTTAATTTTCTTAAATTCCACTAATATCAGAGAGGCTCCAAAACCAATTTGGTGAATTTTTGAAAGATATTTTGAAAGTTATGGATTTTTAAAGTTTAAAATGACTAAGTGGCTTAATCAACCCATTTAGTAGGGCTAACCAAGTCCAATTGACCTCAAATTTTTATGATAGGTTCCTCTGATCCTAAAGGTCAATGGAGAATTGATTTCAAGTCAATTTGATGTATGGTTAGCTCTAATTAATTAGAGACATATTTTGAGTGTTTAAGCCAATTAGGGTTATTTTAAATGAACTAACTCAAAACCTATTTTTCCTAGTGGTCCTCTCGGTCATAAGGAACATCACCAAATTTTCCTAGAATTTATTTCACAACATGCTATTTATTGGAATTAAAATACTCAAAATAGCAACATGAATTTGAAAAATCAATAACTTTTCATAGGGATGACCTCGACTTTGGAAAATTCGGGGAATGTTCCCAAATTCGGAGGCTTCAAAAGCCCAATGGTCTCATGCCATGGTGAATTGTATACATGCATGGAGAATTAAAAGTATGCAGAGAGTAAATAAATTATTAAAAATAAAATACTTGATGAAATTAAATGATTTCTTTTCCACATTATTCTCCTCCGTTCACCGAGCAAGAGGGTATTTTTATTTTATTTTTCCGATTTTTCTACACAAAGTTATGAATTTTTGAAGTTTAGGGAATTAAATAAATCAGAAAAATCCCTAATTTTCTATTTATCCACGCGGCGCCGCGTCAACCTCGGCAGCTCCGAAACGCCGCGTGGCGCGCTCCCATTCGACCCCGCCATCTGACTCAGCGCTCCCGGGGCCCACTGTATCGTTTTGTCTTCTGATCCGACGCGATCCTGGCCGTCCGTCCGCACGTGTATTAAATGGATGGCATCCGTTCATCGTCCCCAAGTGTCCTCACCCGAGAGCCGTCAACACTAAATCCCTAATATCTCACTCGATACTCAATGGATTTTCATGTTCTTATGCTCTATGGATTCGTCTTGAAGAGACGAACACATCTATATGGTTATCGAGCATTGAAATTAAAGCATTTGAAATGGAGAATCTCCAGAAGCTCGGGATGAAGAATTAGCTCATACCTTTGCTCAGAGAAGTGTGGCTTCGATCTGAGAGTTGTTGCACCTTCGATTGGATCCCAGCAAGCTCCAGATGAAGTCTCCTGGTCTGGTGAATTGTCTAGATGTGATTTCGACCAAGCCCGATCACAAAGCTTGGAGGCTGGAGCAACTGGGTGGCCTGGAGATGGGGCTTTTGCTGGTGGACACCTTCCCTTGGTCTGGTGAAGGTGTAGAACCAATCAATTTTGGGATTGGCTCACTGTGGAGAAGTGTCCTGGTTTTGGGTGGAATTTCAGTTGAGAAATTGGATTTTGTCAGTGGGGATGAGGGCAAATAGACACTGGAGATCAACTGCTCTAAGGGTGGAGAAGGGTTTGGAACAATTTTGGCAGAGTTTCGGCAAGGTTTGTACAACTCTCTTCTCATGGCCGTGAGGGGGTCGGGTTTAAATAGAGGTGGCTGGAGAGCCTCCCAGGGATGGCCAAGGGTTGGGATCAGCTGCTCTGGTCATGGGAAGAACAGCCATGGTGGCCATTGGGCATAGGGCAGCTCAGCAAGGTGGAATTCCAAAGCTTGACTCCCCCCCATGTCTCAGCCTTGATGTTTTCCGGTGACCCAGGCGGCTGGCCGGCAGGCATGGGTCACCCTCAGGGTCAGGGAGTCCAGGGCTTGAAGTTGGTGAAGTCAATTGGAGTTTGACATGTGTAAAGGCTTTGAATTAAAATGGAATGGGGAAGGGGTCATTTTGGCTTTAATTTGGTCAACCCATTGGTTTGGGTTGGGTGCACCTCCCCATGGCCTGATTTTGGGCTGAGAGGATCAGTTGGGTCAGCCAAGAGAGAATGGTGTGGTCTCTATCCATGATGAGGTGGCAAAACATGGTTTAGTGTGTGTCATGAATAAGGTTAAAAAGGCTTAATGAAAGATCAGGAAAGAAGTCCCTCCTTTTACCATTAATGGCGTGGTCACATGCCAAGCTTTCATGGCTTCATATGGCTTGTGAATGGCTCATTCATGGCTCCATTTGGCTTGGGAAAAGTTTAGTCAACTTCATAAAAATGGATTTTAAGGATTTTGGACATTTTGGTGGAAAGTTGGATGAAGCTTTATTTAGAGTTATTTGATCATTGGATTAGGACTTAGGGATGATTTTAATTGAATGCATGATGAAGAGAATTTGTCATATGGGCCTTAGATTGATTTTGCCCCTTTAGATTTTGGTGGAGATGGGCTTTAGGAAGGTTTAAGAAAGTGGGCTTTTGGTTTGGAAATAAATTTATGGATGCGGAATTTGTGAAGGATTGGGCCAAACAAATGTTGTTTTTAGCTCATGGATGAGTCATGAGTGACTTGAAGCAAATTTGGGGTAGTTTGGGTTTGAATTGGGTTGGATTTGGGCTCTTTTGGTGAATGGGCCAATATTGGTCAAAGTGGGCCAAGTTGGGCCAATGTTGGGCTAGGGTTGAAATTGATGTAAAATTAATGTTGAGAAATATTTATGGGAGTGTTTCAAAGAGGTTTTGACTTTGGTTGGGCTTTGATTTTGGGGTTTGGGCTCATTTGGGTTAGGTTTAGGTTTAGGTCAAAAATGGGCCTTTTAGCTTTGGGTTGAGTTTGAGTGGGGTTTGGGTCCAAATTTTGGGCAAATCATGTTAGGGTTTTGTTTGTGGGGATGTTAAGGAAGATTTAGAAAAGATTTGGGATTAATTGGAGTTGAATTGGGTGAGTTTGGGTTAAGTTTGGGTCATGGGTCCAAATTGGGCTTTAAGGCCAAAAGTGAAATTGGATCCAAATGTCAATCAAATTGAACTTGGATTTGGTCTAGATTGGTGTTGGGGGTGTTGAATTGAAGTTTAGAATTGAATTGGACCAGAATTTGGGTCAATCGGATAGGTTTGGTTTGACATCGGGTTCACTTAGGGTTAAAATGGGTCGAATTGGGGGTTTTGACAAAAGTAGGGTAAATTGACAAATTGACCCATGGTGTAGTTGGACAAAATGAAATTGGGAATATTTGGGATTTTCTGGAATTTTCTGGGAATTTTCTGAATTTTTGGATTTTTGGGTCAAGAGGGGTATTTTGGGTATTTGGAGGTATTTTTGGAATTTTTGATATTTTTGGGTATGGATGATCAATTTGAGTGATGTGGGAATATTTGGGAATAATTTTGAAGAATTTTGGGTAATTTGGAAATTTTGCAAAAATTTGGGTAATTTCAAGAGTTTTGGGTAGGCTAAGCGGGTGTAGGGTCCCGGGTGTCAAAAATTGAAAATTTGGGAAATTGAAGATTGGGTGGATGTAAGTGGAATGAAATCATTTTGGTTGAGCCATGAAGCCATATCAAGCCCACATGAGCCATGAAGGGACTCATTCGAGGCATTCACTATGTTGTTCCTAACCTCTTACCAAGGGCTTAGGGGTTAAGGATCATCCATGTGAATCACCTACATGAGTCAGGAGGTCAAGTTGGGTATGAGTGTGTTTTTTAGGAGGTGTGTGAAAGTGTAGTGTGTAGGTGCAGTGTATAAGTGTAGTGTGTGTGTAAGTCAGCCCCTCACCAGACCAGGCCACCCAGGGCAGTCCTAAGGCCAAAAAGTCCTATAGGAACTCATCCTTTAAACTTCCACATTTGATTTCAACCCTCTAGGTGATTAGGGGTCTACAGTCAAGTTTGTGGAGTTTGCAGGGAGTTAAGAAGTGGTTGAGTTTCTAAAGGGGTAGGTTCCATCTCTAGTCCTCTAAGATAGTCAAAGGAAAAGCCTAAGGCTAGATCCTAAGTACTAAAGAGAGAAGAGAAGACCTCATCAAAAATGAGGTCAACAAATGGACTTCAATAGGTGTGGTGTGCTGACGGAGCACACCGCGCGTATTGGCGTTGACCGAAGAGATCAACACAACCAACACAGATGTCCAAGTAACAAACTTAGGACGAAGTAGAAGAGTTTCCGTTGGGGAGTGTCAAGTATATCTCTGGAACTGGAGACTCTTGAACTCTCGCTGGGGAAAGGAAAAGGAGGTGAATCCCAAATCACATGACCTGGGAGAATTTCGATTTAGATTCTATTTTGTTTCGGATTAAGTTTTGATGTGTGAATTTAGATTTCAATTTGGAGTTTCAATTTAGATTGAAGTTTGTCAAGATTAATTTGAATGGATTTGATTTGAAATGAAAATTAGAATTTTGAGGTTTTAGATGTAACATCTTCAACCCCAATAGAATATCGAATCGATTGGATTGGATCATTACAATGAGGAAAGATCTCAGAGTAATGCGGTATTGGGTGTAAAATCCTTAACCTCAAGAGTTTGATTTTGATGTATTTTATTGCGATAGGGAAATGATCCTAAAGCAATGCAGTCCCGGATGTAAAATCCTTAACCCCAGGAATTTAATTTTGATGTATTTCATTGCGATAGGGAAAGGATCCTAAAGCAATGCAGTCTTGGATGTAAAATCCTTGACCCAAAAGTTTGAATTTGATGTATTTCAGTGCAATAGGGAAAGAATCCTAAAGCAGTGCAGTCTTGGATATAAAATCCTCGACCCAAAAGTTTTAATTTGATGTATTTCAGTGCAATAGGGAAAGAATCCTAAAGCAGTGCAGTCTTGGATGTAAAATCCTCGACCCAAAAGTTTGAAATTGATGTATTTCAGTGCAATAGGGAAAGAATCCTAAAGCAGTGCAGTCTTGGATGTAAAATCCTCGACCCAAAAGTTTGAATTTTGATGTATTTCAGTGCAATAGGGAAAGAATCCTAAAGCAGTGCAGTCTTGGATGTAAAATCCTCGACCCAAAAGTTTGAATATGATGTATTTCAGTGCAATAGAGAAAGAATCCTAAAGCAGTGCAGTCTTAGATGTAAAATCCTCGACCCAAAAGTTTGAATTTTGATGTATTTCAGTGCAATAGGGAAAGAATCCTAAAGCAGTGCAGTCTTGGATGTAAAATCCTCGACCCAAAAGTTTGAATTTGATGTATTTCAGTGCAATAGGGAAAGAATCATAAAGCAGTGCAGTCTTGGATGTAAAATCCTCGACCCAAAAGTTTGAATTTTGATGTATTTTAGTGCGATAGGGAAAGAATCCTAAAGCAGTGCAGTCTTGGATGTAAAATCTTCGACCCAAAAGTTTGAATTTTGATGTATTTCATTGCGATAGGGAAAGAATCCTAAAGCAATGCGAGCCTTGGATGTAAAATCCTCGACCCAAAAGTTTGAATTTGATGTATTTCAAGACGATAGGGAAAGAATCCTAAAGCAATGCGATCTTGGATGTAAAATCCTCGACCCAAAAGTTTGAATTTGATGTATTTCAGTGCGATAGGGAAAGAATCATAAAGCAGTGCAGTCTTGGATGTAAAATCCTCGACCCAAAAGTTTGAATTTGATATTGATTGGTAATTGATTTTGCAAATATTTGTAGTGTCGATTTGAAGAGTGTGGAATTTTGGTGTTCGAGAATTTCATGAAAGTTGTAAAAGACTTTCATGGAAGGAAATAGATTAGGAGAGAATATGTAGATGTCACATATCCCATTCAAAAGAGTTGCTCGGAAGTTGCTGGTTTGGATTGGATATAATTCCTCGCCATCAGATTCGATCCGTGTTAATGGAATCAACCGCTTCCATCCCAGACAAGGGAGAGAATAGAACGGATTGGATTTCAGATTTGGGAGATTGAATTTGAATTTTCGACTGAGATTTGATTTAAGATCTGGAAGATTGAATTTGAGATTTGATAGAGATTTGGAATGCGGAAAGATTGAACTTGAATTTGATTGAGATTTGGAGTCTGGAAAGATTGAATTTGAAATTTGGAAGGATGAGTTTGAACTCGGTTGAAATTTTGATTTAAGATTTGATTTGAAATTTGGAAGATCACATTTGAAATTTGATCGAGATTGGATTTGAAATTTGATCGAGAATTCGATTTAACATTTATGTTGATTTTGTTTATCTTTTAATGATTCAAATTTTATCTTATCGTTTATTTAATGTTCATGTGAATATGGTGTTTGTCATTTTTTAGATTTTTTTTTTTTTAAAGAAAGTTTTCTTTTATTCTCATTTTTTTATTTCTTCTCTGTTCTTTGTTCGAAGTTCATTTAACTTTAATGGCGTTTCCCAATCAATTTGCACAAAAGAGGTGAAGGCCAAAAATGTGACATGGTCACTTTCATTCCAATCATGTCGAAGATACATCATACAACTTAATCTGGAATATATTTCATACAATCCATGTAGACTCAAAACAGACTATGTATGATCTTTGTCGATTCATCCAAAGAAGCATCTGTCAAAAAATCCAAGTCTGAATAGTGGGGTACATGGTTAATAACATCACCTTCCAAGCCATCCTTGGCAAGGATGCCGTATAGATGTACATTGGAGGTGTGATATTTTCCATGTAACTCACAGCTCGTAAGGCCGGTGGCTCTCTAGCTCCGGGTCCGGCCGGAAATGGTAAGGTGTCTTCCCGTCGTCCATCCTTCGAAAGTAACCGAGATCCGCTTCACTCGGTACTCCTGGTATGCAATGCTTAGCGATGTCCGCTCCGTTGCCCTTCGACATCATGACGGAACCTACCGGTAAAGGTATCTTCACCGGCCCTCGGAACTCACCCGGGCCTGCTATCCGGAGGTCGGATCCAAACATGATGTTACACTCGTTCGGGAAAGAGACCGTGCGAAAGGTCCGACAAAGTCGTGGTGATCTATATGTGGGGGTATGCGATCACCCCGTTTGTAGATGTTGATAATGCAGCTATTGGGTATGCAATTTGCTGGCAGTACCCTCCATGTTATCAATCTCTTTACCATTCTCTTGATGACTAATGGCATCAGATCCACTTGGCCATGACGGAGTATTCCCGGTGGGTTTCCCTTCCTGTCCTCCGCAAAGTTGTAACAACATCCACATTGTATCGTGATTCTTCCTTTCCCTGGCATCCATCTCCGGGGTTCTGAGTAGGTGTTTTCCCTTAGGAGGCCCGCTCGGCCCATTCTTTTCAAATCCCGGATGCAATCCACGATTTGCTGTTGTTCGTACTCTGAGAATACGTCTGTATGTAGCTCGAGGCCCTCCAGTATATTGATTCTTCTGCCTTTAATTCTTTCGAAGTATTCAAAGGTTTTCTTTTCAACATTCCGCATTCTCTCCAGCTCGTATTCCGGAATGATCCGCGATGGCGAGGCCTCGGTGACATATTGTGGGATATATGGTTCAATCCCTTCATGTTCTCCCGCATACCTTGGCTCCTCGGGGATGATGTCCGTCGGGACATCCCCGGGGTTGCTTCGCAACAAGGTCATGCATCACCTGGTGGTTCTATCCGGTAGCGTGGTAGCCTTCTTTCTTCCGATCTTCATGAGATTTCCCCGGTCCTTTCGTTTTCCTAGGAGCCGGCCTCCTTTCTTCGAGTTCCCGGTGAACCGGTGTCCTCGAAGTGTATGTGCCGGCACTAGCAACCTGCTCTCGTCGCGCCGGTCCGCGGCTAGTTTTGTTAACATCTTACGGATACGGCGATTCTTATTTCTTCGTTGCGTTGCCGTGAGAGTAGCTCTTCGAACTTCTTGAATCTCCGTGGGCGCGGCGCCGACAAGCCCGCCCTCGCCGTAGCGACTACGGACTTCATTTTCTTATCTTCTTCAATGTTTGTCTTTCTTTTCTTCGTCGCTGGATTGGTGGCTTGGGCCACCCACTTTCATCACCGTCCGCCCGGCAGTTCTTCTCGGTCAACCGGGACCCGGTCCCTTTCCTCGTATCGTAGGCTCGCCGGTGCGAAATCCGAGTCAATCTCGATTATCGCTCCATCTTTCTCCCTCTTTTCATCGAGTGCAAGGCTTACGCCATTCTTAAAGTTCGAGACCAACCGCCCGTTCGACATTTCCTCGCGAAAAGACAAGGAAAAGGATCAGGGGCTGTACTAAGAACAAGAACATTAAGAAAATGTTTATTAAAGACATTTTTTTTTATATATATATATATTTTTTGTATTTTCAAATTTTAACAGGAATGAAGTAGGATAAGATCAGGGAAGAGATTTTGATTTGGAAAAGAAAATAAGGAAAATTTTATTATCATGATTTTATTTATTTTAGCACATTTTATTATTTTTGGGTTCGGACCCAATCATAAGTAATTACTTCGCCCGTCTTTCTTAGGGTCGAAGAATTCATTCCTTCGAAACATCGAGTAGCGTAGTACTTTTTCAAGTATCGTCCATTGATCGGAAGCATATGTCGTTCTCCCGGCAATTCACTAGCCGGTAGGAACCTCCCGAGTATACCGCTTCAACCACAAACGGTCCTTCCCAAGTGGGTTCAAATTTTCCTCCTATTCACGCGTGTGCAAGAATAGGTCTCGAGAACCAGAACTAAGTCACCAACTTTGAAGGTTCTCGGGCGGACCCGGCTTGTCATGGGCTCGAACCATCTTAGCTTGGTATAGTTCTAAATTCTGTTGCACTGCAAGTCTTTTCCCTTCCAGGCTCTCTAATTCTTCTAGTCGTAATTTGGCGTTCTCTTCTATCGTGATTTTATTTGCAACTGCAATTCTGAGTGAAGGAAGCTGAACCTCTAAAGGTAACACTGCCTCGGACCCATACGCCAGAGCGTAAGGTGTAGCTTGTGTAGGAGTTCTGAAGGTTGTCCGGTAGGCCCATAAGGCTTCTAACAACTTCTCGTGCCAATTTCTCTTATTATCGTCCAAGGTTTTCTTTAAGATTTGAACGAGAGTTTTATTAAAAGCCTCGCCGAGGCCGTTTGCTCTTGGGTAGTAAATTGTCGAGTATCGCCGCCGATTCCGTGTCTCCCGACAAAATTGTTGATTTGCGTGCTTCCGAATGCCGACCCATTATCCGAGATGATCTTGCGCGGCACTCCGAAACGGTAGACAACTTGGTTCTTGAAAACCGTAGCACGTGGTGTGCTTTCACTTCTCTAAGCGGAACCGCCTCTGCCCACTTGGAAAAGTAATCTGTAGCCGCAAGAATGAAGCGATGTCCTTTTGAAGATGGTGGTTCTATCGGACCCACTATATCTGTGCCCCAACATTCAAATGGCCACGACGCGATTGTCGGATGTAGCACATTTGGAGGTTGGTGTAGAACCACTCCATGCACTTGGCATTGGTGACGCCTCTTGGCGATTTTCATGCGGTCGGTCATCATCGAGGGCCGGTAGTACCCTAGTCTTTTAATTTTCATTTTCATCTTCGGACCCGACTGGTGAGCGCCACAGAGTCCTGAATGCACCTCCTTAACAATTTCACGGGCCTCGGACCCGCTTAAGCACCTTAGCCACATTTGATCAAAAGACCTTCTATATAACGTGTTGTTTATTAATGCGTAGGACAGAGTTCTTTTCTTGATCTGATGGGCTAGTGACCTATCGTCTGGTAATTTTCCTGTTTGCAGGTAGTCTATCAATGGCTATCGCCAATCTTCTGTGTTTTCTGTCACTGCTGCAATTGATTCTTTTTCTTTTTCTGATTTGTGTATTGTGTCTATGTCGAGCCGTGATAGGACCCGACGTCCGTGAACCGACACTTCTACCGATTCATCTTGCAAACGAGCAAATTCTTTCGCGAGACGGGCTAAAGCATCCGCTAAAGCATTTTCTTTTCGGGAATTTTGTAGATTGTCACATTTGGAATCTGTTCCAACAGCTGTATGAGCATACCGGAAGTATTGTTCGAGTCTTGGCTTTAAAATTCTCGTATCGTCCGGCGATCCGTTGAATGATTAACCGTGAATCCCCGTAGATGTTGATGTCTCGTTATCCCCATTTGAATGGTTAATTCCAGTCCCGTTATGAGGGCTTCGTATTCCGCTTCGTTGTTTGTACATGGTCTATGTCAAGTGGTAGGAGTATCTTAACATCCCCCGCTCCGGTGTTATAAAGATTAGCCCGATTCCTGCCTTACCGGGCACTATCACTTGCGATTCTTCGTCTTTGTGCGCTGAAGATGCTCCGTCGAAATATAATTCCCAACATCGATCATCAGGGTCTTCTAAGCTCATTATTTGTTCGTCTGGCAGATCGTCATTGAGAGGAGATTCGGCCGCAAAGGGTGTGCTCTGCGAGGAAGTCCGCTAAGACTTGTCCCTTTACGGCACGAAGAGGCACGAAAGTTATATCGAATTGCAATAATATCATTGACCATCTGGCAAGTCTGCCGGAAAGTGTCGGACGAGTCATCAAGTATTGCAATGGAATAAATTTTGAGATCAGGTTGACCTTATGAGAAAGCATGTAGTGCCTGAGTTTTTGAGCGGCGAAGATCAGGGCCAAACAATGCTTTTCAATTGTGGGATACCTTACTTCCGTCGGAAGTAAACGACGGCTTAAGTAGTAAAGAGCATTTTCTTTACTCTCATCATTGACTCAGGCTAACGAGGTCTCCGAGAGAGTCGTCTAAAGCCGCGGTGTAAAGTATCGGTGGTCTACCCGAGACCGGGGTCGCTTAGACAGGAGGTGTCATTAAATATTGTTTAATGTCCTCGAAGGCCTTCGACTTTTCTCTTCCCAAATAAATTTGGCGTCCTTTTTAACTAGTGCCGAGAAAGGCTGACACCTACCCGACGAGTTTGAGATAAAGCGTCGAAGATATGCCGACTTCCCTTGAAAAGATCGTAGTTGTTTTAAGGTTTTGGGAGGCGGCATTTCTAAGATAGCTTTAATCTTTTCCGGGTCAATTTCAATTCCACGATGTCGGACAACAAATCCTAAGAATTTCCTGGAGGTGACGCCGAAGGCGCATTTTAAGGGATTCATCTTAAGGTTAAATTGTCTTAATCGTTCGAAAACAATTCTCAAATCATACAGGTGGTTTTCCTTTACTTTGCTTTTGATGACCACATCGTCCACATAGCATTCGACTTGATTGTGGATGAGATCATCAAAAATTCTTGTCATTGCTCTCTGGTAGGTTGCTCCTGCGTTCTTCAGTCCGAATGGCATCACTGTGTAGCAAAATACTCCGATCGGCGTTCTGAATGCCGTAAGCTTTTCATCTTCCGGAGCCATTTTTATCTGGTTGTATCCTGAAGATCCATCCATGAATGAGAATATCTCATGTGTCGAAGCAATGTCGATCATCAGTTCTGGGATCGGTAGAGGGAATTAATCTTTCGGGCATGCCTTGTTTAACTCTCCGAAGTCCACACAAATTCTGATCTGACCATTCTTCTTTTTGACTGGCACTACATTGGCTAGCCAAGTCGGGTATTGTTCTTCACGGACAAATTTAGCGTCTATTAGCTTTTTAACTTCGGCTATGACTTGTTGTTCGATTTCTAGACGCATTCTTCGGGACCTTGTCCGACCGGGACGAAGTAGGATCCACTCCTAGCTTATGGACTGCGACCTCTGGAGCTAATCCTGGCATTTCATCGTAGTTCCAAGCAAAACAGTCTTTAAATTCCATTAATAACTTGATTATTTCTTCGGAGTCTTCTTTCTTAGGTAAGGAGCTAACAAAGGTAGGTCTAGGCTCTTCGCTAGTACCTAAGTTAACTTCTGTTAACTCATCTATTGTAGATTTAATTTCTTCTTCGAATTCTGGTGGAGCGTCTCCAATTTGTAAATCTTCGAGTTCGTCCGTAGTTTCCATGCAGTTTTCCTTGGACTCGCAAGTGACAACCAAGCAAAATTCAGAATCGTCAACTGACCCTACTGTGCCGAATCCGAGACCATGCTTTGAATTGGGTGGACGACCGGAATTATTCCATAATTTTTCAAAATGTTGAGATTGACCTTTTATCCACTGTCGAGGTAAGAAACCACGTTGAATTAAATTTTGAACACAGGGAGAGTACCACTCAAAAGGTAATTCCATTAATTCTGAAGAAGTGACATCTTCGAATTGTACATTATTTTCAGTTTTGGAGGAAGAAGCACCACGGTAGAATTTGATTGGCCTTGCATCGTCGCTACGTACCTCTTTGACCACCACACCCTCGATCTTATTAGAATGGATCGGAGTTAGGGTCATAGTATGTACGTAGTGTGGTTAATCTTCTCGTACATTGATTTGTATTCTTCATTCTTCTTGTCTTCGAGAGAGATCTCGAATTGCGGCTTCTTCTGACTTATTGTCGATGCTTCTTGTTTGATTTCTTTTTCTTCTTCAGAACTGTCTTCCCAATCAACATTGATGACTGGCTTCCTCTGTCCAATTGTCCTAACGTCTCTACCACGACCTCGTCCCCGGCCTCGACCTCGGATGCGAGTTGTGGAGAAACCTTCACCATCTCACCGGAAGGGAGTGGTGAGTGATCTGTTGGACTAGAACTTCGTGTTCTTCGTTGTCCCGAACTTTCTTTGCTTCATTAGTTACGGTGTCTCCGGAGAAGATCGTTTTCTTCGGTGGTGCATAATAAGCTGCATCTTCATGGATTCCAATTTCATGTACGGAGAATGGTTGTAAATCACCTTTGATGCACTGTTCTCCTCCATCGTAGTATTTGATGCATTGATGTAGAGATGATGGTACCATCCTGTTTTCATGTATCCATGGTCGGCCCAGTAGAGCGTTGAACGACGTTTTTGAATAAATTATGTGAAATTTTGCGGTTGTCTTTGCTAAGTCACCGGTCTTCATTAGTAGCGTTATTGACCCGAGGGCTCTTTCTCCTTTCTGGTTGAATCCTCTTAATAACATTTTGTCGGCTTCGAGTTCACGAGCATCAATTTCCAAGTATGCTAGTGTTCGAAGACTCATTATATTGATTGACGCTCCTGGATCCACCAATACTCTGGAGAGTGTAAACTTTCCGATTGTAACTGAAATGTACAACGGTCGGTTGTGATCTGTTGTCCCAAGTAGTAGGTCATTATCCGTGAAGGTAACACCTCGTTGTTCCTTTAACGAGCAAACCTCATCTAAGGAATCTCCGGCCATTTGAGCTAAGCAAATTTCCGGATCAAGTAAGGCCTTGATCAGAGCTTCTCTCATCTCCTTTGATAAGATGAGAACATCATAAATGCTCAGTTTGGCCGGTAGTTTCCTAAGATGGGCTAGCACGTTGTAGTCCACTTTATTTTCATGTGTCTCGGCTTCTTCTCGAATGGGTATTTCTTCTGCTGGGGTTGGTTCTTCTTGAACAACGACCTGCTTTCCTTTGTCCTTTGGACCTATTCTCGGAGGTAGAACTCTTCCACTTCTTAAGTTGACTTCTGTAATTTCTTCTGAATCTATTGTTGAGCTTGCCGGTGTCTCTTTCTGAATCGGAATGACAGGCTCTTCCGGATTAGCTTCAGAATCTGAAGGCTCTAACTCTATTGTGACTGGAGCTCCTCGAAACTCGCAGATAGATTCGTTGCTTGTTGAGCTCTCGTAGCCTCCTTGATGGATGTCTTCTTCGTTATTTTGCTCGTCGAGATCGTGTATGATTTGAGAATTGTCGTTGGTATCGAAATCGATATCCGGATTGTCGCTAGTTACGTAATCGTTAGAAACGATCAAAACGTAGCCAACGCCATCACCCTTATCATTATATGATCCCACCGAAGTGAGCGGATAATCATACAAAATCGAGAGGTTCGAGGGATTTCTCCCCGAATCGGAAACAACTATCCTAGGATAAGCGGCCCTTAGTCTAGCCTTAGGAGCCTCGGTCCTCTCTTCTTCGTCGATTTTCTTCTTCTCTTCAATCGTCTCTCGTTGAGGTGGTTCTTCCATCGCAAGTGATAGTACGGCTTAACAGGTCTCGAACTCTGAATTGAAGCTCGCACCGAGGCGGTTCGGATGCTGTCTAAAATCTTTTTCGAAGACCTCATCCAGGCGGTAGTCCATCTGTCGTCAGTCGTATAGGGAACTATCGGAATGATGGGATCAGTTGAGATAACATTTACGGAACCTCCTTTCTGGGGTTCCTTCATGTACTCCTTCGGGATTGTTATATTCCCTTTCCGAAGGTTGTCGTTGAGCCAACTTTTGAAGGTAATGCAATCTTCTATTTTGTGCCCAAGCATCCGGTGGTAAGGGCAAAAGTTGGGATCACCTTTCTTGTTGACTTCCTCTGGTCTTTTAGGCTCTGGCAGCTGGAAATCTGGAGTCTTCATCAGACTACGGAACATTTTCGGCACTGCTTCATTCTTGAACGGATATTCTCTGCTCAGAAGCTCCCTTAATGTACGTTGCGGATAAGGTGGTTGTTCATACTGCGGAGATGACTGATAGCTGGACCGGGGTTGCTGGTAATTCTGTTGTGGTTGTTGCGGCCGTTCGGTGGTATTTGCATCGGTTGCTTGCCTTTGTCGACTCGCCGCAACGATCCCAGATTTCTTTTCAAAAGTCTTCACAGGCTTTTGCTTGTCCGTCTTGTTGGCGAAACTTAATTGCTTCGCCTCTTCTTGCAAGCTTCCAGCCTTGCTTAACAACTTCTCGAAAGGCTTAATAGTGAATCCTTTGAGGAGAAGTGCTATCGGGCCGTGAATGCTTTTAAGTAAGATGTCGATCGCATGTTGTTCTTGTAGTTGTGGTTCACACTTCATGCTTAAGTTCCTCCATCGAAGTATGTAATCCACCAAAGTTTCGTTCGGCCTTTGTTTTTCTACCACTAAATCACCTATAGTGATGTGGTGCCGAGCTCCGGCGAATCGCTCGATGAAGAGGTTCTCTAGTTCCGAGAACGTCTTCACCGAATCATTTGGTAATTCCGCATACCGGTCGAAGGCGATTCCCGACGACCGCCGACGAATCGTCGGAAGAGTAATGCATCGCTCCCGCCGGCATTGCAACAAGCTGGCACGAAAGTGTGTAACATGTTGTCGGGGGTTCCCGGTTCCGTCGAAAGTCTTGAACGCAGGTGGTACGAAGCCTTTCGGGTATTGGACAGCGTCGAATTCTTCTGGGTAAGGTCTACCCATCCGAATGGATGTCCCGCTCTTCGATTGTGCTAAGGCTTCTCGCACGTGTTGTTCCACCAAGTTCTTGGTATCCTTTTCAGGGATCATACTTTGTGTTGTATCCTTTTTCAGCTGATCATCCCCATTGACGGATGTAATCTCCTTTCCTCCGTCTACGATGTGAATGACCTCTCAGGGGTGTCTCTCTTTGTGGTTGCACTTGACTGCGGAGAGTGGCCGGAGGCTGACGCCCATCTCTTCCATCCTTTTCGCCATTTGATCGATCGTGTCGTCTTTCTCCCGAAGCTGCCTTCTCATCGGTCCCGGCTCCTCTCTTCTGCGGCCGCGAGAGCACCTTGCGAAGGCGATGAAGCTCGTGTTTCAACCATGTTGATTTCCGCATATTCGTCGTCCATGAATTCCGATGAATCAATCTCGTCTCCGAACTTTTCTTCTCTTTCTTTTGCCAATCGTCGGATATCGGTTCTCAACTTTTCCATGGCATCTTCTAGTGGGGCTTTCTGTGCGTCCTCGCGGTTGTCGTGCGATAGCTGCCGGGTCCCCCTTTCACGAGTTCCCTTCATCGCAGTAGCACTTTCTTCAGATTCCAGTCTCCTGGCGAGACTTTCTTTCTCGGGCTGCTGTTTCAATCTCAATCGCCCGTAGTGGGACGCCATACCATCCTTCTAGTAGCGGAAGGTCCAGGACCGGATGGTCCGTCGGCCAAATGCTTGGAAGGTGGTATCCTCCCTAATCCGTAATCCCGAGACGACAACGGGCGAGCTAGCCTTCATTCTTTTACTTGGCTTTTCCGTCATGACGGCGGGTTCTACTCGGGGCCCAAGACGGGATTTGGATCGGCACCCGCCCTATCCTTCGTAGAATCTCCGATACGGGGCGCTTTTCCTTCTTTGCTAACTTTTCTACCAAAGTTTGCGGTCGAGCAAACGGCGTAGTTCTAGTCCTTTTCTTGCGGCTATCGTTGTAATATGCGGGTCGAGGTAATGTGGCAGCAATCTTGCGAACATTTTCCTCGTCCTCCGCGGCGGAGAGGGGATGGAACCCGCTTCCTCCCAAGAGTGGTATGTATTCAGGCGGCGGTGTATATTCGGCGACGGTGTATATTCGAGCGAGCTTCGGGATTTCCTCCAGGAAAGCAACCTCGGCAGCTCCGGCTTCTACGGCGATCCTTCTACTTTTGTTTCTTCTTTGGGTCCTTGTCGGTGATGGAATCCTCGAACCGGACCCGATTTCGAAAACGAAGGTCTCGCGAGAAGATCCGTACCCTCCACGGTAACGGGTTTACCATAATTCTGGATTTCTTTCCCCTTTGATTTGGCAGAAGTCGGGGTAGGTGCAGAAATAACTAGACCAGTGGGGGTAGTAAGAACAGTCCTCCTGCGGACAGCAGTATTCCTCCCAGTCGGGATCCTTCGCAGGGGAGGAAACTCTTGGGTCGACCTAAGGTTGAACTCAAGCAGCGGCTCCTCAGCTTCAGATACCTTGTTCGTCAGTGCAAAGAGGGAGATGTCGGTGATCTTTACATTTGTGTTTTCAAATCATTGTCCAAATCGGATGATCCCATTGTCGGGCAGCTCATCCTTATAGACAGCGAAGTCCAGTCCATTGGTGAAGGAGAAAATCAGCTTTGGGGCCTCCATTTCTGCAGGGTAGATCCTGGTTGTCAGTCCCTAGTTATGCTTCTTTTCTTTAGGACGAAAAGAAAGGAATTGGAAAGAGTCCGAACTCATTCTTGTTCATGTATTTATAAAAAGGAAACATCTATTAAAAGAATCACTTATTAGAGGGTTTGTTTATTTAGAATGGAATGTTCAAAGGCGTAGAGAAAGTAAGGAATCTGAATCGGAGTTGGAAAGGAAAAGAAAGTCTTATTGCAAGACTTCTCGACTCGAAGGATCACTCCTAAACTAACACCTATTGGGGGTCCACCCCACCTCAAAAATGAGGTAAAAGGATCTCGGAACCTCTCCGTTTAGGGGTGTCTAAACAGTGGCTCCTAAATCCGAAAGAATGTTGGCTATACTCATTCAAGATAGAAATGAAAATAGTATTCCAACGGAAAGAAGGGTAGTTTGATCCACCAAGGACATGGATGCACTACCAATTTTTGAAAGCATAATTATTTGATTAAAATGGAGAGAGGAATTTTCCCCAGCGGAGTCGCCAGAAATTGTCGGCATATTTTCGGGTCGTGTGTTTTATTTTGAAAAGGGGGTCACCTAACAGAAGCAGTCGGCGAATTTTTAATTTAATTAAAATAAATAATTTGAAAAGTAGTATTTGATTTTGAAAATAATTTTAAATTTGAAGGTTTTAAGATATGAGATTAAACCGACCTCACATCCCAAATAGTTTATATAAACGAGCACCGCACTACTGAACCGTGTATCTATCCCTAAGGATAGACACACTTCCGACGGTGGGGCTCGATTAAATAAACTAGAAGATTTGTGACATCCGTTTGGTCTCGCGAACCAATTTTATAAGCCGACAAATTCCCTGCTTAATATGAAAGTATTAAACAGGGTTTATATTACCCAGGTTCTTTAAAATTCCCTATAAGGGCAAGCCCCTATAATTAATTACATCTTAAGTGACGGGAATCACCTAAGAAAACTCTCGATAATAATCAATAATTCTGCTCTCAAGAATTTCAAAGTTTAAAGTTTTCAAGGGATTGAATTTTGGAATTTTCAATAGGGAATGGATCAAGTTTGGAACATTTTGTTTTGAGAATTCAAAGGAAGAAAGGTAGGAGAAATTACGGATTCGAAGTGAACTTCGGTAATTTCCCGACTATCCTATTATTTGGATTGAATTTAGGAAAGTCCTAATGTTTATTTAATGTTTTAATCTTGCCAATTTTAATTAATTAGGGCTTATGTTCGTATGACATGATCATACAAATAGCCTCGAAGATGTGAGGTTTTATGTCGTATCGGACGACTACCTCGGAATCCTAAGACCGGTTAGGGCTTAATTTGCAATGCAAATGCCTAACAAAAGGTTGAGGATTTATGTTGCACTAGGCAAACTACCTCGAAATCCTATAGCTTTGTTATTTAATTCTAGGAAAGTTTTGCTGAAGTAGACTCGAGTTTTGCTTGATGACGATGGTCGTGCTGCCCACCATGCTCCGAGCTCCTTGTTGTTGCAGAGGTTTAGTTTTAGAAATATAAATCAGGGGATGAGAAAAGTGTTTTGGTTTAGAGAAGTCTTAATTTCCAAGTGTTTTTTTTTATGTTTTAATTAAAACAAATCTTAAAGTTGATTATAACGACACCGGTTAAGATCCCACGGTTCCATCCTTCCGGCATCATTATTTTTATCGTATTCACTTAGTCCAGATGAATTTGCTAAACTCAACCGAATGAGTTCCACACTTTCATTTAGACCGTGGGAAATCCCGTTAGCAACACGTAGGTTACATCATCCGAGGTATTCCCGATCATCCAACGAGACGTTTTAATTTAGTTGTAATTGTAGTTTTGTGTTCTGTTTGTGATTAAATTTTGAGTTGTTTTATATTTTGAAATGTTGTGGCGGTGAATTTTATCTTGCAATGACTTTTAACTTAGTTTTGGTTTCAGTTTTAGGGAATATCCTAAAGGTGTGGGTTTTCATGCAACAGTTGTTTATCATGCAAGAAAAGTAATTGCATTTGCAATAAAGTAAATTGCAAGAAAGTAAATTGCAGGGAAGTAAATTGCAATAAAATAAAAGTGTACCTGGAGGGTCTTCCCGTCATCCCAAGCTGCACTTAAAACACAATTAGAATATTTAAGCAAGTTCCTAGGTAGAGCTAAGGTAAGGGTTATGGTTTTCTACCAAATTCCTAATCCTATAGCTAGTCATTTCCTATGACGTCTAGGTTCCTTGTGTTTTTGTTTGAAGACGATTTTCTTCATCAAAGAACAATTAAATTCAATTGTTCTTATAAACATCCTATCATATTGAGAAAGTGTTTAAGAAGAATCTTAAACATCTTTTCAATATTGCTAGAATTGTTTTAAGTCCAAATGAATTTAATTATACAAATGAATTAATCGTCCAAGAATTTCAAGTTTTGTTGTCTTGCTCAGTGAACTAGGACATTTGAATATTCTATGAGTGAAGTAACATTTCATTCAATATTCTGTTTAGGAGCTATGATAACTAAAGCTTTTGAGGGTAAATTGGTGTTCAAATGGTTTGTGATTTAGTTTAATTTCCATTAATGGGTTTAAATTTGGAATGGTGTTCAAGTTATTTTAGATTTATTTTGAATTCTTTATGTCCTTGGTGATGTTATATTTAATTCAACTTAATTTAATTTAATTTAATTTAATCTTTAATTTAATTTAATTCAATTTAATTCAATTTAGTTTGATTTGATGTTACATTAAATTAATTTGATTTGATTTGATTTAATTTTAATTCAATTTGATTTAATTTAATTTGATTTGATTTTAATTTAATTTAATTTAATTTAATTCATTTAATTTAATTTAATTTTTAATTTGGTTTAACTTAATTTAATTTGATTTTATTTATTTAATTTAATTTAATTTAATTCATTTAATTTAATTTAATTTTTTAATGTTAATTTAATTTAATTTAATTTAATTTAATTTAATTTAATTCAATTTAATTTACTTAATTTAATTTAATTTTTAATTTAATTTTATTTATTATTTTAATTGAAATTTTTAAAGAGTTTAATAATTTAATTTTAGTTTAATGATTAAGTCTTTTAATGTTTTGAATTTGAGTTATCATTTTAATTAAGAGTTGAATATTAATGAGATGATTAATTTAGGGAATTTTAAATTAAAGAATAAATCTCTTTCTAATAATATCCCTATTTTAATAATTCCAATTTTATTATTCTTCCAAATTTAATCAATTATTTAATTAAGGTTTAATTATTTTGAATTGCTTAATGGATTTCTACCCTTTAATTAGTTAAATTTCAATCATCCAAATCAGATTAAGATCAAATATTTTATTTGTTAATTTTTATTAAACCTAAAGTTTTAATTGAGGGTTAAGATTTTTTTATTACCATTTTACCCTTTATGCTTAATAATTTCATAACTCACTAAATTGAACTCAAATGAAGTTGAAATTTTTATGTGACTTCACTCATATGTCAATAAAGACATGAGAGGAGAAAATGTGTTTTTTCTGTATTTAATTTATTTATATAATTATTTTTGGTAGAAAATAGAGATTTCCAAGGAAAATTTAGTAACATGACCAAGGGAAAGTTTCTGTCCTTAAGAAAATTAGGGGACATTCCTAATGACCAGAGGACCACTTGGACCAATTTTGGTGATTTTTGGAATTATATTATTTTTATTATAATTATTTTAAGTTTTGGAGTGTTAATTAATTTAAAAATAAAATAAATGTTGAAAATGAATTTTATATTTTTCAAAAATCTCTCTGATATCAAGGAAATTAGAGAATCAAATTTTACAATTTTCTGATTTTTCTATGATTTATTATAATTATTTTAGTGAAAATGCTAGAAAAGACATTTTTTTAATTTTAAAATTACCCTAGAGCTTTAAAATTTAACATCTCACTAAATAGACCTAAGAAAAATATGGGGTTTGTTCCTAAGTGATTAAAATTCAAAATGTGACATTTTGTTGAATTTTATTATTTTTGTGATTTTTATTATTTTTTAATTATTAAAATATTAAAATAATATTAAAAATCAACTTTTTTAGAAAATTGAAATTTTAATTTTCTTAAATTCCCTAATATCAGAGAGGCTCCAAAACCAATTTGGTGAATTTTTGAAAGATATTTTGAAAGTTATGAATTTTTAAAGTTTAAAATGACTAAGTGGCTTAATCAACCCATTTAGTAGGGCTAACTAAGTCCAATTGACCTCAAATTTTTATGATAGGTTCCTCTGATCCTAAAGGTCAATGGAGAATTGATTTCAAGTCAATTTGATGTATGGTTAGCTCTAATTAATTAGAGACCTATTTTGGGTGTTTAAGCCAATTAGGGTTATTTTAAATGAACTAACTCAAAACCTATTTTTCCTAGGGTCCTCTGGTCATAAGGAACATCGCCAAATTTTCCTAGAATTTATTTCACAACATGCTTTTTATTGGAATTAAAATACTCAAAACGAGCAACATGAATTTGAAAAATCAATAACTTTTCATAGGGATGGCCTCGACTTTGGAAAATTCGAGGGAATGTTCCCAAATTCGGAGGCTTCAAAAGCCCTATGGTCTCATGCCATGGTGAATTGTATACATGCATGGAGAATTAAAAGTATGCAGAGAGTAAATAAATTATTAAAAATAAAATACTTGATGAAATTAAATGATTTCTTTTCCACATTATTCTCCTCTATTCACTGAGCAAGAAGGTATTTTTATTTTATTTTTCTGATTTTTCTACACAAAGTTATGAATTTTTGAAGTTTAGAGAATTAAATAAATCAGAAAAATCCCTAATTTTCTATTTATCCACGCGGCGCCGCGTCAACCTCTGCAGCTCCGAAACGCCGCGTGGCGTGTTCCCATTCGACACCGCCATCTGACTCAGCGCTCCCGGGGCCCGCTGTATTGTTCCGTCTTCTGATCTGACGCGATCCTGGTCGTCCGTCCGTGCGTGTATTAAATGGACGGCATCCGTTCATCGTCCCCAAGTGTCCTCACCCGAGAGCCGTCCACACTAAATCCCTAATATCTCACTCGATACTCGATGGATTTTCATGTTCTTATGCTATATGGATTCGTCTTGAAGAGACGAACACATCTATACGGTTATCAGGCATTGAAATCAAAGCATTTGAAATGGAGAATCTCCAGAAGCTCGGGATGAAGAATTAGCTCATACCTTTGCTCAGAGAAGTGTGGCTTCGATGCGAGGGTTGTTGCACCTTCGATTGGATCCCAACGAGCTCCAGATGAAGTCTCCTGGTGCAGTGAATTGTCTAGATGTGTTTTCGACCAAGCCCGATCACAAAGCTTGGAGGCTGGAGCAACCTGGGTGGCACTGGAGATGGGGCTTTTCTTTGGTGGACACCTTCCCTTGGTGCGGTGAAGGTGTAGAACCAATCGATTTGGGGATTGGCTCCTTGTGGAGAAGTGTCCTGGTTTTGGGTGGAATTTCGGTTGAGAAATTGGATTTTGTCGGTGGGGATGAGGGCAAATTGACACTGGGGATCAACTGCTCTAAGGGTGGAGAAGGGTTTGGAACAATTTTGGCAGAGTTTCGGCAAGATTTGTGCAACTCTCTTCTCATGGCCGTGAGGGGGTCGGGTTTAAATAGAGGTGGCTGGAGAGCCTCCCGGGGATGGCCGAGGGTTACGGATCGGCTGCTCTGCGTCATGGGAAGAACGGCCATGGTGGCCATTGGGCATGGGGCGGCTCGACGAGGTGGAATTCCAAAGCTTGACTCCTCCCGATGTCTCGGCCATGGTGTTTTCCGGCGACCCGGGCGGGCGGCCGGCGAGGCATGGGTCACCCTCGGGGTCGGGGAGTCCGGGGCTTGAAGTTGGTGAAGTCGATTGGAGTTTGACATGTGTAAAGGCTTTGAATTAAAATGGAATGGGGAAGGGGTCATTTTAGCTTTAATTTGGTCGACCCATTGGTTTGGGTTGGGTGCACCTCCCCATGGCTCGATTTTGGGGTGAGAGGATCGGTTGGGTCGGCCAGAGAGAGAATGGTGTGGTCTCTATCCATGATGAGGTGGCTAAACATGGTTTAGTGTGTGTCATGAATAAGGTTAAAAAGGCTTAATGAAAGATTAGGAAAGAAGTCCCTCCTTTTACCATTAATGGCAAGGTCACATGCCAAGCTTTCATGGCTTCATATGGCTTGTGAATGGCTCATTCATGGCTCCATTTGGCTTGGGAAAAGTTTAGTCAACTTCATAAAAATGGATTTTAAGGATTTTGGACATTTTGGTGGAAAGTTGGATGAAGCTTTATTTAGAATTATTTGATCATTGGATTAGGACTTAGGGATGATTTTAATTGAATGCATGATGAAGAGAATTTGTCATATGGGCCTTAGATTGATTTTGCCCCTTTGGATTTTGGTGGAGATGGGCTTTAGGAAGGTTTAAGAAAGTGGGCTTTTGGTTTGGAAATAAATTTATGGATGGGGAATTTGTGAAGGATTGGGCCAAACAAATGTTGTTTTTAGCTCATGGATGAGTCATGAGTGACTTGAAGCAAATTTGGGGTAGTTTGGGTTTGAATTGGGTTGGATTTGGGCTCTTTTGGTGAATGGGCCAATATAGGTCAAAGTGGGCCAAGTTGGGCCAATGTTGGGCTAGGGTTGAAATTGATGTAAAATTAATGTTGAGAAATATTTATGGGAGTGTTTCAAAGAGGTTTTGACTTTGGTTGGGCTTTGATTTTGGGGTTTGGGCTCATTTGGGTTAGGTTTGGGTTTAGGTCAAAAATGGGCCTTTAAGCTTTGGGTTGAGTTTGAGTGGGGTTTGAGTCCAAATTTTGGGCAAATCATGTTAGGGTTTTGTTTGTGGGGATGTTAAGGAAGATTTAGAAAAGATTTGGGATTAATTGGAGTTGAATTGGGTGAGTTTGGGTTAAGTTTGGGTCATGGGTCCAAATTGGGCTTTAAGGCCAAAAGTGAAATTGGATCCAAGTGTCAATCAAATTGAACTTGGATTTGGTCTAGATTGGTGTTGGGGGTGTTGAATTGAAGTTTAGAATTGAATTGGACCAGAATTTGGGTCAATTGGATAGGTTTGGTTTGACATTGGGTTCACTTAGGGTTAAAATGGGTCAAATTGGGGGTTTTGACAAAAGTAGGGTAAATTGACAAAATTGGCCCATGGTGTAGTTGGACAAAATGAAATTGGGAATATTTGGGATTTTCTGAAATTTTCTAGGAATTTTCTGAATTTTTGGATTTTTGGGTCAAGAGGGGTATTTTGGGTATTTGGAGGTATTTTTGGAATTTTTGATATTTTTGGGTATGGATGATCAATTTGAGTGATGTGGGAATGTTTGGGAATAATTTTGAAGAATTTTGGGTAATTTGGAAATTTTGCAAAAATTTGGGTAATTTCAAGAGTTTTGGGTAGGTTTAGCGGGTGTAGGGTCCCGGGGTCGAAAATTGAAAATTTGGGAAATTGAAGATTGGGTGGATGTAAGTGGAATGAAATCATTTTGGTTGAGCCATGAAGCCATATCAAGCCCACATGAGCCATGAAGGGACTCATTTGAGGCATTCACTATGTTGTTCCTAACCCTCTTAGCCAAGGGCTTAGGGGTTAAGGATCATCCATGTGAATCACCTACATGAGTCAGGAGGTCAAGTTGGGTATGAGTGTGTTTTTTAGGAGGTGTGTGAAAGTGTAGTGTGTAGGTGCAGTGTATAAGTGTAGTGTGTGTGTAAGTCAGCCCCTCACCAGACTAGGCCACCCAGGGCAGTCCTAAGGCCAAAAAGTCCTATAGGAACTCATCCTTTAAACTTCCACATTTGATTTCAACCCTCTAGGTGATTAGGGGTCTACAGTCAAGTTTGTGGAGTTTGCAGGGAGTTAAGAAGTGGTTGAGTTTCTAAAGGGGTAGGTTCCATCTCTAGTCCTCTAAGATAGTCAAAGGAAAAGCCTAAGGCTAGATCCTAAGTACTAAAGAGAGAAGAGAAGACCTCATCAAAAATGAGGTCAACATTCCTGAGCGTGTGTTCAGTAAGCTAAGAGATGTTATTGAAGAGATGATTTCTAGAAGGAATTGGGAGAATTACTGTTGTTTCTTTGGTTAGAGATTTTTATGCAAAATTAACTGTAGCAGAAGAGAATTTGGTGATGGTGAGGAGGCAAGAAGTACATTTTACATCTGCAGTAATCAATACTTTTTATCGGCTGCCTCCTAATATGTTTTGTTCTTATTCTAACTATCATCCTACTGAGGGAGAGTTAGATGAGATAATGGTATTTCTGACTGATGGAAGAGGATTATGGAAGGTAACTAATTATAGAAGAGTCAATTTTCAGACCTAGTCAATTTTCAGACCTCTAAGTTAAATGCCACTTCTAAAGTATGACATTATTTTATCTCATCTAAGTTGTTGCCTTTAAGTCATACTAGTGAAGTTACAAGGGAGAGAGCTGTGTTGAACTATTGCATCCAGCAAGAGAAGCCTATAGATATTGGAGTAATCATTTATGATTATATTTTGAACTGTACCAGATCTACCACTACTGTAGGTGTGGGATTTCCTGCCTTGATTCATTTATTATGCGAGCGGTCTGGAGTGAAATTTGAAACTTGGGAAGAAGTTCTTCAGCTTTTGAAACCAATTACCAGTGTAAACGTTGGAGCTTACACTGTAGATTCAGAGTTTGGCTGGAGAGGAGGATTTGGTAGGGCTTCTACTACTATCGCATCACGCCTGTCGCATCTACTTCCCGTGTTACTACTTCGAGAGCTTCATCATCTAGTGATTCACAGACTGGTTTGTTAAGAAAGATTTTGAAGAAGCTGAGTCTTACTCGTGAGCATATTAGAGACATGGATGGTAGGATGGATAATATGGAAAGATATATTGTAAAACATGATGAATATGAGGAGAATTATCAACATTATTTGGTTAGATTGATTAGAGGTGATCTGAGTGTTGAGATGTCCCCTCATCCATTCTATATACCTTATGGGTCATCCAGAGATTGGAACGAGCAAGATGATGATGATGAGGAGGATGATTAGTAGATTCGTTTTTTATGTGTTACTGAGTTTCTGTTGATGTACTGATGTATGTGTGTCTTGTGTTTTATTTTGATGTTGTGTTTGTTGTGTGAACTCTAGTAGTATGCTGATTGTAGTTGGACTATTTTTTTTATGCATATTCAGATGTGTCTTTTGTTGGAATGACATTCTATATGTTGTTTTGTGTGATATATGTGTAGTAGTAAATGTTTTAATGTGTATGTGGTGTCAGAGTTTTTTATAGCGCGTACTTTAATTCCAAAACTGTTAGGAGAATATGGAACACTATAAAAAACTATTATTTAAAAACTGTATGTTTAAAACTTTTCAAAATCTACTACTACCATTTATTATCTAGTATTGGTGTGATTTTCAATTATTTTCAGTTGGTGTGTATTTGCTTTGAAAACCTCCACAATTGTAGAAGTCCTTTGAAATTTTGTAATTTCTATTTAATGAAAAACTGAAAAATTGAATTTGATTTCTTTTTACTCCTATTTTTAAATTATTATACTTGCATATTTAGGATATTAAGATTCCTTCAAGCATGTTATGTTAGTTATTAATTCTAACCCATCTATCATTTCTTATGCTCAAATGTTTTATCCTAACTAAAAATTAAAGTTTTTGGGGGAATTTTAAATACAAAATTTTTTCAAAAGCCTATAATTTTATTTGTTCTCAAGAATACTTAAAATTAATTTGATTTTTGATTGAAAACAATTATGTATATGAAGTTATATTAGGGGAATAAAATTTTGAATATAGAAATGAATAAGAGAATTTAGTTCAAATTTATAGTAATAAAGAAAAATTTAAAGTTAAAATTTTCTTAGTAAAGAAGTGTTAAATATAGTTCAACTATCTTAAGTAAAAATGGTTGTATTTTTGGATAAATAAAAGATTTGACTTTTATTCTTCAAAGATTAAATTTCTTTTAAGTAATTTTTAAATAATATTATTATGATTTTCAAGTGAAAGATGTATATCATACCTTTTTTTTAAATAGAAGGGTGAAATTCAAGATCATTAAAGGCCTATCCAGATATATAAATCCTTACCTTATAAAAAAAAGAAAGAAAATAAAAGAAAAAGAAAAAGAAAAAGAGAAAAAAGTGAAAAAATAGTATGTGCAAAGGGAGGAGAAGATTGAGGATTTAAGGGTCTAATAAAAAATTGGTTCCATACCTAAAGTATAAAATATAAGTTCTGAAAAAATCTAAAACTTAAGGTTATAATATAGTAAGTAAAATTATTTTCAAATAAAGATTTTTAAGTGAGAAAAATAAGTGTGTGAATCCAATATTTTGAAGAATCTACAAGTATTTCTGAATTAGATAGAAACCTATATTTCACATTATCCTTTACCTAAGAACTTTCTAAACTTTAAGTTGGCCTTAATTACTGAAATTTTTTCTAAATTAGACTATTCCATTTCTATAAAAAAATTTTGTTACCTTCCTAAGAAACTCATTACATAATTTGCATGCTAAAATCTTCTATGTGATTAAGAGTCACTTGAGGACAAGTAACATTTTAAGTTTGGAGGATCTTGATACACCTAAAATATATTGTGGTTTTATGCACATTTATATACCTATTTTTGATGATATTGCACTTTAATGGAAGGTATTTTGTGTTATTTTTGCAGGTATGATGAAAATGAGTGATTATGATGAAAGGAGCAAAATTAGATTAAATTTAGAGCAAAAAAAAAGAAAATGAAAAATTAGACTTTGGCGGCTAAGGCCGCCTGGTCGGCGCTTAGGCTCCACAGTTAAAAATCAAATTTTCTTCATTCTTGCGCCAATTTCAAGGGGGTGTTTGAAGCATCTTTTGGTAGTGAATTATTTAACTTCCCATGGGAGGCAAATTTGAATGAAGGGATGCATCTTTTGGTGGATACATTAAATCGGGACATAATTTGAAGAGACACCAAGGCACCTTTTGGATTATTATTAAAATTATGTCTTGTAGGAGAGTTAAGAGAGTCTGAGAGTCTAGTTGCAAAGTGTCCTCCTCAAGTTTTGAAGAGTCTTTTCCATTTTTACTTTCAGTCTTTTATTGTTTATAGTTTTTAAAAGACTTTTAGATTTAGTTTAGTTTTTAAGGAGAAAGGGTTCGTGTGAATCCTTATTTCCACCAATTTTCTTTCGTTCAATTATCTATTTTTTATTGAAGTCTAAAGTCAGAGTTGGAGTTAACAGAGTTGTATGCCAACCTCTGTAGTGTTGTCCCGTGGAAAGTCAAGTTTCAAAGGAATTTTCGAAGTCTTGTGGAGAGGATTTTTAGATAAGTATTTACTTCTATTTTTATATTTAGTTTTTCTTGTTGCATTTTCATTATGATTTCTATTTTCAAATCAATGTTTGTTTTTATTTTCTCCATGAGATCTGAGTAGTTTTCTTTATTTTTTTTCTTTCTTAAATGAAGAAGTAATTAAATTATGTAGGATTGTTGTGGAATGTAAAAGTGTTTAAAGTTGGAATAAGTTATGAAGATTTAATTCCATGAACTTAATTTATTTCTTAATTTGGCCAGTTAAGATGTTAAAATTTGTTGTGAGATTATGTAAGATCCAATGCGGTATTGTCTCAAACAACAATTAGTAAAAATCACATGCAATTATATGGGTGAGAATTGTTGTCCATATAACTGAATGCAAATATATTAGGAGATATGTTTTTAATAAGGAGTAAAATTAGAGGTTTTTAGAGTGACAGGCTAAAGCCCCCTAATTTGGTTTGATATTTTAAATTTTGTTATGAGAAGTTAGCCCCCAGGTGGAGGGAATCGAGGGAACTCTAGAGTGAGAGCTGGTATCTTCACTGCCTAACCATGTTCAAAATTTTATAATTTCAAATTAACCAATGTTCTTTATAGAATCAAGTAAGGGTAAAGAATAAATTTGGTCCTATTTGTCACAACACATTTAAATACTTCTGCAATAATACTTTCATAATTATTACTGCTTTATAAGAGAAAGAAAAAGATATTTTATTATCTAATGTTTTATATCGTATTTTAAAATTCGGATAATTTTTATTTCCTGCTTAGCTTTTTATCAAAAATACCAAAAACAACTTTCAAACTTTACAAATCAAAACATACTTTTAAAAGTAATCTAAAAAGTAAAAAAATAATTTTCTTATTTCTTTAAAAAGTTTTTACATTTCCCTGTGGGTTCGATATCTCGGGACCTAATCAGAAAGTTCAATATTACTTGATAAAAGATACGTATACTTGCATAGTTTCCCATATTATAAAATCATAATTTTCATATCTAAAACGTAAGCATAAATATTATGGGGATCACCCACCTATTGAATTTCCTGTTACCACATTTTCATGAAGAAACTTACCCTTTGGAAGTCATGAGTACGATAATTCTTGATCTATATCAAGTGTTTCCTTATGGTGACTTCGTTTATCTAAAATGTAATTAACTATAGGGGCTTGCCCTTATAGGAAACTTAAAGACCCCATATTAATATAAACCATATCTGATTCCTTCAAATTAGATAGGGGATATTGTCAGTTATCAATGATTCGCAGACCAAACGGATGTCATGAATTCTTTAGTTTATTTGATTAAGCCTCACCACCAAGCCATGTATCCATTCTTTGGAATACATGTCTTGTAGCGAAGCGCCTGATTATCTAAACTATCGTTTATATGAAATTAGTTTGATTTCATATTTTTCAAACTTAAAAATATTATTTTTGAAAAATCCATATATATTAAATTAAATCAAAACCTTATTTACAAAACTACATTTTGAACTTTTCAAAGTTCCAATCCCCTGCAACGATTTTTACTGACCGATAGTTTTTTGGAGACTCCTCTAGGGATGGTTTCTCTCTTCATAGAGATCGAGAAATGTTATATTTATACATCGAAAATATGTTCATGTCCATCGTGGACCAAATTGCCATTTTTCCATTGATATACTTCACCCATTTCTTTCTTGGGGAAGCACGATCAACTTTCCTTATTTTTAAGACCATTTGTTTTACCAACCTTAAACAGAGGGGATTCAGAGATCTTTGGTTTGTTCTTGATATTTGTGGTGCCAGAGCCACAATAGGTGTGTCGGTGAACAAGTTTCGTCAGGGCAATGTGCGTCGGGAAGGGGATCCCGGACGGGGTCCCATACTTCACATCCTCTTTGTGCCCCTCAAGTTCAATCCTACTATCAGCAAATTGACCCTTTCCTTCTTGAAATCCTAAGACTCCTTTTAACAAATTTATGAAAATCTGAAGATAAAAAAAATTAAAATAAATAATTAATAATAATAATAAAATTTCAAGATGAAATAAAATTTTGCCTAATTCACAGAGCAATCTTTCCTTCTCATACTGTTTGTACGATGACTAGAAGTTTTAAGCCCTCGCTAACTTTGGAATTCTTTCCCTTCGACAGTCAAGATGTCAAACCCTATGATGAATTTCTCCTGCAACTTGCCCTCTTCCCGCGAGGCTCGTCTTGTAGAACCAATGATTCAATTCGATACCGGCTTCAATGAGTTTGAAGTCGTACTCGGAAAAGCTATGTTTGTTGTAGTGAAAGTTGCCACCCCGAAAGTTGAAGAGCCATCTGCTGAGTTCTACTTGAATTCCCACTAAGATTTTCCATCTGTTAAGAAGGTAAAAGTTTCTACTGCTCTCGTTAAGTCAGTCATCTCCGGGCCTATGAGAGTCGTCACCCCTACCACTACCCTTTTTTCCGTCACTGCACCTACTTTCCTGTCTGCCAAAGGGAAAGAGATTCTAGATGAAGAGGATTCTAGCAAAGTCTTTTATGCCATGCCATTAGTTTTTGAGATTGTTTCTAGTTCCACGGTTCCCTCTCCAACTAAATATCAGAGGAACCACAATCGAAGAAGTCTCAAAGTTGCCCAGGCACAAGTTGTAAGTCTGTCAGTGATTGACGAGATTCCTCAATAGGAGGAACTCGGTCTACCAGAAACCTCTCCTCTCCTTTGAGTGAGTAGGTTCCACCCGTTATCCAACACTACTGAAGATGAAAGCCTCCACAGGATTGCTGTCGCGCTATCGTAACAACATGGCCATGATGAGGTGAGGGAGAGGCCCACACCCATCACCCAAGCTCACACCCTTTTCCAGAGGTTAGCTGAAAATGGAGGATGTTCTTTTGCTAAGCTCCTCAAGAGTATGGGATGTGCAATATCCCATGACATAAAGGATGAGATTCTGAAAATGGAGAGGTCCTTCTGATTATCTATCAAACACAGTTTGGGAAGACATTTTGATGCCAATACTACAAATGTTACTACTACCATTCACACACAGTGCGCGGATCAGTTAAGTCACGGCTGGGTTCTAGAGTACCGTCTGCCGATGAGGATGAATCCTGGAAGGGAAAGAATAAGGAGAATTTATTTACCTCTGTGCATGGTCTACACCCTAGAGAGCACACTTCCCCTCACTCCAATGTCCTTGCTGAGACACACCACCCCATGGTGCTGACTTTTAAAAGAAAAGTGTGGTTACCGAAGGTCGTTGGACTAGTTCATTCCAAAAGGTCAGTAGATCACCATATGGATCATGAGTCCGATGTTCTTATTGCCACCACCGTAGTTGCCTTTGAGTCAGTTGTAGAGAAAAGTGATAGTCGAGGGAAGCCTATGGATTTGAAATTAACAAAGGAGAAAACAATTGATGATAAAGTTTGAAAGCTCCAAGCATCAATTTTAGAATTGGTAAAAAAACGAAGATTAGATGTCAACGATGAAGATTAATTCCTGTCGAATTGCAGGGACGAAGAGTTCATGGAAATTAATGTGGTTGAAAGTAGATCCACGTCATCTGCACGCGAAGCTCCCAGTGAGGAGAACGCCATAGATAAGCTTCAGAGGGTCATAATAACAAGAGATGTTCGTCTGGAGAAGAGAATGAAAAAGATGACCGCCACCATGACCGCCATGGCTACACTCGACGGACAGTCAATTTCACGAACTGTAGCATCTCTAGAGATTAATCAACCCGAGATTATACACATCTCCAATGAAAGAAGAGAAGTCACTTCAGCCAATGAAGATGAACCACCAAGAAAAGATCCAACTCTGAGCCCACTAAAAAAGGATATCATGTAAATGGTCAAAAAATAAGTTCGGGAGGCCTTGGCTCAGTCTAAAGGTGGAGCATCAGAATGAAAGGGTAGACCTTACCTGGAGCAGTTCGATGTCGTGTCTTACGCCAAAGGCTTTGTGTCCCCTACTTTCAATACGTTCAACAAGACAGGAAATCCTCTTAAACATGTGGCACACTTCAAAGCCAGTTGTTACAATATAAGAGGGAGTGAAGCATTGTTGTTCTGACAATTCATCAGTAGCTTGTCAGCCATAGCATTTGATTGGTACGCCGAGCTTCCCAATGGATCAGTAAAGACTTTTGGTAAATGGAGAGCATGTTCGTGAAGAGATTCGTAGGTGCCCAGCACCATGTCACTATAGAAGATCTTGTAGTAGAACTGCAGAAACAAAACGAGACTCTAGTCGACTACAATCTGAGATGGAGAAACTTAAGCATGAAGTGTGAGCCTCAGCTAGAAGAATAACACACGATTGAGATACTACTAAAGAGTATCCACGGTTCCGTGGCTTTAATGCTTAAGGGTCTCACTATCAAGTCCTTCGGGAAGCTACTCAGCAGGGCAAGCAGTTTACAAGAAGAAGTCAAGCATATGAAACCTATAGTGAAAGCAGAGAAAATAAAGCCTGCCAAAGTGTATGAAAAGAGATCTGGCGTAGTGACAATGGTCAATAAAGGGAACTAACTGATGAGGATTTAGGCTGAGCAGTCACCACATCATCACAGTCACTCCCCTTAGTACAGTTAGCCTCCACAGTACAGTCAGTCTCAAAGTATGGTCAGCCTCGTGCACAGCAGAGTAGTCAGTCTGGTCAGCAGCAGAGGTCATACAAGATAGACGGACGACTGGGCTAGACAATGTCAAAACAGCTACACATAAATTACTCATTCAAAGACGATACCATGATGAAGATGTTCAAGAATCTGATGAAGAAGCCCGAGTTTAGATTGCCTGAGCCAAAGATGCTGGAAGAGATGAACAAGAAGGATCAACCCAACTTTTGCCCTTACCACAGGATGCTTAGCCACACCATATAAAACTACTTCAGTTTTAAGGATTGGCTCGAAAGAAATTATAAAGAAGGGAATATAACAATAGCAAAGGAATATTTGAAAGAACCTGAAAGATGTTCTATCAATGTGATTTCAGTCAAGCCAATCTCTCTGATTGACCCATGTGCCAGCAAGGGTGGATGGAGTGTGATTTGGAATGAGCTCAAGAAATTCCTAGATCAGATCCAATACACTTCAAAGAAAGCCACTGCATGGAATCTGCGACCAGCCCAGTCCAAGATGAAGATCCCACCGAGGAGGCTACCACAGCGGGAAAGAAGAAAGAAAAAGATTGCAAATGAATTTAAGGATGATAAAACAAAGGGTAGGATAGAGGCTGCCTCTATTAGATTGGTTATCTCATATTCGAGAGTGAAACCCCTTGAACCCCTGACTTTGTACGATTATCTTTATTGTCCCTCCAGGGTCTCATAATGATAATAGAAATGATTTTGGCCACCTTCTTACTGTCTCTAGTGATGACGTAACTAGTCACAACCTATCTAACCCCAATTTTGATTCCCAAAATGATCCTCAAATAATGTTAGCCCTTGATAAAGACATTGACAAAGATGGAGAAGATACCAACAGCACCAGTTATGACAACATGAGAAGTGAGGAGCTAGTCCTTGAGTGCAAAGGAACTCTGCTTGTAATCAACCTGAATCTTTCATATACAGAAATAATACCAGAAGAGTAAATCACAACAACAGGAGAACCTCTAGGTTCAGGGGAGGAAGAAATAATAGAAGTACATTTAAGAAGTGGAAAGGTGCTACCGCCAAGGACAGCTCCAGTGGAGAAAAAAAAAAGATAATTACTCAAGAAGAAATACCTCCAATAACAGAAGAAGTAAAAATCTAAAGTGAGATCGAGAATCCAAACAAAGTTGATTACAATGTTTTAGCTCAACTTACGAAGTTGCCAGCCAAACTAAGCATCTACGACACTTTGATCCTGTCAAATGAGATGAGAGAAAATCTGATCAAGGCTTTACTTGATCCAGATATCTCTAAATTTAACTCAAATGACTTTGAAATTTTTATATCACAGGAGAAAATTTAATTTTCTATCTTTTATTTTATTTTTTTGTAATTATTTTAGTAAAAAATAGGTACTTTCCAAGTTAGTTCATTAATCAATCAAAGCACCAATATCTTTCCTTAGGATAATGGTTAAGGGTTCTCCAGGGTCAGAGGACCATTTGAACTAATTTTCATGACTTTTTTAATTTTTTTATTATTATATTCATTTGTTGATTTGGAGTATTAATTAAATATAAAATAAGATTTAATTCAAAAATTACTTTTTATACTTTTTCTTAATCCCCTTGAGTTCATGGAACCTAGCGATACAAAATTCATATTTTTTTTATTTTTACGCAAAATTAAGAAAAATCATTTTTGGCATTTTTAAATATACATAACTATATTTAGAAAATTAAAAAAATATTTTATTGGGTCTCAAATGATCAGAGAGTAACTAGAAACATTTTGGTGCATTTTTATATTTTTATGATATTTGGAGTTTTTTATTATTTTTTATCATTTTAAAATTAAAAAATAAGCTTGAAAAAGAAGTGTTTATTTTAACATCAATTTTATTTTTCTCAGGTGCCCCTAGTTATAGGGAACTTCAAAAACCTTTTTTATGATTTTTTAATTATATTTTAATTATTTTAATTATTTTAATGTAAAAATCTTATTTTACTTAGAAAATCAACTTTGGTGGTCAAATCAACTCATTTTAATTTCAAATTCTTATGGAGGGTTCTTATGATTATTATATTCAATGTACATTGAGTTAATCGATTTTTTTGATTATATTTTAATTTTTAATTTTTTTGGGTTTTAATGAGTTAAATACGTAGACTAATATTTTTCATTACTTAAACTCATTTTATATTTTTTCTAAGGTCCTGTGACCACGATGAACCTACCAAACTCAGTTTTATATTTTTCTGATTTATATTTTGATTTTCATAATTTTTTAATTAAAACATAGGTGGTCAACATTAAAAAATTAGGGCTTCCACTCTTAGAAGTGTTCTCTGATCATGCAAAATCAGAGAAAATACCTTAGTACATGATGTTTAAGCCCTCTAAATTTCATCTTCTAGTGATTGTAATTGATAAGCAACGATTTAATCTTGATTTAGAGTATTTAATTAATTTTAAAATAATTAGAAGTTAGATAATTTTGATTTTTGTCCACATTGTTCTCCACTGAGCAACATGATTTATTTATTTTATTTTTATGATTTTCCTACATAAAGTTATGCATTTTTGAAGTTTTTTGAATTAAATAAATCATTTAAATCCTAATTTTCTGCTTAAACCAGTCAACGACACCTCATCTTACGGCGGCTCCAAAAGGCCATGCGAGGCTCTCTTATTTGACGCTGCCTTCTATGTCAGCTGCCACGCATCCCTGGTTTATCATTCCATCTTCTCATCTAGAACTACCCCAGCCGTCCAAGAAATACAAGCGCGATGCAATGGCTCTCTGCCTTCATCCCCAACTGATATAATTCATAGTTTGTCCACCTTCTAGGCCTAATATCTCACTCGATACTCAACTAAATCACATGGAGTTTTCTCCTACACCTCACTTAGTCCATGTGAGCACATCTATACGGTTACATTCACATAAAGGCTTAAACCGAGCTTAAATTTGTGCAAAATGGTGTATAACTGTGTCCAAGAGGTGTGGCCTTAATTAGATGCTAGCTTTAGTGGAGTCTGGTGAACCTCATTCAAGTATTGTTTCAAGTAGAGGTTGGATCTGTGTAGGAGTTCCACCTATAGATGGTGCGCCTTAGGTGGAATTTAGGTGTAAAAAGATTGCGAGAGTGGGATTTCAATGGAGAACTTCCTCTCTTGCACTGGTAAAGCTTTCGGGTGAGTCAATTTGGAGTTTTAGTGGTGTTGATAGTATGGCCATGAAATGCTCTGGATTTTGAGCTCAAAATTTAGGGCTAGACAGTGGGGATGAAGGGCAGAAGATGATTGAAATGGACTTAGGATCATATCAATTAGAGTTTGGAGCAATTTTGGCAGAGTTTCCCTAAGGTTTGTGTATGTCACTTATCTTGGCCGTGAAGTGGTGGTATTTAAATAGTGGGGCTTAGTGTGTCCAATTGGATTGGCTCTTGGGTGTTCCCTAATGCTTAGGTGGAGGGGAGAATGGTGCAAGTGATTAATTAAGTTTTGACATGTTGGATGGTGGAATTGGGTTTAAACCCATGGGGGTGTTGACCTCACTTTTGGTTTGAGGTCTAGCCTGTCTTTAGAATAGCCTAGGGTCTAGCCATAGGACTCTTCTAGTGACTTTCTTAGAAGACCAGCCATGGAACCCTTTCCCTTAGAAATTTAAACTTTTTTCTCACTTCACTGGGAGTTTTCATATGCTTAAGGCCTACCTCCAGCTTTTGGGAGGAAGAGACAAAGTATAAGGAAGCTCAGGGGAAGCCTACTATAGGTAGTCAGACCTTAGGATCTACCTTGGGGGGGGTGGGTCTGGAGCATACACAAACTTGCACTACAAACTCATAAACCCTAACAAAGCACATCACCTTTGATCCCCTAACTCTTTGGAAACTCATGTAAGTGGTTTTCCCAAGCCATTAGCCTTGGGCTAGGGCTTGGCTAGTACAAACACATAGAGGACCAAATGAGGGTGACCCTTGGTCCATGGCTCAACCTAAACAATGTCATATTACACACTTTCAACCAATCCCAATTTTCCCAAACATTCCAAAGTTCTAAACCCTTTTTCCCAAAATACCCTAAATACCCAAAATATCCAAAATACCTAAAATCCCCCAAAGCCCTAAAATCCCCTAAAATTTCCAAAAATAACCCAAATTATGAATAATTCTTCAAAAATCATTCCAAACTACTTCATACCACTCAAATTAACCAAAATTACCCAAAATTGCCAAATTTCCCAAAAAAAATCCCAAAAATGACCAAAATGCCCCTCTTAGCCCAAAATTCCAAAAATTCCCATAAATTTCCAAAAGCTCCCAAATATTCCCGATTTAATTTCTCGCAACTATCACATGACCCAATTTGACCATTTTATCCAAATTTAACCAAAAACCCCAATTTGACCAATTTAACCCAAAAGCACAAAAATTAGACCCAATGTCTATCCAATTAACCCCAATCTTGCCCAATTTCAATTCCAAACTTTAATTCAACATCCCCAATACCAATATAAATCAAATATAAGCCCAATTTAACCCACATTTGAGTTCAATTCCACTTGAAATCCAAAATCCCCAATTTTTCCTAAGTGATCCAAATCCCCCAAAATTGACCTAACACCAATCAATTCCTCTTAAATTTGAATTCTAAACTGTTCATAATACTTCCCTAAACTAAATTGAACTGTTAATTGTCCCCAATTTGAGCCCAAGTCTCACATAAACTCACCTAAAGTCCAAAACCCCCAATTTTGACCCAAATTTAACATATGTCCAAATGTCATCAAATTGATTGCCACACTCCCAAAATTTCAACCCAATGGACGTTGGGAACTCTTCATGACATACCCCTAGACCATTTAGAACCTTCAATTGGCCTTGGACCCAACTCTAGCCTAACCTAAACCCAAGTTAACCTAACTTGCCCCAAAGTGACCAAAATCCCATATCAAGCTAAATTGATCCCCCAAACCAATCCAAAAACACCCTAATCCTTGTCTAAACCATTTATGCCAATCATATACACAATATTGCTTAATCACTTGGGCTCAATTCAAGCTCAAACCAAAGTTATCCCAATTTGAACCCAAGGTAACACAAATGAACCCATTACTCAATTTAATCAAATAGAACCAAATGTGACCAAACCAACCCATCCACAGCCACTAAGTTGACCCTCGGGACTGGGCTAGACCCACTTAGGCCACCCTAGTGGAGCAATGGACCAAAGGTCCCCCAAATTAGGGGATCTCCTCCTTTAAATGGTTAAACCTAGGGGAGATTTGCCATAATGCATTAACCACTTAAGCTCACCCCATGATGGCCTACCCACTGGCTCACCTGACCCACTGGCCACCTCCCCTGGCCTGGCCGGCCGGCCTAGTCACCGGAGGAGCCCAAACCGAGAGCCACCTTACACTTGGCCAAACCCAAACTCCACCCTATGGCCAACTCAGCTTAAAACTGCCATTGGAGCACCTCTGCACTCCACCTAGGTAATGCATCCCACCTGAATTGGAGCTCTAGTAGCCACCCCAGCCATGGCTATTTAAGCCATCACCCTGCACAGCCAAAGGGTTGGCTGAACCAGACCTTAACAAAACTCTGCCAAAATCACTCCAAATCCTCTCCACAAAACAGAGAAGCCAATCCCCACCATTTTACAGCCCCCAAATCCTCTGTCTGAGATGAATTTATGAGCTTAAAATTGAGACCAAAATAGGACATCTCCCTGAACTCGAACAAAGTTAAATTAAACTCACACACACCATCCCCACAGTAAGAGGAGAAGTTCCCTACTAAAAGCCCCATCACCAGGCTACTCCAACAGGGACTTCCATTAAAGCTTTAAATCAGATCGGGTCACTTTCATACCTAGGTAATTCACCAGGGCAAGAGGCTTCATCCCTGAGCTCCTGGGACTCCAACGAAGGTGTAGAGCATCTTTAATCGAAGTTTCACTTCTCAGAGCTAAGCTATTAACCTCTCCTTCCTCCAGAGCTTCTCTGAATTCTCCATATAATTATGATTAATTTAAATAATGATTATTTGTATAGATATGTTTGCCATGCTTAGACGAGACCATAGGATCAAACTTGAATTGATTTAGTTGAGTATAACTTGAGAAATTAGGGTTTTAGTGTGGACAGTCACGGGATCACACTAGACGGGGACGAAGATGGACAGCCGTTGGATCCTGCATATTTTCTTTGGATGGTTGTAATCGCACCAGACGAACAGATGGAGTGGAACCATGGGCCGCGTGGCATCCCAGTTAGTTGGTGGCGTCAAATGGGAGTGTACCGCGTGGGACATCGATCCGCCATAGGTTGACGCGGCGCTAAGCTGGTTAAGTGGAAAAATAGGAATTTTCTGATTTATTTAAATACCTGAATTTTAAAAATCCATAACTTGGTGTAGAAAAATCATAAAAATAAAATAAACACACTCTCTTGCTCAGTGAACAGAGAAGAATAACATGGAGATGTTTTGAAATTTATTTGCTGCATGTATGATTTTTAATTAATTTAATACTACCTGTGAAGCTTTAATCAAAGGGACTTGGCACATTCGTTGGAGTCTAGGGAAGCCAAGGATGAAGCCTGGAGTTGTGGTGAAATGCCTAGGTATGATTTCCACCAAGCCCGATTTCAAGCTTTGGTCTCCAGCACAAATGGGTAACCTGGTGAGGGGGCTTCCACTGGGAAACTTCTTCCCTTGATCTGGTGAAGGTGTGGGTAAGTTTAATTTGATTTTGGTGGACGTTTCAGGGATGTCCTGGTTTTAGGCCTGAGATTGAGCTCTGAAATTGGGCTCAACCAGTGGGAATTAGGGCAAGAAAACAGTGGGGTTCTACTTCTCTGGGCTAGGAGAAGGGTGTGGAGTAATTTTGGCAGAGTTTTGGCAAGGTTTTTGTTCATCATCCCTTTTGGCTGTGGGTGGTGGTGTTTAAATAACCATGGCTGGAGGGCTTATCAGGGCAAGCTGGGATGGGATCAGCTGCTTAGGTCAAGTGAAGAAGGGCCATGGTGTCCACTAGTCATGGGACAACTCAACAAAGGAGTTTTGAATTTTTTGGCTCACATGGAGCTCTCGGGTGTGGTGTTTTCTAGCGACCCAGGTGGCTAGCCGACAGAAATGGGTCACCATCTTGACCAGTGAGGTCAGGCCTGAGGTTTGGTGAGTTCAATTGGCTTTGGACATGTGTAAAGGAGTTGATTTAAATGGAATGGAGGGAGGACTAATTTTGGGTTCAAATGGGTGTTGGCATATTTTTATGTTATGTGTTGTATTTTTAAAAAAGGGGTCGCCTACAGGCGAATTTTTAGATTTTAAATTTAATTTAAAAATATATATATAATTTAGAAAGTAGTATTTTATTTTTTGAAAATAATTTAAAATTTTGAAAATTTTAAGATATGAAATCAAACCGATCTCACATCCCAAATAGTTTATATAAATGAGCACCACATCACAAACCGTGTATCTATCCCGAAGAATAGACATACCGCTTGATGATAGGGCTCGATTAAATAAACTAAAAGATTTGTGACATCCGTTTGGCCTGCGAACCAATTTTATAAGCCGATAAGTTCCCCTACTTGATATAAATGAATTAAGTAGGGTTTATATTACCTGGGTTCTTAAAATTCCCTATAAGGGCAAGCCCCTATAGTTAATTACATCTTAAATGACGGGAATCACTTAAGAAAACTCTCGAAAATAATCAGTAATTCTGCTCTCAAGAATCTCAAAGTTTAAGTTTTCAAGGGATTGAATTTTGGAAATTTCAATAGGGAATGGATCAAGTTTGGAACATTTTATTTTGGGAATTCAAAGGAAGAAAATTACGGGATGTCACGGACCCGAAGTGAACTTCGGTGACTTCCCGACTATCTTATGGTTTGGCTTCAATTTGACAGTTTAATTAATGTTGTAATCCTGCCAATTTTATTTAATTAGGACTTATATTTGTATGACATAATAACACAAATAGCCTCGAAGATGTGAGGGTTTATGTCGTACCAAACGACTACCTCGGAGTCTTAAGACCGGTTAGGTCTTAATTTGCATAACATGATTATGCAAATGCCTAACGAAAAGTTGAGGATTTATGTTGCACTAAGCAAACTACCTCGAAATCCTATGACTTTGTTATTTAATTCTAAAAAAGGTTTAGCTGATGTAGACACAAGTTTTGCTGTTGAAGATGGCTGTGCTGCCCACCGTGCTCCAAGCACCTTGTTATTGTAGAGGTTTAGTTTCAGAAAGTGGAAATCAAGAGATGAGAGAAGTGTTCTGGTTTAGAAAAGTCTTAAGGTTCAGGTGTTTTCAATATTTATTAGGGGAATCTTAAAGTTGGTTATAACAACACTGATTAAGATCCCAGGGTTCCATCATTCCGGCACCGTTATTTTTATCGGATTCACTTATTCCAAATGAATTTGCTAAAATTAACTAAATGAGTTCCACACTTTCATTTACACTGTGGGAAAACTCGTTAGCAACACGTGGGTTACATCATCCGAGGGATTCCCGATCATCCAAAGAGACATTTTAATTTAGTTGTAGTTGTAATTTTGTTGTTCTGTTTGTGATTAAATTTTGAGTTGTTCTATATTTTTGAATGTTGTGGTGGTGAATTTTATCTTGTTGTGACTTTAATTTAGTTTTGGGTTTCAGTTTTAAGGCTATCCTAAAAGTTCCGGTTTTCATGCAGGGTGACATTCTTGTTTAACATGCAAGAAAAGTAAAGTACAGTACAGGTAAGTAAATTGCAATAAAGTAAAAGCATACCTGGAGGGTATTCTCATCATTCCCGGCTGAACTTAAAACACATGTCAGAACATTTATATATTTTTAACAAGTACCTAGGTAAAGCTAAGGGAAGGTTTTGGTTGTCTACCAAAATCATAATCCTATTGCTAGTCAATTCCTACGTCTACGTTCTCGTGTTTTGTTAAGGATGATTCTCTTCACCAAAGAACAATGAAGTTTCACTGTTCTTTAAAACATCCCATTAAGTTAGAGAAGTGCTCAGAATTGAATTCTGAACATCTACTTAAACATTTTTGGGATTACTTTAAGTTCAGTTAGTTTCATTGAGGTTGTGAATCAATCACCCGGGTTACTCTTGCTCAGTGAATTAGGATATTTGATTATCCTATGAGTGGAGTGACATTTCATCTGATGCTTCATTTAAGAGTTCTAATAATGAACATCTTTAGGGGGAAAATTAGTATATTAAAGAATTTAACCGCCTTAATTAAAGTTGAGTTGGGGATTTGAGATAATTCAATTTAGTTTCAAAATCTGGGTTGATTTGCTTTTAAGTGTTTTGATCTTACTTAAATTGAAAGAAGTGTTTAAATTATTTAATTAAATTAAATTTTGATGATTTAATTTTAATTTAAATTAATCATATTACTTTAGGTTGATTTTAATTGGTTTAATCTTCACAATTTCTTTGCATTATGTGTTGTTTTGGGATTAATTTAAATGTTTTAAATTTGTTTTAAGTTTATTCTTAGGTGATTTTAGTTCTGAAGTAATTTTAATCAATTTTAATCTTTTAAATTTATTTTTGATTTAATTATTAAATCATTTAATGCTTTAAGATATTTTTTAGTATTTTTAGTTATTACTAATTTCAGTTATTATTAAGAATTATTATTAGAGTGATTCATTTTAGGGATTTTTAGATTAAAGAATTGATATCTTCTTAAGTCGTATCCCTAACCTTAATAATCCAAATTTTAATTTATTCCTCCAAAATTAAATGATTTAATTAATTAAGGTTTCATTTTGATGTGTTAAAAGTGAATAATGGGTTTCTATCCTTTAGATGTCCTATGTTTCAATCATCCAAGAAAATTAAGATCAAATATTTTACCCTCCCTCTTGATTAGACCTAAAGTATTAATTAGGATTAAAATCCTTAATGACATTTATGCCCTTTTAAACACATTCATCTTATAACTTATCAAATTGAGCTCAAATGAACTTGAAATTATTATGTCACCTTACACATATGTCAATTAAGACATTAGAGGAGAAAATGTGATTTTTCCATTTTTAGTTTAATTTATATAATTATTTTAAGGGAAAATAAGGATTTTCCATGAAAATTCAACAACATGACCAAGGTAGGGTTCCTATCCTTAAGAAAATTATGAGATGTTCCTAGTGACCAAGGTTGAATTACATTTTATTTATTATAATTATTTTAAGTTTTAGGGTATTAATTAATTATAAAATAAAATTAAAGTCAAAAAATAGATTTTATATTTTTATTAAGTCCCTCTGACATCAAAGAGTTCAGAGAAAACAAATTTTATATTTTTCTATTTTTTCTTTGATTTATTAGAATTATTTTAGTGGGAAGGGTTGAAAATTCATTTTTTTAATATTAAAAATTGTCTTAAGCCTTAAAAATTCAATATCTCAACCTCGGGACTTAGGAAAAATATTTGGTTGGTTGCCAAGTGATTAGGGGACCAAATATGACATTTTTGTGATTTTTAATATTTTTGTGATTTTTATTATTTTTAAATTATTACAATATTCAAAAATAGGTTAAAAATGAAATTTTAAACAAAATCTCAATTTTAATTTTTTTAGACTCCTCTAATACCAGAGAGGCCTCAAAATGAATTTGGTGAATTTTTGAATTATATTTTAGGTTTTATGAATTTTTAAAGTTTAAAGTAACCATGTTATTTAGAAAATTCATTTGGTGGGTTAAAATTCTCAATTGACTTCAAAATTTTTATGGGGTTTCCTCTGATCCTAAAGATCAGTGGAGAATTGATTTCAAGCTATTTTGATAAGTGGTTAATCCTAATTAATTCCATCTTAGTTTTAGGGTTTTGACCAAATTAGGGTTCATTTGAATGATTTAAGCCAAACCATAATTATACTAGGGTCCTCTGGTCCAGAGATACTTCCCCTAATTTTGCTAGATTTTATTAATTAACATGCTAATTATTGGAATTAAAATGCAAAAACAGGAATATAAACTTTGAAAATAAATAACTTGCCACAGAGATAGCTTCTGGCCTTGAAAAATTCAGGGAATGTTCACAAGATCAGAGGCTACAAAAGTCATATGGTCTCATGTCATGGTGAATTGTATACGTGCATGGAGAATTAAAATATTCAGAACAGTATTAAATTAATTAAAAATAAAATACACAACAAAAGAGATCAATTCTTTTTCCACATTATTCTCCTCTGTTCACTGAGCAAGTGGATATTTTTAGTTTATTTTTATGATTTTTCTATGCAAAGATATGAATTTTTAAAGGTTTTGGTATTTAAATAAATCAGAAAATCCCTAATTTCCTACTTAACCACGTCAGAGCCAACTCAACCTACGGCGGGTCGAAGCTCCACGTGTCGCTTCCTGATTCGGCGCCGCCATCTGACTCGGCAGCCACGCGACCCGCGGTTCATGTCCCGCTGCTCCATCCGGCACGATCCTAGCCATCTGTCTGATACACGAGCGATCCGACAGTATCCGTTCATCGTCCCGACTGGTGTGAGCCGAGAGCCGTCCAGCTTCTAGCCCTAAGATCTCACTCGATACTTAACCAAATCACACGTTCTTGAGCTCTATGAACTCATCTCGACAAGACGACCACATCTATATGGCTAACATGTATTGAAATCAAGGCAAACAAAATGGAGAATCGCTGGAAGCTCAGGATAAAGAAGAGGACAATACCTTGGCTCTGAGAAGTGAAGCTTCTATCAGAGAGGCTCGGTACATTCGTTGGAGCTCAGGGAAGCTAAGGATGGAGCCTGGAGCTGTGGTGAATTGCCTGGGTATGACTTCAACCAAGCCCGATTTCAAGCTTTGACGGCTGGAAGGATTGGGTGGCCTGGTGAGGGGGCTTCCACTGGGGAACTTCTTATCTACCTCTGGTGCAGGTGTGGGAAGAGTTAATTTGGATTTGGTGAAGTTTTAGAGAGTGTCCTATTTTTTGGCCAGAGATTAAACTCAAAAATTGAGTTCAACCAGCAGGGGAGGAGGCAGGAAAGTAGTAGAGCTGAGCTTCTCTTTGCTAGGAGGAGCACTGGGAACAATTTGGAGGGTTTCTGTTGAGAAAATTTCAACACCTCTCTCATGGCTGAGAGGTGGTGCTTAAATGGCAAGGCCATTGGGCTGAGCTAGGGCTATATTGATGGGTGGATTCAGTTGCTTAGGTGGAGGGAATAGAGGCTCCAATGTTTAATTTGGCTAAGGTGGTCATTTGGTGGAGTTTGGGTGAGTTAGGTAGATGGCGATTCTCGGTTTTGACCCTCTCTGGCGACTAGGTCAGCCAGCAAGGACAGGGGAGCTGGCCCCAGGTAAGGTCAGTCAGGTGGGAAGGTTTCATGGTGATTAACCAGGTATGAGAGGATTTGGGGTGAGGCAAAAGGAGATTTATCCACTTAAGGGAAGAGATCCCTTAAAATGGGGAACTCTTAGTCCATGGCTCACTTAGCTTGGGCTAGGTGGATCTAGGGTGGTTCCTAGGGTTAACTTGGTGGTCGTGGAAAGGTTGGTTTAGCCACACTTGGTTCAATTTGGTTTGATTATGCCATAGATTCAAATTGGCTCACTTGGGTTTAGGTTAGGCTAACTTGAGTTTGGGTTTAATTTAGGTCCAAGTGTCTCTTGCAACATTGTAGAAATGATTGCAAGGTTTTGAGTTCAATTGAAAGGTCAATTAGGTGGATTTAGGGATTTTGGTTAATTTAGGCAAGGTTGAATCAACTTGGGTCCATGTTGGGTTAAGGTGGGGTCTAAACCTAATTTAAAGTTTCAAATGGTCTAAGGGAATGTATTGGAGAGTTCCCAACATCAATTGGGAGGAAATTTTAGGATTAGGTCAATCAATTTGGTAGATTCAGTGCATGGATCCACTTTAGGCTAAAATGGGGTATTTTTTGTTTTCAAATAGATTTAGGTTAAGCTTAGGCTCAAATTGGGGCAATTGAAGGTTGCATAGGTTTCATGGGCATGTCATGGAAAGTTTAGGATTGAAACTTGGGGAAAAAAAGTTAGTATTAGGTTAATTGGGGGTTTTGGATTAATTAGGCAAAATTGGGGATTTTGGATTTCAAATGGAATTGAACTCAAATATGACTTAAATTGGGCTTGAATTTGGTGTAGATTTATAATGGTGATGTTGAATTAAAGTTTAGAATTGAATTTGGGCAAAATTGAGGTCAAATGGGTTGGTTTGGTTTGACATTGGGTCCATTTAGGTTAAAAATAGGTCAAATTGGGAATTTTGATAAAATTGGGCTAAATTGGCAAAATTAGCCTATGGTTTAGTTAGAAAAAATGAAATTGGGAACATTTGGGATTTTATGAAATTTTTGGGAATTTTTGGAATTTTTGGAATTTTGGGCTAAAAGGGTATTTAGGGTATTAAGAGGTTATTTGGAGGGTATTGGGGGTATTTTGGTGGATTTAAGAGGTGGGAATTGTTTCAAAATGTTTTTTAGGACTTTTGGGAATTTTGGGTAATTTTTGGGAATTTTTGGATGATTTTGTGGTTGTAGGGGAATTTGGGTAATTTTAGGTAGGTTTAAAGGACCCAATGTCAAAACCAGAAATTTTGGCAAAAATGGAATTTGATCATGGTTGAGAGGGTGAAAAAGCTTAAAGTGAGCCATGGACCAAGATGGTGTTCATTTTGAACATCTCATATGTTGTTCCTAACCCTCTTAGCCAAGGGCTAGGGTTTTGGACTTAGCCACCTGAGTGCTCTAATGAACCAGGAGTCAGGGTTGGGTAAAGATGGTTTAGGGTTTAGGATGAGTGTGGGAGTGCAGTGTGTGTGCCAACCAACCCTCACCAAGACCAGGCCACCCAGGGCAGTCCTAAGGTTTAAACATCTTATAGTAATTCATCTTTGTCTTCTTACACATTGGTCCCAACCTTCCAAGTGATTTAGAGGTTAGTGACCATCTATGTAGGATTCCAAAGAGAATCAAGATTTGGTTTGAATTTCTAAATGGTGGGTTCCATCTCTAGTCTTCTAGGATAGTCAAGGAGAAGTCCTATGGCTAGATCCTAAGCACAAAGAGGAAGGAAGAGACCTCACCCAAAATGAGGTCAACAATGGGTCCAAGTCATGGATTAGGGTTTGGTGCACCCACCAAGGGGACCTTGGGTGCTGTGGGGGTCAGGTAAGTCAGCAAGCTTAGTAGGGAGAAATCGCCATCTAAGTACATTTAGGTTTAATCAAGATTTAGAAATGTCATGAAAAGGCTTAATCAGCCTTAAGGGAATCATTAAAGGACTCCCTCCTTTTGCCATAAATGACATGGTGATGTGTAAAGTGACTCCCATGGCTTGCATATGGCTTGTCCATGGCTTCATGGCTCTATGTGGCTTGGGAATGGCTTGGTCAATTTCATGAAAAAGGGTTTTTTGAATTTTTATGTATTTTGATGGAAAATTTTCATGAGGCCATATTTGGTTTGAATAAATGATGAAATAAAACTTAGGAAATGATTTTATTAAATGGATGATGGAAAGAAATCTCATGTGGGATTTAGAGCCAATTTTGGGTTTTTAAAATTTAGTGAAAGTGGGCTTTTAAAAATGCTTTAAGGAAGTGGGTTTTTTAGGTTTTAGAATAAATTTTTGGATGAAAATTTTGTAAAGGATTATGCCAAATAAATGTTGCATTTGGTTTAGGAATTTGCCATGGGTAATTTGGAACAAGTTTGGGGTAATTTGGAGTTGAATTAGGTTTTAATTTGGGTCTTTTAATAATAGGGTCAAAGTGGGTCAAATTGTGCTAACTTGGGCTAAAGTTGGGCTAATGTTGATTTTGATATGAAATTAATGTTGTAAAATTTTTATGGAGGTGTGAAAAGGAGTTTGGGTCTTAATTTTGGGGTTTGGGCTTGTTTGAGTTTATGGTTGCTTTAGGCCAATTTGGGGAATTTTGGTTTGAGTTAAACTTGGGTATAGTTTGGGTCCAAATATTGGGTAAATTAAGTTAGAGTTTTGTTTTTGGGGATGTTAGGAAGATTTCAAAAAAAAATTTGGGGAAAATTTGGTGACATTTGGGTTGAATTTGGGATGGATTGGGTCACTTGGTCAATTTTGGGCCTTAAGGGCTAATGTGGGACTTTTGATCAAATAGGGTTAAATTAACAAAATTGGGGAATATAGCAGTTGAACAAAATGAAATTGGGAATATTTGGGTTTTTTTAATTTTTTTGACAATTTTTGGATTTTTTGGATTTTTGAGCCAAAAAAGGGTATTTTGGGTATTTGGAGGTTATTGGGGGTATTTTTGGAAATTTTAGTATATTTGGCCATGGATGATCAATTTAAGTGGTGAGGAGTGTTTAGGATTGATTTTGAGGAATTTTGGTGATTTGGGCAATCTTTGAGAATTTTGGGCAATTTCAAGGGTATTTGGTAAGTTTTGTAGGCTTAGCGCCCTAGGGGTCAAAAATTGAAATTTTGGGAAAAAAAGATTGATTAAATGTGAGTAAAGTGAAACCATTTGGTTGAGCCATGATGCCATTTTAAGCTCACAAGAGCAATGAGATGACTCATTTTAGGCACTCAATATGTTGTCCCTAACCCTCTTAGCCAGGGGCTTAGGGGTTGAGGTTCATCCATATGAGTTTCCTACATGAGTCAGGAAGCCAAGTTGGGTAAAAGTGGTTTTAGGATTTGGAATGTGTGTAGGAGTGTGGTGTGTGCAAGTTGAGCCTTACCAGGACCAGGTCACCCAGTGTTGTCCTAAGGCTTGAACATCCTATAGGAACCCATTCTTAAACCTCCATATTTGACTTTTAACCTTACAAAGAGGCTTGGAGGTTTATGATCATCTGTGGGGTTCAAGAAGAGTTAAGAGGTGTTTGAATTTCTAAGTGGTGGGTTCTATCTCTAGGCCTCTAGGATAGTCAAAAGGAAAACATATGGCTAGATCCTAAGCACTAAGGAGAGGAAAGACCTCACCAAAAATGAGGTCAACATAACCCTTTGCATAGTGTTTGCACTATGATGATAAGGTTTTTGGCCTTCACTAACCTTCGGAATGCTTCTCTTGACAGTTAAAGATGTTAACTCCTACGCTGAATTTCTCCTGCAACTTGCCCTCCTCCCATGAGGCCCGTCTTGTAGCACTGATGATTCAGTTTGGGACTGGCTTTAGTGAGTTTGAAGTCGTTTTCGGAAAAGCACCATTCCAGGTCGTGAAGGTTGCCACTCCTAAAGTTCAAGAACCATCTGCTGAGTTCGATCAAAACTCCCACGAAGATTTCCCTTTTACTAAGAAGATGAAAGTAACTAATGCCCCATCAAGTCAGTTGTCTTCGTGACTGCTAAGAAGGTGAAAGTAACCACTGCGCCGTCAAGTCAGTCGTCTCCGTGCCAAGGAGAGTTGTCACCTCTACTACCACCGGCTTCGCCGTCACTGCACCTACTTTCCCGTCTACCAAAGGGAAAGAAATTTTGCGTGAAGATGATTCTGATGATACCTTTCTTTCCCCGCCATCAGTCTTTGAGATTGGCTCAAGTTCTAGGCCTCCTCTGCTAACTAATTCTCGAAGAAGAAACCACAACCGCAGGATTTGCAAGGCCGCCAGGGCACAAGTTGTAAGTCTACTAGTAATTGATGAGATTCCTCAACAGGAGAAACTCAGTTTACCGGATACCTCTTCTCTTCTTCAAGGTAGCAGGTTCAACCCGTTAGCTGACACTACTAGAGATGAGAGCCTCCATAGGATTACCGCTACACTTCCAGTTCCACGCAGTCATGATAAGGTGAGGGAGAGGACCACACCTATCACCCGAGCTCACACCCTTCTACGAAGATTGTCTGAAATAGAAGGTTGTTCTGTCGCTAAGCTTCTCAAGAGGATGGGATGTGCAATATCCCCCAAAATTAAGGATAAAATCCTAAAAATAGAAAGACCCGTCCAAGTTTCCATCAAACACCCTTTGGGAAACATGTTGATACAGCTGCTACAGATGATATTACTATAAGCAGATCAGTTAAGTCCCGACTTGGCCCGAGAGTGCCAGCTAGCGGTGATCATGAGGAACCCCAAAAGAGAAAGAATGAGAGGGGATTATTCTCCTTTGTACATGGTGTACACTTTAGGGAGCATACTTTCCCTCATTACCTCGATGTCCCTGCCAAGACACCTCATCTCAAGGCATCGACTTTTAAGAGGAAAATGTGGTTACCAAAAGGTGTTGTACCAGTACATTCCGAAAGGTCTGGTGACCACAAAATGGATCATGAGTCTGATATTCCTGTTTCCACTACCGTCGTTGCTTTTGAATTAGTTGCAGAGAAGAGTGACAATCCAGGGAAGCCTACAGATTTAAAACAGACTAGAAAGAAAACAGTTGATTATAAAGTTCGGAAGCTCCGAGCAGAAATTTTTAAGTTAGAAAAATAACGAGGGTTGAATATTGATGATGAGGATTACTTCCTGTCAGATTACATTGACAAACAATTCATAGAATTTAATATGGTTGAAACTCAGTTCACTTCATCTGCGCGTGAGGCTCCTAGTGAGGAGAACATCGCAGATGAGCTACGGAGGACCAACCTGACAAGTGATGAAAAGATTAGCTGTTTAGAAAAGAGAATGAAGGAGATGACTGCCGTAATGACCGCAATGGCTACACTCCATGGGCAATCACAGTTAAGACCCACAGTGTCTCCTTGGATTAACCAACCCGAAATCATGCACATTTCCAATGAAAGAATATAAATCACTTTGGCCAATGAAGACGAGCTACCAAGAAGAGATCCAATTCCCAGCCCGCCAGGAAAGGACTTTAAATAGATGGTCGAACAACAAGTTTGGGAGGCCTCAGCCCAGTCCAAAGGTGAAGCATCAGTTTTAAATGTCAGACCCTAACCAGAAGAGTTTGATGTTGTGCCTTACCCCAAAGGCTTTGTGCCCCAGACTTTCAAGGCGTTCGACGGGAGAGGAAATCCTTGCCAACTTATAGCACACTTCAGATCTAGTTGTTGCAACACAGACGGAAGTGAAGCTCTGTTGTTAGGTTAGTTTGTCAGCAGCCTGTCAGGAATAGCATTTGATTGGTATGTCGAGCATCTCAATAGATCAGTAAAGAATTTTTCAGAAATGGAAAACATATTCGTGAAAAGGTTCGCCGGTGCCCGACATCATGTTACCATAGGTGATCTCGTCGTGGAGCGGTAGAAGACCGACGAGACCTTGGTCGACTACATGTTGAGATGGAGAAACGTAAGCATGAAACGTGAACCTCAGCTATAAGAACAGCACGTGATCAAGATACTACTCAAGAGTATCCACAGTCCGGTGGCCTTCATGCTTAAGGGTCTCACCATCAAGTCCTTCGAGAAGCTACTTGTACAGCTTATTTTTAGGTTGTTTTGTTTCTTTGAAAAAGGGGTCGCCTAACAGAAATTGTCGGCGAATTTTTAATTTAATTTAAATAAATAATTTGAAAAGTAGTATTTGATTTTGAAAATAATTTTAAATTTGAAAATTTTAAGATATGAAATCAAACTGATTTCACATCCCAAATAGTTTATATAAACGAGCACCGCATCACAAACCGTGTATCTATCCCGAAGAATAGACATACCGCTTGATGATAGGGCTCGATTAAATAAACTAAAAGATTTGTGACATCCGTTTGGCCTGCGAACCAATTTTATAAGCCGACAAGTTCCCCTACTTAATATAAATGAATTAAGTAGGGTTTATATTACCTGGGTTCTTAAAATTCCCTATAAGGGCAAGCCCCTATAGTTAATTACATCTTAAATGACGGGAATCACTTAAGAAAACTCTCGATAATAATCGCTAATTCGCTCTCAAGAATCTCAAAGTTTAAGTTTTCAAGGGATTGAATTTTGGAATTTCAATAGGGAATGGATCAAATTTGGAACATTTTATTTTGGGAATTGAGAGGAAGAAAGGTAGGAGAAATCACAGATTCGAAGCGAACTTCGGTAATTTCCTGACTATCCTATTGTTTGGCTTGAATTTAGGAGAGTCCTAATGTTTATTTAATGTTTTGATCTTGCCAATTTTAATTAATTAGGACTTATATTTGTATGATAAAATCATACAAATAGCCTGGAAGATGTGAGGGTTTATGTCGTACCAAACGACTACCTCGGAGTCCTAAGACCGGTTAGGGCTTAATTTGCTATGCAAATGCCTAACGAAGAGTTGAGGATTTATGTTGCACTAGGCAAACTACCTCGAAATCCTATGGCTTGGTTATTTAATTCTATGAATGGTTTTACTGATGTAGATTTCAGTTTTGCTGACGACGATGGCCGTGCTGCCCACCATGCTCCGAGCTCCTTGTTGTTGCAGAGGTTTAGTTATAGAAGTCATAAATCAGGAGATGAGAAAAGTGTTTTGGTTTAGAGAAGTTTTAAAATCCAAGTGTTTTTATGTTTTGATTAAACCAATCTTAAAGTTGATTATAACAACACCGGTTAAGATCCCACGGTTCCATCCTTCCGACATCGTTATTTTTATCGGATTCAGTTAGTCCAGATGAATTTGCTAAACTCAACTAAATGAGTTCCACACTTTCATTTAGATCGTGGGAAATCCTGTTAGCAACACGTAGGTTACATCATCCGAGGTATTCTCGATCATCCAACAGGACGTTTTAATTTAGTTGTAATTGTAGTTTTGTGTTCGGTTTGTGATTAAATTTTGAGTTGTTTTATATTTTGAAATGTTGTGGCGGTGAATTTTATCTTGCAATGACTTTTAATTTATGTTTTGGTTTCAGTTTTAGGGACTATCCTAAAGGTGTGGGTTTTCATGCAACAGTTATTTATCATGCAAGAAAAATAAGTGCGATGCGATTAAATAAATTGCAATAATGTAAATTGCAAGAAAGTAAATTACAATAAAATAAAAGCATACCTGGAGGGTCTTCCTGTCATCCCAAGCTGCACTTAAAACACAATTAGAATATTTAAGCAAGTTCCTAGGTAAGGCTAAGGTAAGGGTTGTAGTTTTCTACCAAATTCCTAATCCTATAGCTAGTCATTTCCTATGACGTCTAGGTTCTTGTGTTTTGGTTTGAGGACAATTTTCTTCATCAAAGAACAATTAAGTTCAGTTGTTCTTATAAACATCCCATCATATTGAGGAAGTGCTTAAGAAGAATCTTAAACATCTTTTCAAAATTGCTAGAATTGTCTTAAGTCCAAATGAATTTAATTATACAAATGAATTAATCGTCCGAGAATTCAAGTTTTGTTATCTTGCTCAGTGAACTAGGACATTTGAATCTCCTATAAGTGAAGTAACACTTCATTTAACGCTTCTGCTTAGGAGTTATGATAACCAAAGCTTTCGAGGGCAAATTGGTGTTCAAATGGTTTGTGATTTAGTTTAATTTCAGTTAACGGATTTAAATTTGGAATAGTGTTCAAGTTGCTTTATATTTAATTTTTTTTATGTCTTAGGTGATGTTATTTCTTTTAATTCAATTTAATTTAACTTTAATTTAATTTAATGTAGTTTAGTTTTAATTTTAATTCAATTTAAGTTGATTTTAATTTTAACTTGATTTTATTATTTAATTTAATTTAATTCAATTTTAATTTGATTTAACATAATTTAATTTAATTTAATTTAATTTGGTTTAATTTTAATTTTAATTTAATTTATTTAATTTAAATTAATTTTAATTTAATTTAATTTAATTTAATTTAATTCAATTTAATTTGATTTAATTTAGTTTAATTTAATTTGATTTGATTTAATTTAATTTAATTTAATTTAATTTGTTTGATTTAATTTAATTTTATTTTTATTTTTAATTTAATTGAAAAATTTGAAAAGAGTTTAATAATTTGACTTTAATTTAATTTTAACGATTAGGTCCTTTAACATTTTAAAACTTAAATTTGAATTACCATTTTAATTAGGAATCAAATATTATTGAGATGATTAATTTAGGGATTTTTAAATTAAAGAACAAATCTCTTCCTAATAATATCCCTATTTAATAATTCCAATTTTATTATTCTTCCAAATTTAATCAATTATTCAATTAAAGTTCATTTTAATTATTTTTAGATTGTTTAATAAGTTTCTACCCTTTAATTATTTGAATTTCAATCATCCAAATCAGATTAAGATCAAATATTTTATTTGTTAATTTTATTAAACCTAAAGTTTTAATTAAGCGTTCAAAATTTTTTATTACCATTTTGCCCTTCAAGCTTAATAATTTCATAACTCACTAAATTGAACTTAAATGAACTTGAAATTTTTATGTGACTTTACTCATATGCCAATAAAGGAATGAGAGGAGAAAATGTGATTTTTCTGTATTTAATTTATTTATGTAATTATTTTTGGTAGAAAATAGGGATTTCCAAGGAAAATTTGATAATATGACCAAGGGAAAGTTTCTGTCCTTAAGAAAATTATGGGACAATCCTAATGACCAGAGGACTACTTGGACCAATTTTGGTGATTTTTTGAAATATATTATTTTTATTATAATTATTTTAATTTTTGGAGTATTAATTAATTTAAAAATAAAATAAAGGTTGAAAAATCAATTTTGTATTTTTCAAAAATCCCTCTGATATCAAGGAAATCAGAGACTCAATCTTTACAATTTTCTGATTTTTCTTTGATTTATTAGAATTATTTTAGTGAAAATGCTAAAAAATACATTTTTTTAATTTTAAATTTACCTTAGGGCTTTAAAATTTAATATCTCATTAAATAGACCTAAGAAAAATATGGGGTTTGTTCCTAAGTGATTAAAATTAAAAATGTGAAATTTTGGTGAATTTTATTATTTTTGTGATTTTTATTATTTTTTAAATATTAAAATATTAAAATAATACCAAAAAATCAACTTTTTTAGAAAATTGAAATTTTACTTTTCTTAAATTCCCCTGATATCAGAGAGGCTCCAAAACCAATTTGGTGAATTTTGAAAGGTATTTTGAAAGTTATGAATTTTTGAAATTCAAATTGATTAAATGGCTTAATCAACCCATTTAGTAGGGCTAACCAAGTCCAATTGACTTCAAATTTTTATGGTGGGTTCCTCTAATCCTAAAGGTTAGTGGAGATTTGATTTCAAGTCAATTTGATGTATGGTTAACACTAATTAATTAAGAAGCTTTTTTGGGTGTTTAAGCCAATTAGGGTTATTCTAAGTGAATTAATTCAAAAGCTATTTTTCCTAGGGTCCTCTGGTCATAAGAAACATCAACAAATTTTCCTAGAATTTATTTCACAACATACTAATTATTGGATTTAAAATACTCAAAACAGCAATATGAATTTGAAAAATCAATAACTTCTCATAGGGATGGCCTCTAACTTTGGAAAATTCAGGGAATTTTCCCAAATTCAGAGGCTTCAAAAGCCCTATGGTCTCATGCCATGGTGAATTTCCTACATGCATGGAGAATTAAAACAATGCAGAGGTGAAATAAATCATTAAAAATAAAATACTTGATGAAATTAAATGATTTCTTTTCCGCATTATTCTCCTCTGTTCACTGAGCAAGAGGGTATTTTTATTTTACTTTTATGATTTTTCTACACAAAGTTATGGATTTTTGAAGTTTAGGGAATTAAATAAATCAGAAAATACCCTAATTTTCTATTTATCCACGCGGCGCCGCGTCAACCTCGGCAGCTTCGAAAAGCCGCGTGGCGCTCTCCGATTCGACGCCGCCATCCGACTCAGCGCTCTCGGGGGCCCTATGTATCGTTCCGTCTCCTCATCCGGCGCGATCCTGGCCGTCCGTCCGCGCGTGTATTAAATGAACGGCATCCGTTCATCGTCCCCAAGCGTCCTCACCCGAGAGCCGTCCGTCTTCTATGTCTAAGATCTCACTCGATACTTGACCAAATTGAACGTTCTTATGCTCTATGGATTCGTCTCGAGAAGACGAACACATCCATACGGTTTATGTGGCATGAAATTGACTCAATAAAAATGGAGAATGTTCTGAAGCTCGGGAAGAAGAGTGAGGCCATACCTTTGCTCAGAGAAGTGTGGCTTCGATCTAAGGGTTGTGACACCTTCTATTGGATCCCAGCAAGCTCCAGATGAAGTCTCCTGGTCTGGTGAATTGCCTAGCTATGAAAGTGACCACGGCTCGATCACAAAGCTTGGAGGCCGGAGCAACCGGGTGGCTCGGAGATGGGGCTTTCGGTGGGAAACTTCTCCTCTTGGTCCGAGTGAAGGTGTAGGACCGATCATTTGAGGATTGGCTCACCGTGGCAAAGTGTCCCGGTTTTGGGTGAAATTTCGACTGAGAAATTGGATTCTGTCAGTGGGGATTAGGGCAAATTTACACTGGGGATCAACTGCTCTAAGTATGGAGTAGGAATTGAAACAATTTTGGCAGAGTTTCGGCAAGGTTTGTGCAACTCTCTACCATGGCCGTGAGGGGGTCGGGTTTAAATAGAGGTGGCTGGAGAGCCTCACAGGGATGGCCAAGGGTTGGGATCGACCGCTTCTGGGCATGCGAAGAACGGCCATGGTGGCCATTGGGCATGGGGCGGCTCGGCGAGGTGGAATTCCAAAGTTTGGCTCCTCGCAAGGTCTCGGCCATGGTGTTTTCCGGCGACCTGTGCGGTGGCCGAGCGGCATGGGTCACCCTCGGGTCCGGGTGGGTCGGGGCTGGAGGTTTGTGCGGTTAATTGGCCATGGACATGTGTAAAGGGTTTGAATCAAAAGGGTATGGGGAGAGGCTCATTTTGGGTCCAAATGGGTCAACCCACCATTTTGGGTTTGGTGCACCCTTCCAAGCTGCGGTTTTGGGCTGGGAGGCTCATGTGAGTCAACCTACCAAAGGTAGTGAAGTCCACATCAAGGATTAGGTGGCAAAGTATGGTTTAGAGTGTATCATGTTTAAGGTAAAAAGGGCTTAAAAGGGTTTAAGAAAGAGACCCCCTCTCTTACCATTAATGGTTTGGTGAGGTGGAAAGTGGATTTCATGGCTCTCATGGCTCCTATGGGGCTCATGCATGGCTTCATGGCTTGTCTTTGGCTTGGGGAAAAGCTTGGTCAATTTCATGAAAATGGATTTTAGAAATTTTGGTAATTTGATGGGAATTTGTATGAAGCTTGATTTGGAATGGTTTAATGATGATTTTGAAACTTAGGGGTGATATCAATTAAAGGTATGATGAAAAGAAATTGCCATGTGGGCTTTAGGGCCAATTTTGGGCTTTTGTATTTGGCGGAAATGGGCTTTTAGAATGGTTTAGGAAAGTGGGCCTTTAGGTTTGAAAACAAATTGGTGGATGTAAATTTTGCAAAGGATTGGATCCCATGAGTGTTGAATTTAGTTTAGGAATGTTTCATGAATGATTTGGAATAAACTTGAAGTGTTTGGGCTAGGTTTGGGTTGGATTTGGACCTCTTTGGTGAATGGGCCAATGTAGGTCAAATTGGGCTAACTTGGGCCAATGTTGGGCTAGGGTTGAAATTGATGTAAAATAAGTGTTGGGAAATGTTTATGGGAGTGTTTCAAAGAGGTTTTGGCCTTGGTTGGGTTTTGATTTTGGGGTTTGGGCTTATTTGGGTTAAGTTTGGGTTTAGGTCAAAATTGGGCCTTTTAGCTTTGGGTTGAATTTGAGTGGGGTTTGGGTCTAAATTTTGGGCAAATCATGTTGGTATTTTGCTTGTGGGAATTTTAAGGAAGATTTAGAAAAGATTTGGGGTTAATTGGAGTTGAATTGGGTAAGTTTGGGTTAGATTTGGGTCATGGGTCCAAATTGGGCTTTAAGGCCAAAAGTGAAATTGGATCCAAATGTCAATCAAATTGGACTTGGATTTGGTCTAAATTGGTGTTGGGAATGTTGAATTGAAGTTTAGAATTGAATTGGACCAGAATTTGGGTCAATTGGGTAGGTTTGGTTTGACATTGGGTTCACTTAGGGTTAAAATGGGTCAAATTGGGGGTTTTGACAAAATTAGGGTAAATTGATAAAATTGGCTGATGGTGTAGTTGAACAAAATGAAATTAGGAATATTTGAAATTTTTTGGAATTTTCTGGGAATTTTCTGAATTTTTTGGATTTTTGGGTCAAGAGGGGTATTTTGGGTATTTGGAGGGTATTGGGAGGTATTTTTGGAATTTTTGGTATTTTTGGGTATGGATGATCAATTTGAGTAATGTGGAAATGTTTAGGAATGGTTTTGGGGAATTTTGGGTGATTTGGAAATTTTGGAGGATTTGGGTAATTTCAAGGGTTTTGGGTAGGCTAAGCGGGTGTAGGGTCCCGGGGGTCAAAAATTAAAAATTTGGAAAATTGAAGATTGGGTCAATGTGAATGGAATGAAATCATTTTGGTTGAGCCATGAAGCCATATCAAGCCCACATGAGCCATGAAGGGACTCATTTGAGGCATCCACTATGTTGTTCCTAACCCTCTTAGCCAAGGGCTTAGGGGTTAAGGACCATCCATGTGAATCACCTACATGAGTCAGGAGATCAAGTTGGGTATAGGTGTGGTTTTAGGAGGTGTGTGAAAGTGTAGTGTATAAATGTAGTTTATGTGTAAGTCAGCCCTTCACCAGACCAGGCCACCCAGGGTAGTCCTAAGGCCAAAGAGTCCTATAGGAACTCATCCTTTAAACTTCCACATTTGATTTCAACCCTCTAGGTGATTAGGGGTCTACAATCAAGTTTGTGGAGTTTGCGGGGAGTTAAGAAGTGGTTTGAATTTCTAAGTGGTGGGTCTCAATTCTAATCCTCTAGGATAGTCAAAGGAAAAGCCTAAGGCTAGATCCTAAGTACTAAAGAGAAGAAGAGAAGACCTCATCAAAAATGAGGTCAACACTACTCTACAAAGCCAGTAGCCTACAAGAAGAAATCATGCACATGGAACCTGCAGAAAACACAGAGAAGACAAAACCTGCTAAAACATACGAGAAGAGATCTGGTGTAGTGGCAGCGGTCGACAAAGGAAAGCAGCCAATGAGGATTCAGCCTGAGCAGTTACCGCAGCAGCAGAGTCAGTCGCCTCAGTACGATCAGCCTCAGCAGTATGGTCAGCCTCGGGCACATCAGAGCAGTCCGTCTGGTCAGCAGCAAAGGTCATACAGGACAGATGGACGACAGGGTTTGACAATGTCAGAACAGCTACGCAGGAACTACTCCTTCAAGGACGACGCAGTAGCAAAGATGTTTAAGAATTTAATGAAGAAGCCTGAGTTCAGATTGCCCAAGTTGAAGAAGCCGGAAGAGGTGGATAAGAAGGATTAGCCAAACTTCTGCCCCTACCACAGGATGCTCGGACACACCATAGAAAGCTGCTTCAGTTTCAAGGATTGGCTCGAGCGGAATTATAAAGAAGGGAATATAACAATATTAAAGGAATACTTGAAAGAACCTGAAATATGTTTTATAAACGTGATTTCTACTGAGCCAATCTCTCTGATCGATCCATATACTGGTAAAGGTGGATGGAGCACAATTTGGAGCGAGCTTAAAGAAGTCCTAGATCAGATCCAGTCTACTCCAAAGAGAGCTGTTGTCCGGAGTCTACCGCCAGTCCAACCCTAGATTAAAGCTTCGTCAAGGAGGCCACCACGACAAGAATGGAGAAAGAAGTGGATCATGAATGAAATTAAGGACGATTGTGTGAAGGGTGGGATAGAGGCTCCCCCTGTTAGATTGGTTATTTCAGATTCAGGGGTGAAACCACTCGAACCCCTGACTTTGTACCATTATCTTTATGCCCCTCTAGGGTCTCATAATGATAATAAAAATGATGTTGGCTACATTCTTACTGTCTCTAGTCATGACGTAACTAATCACAACCTCTCTAACCCCGAGTTTGATGCCCAAAATGATCCTTAAATCATGATTGTTCCCAATGAGAATGTTGATGAGAATGAAGAAGATATTGACAACACTGGCTATGACAACACCAAAAGCGAGGAGCCAGTCCTCGAATGCAAAGGAACTCCACTTGCTATCAATGTGGACTTTTCAGATACATAAGAGCCATATACAGCAATAGAAGGATCTCTGGGTGTAGAAGAAGAAGAAATAACAGCGGTACATTTAAGAAGTAGTAAGGTGCTACTGCCAAGGACAACTCCAATGGATAAAGAAAAATAGGTAAGTACTCAAGAAGAAATATCTCCAACAATGGGATAAGTACAAGTTTGAAACAAAATTGAAGATTCAAACAAGGTAGATTATAACGTGCTAGCTCATCTTAGGAAGTTGCCAGCTAAACTAATCATTTACGATGCTCTGTTTCTATCAAAAGAGATGCAAGAAAATTTGATCAAGGCTCTACTTGATCCGGATATTTTCTTAGCACAGTTGGCTAGCACATCCTCGGATGGAGTTTGCAAATTGAAAGAACAGCCTGGTGTAACCTTCACCGATGAAGATTTGCTACTTGGTACAACCGATCACAACCGTTCACTCTACATTTCCGTCATCATCGACATGTTCATACTTTTCAGAGTGTTGGCAAATCCTGGAGCGTCGCTCAACATAATGAGTCTACGAACGCTAACCTACTTGGACATTGACGCTTGAGAACTTTCTATGGATAAAATGATGCTAAGAGTATTCATTCAAAAAGGAGAAAGAGCCCTCGGGTCTATAACACTTCAAATGAAAGTTAGTAAAAACTGCAAAATTTCATGTCATTGATGTGGATACATCGTTCAATACCCTGCTTGGTCGGTTGTGGCTTCACGAGTAACACATGGTCCCTTCGTCTCTTCACCAATGTGTCAACTACTATAAAGACAGACACAAACATTTAATTAAAGGAGACTTACAACCTTTCTCGATACATGAAGTAGGCATTCACGAAGAGGCCGACTACTACGCTCCTTCAAAGAAAACAATACCTTCAAAAGAAATTGTGACAAGTAAAATTGAAGATTCAGAAGAACTGCGAAAACAAGACCATACACCTCCACTTCAACAATCTGCCACTTCTCCTTCACAATGAGTTGGTGGAGGTTCTTTTAGCCCACGCATCCGAGGTCAAGGACGGGGATGTGGTCAAGGAAGAACTCACCAGATTGTTGAATGGATGAAGCCAATGATCAATATTGATGTAGAAGGAAGCTCCAAAGAAGATAAAGAAATAATGATGATAAGTCAGAAGAAGCCTCAGTTCAAGATTTTTATGGATGACACAGAAATGGATGAATATGAATCAATGTATGATCAGATCCACCCTAAAAAAACCGCGAGTATGGAAATCAAGGAAGTCGATAATGATGGTTTCAAAACCGATCAAGTTTTATAAAGCTTCTCCTTCTACTTCTGAACCTTGTGTAACATCTGAAGAAAAGAACTCTAATGAATTAATAGAATTACATTTTAGTTATTTCTCGCTGTGTGTACAAAAGCTAATTCAACAAGGATATGTGTTAAAGAAAATGCCAAAAGATAAGTTACAATATTTTGAAAAATTATGGAACCCAAAAGGAAAGAAACTCAACTTGAAAAAAGGTCTTGGTCAATCGGACCTGTCGATGACTCGAGATTTTGCATGGTTTTTACTAGTCTGCAAGAAGAAGATTGTGTGGACATTCAAGATGAATATGAAGATCAACCAATAGAAGTGGCTCCGCTGGAGTTCGAAGAAGAAATCAAATCAACTGATAAAATATGGATGAGGAGGCATCTCACCACTATGATCTCCTTTAGTCAGTCTGTCTGTATATTGCTGATAAGTCTCCTCAAACTCTTCATATTTTTGAATATGTCTCTCAATGTTTTCCACCTATCCATCTATATCCTTAACTTGTTCTCTGGTTAGACTAGCATTCATTAAAATCCTTTGTAACATATCCAGTTTGCAAACTAGAAAACTGACATCTAGATGATAATGGTTGCAAAGTAGAAGTATGGGAAATAGAAGCAGCAGTAGTAGATTCACTCGGAGCTCTAATAGATCCTCCTTTCCTGTCAAATTCTGAATTTACAGTGTAAGTGTTCAAATTTATATTGGTAATAGGTCTAAATGGTTGAAGAACCTCTTCCCAAATTTCAAACTTTACACCAGACTGCTCACAAATTGAATGGATCAGGAAAGGAAATCCCATACCTACAGTAGTGACAGTTCTGGCATAATTGATAATTTAATAAAAAATAATCACTCCAATGTTTATCGGCTTTTCCTGCTGAATAGAATAGTTGAGAACAACTCTCTCCCTCGTAACTTCACTAACATGACTCGAAGGTAATAACTTGGATAAGATAAAATAATGCCAAGCCTTAGAGGTGGCATTTAACTTTGAGGCATGGAAATCCACTCCTCGGTCATTTGTGAATTTCCAGAGACCTCTTCCATCAGTAAGAAAAGATGAAATCTCATCAAATTCTGCTTTCGTAGGATGATAATTTACATAAAAACGTAATATTTTAGGAGGCAAAACGTAAAAGGTATTGATTACCGCAGCAGAAAAATCAACTTGTTGTCCTCAAACCATTACTAAATTTTCCTCTGCTGCTGGCAAGTTAGCATAGAACTCTCTCACCATGGAAACGACAACAACAGTGGAGAAGCAACAATAATTTCTTCAATTCCTCCGAGCAATCGTTTCATCAATATCTCCTCCCGATCTACTAAAAACTTGCTCAGGAATCAACTTACATGATGAAAGTGCATCAATGTAATGATCCTCAGGTTTTGAACTGACAAACTTGTCCGAATCGAATCTATCCTTCCCACTTGAGCGCTTCAATTTTGGAACCATTTCTAAAATTTGCACAAATATTCAACATAAATTCCAAAATCAATCAAAATTTACTAAACTTAACTTTTAAAGCCAAAATCTACTAAATCCAAGCAATTTCTCAAACCTTTTCTCAAATTTTCATCATGAATACTGTTTTTTGGATTTCTCAAGAGTGTACTCAAAATACATGCTGAAAATAAAAAAAATTTGCTTAGGAGAAGTGTTCATACCTTAAGGAGTTAAAATCTAACAAATGGCGTTGAAAACGGCTTTAAAATGATCAAAATAAGTAATGCCCTAGAATGCTTATTCAAGAATTTTGGAGGTTGACGGTGGCAGTGGGTACAATAATGTCAATTTTTTGGTTTTTATCACCTGTAAACCAGTTTTCACGAATGACGCCTATGTGCGACATGACATTGCTTAACCGCAAGTTCTGGTGCTTAACTGCCAAGGGTTTAACACTTAGCCGCGAGTGAGCAGATTTTGACTATTATGTTAAATCGCACTAATACTCCTAGTTAATCACCTTAAACAATTTAAATAATTATTTCTACTCCATACACACCTTTAATACTCCAAAATCACACTTTAATCTCAATCAGTTCAAAACAAATTTCACACAAACATAGATTTCAATGAAAACAAAACACTTAATACAAATTAAAATTTTTAATCCAAAATCCTTGTATGAAATATTCCAAAACACAAGTTCATAACACATATAACTAGACACAAATCAACATCATTAAGATGCAATAAACTTCTGACAAAAACATTACAATAATCACAAACACTCAACACTAAACATAGATAACTAAATCAAAAGTCAACACTTGAATTTAATTCCACTCTCATGTAGGTGGAATATATCCTGAATCACTATTAGTTCCATTTGAACCATCTGGAATTTAAATCTGATAAAACAGGCGATGGTTTAAAAATTTTACCGAATCTTCTTCTATCCATTTGTTCTTCAGAAACATCGTTTTATCTGCTTCTTCCACATGAATTGTATGACTAAAGTGCATTTTGAGTTTCCATCCAATGTGCGCTAAATGTGCGTTAGTTTCATTTACCTTTGCTTCGATTGAAGCCATGTCAGCCTCGATCTTCACAATCTTCTTTGCGATTCTCTGGATACTAACAGCTAGAAACTCATTGTATAACTCTTGTGCACTCTCACAAATGAACTTCTTCTTGTTGGATTCCTCTTTCTTCTTAACTTTGCTCACCCAAAAAGACATTTTGGCTCTCAAAATACTCTTCTTGAAGACTCAGAAATGAAAATGAGAACCGGGGCAAGTATCTCTTAATTCTGGGCCTATTTATAGACTTGGGATGTTTAAAACTGAACCTAGACATGTTTAAAATCCTAAATAACTCCCAAAACCACTTGCCCACAATTTAGGCTTACAGAACTACATTTTTCATGTTTTTTATAACTCCAGTGCCTAAGCTCTAACTTTTGGCGTATAGCCGCCAGTGCTCATTTTAGCACAGGTCTGCTAAACGTCCAAATCTTCCTTCTGACTCTTCTAAGTCATCAAATAAGGTTAAATAAATACCACTATAACATAAAAACTTCAAAATACTTCCACATTTTCTGAAATCAAACCAAACAAAAGCACACAAAGCGAACTTAAAGCAAAACACACCGATAACTATGGTTTGACTCCCACAAAGCGCTTGGTTTAACGTGTTCAGCCTGACATACCCAAAGCTTATTCTGAGTGACCTAATATCAGATTATCATAGAGTTTAGATAGATCGACTAAAAAATAAGATTTTAGTCTATGACCATTGACTTTGAATATTTTTACAGTCATAGGATCTTTAATATCCACAGATCCATAGGGATAAACTTTCATCACAATAAATAGGCCCATCGACCTGGACTTATGTTTTCCACAAATATTTTCAATTTAGCATTATATAACAAAATTTGTTGTCCTGGTTCAAGATATTTTGTAATAATCTTCTGATCATGCCACAACCTCATATTTTTGTTATAAATCTTATCATTTTCATAAGATTCATTCTTTATTTCTTCAAGCTTATTTAATTGCAAAAATCTCTTTTCACCAGCATCTTTAAAATTATAACTGACCTCTTTAAGAGCTCAATATACTTTATGCTCATGTTCAATTGGTAAATGACAAGCTTTCCCAAAAATTAGCCTATATGGGGACATTCCTATAGGAGGTCTGTATGCAGTCCTATAGGCCCACAAAGCATAATCCAGTTTAATTGACCAATCCTTCATGTTTAAATTAACAGTCTTTTCTAATATTCTTTTAATTTCATGATTGGATAATTCAATCAAACCACTTACCAGCGGATGATAAGCAGTAGCAATGCGATGGTTAATATGATATTTCTTTACAAGCTTTTCCATAATCGTATTTCTAAAATGACTTCTCCTATCAGTTATGATCACTCTTGGTATTCCAAATCTACAAAATATATTCTTTTTTAAAAATTTTGCAACACTTTGAGCATCACATCGAGGTAAAGCAACAGCTTCTATCCATTTGGATACATAGTCTACTGCTATCAGAATTTATTTTTTTCTAAAAGATGATATAAATGGTCCCATGAAATCTAATCCCCCAAACGTCAAATATTTCAACTTCCAACATATAATTTAGGGCTTCTCATTTCTTAAAGAAATATTGCGTACACGTTGACATCGATCACAATTTTCAATATAAGCATTAACATCCTTAAAAATTATAGGCCAATAAAATCCATATTGTAAGATTTTGTATACAGTTTTATCAACACCAAAATGTCCTCCATAATTAGAATTATGATATATTTGAATAATTTCATAAGTTTTTTCTAAAGGTACACATCTTCAAATAATCAGATCTTTTCTTTGTTTATATAAAAATGGGTCATCCAAAAAATAAGCCTTAGCTTAAGATAAAAATTTCTTCCTCTCTTGGTATGTCAATTTATAGGGTAAAATATCACTAACAATAAAGTTTATAATGTCGGCATACCACGGAACAAACCACTCATTTATAGTGAACAATTTTTCATTAAATTAAATCAAAACAAACATTAAAATTAAATTAAGTCCAGCACACTCAAGTTTTTGGCTCTATTGAATCTATCCAAAGCAAACCCAAAATAAAAATAAATCAACTCGATACAACTATCCAAACCCTTTAATTCTACTCAAAACCTTCTCATAATCTATCAAATTTGATTCTAAAGCATCAATCTCTAAAACACTTATTGAATAATTATGCACAATGTAAGCTAACCCATTAATTATGATTATTCTCAAGAGTAACAAATCTTGAAATATTATTAACTATGAAAGCTTTCCCTCGTAGGCATCCAATAGCCCTATGTTACCCCTATTACAGAATCTAGACACCTCTGGCTCCTAATGCCCATAAGTTTTGATGTATTTTTTCATTCGATAGATTAGATTCATTATATGAAAATATTTTTGTCCTTCGAGATAGTATATTATACATGAATTAGCTCATCCGATCATTTAGATAGAAATCTTCTGAGATTTAAGTTGGTTATCAAACCTTATAACAAAAAAGATCTTCCACTAATATTTTGGTCATTTGGTGAATAGAACTCATTACCATATGATCAGACATCCCATATTGAACCTCGTCGATCAAAAAGAAATTTTTACTTATTTACGAAAGTTAATTACCTCAAAATAATGCGAGCTTAAGGTCATTTGACTGCTTTCATCAAAACGCATGAAATAATAATATTCCAAATTTTGTGTTCATTTGAATAGTCAATTAACAATACGAAACCTCTAATAGTGCTTAAAGGTTTGATGTGAATTTAATTGGATTCGGGTTGCATAAATTTTGGTAGCATTTAATTCGTCTCGTCGAGAGATTTACTTTGACAATAAACTTGCTGAAATCATTGCTCTAGATGATCTTAAAATTAAATTTTGAACAATTGTCCCTAAAAATTGAATTTAGATTCATTCTATATAATATAATGTGTTGATGACACATCAAAACTCGTCAAAAGGAGAGTTCAAATTATCCAAAGTTTGACGTCATCAACAAGAGATTTCAGTAGGATATAAATCATTTTAATAGAAAGTTTAATATTTTAAAAATCAAAGTCATCGTATAAAGAAATTAATTCTTCCACGATTAAAATTATTTGAATAGAGAGTTTAAAATTAAATTCATCCGAGGCATCGTTCAACTATCTGAAAAATTAAACACATTCACAGTTGAGTATAAAATTTGAGGTTGTATAAGAGAGTTCAACACATCTAAGAATCCCAGTAATCAAAGAGGATATAAAATTAAGTTTAAGAAATTAGTGAACTTGTCACTCCCAAAGAATTTTTTTCATTTAATAAAATACTAAGGAAAAATGACTATATTTGAATAAATTTATTCAAAGAAATGGTATTTACAATTTTAAAAATTAACTTTTAAACATGCTTTCAGTTAACTTTAAGTTAGTTTATTTTGGTGAAAACGAGGATCCCCCAAGCTTATTAAAATGAAAAATTACAAAGACCCAATAAAAACAATGCAACACAAAACCAAAACCAACAACACCTACAATACCTCTAATCAAAAGCAAACACGACAAAATAAAGAAAAATAAAAGAAGCAAACTCGAAACTTTCAAACGGCTAGAAAAAGCTCTAGAAACAGCTGCAAGATCATCCAAGTCACAATCATGAAATCACCATAGAAAATCATTTGAACAAAGTCAAAATCATCTTCAACTTATTAAAAAAAAAAAATGAGATAGATAAAAAGACATTCAGAACAAGGAAGAACATAAAATCGAAAGAAATAATTTAGATGACAATTGAGCTCAGAACTTACCCACATAAGTATTAAACTTTCAACTATGAAAAAGTGAATATAAATATTTAAGATGACGTTTAATATACATTTTAAAATTGGAATTCATCGTAGCTCAACCAAATCGGACATATACGATAAAACCAAGTGTTAATCTGATCTAAATTATAGATATCTGAAAAAAGAAAGCATGTTATTAACTTGGATCAATTTTAGAAACTCTTATTTTTTAAATGTGTACTATAAGAATTAATACACTAATTAATTTTTTTAGTTTTCTTACCCTTCTGTTAAGTTATAGATTAAGAGAATTTTTTCTGCAAAAATTGTAAATCACGTAAATAAATAGACAGTAGTTGCTTAGCAAAGTTCTCTTTATACTTTATTGAAAATTTAAATTTGAATACAAAATCTAGGATATAATTAATGAACTTATGAATATAAAAATTCACATGGATTTTTTGCATTAATTCAAATTAATTTTTGATATGTGGCAGCACTGAAAAATTTATATCTTTAACTCAAAGTTAATTAAATTTCATTATTCAAAGTTAACCAGCATTGTGCCTCCAACCTCCCTCCATCATCTATTTCTTTGTTAATTATCTTTTATGAAACAAATATAATCATAGAACTTGTACACCCAAATTCGTGACTATCCATGGAACTATTAAAAGAAGATGTCCAATTTGAATTAATAAAGCCGAAAAAAATGCATTCACAATCGCATACTTAAGAAGTAGTTACTCAACATAATCATTCAGGAAAATATACTAGAGAATATAATTTGCTCAATAGCATAAATTCAAAATATTTGTAGATAGAGAAGGGAACAATACATAACTAAATATTTTATGGGATCTCTAACTTGATTGCTAGTTCGCTTGATGGAGGATTTGTATATTTATTTCGAGAATTGATCATTTAATAAATTTAGCCAAACCAACTAATGCCTTACGTGCTTTACCAAGACTATTTTAAGCACTTTGATTAAAAGTACGCTACATTGTATGATTGAGACTATTTATGATTCTAACAGATATGATCAAACATTCGAACATCACTTTTGATCAAAACAAAATGATGATAATATTTTATTTTTAATATCCTGATATCTTATATGTCATTGTCCTTATTTGTAAGGTTATTTCCGATAGATAGGTTAGAGGCGAGGTATTAAAAACTGTACTAAACTATTTAATAGCTTAGGTTCAAGTTCATTCAATTTGATGATCAAAACAATCCATTCAAGCATGTAGAGCAGAAAAGGAAACTTTCTTGGTTAACTCTGAACAAGATATATCTTTCATTAAAAAAAAAATATATCTTTCTAGAAGTATTATATGAAACTAACATGTTTATCCAATAGATCAAATATGCTAACTCAAGTATATCAGGAGAAAGTTCAAGCCGAAGAATTGTACATTTTAAAATCATATGAAGTTCTATAGTCTTTGTTTGTTTTGCTGTATTTTTTCTTGTTTTATATAGTGCTAAAGTGATATATAACGCATCATTCTAAATCTTATTTGATGCGTTCACATTATTTTGATCCTCACCTTCATTGTCACCTGCACAGCCAAAATTTGGTTGCAAGCATTATAAGATCCTATTTGAAACGAAAGGGACTCTTTCTGTAATTTAAAAATGATAGTCTCCTAACAATCAAACATAAATAGCGTTATCTCCGATTGCTTCACGTCGCATGCAGTGTGAAACTGCCTCCACGAAACCGATAAACTAAAACATTTTTAGGCGCCCAAATTTGTCTTATGCTCGTCAATTTTCAATACAGACACTATTTAAGACTTCGACAATTTTGTTTGAACAATGTGTTGAAATAGAATATCGTCAGGAATCGACAATAATTGGAAAAATACAATAGTTTCTGTAGCGTTTAATTTCGGTGGATATATTTATATTATCAAAAAGTATCTGTATAAATAATAAAATGTTTGAATATATTTAAATGAAGTTTAATACAAAGGCTGAAAGTATTTTCAATCTCTAATCTAATTGGATATTCTCCCAAAAAAATTTCTCTTCCCAATTGTGGCAGAGGCTGCAAAATCAGGTAAATTTCAAGTTTTAATTTTCACAATGTTTCTTATATAAACTATTTATAAATCACCTTCAAGGCGGTATAAAAATACATTGCGTATGTCTTATTGAATGTTTATATTTATAATTAACTCGTAAATATTTCCCTCCCATAATTAAAATAAAAGCATTATAACAAACTTATGTGCTCATTATTCATGAGATACCTTTGGGCAGTCATATACCACAAGACTTTCCTTTTGACTATCTTAAAAGCCTAGTGATGGGACCAATCTATTTAAAACTTCGAGCCATTTTTTGGCTCTCTTGTGGAGTCTTACATGGGTGGTCTTCTACCTCCAGCACTTGGGTGGTTGAGACCAACAAGGTGAAACTCAAATGGAATTCCCATAGGATCACGAGCCCTTAGTGACACCATTTTCGACATTCAGTGGCTCAGTCACCACTTCACAGGCACTTCACTCCCCCACACCAAATTACCTCCAAACTTTGAGCCTAACATCAAACTCCACCTCAAATCCAAAATCTTGCACAAAATTATAAAAAAATTTAAATTGACTCAACCGCACCAAAAGTTGTCAAATTGGCCCAATTCTTCACCAAGACGCCAAATTGATCCAACCCCATCCAAAGTTCAAACCCAAAGCCACCTCAAACCCATTTGAACCCATGTCCCATTCCAAAATTCAGAGCCTAAATCCATCAAAATAATTTTAAAAAACTCTCCAACTCACCAATTGCATTATGCCATATGAGCTCGAACTGAATTGAAGCGAAAAGCGGTTTGAGTTAGTTTTGAGCTTGATTGGGGCTAGACCTGAGCCAATAACACCACAATACTGCGACAAAATGCCCAAATAACACCATTTTGATGTCATAATAACACCACTTCAACGCCACAATAACACCATATACAAAATCGAGGTAAAAGCCCTCAATAACTCTGCAATATTACCTCAATACAACCAAAATATCACTGCAATATCACTGCCACACAAAAACCCACAATAACAAGATGGAACCATGCTAAATTCTGTAATAACACCACAACACCACCAAAATACAACTCGTAATAATACCGCCTTCACGGTTCCACGTGCGTAATAACACCAATTTTCTAAAATTTTGTGCATAATGCTACCATGTAATAACACAGATTGCTTCACATTTAGGATGCCCTCGAGTGTTATAAGTCAGACCCTACCCCGAACCTTAATTCTTATAGTTTGGTTAGTTTTTTCATGTATGAGTCATCTGCCCTTATTCATTCTCCATAACATTTTCTTGCATTTATTAGTGATACTAACACTTTTTGCAGCAACAATAGGAATCCATGGTACGCATGATCATTTTATTTTTATTGCATTTTACTGCATTATTCTTTAACTACTCTTGCCTCATGCATGATTTAATATCAAGTCCTACAAAGCTCCCAAGGTAGAGGACAATAAGACATCGATTTATGAGGCACACTACAGCAGGACACTGAGCCAAGAATATTGCATCTTCACACATAAAACTCTAAACCCGGTGGCGTTACGATTAGGAACTCGGAGCAAGCTTCATGGGTAGCAAGACGACGAACAACTACAGATGAAGAATCAAGACTCATCATGAAGAGGATCCAGTTCAACCAGAGTTACCTTATTTTAAAACCACATGAACCATAGGACAACAAGGTAGTTTTTCTAGCAAGACATAAATCGTAACACTATCTTTAGGCTCATGCACAATAATGTCGTGCACCATAAGTTCTAACTCTTTTAAATTCTGAGGTTGTCGTTCAATATGATGTAAACCCTCCTATCTTCATAGCATATTTCCAAAGTTTTGTATTTTTCAAGCGTAAACCCTAAATAATAAAATTGAAAAGAGCGAACACATAAAAAACATCATCTCTAAAATGTGCAGCCAAACAATAAGATAGTTTGGGAAGACATCAAATTTCTCCTCAAGATCCATGGCATCCCCTACTCTTCCCTCCTTTTGACTCCTAAAATAACTACTCTTATTTATTACCTTCCCACTTGATATTCCATGTTCAACCTTGGAAACTGAAACTTTAAAATCTTGAAGACAAAACCACTGATCATCATCAAGAATTTTTTTAAGTGACTTCGGTCATTCGAGATGTAATTAACTATAAGGGTTTCCCCTTATATGGAACAAGGAACCCATGTAAAATAAACCATTTCTAATATTAGGTAGGGTAACTTATCTGTCAAACATAGTAGGTTCACAGACCAAACAGATGTAAAAAATTATTTAGTTTATCTAATCGAGCCCACTGTCAAGTAGTGTGCCTATCTCTCAGGATGGTGCATTACATGTAGTGTTGTGCTTGATTACTGAAACTATGAAATATATGAGATCTTTGCGTTCTCATTTTCCAAAATTAAAATACTATTTTTAAAATTAAATTAAATACATAATAAATTAAATCATTTTTAAAAGAAACTGTCAGAAAATCCTATTTAGGCAACCGACAGTGGGTTATGAGTTAGAAGGTTAATAATTCACTGATTTGAACCCCCCAACCAATGGTTAAACAAAATTTAATTTTTTAATGAAGATCAAACATATTTTTTAAAACATTTCAAAATTATGAGTTTACCCCTTGACCCAAGAGAAAAAGGTCAAGATTTTCATGCTTATATTTCACTGATTTTGATGATATTATACTTTAAAGAAAGATATTTTTTGTGTTTTTATGCAGGTATAAAGAATTAAAGACAAAGGAATGAAAATATGCAAAAATGAGCGGATTTGGAGAAAAAAGGATAAAATTATGCTAATTTGACCTAGGCCGCCGACGGCGATGTCGAGGCCGCCTACGGTGTGATTTTCAAGAGAGTTCAGAATTAATTACAAGGGAGGCCGCTGACAGCGCGGATCGAGGCCTCCGACGGTGCAGATCGCAGATCGAGGCCGCTTACAGCGCGGATCGAGGCCACTGAATGCGGGTTTAGTTCAAAGGCAAGGTTTCTAGAAGGCCATCGATGGCGCCTCGAGGCCGCCGACAGCGGGGACGGCGGTTTGTTCCAAAAATACGTCGAATGTGGACGATTTTCGAAGGGGTGCCTTCGTAACCCTTGGAGACTCTTCTACAACTTAAAAAAAATGAATTTTGGTCGAAAAAGGGCTCTTCTTCTAATGTCAAATGTGATTATAAGTGAGTCAATAGTGTAAAGAGAGTCATTTAGTGAGTGTAATTTAGTGAGTTGTGAGTTCAAATAGAGAATTTGTGAGGAAGTCTTCGAGGAATTGCAAGAGTGGAAGAGAAGTGAGAGTACTCTTCCACATTGACGTTTCGAAGGAGAATTCCAAGGAAAAGATCTAGAGGAACTTTGAGGAGTTTGCTTGGGGAGGAGTTTGAGACAAGTAGTGTTTATTTGTCTTTAGTGTGTAGAACTTTATTTTATTGTATGAAATCTAAGTTTTATTGCATCCTTTTCATGAATTCTGAGTAGTTGTTCTATCTTTCTCCTGGTTTTGATGTTTTTGTGAAATGATTATATAATTAGTATATTAAATAAATTATAAAAGAGGTTGTGATGGTACTATACCTAAACTTAATTTTGTATTGTTAAAATCTGTGAAAAATTCTTACGACTTGACCGTGGGCTAAGAATTTTTAACTTGTATGTATCACAATTCTCTTTGAAAGGATGAGCGAGTAAATCCTTGCAAAGAGAAGTAAAAATAAATAAGGAAATAATATTATCGGGCATAGAATTGGAGATTTTAGAGTGACAGGCTAAAATCCTCAATTCGGTCCTATCGTTTGAGTGCTGATGTGTAGATATTAGCCCTCATGTGAGGGGAACGTGGGAGCTCCGAAGTGAGAGCCGGTATCCTCCCAGCCTAGCCACAGAATTAGTAACCCAAGCATAGGATTAGACAATGTTCTTTATGACTGGACCAAAGAGTAAAGAATAAGTATGCTCCTATTTGGCACAACACATTAAAAACTAATTATAATTATCATTTCACTTAAATATCTTAACTAAGGAGAAAGATTCTTGTTATTATCTATATTTGAACTTAACTCTAGTAGTAGTATTAGTAAGTTGTTAGTAAAACTAGTTTTTAATATTAGTTTAGTATTACTATCGAGTGCATATTAGTGATAAATAAGCATTTCGATTTAGTTGTAATTCTGAATTGATTTTTATAATCCTAAGTCCATAGGCTTTAATACTTCTCCTGTATGATCGATATCCAGGACTCTATTAGAGCCCTGTATTATTTGAACGATACATATACTTGCATTTGAAAGTAACTCTGTGATTAAAAGATTAAAATATTTAATTGTTACTTAAGTGAATTCAAATTTGATAATAGCGCGGGGTGGTTCACCCCTGTTGGCCGTTAAAGTGTTGTAAAGGTTTAATTTAATTTAATATAATATATATGGTTTTTAGAAAATATTATTTAAATTTCAAAATATGAAATCAAACCGATCTCATATATGTAATAGCTTAAATAAACAAGCACAACATTACAAGCTATGCACCTATCCCGAAGAATGGACACATTACTTGGAAATGAAGCTCATTAAAATAAACTAAAGAATCTATAACATCCGTTTAGTCTGCGAACCATTTATGTTGACTGACAAGTTCCTCTGTTTTATATGGAAAATTAAATACAGTTTATATTATCCAGTTCTTAAAGCTTTCTATAAGGGTTAGCCCCTATAGTTAATTACATCTTAAATGATCGAAGTCACCTAAGAAAACTCTTGATATAGATCAGAAAATACTGCTTTCATTAATTCAAAGGGTAGGATTTTTCAAGGTCAGACAATAGGAAATATCAAATGGGAACGGTGCAAATATGAAAATTTATTACGAAATCCAAAGGAAGAAAGCTATGGAATGTTACGAATCCTGAGGAGAACATCGGTGAATTCCCAAACTATCTTATGGTTTGGCTTTAATTTAGAAGAGATATTGTCTAATGTTTTATCATTATAATTTTATTATTTAGGGCTTACATCTCCATAATACTAATTATGCAAATAGCCTAGAAGATAATAGGATTTATGCAGTACCGAATGATAACCTCATAGTCTTAAGATGAGTTAAGGCTTATATTTTGCAACAAGGTGTGCAAAAGCCTAAAACATAAGGTGAGGATTTACGTCGTACTAGACAAACTACCTCTAAGTTCTATGACTTATTGTTTATTTCTAAGAAGGGTTGTTGTTTTAGATCTGTTTGCTCTCTCAAAGATGTTCCTCTACATGACTCATTGTGCTGCTCGTGGTGTTTGCTCCAAGTTGTTGCAGCAGATTTAAGTTTAGAAGTCTCAGATTGAGGAGGTTGATAGAAGTATCAGATTTAGAGTTCAAGTTTTGGTATAATTGTCAAGTTTGATGTTATAGCCATAATTATTTAAATGTCTTAAAAAGGGGTGAGTTTAAGTTGATTAGACAGACACCAGTTAGGATCTCACAGTTCCTTCATTCTGGCACCACTATTTTGTTCATATTTACTTAGTCTGGATGAATTTACTAAGCTCAACTAAATGAATTCAATAAGTGCATCCAGACCAAAGGAAATCTCGTTATCAGCCGTAGGTTGCCTCATCCAAGGGATTCTCAATCATCCAAAGAGACGTATTAATTTAATTGCAATTATCTTTTTATTGTTGTGAATTTTGTTTTAATTTGGTTTTGGTTTTGGTTTAACATGCAGGGTGGCATAATTTGCAGAAAATGAAAAGTATCAGAAAGTAAAGTGCATTAAGAAAAGTACTGTAAATAAACTATAAAAGCGTATCATTCTACTTCTCTCACTCTAATCAAAATGTCAGTATTTGCAGTGTATATGTATGATCTTGCAGGGAATTAAAAAATGTTGCATGTAAAGAAAACATGAATGACTTATTTAAGGTGTGCCTACCGAGCCCTAAGGTGAAACTTGGTGGTTTCCTGTTCATTTGTGTAATGGATAATTTGCTTGAGCAAAGCATAATAGGTTCAGTTGTACTCCAAGTTATCCAAATGACATAACAGGTATGACCCTAAACAACTTTTAAGACCCTTTTGGAACGTCCCGAGTTCCTCTAAACTTATTATGTTGCTAAATCATTCATCCATTTTAGTAAGATTTAGTGAGTGTTTTTTAACCCTATGTTCAATAAACCTTAATTTTTTAATTATCCCATGAGCAGGGTAGCTATCACTTGATATTTCATTTTATAAATTATGTGAGTGGAGACCATTAAGGATAAATTGACTTGTTAAGGAATTTTGCCAATCAATTTAATGTTGGGCTAGTAATGTTTTCAAAACATTCTTAATCAATTATATTTTCTTTTGTAAACCTCATTAATCAAAATTTTGGATTAAGCCTAGTTCACTACTAAGGCCTTAAGGATTATGGGCAAATTTATAATTATAGGAATTTTAAGTTTAATGTCATTTTTTCTTTATCCATGATTGTATTATCATCAAGCCATTAGCTAGAGGTCTCAAACAAGTGAATTATTATTTTCCAAAATCAAACACCTTACCTAAGATTAATTTAATTTAATTAACTTCCAAATTACCACAAATAAAGTAAAATTACCATTTATACTCTTGTTTTGGAGAGTTGAGATTGGTTTCTACCTTTCAACCCCTTACATTTCAATCATCTAAAAAAGTTAATTAAAATCATTTATTACCCATTTAACCCTTTGATTAAGCCTAAATATTAATTTAAAGCTTAAATTCCATAATAACCACTTTTGTCCCTTCAAGGTTTATCACTATATAATTCATTAAATTCAACTCAAATGACTTTGAAATTTTTATGTTATCCCACTCATGGTTAAATTAAGATATTAGAAGAGAAAATGTGATTTTTCTAATTCTTATTTTATTTTTATAATTATTTTAATGCAAAAATATGTATTTTCAATGTTAATTCATTAACATAGCAAAAAAAATCATCTGTCAAGAGGAAAATTATTAGAGGTTCACTCAGGTTATAGGACCATATAGGCCAATCTTCATGATTTTTTAAGTTTTATATTAATTATTATATTTATTTATTTATTTATTTATTTATTTTGATTATTAATTAAATGTAAAATATTTTTTAAATGGAAAACTAGTTTTATATTTTTCATAAATCACTCTAAGTTCAAAGAATCCAAAGAAAAAAATTTCATATTTTTATGAATTTTATTTTATTTGTTATAATTATTTTAGTGCAAAACTAATCATTTTTAGCCTTTCAAAAATATATAACTTTATTTTGAAAATTTGGAAAATTATTTTAATCATTCTCAAATGACAAGGGAACAAAATGTGATATTTTGGTGAATTTTTATATTTTTTGATTTTTTTTATTTTTAATTATTTTTAAATATTTTTAATTATTTAAAATTAAAAATATAGCTAAAAATGATATTTTTATTTTAATTCTAATTTTATTTTTCTTAAGTCCCTCTAGTCACTAAAAATTCTCAAAAACCTTTTTCTAATTTTATTAATAATATTTTAATTATTATAATTATTTTAATGCCAAAAGTGTTATTCCACTTAGAAAGTTCATTTTATTGATTAAATCAATTCCAATTGACTTTAATTTTTTATGGGGAGTTAAAATGATTATTATTTTATGTGTGGAATGATTTTTTTTTTGTTTTTTTATTTTTATTTTATTTATTTATTTTTGGGGGTTTTTAATGATTTAATTACAATTAGTGCACCTCTTAATTAATTAAATCCATTTTATATTTTTCCTAAGGTCCTCTAACCACACTGAACCTACTAAAATAAGTATTATATGTTATAATTTATTTTTTAATTATTATAATTTTTTAAACAAAATAGAGAAGTTTAACTGAAAATTAGGGATCTTTTGTTAGGGATCTCCTCTGACCTTTGAAAGATTAGAGAAGATCCCTAATTAAATGAGGAGTCAACCTCCAAAGTTTCAAGCTATGATGAAATCTTCATAATGAGTTATGGTTAAAACAAGCTTTACTGTATTTAATCAGTTAAATAACTCCAATTTTATTTTCACATTGTTCTCCCTTATTTACTAAGTAAAGGGGTATTTCTCTTTTATTGTTATGTTTTTTCTACACCAAGTTATCCATTTTTAAAATTTTTAGAATTAAATAAATACAAACAATCCAAATTTTCCTACTTATCTAGTGCGGCGCCACACAATCTTGTGGTGGCTTTCAACTGCTACGCAGCGCTTTGTCATTTGATGCTGCCATCCACGTAGATGCTGACTCGGCTCGTGCTTTATGATCTGTTCGTTCGTCCGACCGCATCAATTTCGTCCGTCCGATACATGCGCGATCAGACGGCTCTCCTTTATTGTCTTCATCTGGTGTATCTCGTGATCCGTTCACCTTCTAACACTAAGTTCTCTTACAACTGTCAACTAATTTACTTTGGGCTTGTTCATATAGACTCATCTGGTCAAGGTGAACCTATCTATACGGTTATATGCCCATGAAATCAATTATATTGCCATGACAGCCAAAAATGAGCTCAGTTTGGAGGGGGAGAGTTCAATACCTTTACCTGAGAGGTGTGGCCTCAATCAGGTGCTTGTTAAAGCTTCAGAGGACTCTGAAGAACCTCCTGAAAGTTTTATTGGGCTTTGGTGAACTGTCCGAGTATGAAATCGCTCGGACTGATTAGGGCAGCCGTAGGATGAGGCTTTCATGGGGGATCTTCTCTATTTAGTCGAGGGATGGTAAGGAGCAACTAAATTTAGAGTTTGGTGGAAGGTAGTGTAATGGTGAAATGTATCCTATTTCGACTGAAAATAGGGTGGGGAAATTGGCTCTAAACAGGTTATAAGTGGCTGGAATCGGTGGACTTACACTTAGAAAGGTTCAGGGAAGCTCTAGCTTTTCCAGAGGATTGTACACACTTCATATTGGTCTTGAAGGGGCCAATTTATAGCCATGGACAATGGATGGATCTTAAGCTGTCTTGGATGGTCTTAGTAAGCCTTGGGTGAGAGCCGAATGGTGCACACATCCAATTAAAGCCTGACACAGTGGATGATCCCAAATTTGAGTTCAAAACTTAGGGGAGGCTCTCGGTTTAAAGCTTTCTGGCCACTAGGCTGGCCGGCTAGGGTGGAGCTGGTGGCTAGGGTGGTCAGGGAGCTTAGTGGGACTTAATGGTGATTAACATCAAGACTTGATGGCTGAGGGTAAGGATTTCCTTTGATTTAGCCAAAAATGGGAAACGATGTCCTAATTTTGAGGACCCTTGGTCCATAGCCCATGTAGGTTGGGCTAGGTGGATCTAGACTGGTTCTTTGTGTCCAAATGCTGGCTGTGGTGGGCTTGAGTTAGCCAAATTGGCTTGGTTTAGTCACATTTGGAGTTTGGGTTCAAAATTAGGGTTTTGGTTCAACTTGAGCCTAGGTTGGTTTTAGGCTAAATTTTTAGTCAATTTATTGATTAAATAGGCTTGGATAATTGTCATGAGGAGTATTAAAAAGAAATTAGGTGATTTTGAATTGTTTTGGAGGTTCAATTTTGTGGATTTTGGTCACATGGTCAATTTTAGGGTATTTTGGGCTTGAATTGGATTTAACTTGGCCTAGGGTTTGTATTTCGTTCAATTGATGGTTCAATTTGGTTCAAGGGATTGTGGTGAAGAGTTTTGAACATCAATTTGGATGGAAATTTTGGGTTTAGGAGTTCAATTTGGTGTGATTTGGAATTTAGGTAAGAAATGGTGGTTTTGAATTATATTGAGCTTAGGTGACGTTTGAGTTCAAATTTGGGTCCATTGGTGGCTCAATTTGATTTAGGGAAATGTTATGAAGGGTTTGGAATACAAATTTTGGATATTGATTTGATCATAGGGTTCAATTTGGGGGAATTTGGAAATTTGGTAAAAATTGGGGCTTTTGAATTGGTCTTGAAATTAGTTTTGGATTTGATTTAGATTGAGTTTTGGGATGACAAATTTTGATTTGGAATTGAAATTGATGGAGATTGAAGTTAATTTGTTGGAAATTGGGGGTAATTTATGAATTTTGGGCCTTTAAGGATAATTTGTGGATTTAGGTCAAAATGAGAGACAATTTGGTCAAATTGGGCTCAATGGGGAGGTTCAAATTAGTTTTGGTATCATTTGGAGTGTTTTCGGAAAATTTGAGAATTTTTTGAACAAATTTTTGGAATTTAAATGGCATTTTGGTAATTTTTGGGGTATTTCGGGGATTTTCGGTATTTTGGTGGACTTTGGTGAATTTGAATGTTGGGAAATGTTTTAAAATGATTTTTGAAAATAATTTGAAAATTTAGGTAATTTTGCAAATTTCAGGGAAAATTAGGATATTAAGTGTAATTTGGTAATTTTGGAAAAGTTTGGGTCTACGAGGTCAATGTAGTGGATTTTGGTGAAATTGGGATTAATTGAGAATATTAATCATAGAATTATCCATAATGAGCCATGAGACCAAGGGAAGTCCCATTTTGGTTCCTCCATATGTTGGTCCTAGCCAAACTCTAGCCTAAGGCTATGTGCTTGGGGAACCACCTACATGAATTTCCAAAAGAATATGAAACTAAGGTTAGGCATGTTTGGTTTAGGGTTTTGGGTTAAGAGTAAAAGTGTGAGGTTCAAGTGTGTGTGTTTGCAAGCATAACCCAGACCAGACCACCTAGGGATAGTCCTAAGTCTTGACCATCCTATAGGGGACTCCTCTTGAGTTTACTTATGCGTGACTTCATCCTACTAAGTACTAGAGGTTGGTAGCAAGCATATGAAACTCCTAGTGAAGCAAAGAAGCATTTTGAATTTCTAGTGGGGAGGGTTCCATCACTATTCCTTTAAGATAGTTACCAAGAAATCCTATGGTTAGATCCTAGGCTCCTAAAGAAAGACTTGACCTCAACAAAAGTGAGGTCATCAACCCCTAAGTTTTAAGAGATTATTTGTGAATTAGTTTTAACTTAATATCATTTGAGGAGTAGTTAAAAGAAGAAAACACAATCGATAATGAAACATTTTAAAACACTACAAGCTCGGACCCAATTCTGGGGAATGAGTGTAAATTCCTCGATACTTGTAGAAGTACCCTTAAGGTTTCTTCGTATGTCCTTTACTATAATATCCAGAATTGACCCATGTCCTTGAGAATGGGCTAATTAAGATATAAAACAGAAATCACTGTTTAAAACATGGAACATTCCTTATGTAAGTGGGTTGATTAACTCAACAACTTAGGAAGCATAAATGAACTGAAATAGTTCAGGAGATTCTGAAGCTATTCAGAATCACTCCCTAAATACCTTTCCAAGATTTTGGATAATTCATAAGAAATTCAAGCTTGCTATAAATTGTCAAGGAAAATCATCCTTAGAATATAAGGACTCACCAATATATGATTCCGGCACTGATCCACTTAAAAATTATATATTTTTCAATGTAAATTTCAAGATCATTTTATGCACATTTTTAATGATAATGTATTTTGCATATTATTGTCTTCAAGTATTAAAATATGATTTTAGAGAAAATGAAGCAAAAACTATGCAATTTTGAGCCAAAATGAGCAAGGAAGAAAATTCTGACTTGGCACATATCTATATGTCATTCTATGCTTAATATCTTTTACATTTCTCACATGTTTTTGAAAGAAATTACACTTTTGAGAAAGGTTGTTTTTATATCTATTTTGTAGGTGAAGATGTTAGGAATGCAACACAACTGAAATGGGGCAAAAAGGAGTTGAAATGGAGCCAAACAGAGCAAAATGGTGGAGCTGCATAGAGGGTGGTGCCTAGGCACCAGAATCATCCAAATATGGTTATTGGACGGATTATTGACAACTTTTGACCATTCTAGGGTGTTCTAGAAGTTTCTTGACATTATGCACGCCCCAAATCAGTTATACAATGAATATAGACACTTGGAGTGGTTATTAAACGAAGAGATGTCATTTGAATAGAAGGGTGTGTCCATTGGACAGAATCGACTGGCGTCTAGGCGCCAGAATCCGGCGCCTAGACGCCAGTTTGATACTGAAGCAGTTAAGATTTTTTAATACTTTGGGCAGTTATTTTGACGGTGTTAAACGGTTATCAGACCATCTAGAAGACTGGAAGTTACTCCTGATACATAGGACATGTGATACAATGCATCTGGACACAGGAAACGGTTTTAATCTCGAAGAGGTGCAATCCAAAGTGAAGGGGTGTGAAGATTTGGTCACGGAGTCCGGCGCCTAGGTGCCAGATCCCGGCGCCTAGGCACCACAGTTACTTTCTAGAAGATTCATTGAATTTGGACGAATTTTAAAGAGGTGCCTTAAGCAACCCCTGGTCATTTTCGAAGCCCTATAAATATGGATCATTTCTACAGCCAAAGGGCCCCCGTTTCAAGTCATTTTATTTAAGGTGAGCCATTTTAGAGTTAGGTTTAAGTATGAAGATGTAGATTTCTACATCTTATGGAGAGATTGGTGAGGGATTTTGAGAGATTTATGTAAGGGATGTATGAGCGGTGCATGGATCGGCGGGAGACTTTGGTGGAGAGATTTTCTTATTTCTTTCAGAGAAAAAAGCTAAGTATTGTGTTCTTCATTTTCTTGTAATTGTTGTAAACACTTTCTAGTGGATTTTCTTTGATTTAAACAAGGTTTTCTGTTGTGTTTTATCCATGCTTCGTAAGTAATTTTCATTACTATTTTCTTTTAATATGAATTAGTGGAATGTGTAGGAAAATCATTTTTATGATAGAATTATCTTTATTTTCATGTGATGAGTAATACCTCCTTCGCTTCATTGACATAACTTAGGTGGTAATAAATTATGTTAAAATCTGTTGTAAGAACTCGAAAGAGCGGTGATCTCACAACAAGAGTGCACTCACACTGTTCGATTAACTAGTAAAATAGTTAGTCGGCAATGCAACTTTTATGGAAATATAAATTAATGATCTATTTTTATTAAATGCTTATAGGTGAAAGATAGTTGCATGAAACTAATATATTATTAATGATATATGTTCTTTGTTGACACTTAATTTATTACATAACTCTATCAATTTTTTTTACTTCTTATGCCATTATTTTTATTTACTTTTGTTTAGTAATGATATAGATGCATGTTTGGGAATTAAGATTTACTTAGATATTCACTTATTAAATTATGGTGATAATATTCATACCGGATCTTCATTTACTTTACAAATTGATCACTTGTATTGTTAAAATCTGTTGAAGAATTCTGAGACCTAACAGGAGATGAGTTCTTAACTAGTAGATATCACATGGATCCTTGGATAATTGAAGGCCATGTGCGGGTTATTCAAGGTGGAGTGCAAATAAATAGGGAGATATTATTTATGGGGTGTAGAATTGATTAGTATTTAGAGTGACAGACTAAATTCTAATTATTTGGTTTATAGATAGGGAACGGGTCACTAGTAGGGCCGACCATAGCCACCCTTGGACATCTAGAAGTGTGAGCCTACATTAACCCATTCTACTAATAATACATCCTGAACCAATCTATAGATTAGCCAATGTTCTTTATACTGTCGAGCGAACGTAAAGAATAGAAATGCTTCTATTTGCACTATTATATAAAATTCTAAGCATTTCTTTCTTACACATTATCTATGTAATTGCAAGAGAAAGGTAGTTTTTAATATCTCAAAATTCTCCAAACCAATTTATCCAAATAAGTTATCTTTTTATTTAAGAACTTTATTTAGGATTAGTTATTAGAAACCCATTTTAATCGACATTCCAAATTTAGGCCTTATAAAAATAGACTGGAATTAGCCTAAAGAATTTCTTACCTCGCTTCTCTCTGGGATAGATACTGGAGTTATAAAAGAAAACCCTATATTACTTGAAACGATATATATACTTACGTAGTACCCCTAGCGTGTAAAATATTTTCTAAAAGTTTACAATATTTTAATTTTATACACTAGCCGCTATTTATAAATTGGGTCAAGATTTTGGCCATCTTTTGGAAGCAAAAATTACTGCGTTATTGTGGGTCGGGTCAGATACATTCAAATTAAAGTATGTTAATAAGAAAGTATTATGTTACAACCTAACATAGAGTAATACTCGATGCTCGGGGGTGTGAGTTTGAATGTTAGACTAAAATAATTAGGGCCATTGGGGATATTTTAGTAGTCATATATGAATCATCAAGGCTTGTGTAAGTAGGAGGTTTTTGTGGCAAGGGCGATGATGAAATAGACATCTGTGAGATAATGAAATTGTAATGTATCTCTTAAACTCCATGACTTTGTGAGGGTGCAGAATTAGCATTGCTATTCTCCAACATTTGGTAAAGGGTTGCCCTTTCTCTCATATGAAATTGATTGATTTGTAAAATATCTGATTTACAATATATATATATATAATTTCCAATGAAACTTAAATTTTGCATGATAAGTGAAAAGCATAAATGATTTGAAAATACCTCAAATTAAGAATTTTGTGTGTTATTTTTGGCAATTTCGTGAGTCAGATACATAGATGAGGCTGGTAGTTACCCTCTCATGATTGCCTTGCTGGTAATCTTTTACCCTATGTTGGATCTCATGTACATGATGTTGATGGTTTCCTATGAATGTCCCTCGAGAATTGTCAGTGCTTTCATCCTGATTTTGAGTCCACTGCACAACTCAAAATTTTTACATGTAGCCTTGATATGTTGTATATGTGCTATTTAACCCATTCTACATGCATGTGTTTCCTCATAATGCCTTTAAACTCTATATATTTGTTGGCTATGTTATAATGTTAAATCTTTAGTAACAATATCAGAGGCGGAACATACAGGTTGTTACTTTTCTTTTACTAGATTTTCTTTCTACTGTACTTTACAATATATTTTATTTATGCATAATTTAATAAACTTGCAAAGACCTCCAGAGTAGAGAAAAGTAGGCCACTAGTTTAGGAGGAACCCTATGTCAAGCCTTGGAACCCAACAATAATCACAATTTCAAACATAAATCCTAAATCTAAAATTATCACATTAAGTTACATCAGTCATTTAAGATATAACTAACTATAGGGATTGCCCATATAAAGAATTAGAAACCTATTTAATACAAATCTTATCCAATCTTCTTATAAGGTAGGAGAATTGTAGGTTACAAAATCTGCAAACTAAAGAGATGTAAATTTCTTAGTTTAAATGGTTGAGCCTACTAACAAGTGATATGCTCATCTCTCGGGGTTGTGTATTACTTGTGGTATTGTGTTGAACTATCTAAAACATTTGATGTATGAGATTCATCCAGTCCCACTTTTCAAAGTCAAAACACTATTTTTCAAAACCAAAATTATATATACATTAAATTTAATGATTTTCCAGAAGACCAACCAACAATCATCACTATGATAACCATGGAGACCTCTAACTATTTGGTTAGTTAACATTCTAAGATGCTAATGCACCCAAAATGAAAGAAATCCATGGGCATCTTAATTATGGGCGCCTTTCATAAAAAATAGGCTAGTCAACAAATTTAACATCCTTTCTAGTTTAGATTTACTTTAAGGTTTGGGCTTCAATCCTGTTTAGAAATCCTTATAGCCTATCCAAAACCTTAGTCAAGGGTCAAATATCAAATTTAAACCTATAATCTTAAATCTCTAATCCAAAACAGAAACCCAAATTCAAATTTCAAACCATAAATTTAAACCTTCAACTTTCCAATCCCTTAATCCAAGCCTTAAAATTCAAATCCATAATTTAAAGGCCACATCTTCAATCTTAAACTCAAAAAAAAAAAAACAAATTTAAAACTTCAAAAAAAAAAACCTATTAGCCATAATATAACAACATCAACGCATTTTGGCAAAGTTGATTAGTTTTAGCAAGCTTAACGAACTTTTAAAAAAATTTTAAATTTAAACAATTTTTATGTGGCTTTAAAAAATTTAAAAAATCTAACAAACTTTAAGAAGTTTTAATAAATACTTCAGTAAAATTAAACAAAAATTTTCAAAGTCAACAAATTATAAGAAACATTAAAAGGTTCATCAAAATTAGCAAAATATCAAACTTAACCAACTTTAACAATTTTAATAAATTTTAAGTTTAAATAAATCATAACTAAATTTTAAAACTTTCATAAATATTCAATATATTTTAATCCACTTCAAACAAACTCAATATCCTCTATTATAAATTAAACAACCTCAAAAGAAATTTTAAATAAACTTAATAACCCTAAAATGAACCTTAAAAATATTCAATAAAATAATGTTAAACAATCTTTAAAGAATATTTTAGATATTATCAAATATTATTATAACTTAAATAAATTCCAAGCAAACCTTAAAATTTCTTTCAAACAAATTTCAAGTATAATTTAATCAAACTTTAAAAAAATTTTATAACCTAAACTAAACTCTAATCAATTCAATCAAATTAATTCAAAAAAACTTTAAACCGAAACCAAATCAAACACGCTCATTGTTTTAGCTCTGGTGAATCATTCCAACCCAAAACAAAAATAAATCAACAGAATACAACTAAGTCCCAACCCTTTAATTCCACTCAAATCCTTTTCAAAATCTTGCTTCTCTCAACTCTGGCTAAGATATAAACCAATTCTAGCTAAGATATAGTCTATTATACTTGAAATGACTCATCTGATCTTTTAGATAGAAATCTTCCAAGATCTAAGCTGGTTATCCGACCTTGTACCAAAAAAAATCAACCAATAGAAATTTGGTCATTTGGTGAATAAAAATTATTACCATGTGGTCAGACATCCCATATTTAACCCACTCACTCAAACAATTTTTAATGATTTGAGGCCGTTAATTACCTTAGTATAATGTGAGCTTAGGCTCGTTCAATTTATTTCTTTGAGACGCTTGAATTAATAATATTCCAAATTTTTTGTTCATTTGAATAGTCAATGAAAAATTTGAAGCATCTAAGAACTCGTTAATGGTTTGATATGAATTTGATTGGACTTAGATTGAATAAATTTTAGTAGCATTTTATTCATCTAGTTAAGATAGTTAGTTTGATTATAAACATACTGAATCGATGCTTTGGTTGATCTTGAAATTGAATTTTGAGGATTTTTTGCTAGAAAATGAATTTATATTCGTTCTAGATGATCAAGATTTGATGATGGAACATAGGGGTGTAAACGAGTCGAACTCGAGCGAGCCAAGGCTCAGCTCGTGTTCGGCTCATTTATTTTTCGAGCCAAAAAAAAGTGTTTGTGTTCGGGTCATTTGTTTAACGAGCCGAACAAGAGCTGTTCACGAACAAAGAGTCGTTCTGACAATCCTAATTACGTAACCATAAGATGTTAAGGTTTGAGACAATATTTAAGAATTATAATTTATATCAAAACATCATTTGAATCTAATTTAATACTTTTTATTATATTTACTTAATTAATAATTTTAATTGATTATAAATCTTTTAATTTTTTTTAAAATACTACTCATTAATATATATATATATATATATATATATATATATATATATATATATATATATATATATATATATATATCTAAATATATATATATATATATATGTGTGTAGATGTATAGATTTAGACTTATAATATGTATGCATCTATACATACATACATGCATACATACATACATTCATGCATACATATATACATAAATACATACATACATGCTTAACGAGCCGAACACGAACAAAGATTTGCTCGTTCGTGTTCGGCTCGTTTTGGCTCGAAATACTATTCCTCAATTATATACATATGTATGTATGTATGTATGTATGTATATATGTATATATATATATATATATATATATATATATATATGTATGTATGTATGTATGTATGTATGTATGTATGTATATATATATATATATATATATATATATATATATATATATATATACATATATATATGTATGTATGTATGTATGTATGTATGTATTTATGTATGTATGTATGTATGTGACCCACTTCTTAATATGTTTGCAATTTATGTTTATAGCAACGGCACCAATAACTTGATTCCAGCCTTAATATATATATATATATATTTATTTAATTATATGATTGAATGTTTAATGTAGATTCTATGCAAGTATACGTATCGTATCAAGTAATACAGGGTTCTAGTGGAGTTCTGGTTATCGATCCCACAGGGAAGTTCTTAACAGATTTGTTATGAGTTAAATTTAAAGGAATTACTTACTAATATAGTAGACGAAAATTTAAAGTAACTAAAGCAAACTAAAGTAAACTAATGCTTGAAATAAAGTTGATTTAAATAATTGAGAAAAAGTATCATTCTCCTTGTTTTTAGAAAATTAAGTGAATGATGATTTTAAATAGAATTCTTAAATTGTTTTGTGACAAATAAGAGCATTCATATTCTTTACCCTTTGGTCCAGGTGCAAAGAACATTGACTAATCCTATGTTTAATTACCGAATCGCGTGCTAAGTCGGGAGGATGCGTTGCCACTTCGAACTCCACGTTCCACTCACACTGGAGCTAACATCTACACTTCGACTCTCGAAGCAATAGGACCAAATTGAATATTTTAATTCATCGCACTAAAATGTCCGATTCTACGTCCGATAATTAATATTCCATATTTATTTGCACCCTCCTTCCAAGGCTTTTGACTTCCCTGAATATTGGATGTAATTTTTACTATAGTTGATAATTCAACATATTTTAACAACTCAATTGGCCAGTTTGAAAGTAAATTAAGTTTTAAGTAAAAATTATCACAATTTATTTTAATATATATAAGGCACTTCTATTTGATTTCATCAATTCACATAATTTTCATAAACAAAGAGAAAAACTAAGAAAACTACTCAGAATGCATGGGAATAAAACAAAGCATGGATTTCATTTAAAGTTAACAACAACAATAAATAAAGATACTTATCTTAATTTCTCCACAGACGTACCTCGAAGTTCCTCGATTTTTCCTTTTAGTACGACAAACTTAATAGCACTCCAATAAACTAAAGAAACTCACTAAACACACTCAGACTCACTGAAATAGACACACAGAAGACTCAAGAGACACTCTAAGACACTAGAATTCGGCCTCTATTTATAGAGGTAAGCAAAAGTCCAAAGAGTGCTTAAACACCTCTTCAAAAAGTGTCCAGGTTCAAAGTATTTGCATTTTTAACTATCTCCCCGTCGGCGGGAAACGATCTCGCCGTCAGTGGGGTTTCTAAAAGATCTTCAAACCTCGCGATCTCGCTGTCGGCGGGATCGGGCTCGCTGTCGGCGAGGTAGTTATAAATCCTTCAGAAATTCTCCTTATGATCTCTCCGTCGGTGGCCTCGATCTCGCCGTCGGCGACTTAGTTCAATTTGCATGAAATTCTTCCTTTTTGATCCAAATTCGCTCCATTTCATGCTTTTTGCTTCCATCACTTATAAATCTTCATTTCTGCCGTAAAATAAAGAAAATATCTTTCTTTAAAGTGCATTTTCATCAAAAATAGATACGAATTTCTTAATGAATTTTTCTGTGATCAAAATCCCCCAAACTTAATTATTACTTGTCCTGAATTAATTTTAATACTAAATAAAAATAATGATTTCCATAATAGAAATTTTCAATTCAGATATACTATGAATTAAATTTAAATAATATTATAGTAAAGTTGAATAGAAATATTTCTAAGTAATTAAATTAACTTTATAGATATAAGATTATCTAGTTATCGAGTCTAAGATTTCTAGTTTTATTTATTTCAGGAATGACTATATTTAAAAGAGTAAATTACTTAAGATATTTAGATGATAAAAAGTTCAGAAAACACTATTTAGTAAAATACTAATCTATATATATAAGTTTAGAAATATAATTAAGTTCTACCTTTTAGGTTGAATCCATTGAAGCCAATTTTTGATAAGGCATCTCCTCAAGCTTCTCCTCACTTATATTTTTCTTTTTCCCTTTTTTTTTCTTTTTTTTCTTTTTGGATTGATTTTCAATCCTTTTTCTTCTTTATCTTTTTCAAGTGAGGATTATCGTATCTGGATAGCTTGTTAATAATTTTGAACTTCAATTTCTCTTCCTAAATTTGAAACTTAAAATATTTCCTTGCTTATATATTTCATAGCCTTTACTTCATTGAGTTTCTATCCTTTCTTTTTCACTTAAATACTTAAGAATTTTCAATTTTTAGAATATAGTTTTCCTTACTTTAAATAGTTTACTATATTCTTATTTCTTTTAACCAAATATCTTATTCTATTAATTAATTGAATTACTAGAAACATTTTATTTAATTAATTGAATTACTAGAAACATTTTATTTAAATAAAGTAATTCATGTTTATTGAATTGAAAAACTACTTATAGAAAATCTTTAAATAATAATTTTTTAAAACAGAAATTGAGAATAATTTTAATAATTAAATTTGTATTTTTACCTTCCCCAAACTTAAATTTTTCTATCTATACTAAATAATGAAAAAGGGAAAGTATATAGTAAAATTCATCATACCTTTGAGCTTTAGGTATTTCTTTTCTTTGAAATGTTTGCAGATTTTTTTATTACTAATAGAACCTGTACTGTTAGTATTCTTCCACACATATATAATATTTAAAAGAAAGTGCAGAGATGAAAATTTTTTTAAAATAAGTATCAAACATAACAATTGAAAACTTAATCTATTACTACACATACAATCAACTGATCTATTTTAAAACATATTAAAACACCCTAAACAATATTAACATTCATAATTTATAAAAACTTTAACTAACATCCTATATATATAAAAATTGCAAACTAATTTAACACACATAAGAAGTCTAATATCACAGCTCAAGCAAACAAACAAACATACCGAGTCCATAGTCCACAAAAAATACTGAAATATTACACAGAATAATAAAGTTACCAAAACAACAAATCTAAACAAACTAAATAAACTAAACAAAGGCTCTAATCTTCTGCATTAAAATCCTAAGCTATGTCATCTCCACGATCTCCAAGTCCGAGAAGGCCGAGCAGTGCGATCTTGTGAATAGCGGGGCACTCGGGAAAGACAACATCTAAATCACCACTCCTATAACGACGTTCGAGCCTCGTAGTATGCAATTTCATATTCCGAATGTTCTTGGAGATATTCGTTATCATAATCATGTCTTCTTTCCAATCCATCGATTCCGTGATCCAGATGATCAAATCTTCTCTCCATAGTCTCTCCAAACTGCTCAAAACTTCTTCTACTCAAGGTTAACTCATTCATCAGATCTTGAAGGGTAGGGGTGGTGGGCTGAGGAGGATCATAACTGGTAGAGGGGATATCTCTACTTGATGAAGGCATGTAACTCCTCGTTCCAGATCTCCATCCCTCATGGGATTCATAAGTCTTAATATTGGTGGGAGTGATAGGTTTCATGGGCTCTATACATTCCTCATCTTCTCTTGCCTCAACTCCAGAGAGTTGGTAGAGTGCAAAAATTAAACCAGGATGTCCCAATCCTCCTCCACTCTCACTTCGAGCAGTGGCTAAAATATTTCTATAAATAATGTTAGCTATGTTGATGCTCCTATTGTTCTGAATACAGAAGTTTAGAATTGCTCTATCTCTTATTACCTCACTATGGTGATAAGTGGGTAACAATGTAGAGCAAATAAAATAATGTCAGGCTTTAGAGATTGCATTTAACATAGAAAGAGAGAAATTTACCCTATCCCGCTGCTTAATCTTCCAAACTCTTTTCCCGTCAATGAGAAAGTCTATAACTTCTTCCAGAGGTCCTTCCGCAGTACCGAAAGTATCATACTCGCTAGTATGCAGATCACGAACTTCATAGAATAAGTTTATTCTGGCCGCGCTGAATTCAACCATAAATCCCCGTACCTTTACCGGTGCATCTTCAATTGCCGTCAAATTTGCATAGAATTATTTTACTACTTCCACAGCTGCTCTATATGAAACATAACAGAAGTTTTCCCATCCTCGTTCCTTTATGACTCGCTCCACTTCTCCTCCTGGATTCTTGAAAACTCGATCCGCAATGCACTTCCTTCCTTGAATATTTTCAAAATATCGATTTTGCGCTCGTGCATTGATGAATCATTCAGTGTCGTAATCCCCTCTTCGTTTTTGTCGAGGAGCCATTTGTTCGATCTATAAAAATCACAAAAAATTCTAACTAAACTTCCAAATATTAATAAGATGGCTTCCTACAACATCTAAAATCGATTTAAATCAATCTCCATGGATTTCTTCCAAGTAATTTCTCCACATTTTGAATTTTTCCAAAATTTCCCAATGTAGAAGAAATTCATGAAGAAAATAAAAAATTTTTGCATAGGAGTGAATCTCTTACCGAGAGAAGATGAAATCCGGTGTCAAAAAGTCTTGAAATCACTTCAAATCCGAGATCTCTCAAGCCCTAGATCGGTTTTTTCGAAAATTTGAGGAAAGAGATGATGAATAGTGTCGGTTGACCGGTCAAATATAGGTCTTTTCGCGATCTCGCTGTCGGTGAGATTTTTCTCGCCGTCGGCGAGCTAATTAATTTGATAAGGGAAAAGTTTCGAGAAAAATCCGCTGTCGGCGAGATCGGTCTCGCTGTCAGCGGGTTTTCTCGCTGTCGGCGAGATAATTCTCGCCGACAGTAAGATCCCAAAATTTTTAAAATTTTTGAAATTCGTCAATCATTTTTAACCTCGATTTGCCTTTAATCAATCTTTCGATCACATAATTTAATAATAGTATGAAGATTAGATACTTAAACTCACAAAAAGTTCACACAACACAAACAATATAACTTTATATATGAAATCCATGAAACTTACAAACTTCACACTAACAACTTAACACATACTTAACTTAAATGTTCAAATCTATAATACTCAGCATCGCAATCCACACCACAACACTCTAAATGCTGAGACATAACAATTACATAAAATCTCATCAAATCTGAGATGATCAAATCAAAGTTCGACTCATAATAAAACCTAAATCCAAATTAATACATATATACACAAATATATGACATAACATAGAAATCTTTCCTACTTTTCAGTGTTTGAACTAACATCTTCTCTGATACTTCCGATGCGACGCAATTGCACAAATAAATTGTAGAAAGGCCCGAAAGGGAATTTTGCGATAGATTCTTCATTAATCCATCCTTTCTGTCTTAGTAGATGAATAAAACTGGCCTCCAGATGTCCAGTATGATCAAAGTGCTTCTTCATTCTCCAGTCAATGTGATCAAACATATCAGAGATATTGTCTATGGAATTTATCACATTTTGCAATTCTTTCTCCAATCCTTTAATCTTCTTCAAAATGAAATTAGTTTTATTAGTAAAGAGCCTTGCAAAAGGATTGTTCTGTGATGCTCTGTCAGAAATAATGGTAATCTCATCATTGTTATCCAAAGTTGGAAACATATCAGTAGGATCCAGTGGTTTCCATGGTAGAAGTACTTTTTCCCAAGCCTCATAATAAACTTGGAACTGATTGCATAAAGAAAATATAGTTGATGGGTGTCCAAGTCCATGCACTAACCCATGCACAATCAATCCTAATGCAGACTTTACTATTATTGATCCAACATCGATAGGTAATCCAATTTGAATACAGTAGTTTAAAATAGCGCATTCCTTTGAAACTTTATTTACCCTCATAGTAGGTAATAATTTTGATGATATAAAGAAATGCCAATGCTTTGAGACAGGGTTAAGAAGTGATGCAGAAAAATTGACATACCCGTCTTCGCGTAACTCCCAATCATCAGGTTGGTCGGTCAGGTATCTATAGATCTCGTTCATATTGTATCTTGAAGGCACAAAATTGGAATAATGACAAATAGAGGTATTCTCTATAGAAAATAATTCATTTACCCTTGAAGGAGTAAATGTTACCCATCTTCCTCTGACGTAGACATTTCCATTGTTGATCGCATGTAAATTAGAGTAAAACTCTTTAACTACTGGAATAACTACGGCTGATGTCGTATAACAAAATACCTCCCAATGCCGTTGTGCGATCATTTCTTCGATTTTTGTAGTGGAATTTTCTACTCCTCTGTTGACAAATCCTCTTTCTTTAATAAGTCTTTTCTTCATCAAACCTTTGTTGAAGATACGATGCGCCTTCGAACTGACGAATTTTCTTAGGTTGAAAACTTCATTTTTTATGGTTTCTAAGAGTTTGGTGGCCATTTCGGATCGAAAGGATTGGTCTCTAGTCGTTTCTAAGGAAGAAAACAGTGAAAATTTGGATTTGGGATAATTTCCTACGAAGAAATGGCTTAGATCCATCCAAAACCGCACTAAAAATCTTTAAAAAACCAAATTTTCAACAACCTCGCCTTCGGCAGGAAGTTTTTAGCCGTCGGCGAGCTAGTTATAGAACTGACTCAAATTTTACACGAGATCTCGCTGTCGGCGAGAATCGACCTCGCCGTCGGTGAGATTTCGTAAAGTTGACCAATTTTGCTCTGGTCCGAATATTTTCTGATCTCATCATATATGTTCAAATTTGTGATGATTCTTATAAAAAATTCGAGTAGTAAGATTTGTTTTAATAATATAGACTCACTAATTTGCAGATAATTAAAATAAAAGACTACTATGGGTTGCCTCCCATAAAGCGCTTGGTTTAACGTCGTCAGCCCGACCTAATTTAGTTAGTAATGTGGTTGACTAAGCATTAAAACCTCTTTAAAATTTGGTCTTCTACCTTCGAAATATGGTTTTAATCTATGTCCGTTTACCTTAAATCTATGTCATGTTTTTGGATCTTCAATTTCTATAGTTCCATATAAAAATATTTGAGTTATGGTGAAAGGTCCTAACCATCGCGATTTCAATTTCCCAGGAAATAATTTCAATCTAGTATTATGAAGCAAAACTTCTTGTCCTGGTTCAAAATTTCTCTGATTAATCTTCCGATCATGCCATAATTTCATTTTTTCTTTATAAATCCTATCATTATTATATGATTCGTTTCTTAATTCTTCCAATTCATTTAATTGCAATAATCTCTTCTCACGAATCTTCTTTCATATTATAATTAAATTCTTTAATCGCCGATATTCTTTATGTTCTAATTCAACTGGTAAGTGACAAGTTTTTCCATATATAAGCCTGTAAGGAGTCATTCCAATCGGAGTTTTATAAGCAGTCCTATATGCCCATAATGCAGTATCTAGTCTTATAGACCAGTCTAATCTATAGGGTTTACAGATTTTTCTAATATATGCTTAATCTCTCGATTAGAAACTTCAGCTAATCCACTAGTTTGTGGATGATAAGCAGTTGATATCTTATGCATAATATTATATTTTTCTACTAGTTTGTGAATATATTTGTTTCTAAAATGAGTTCCTCCGTCAGTGATAATCACTCTCGGCATTCCAAATCTAGTAACAATATTTTTCATTAAAAATTTTGAAACACTTTTAGCGTCACACCTAGGTAAAGCTTGTGCTTCAATCCATTTGGAAACATAATCAACAGCTACTAATATATATGAGTTTCCAAATGAAGGAATAAAAGGTCCCATGAAATCTAATCCCCAAACATCAAAAATTTCAACTTCTAATATAAAATTCAAAGACATTTCATTTCTTCTTGATATATTTCCTACTCTTTGGCATCTATCGCAGGTTTTTATATATCTGTATACATCTCTAAATAGATTAGGCCAGTAGAATCCTATTTGTAGAATTTTATACACAGTTTTATCTGTCCCAAAATGTCCTCCAAAATCAGAGTCATGACATTTTTGAATAATTGGTTCAGTTTCTTCATAAGGTATGCATCTTCTAATGATTAGATCCTTACATTGCTTATATAAGTATGGTTCATCCCAAAAGTATGTTTTAGTATCGTGAATGAATTTTTTCTGTTGTTGCAAAGTTAACATAGGTAGTAAAATGTCACTTACAATATAATTTACTATATCAGCATACCAAAGTATTTTCAACTCATTAACATTATAAAGTTGTTCATCAGGAAAACTGTCTAAAATTTCATTATCAGTTTCAAATAATTCATGATTTTCTAATCTTGATAAATGATCTGCAATTTGATTATCAGTTCCCTTTTTGTTAATGATCTCAAAATCAAATTCTTGTATTAATAATATCCATCTGATTAATTTTGGTTTAGAATCTTTCTTTTGCATTAAATATTTTATAAACGGATCGATCGGTATGTACAATACATTTACTTCCTATTAGATAATGCCGAAATTTATTAAAAGCATATACAATTGCTAATAATTCTCTTTCGATAACTCGTATAATTTATTTCGAGCATCATTTAGAGTTTTACTTAGCATAGTATATAACTTTGAAAATCTTAGCATATCTTTGCCCAAGAACTGCTCCTATAGCATAATCACTAGCATCACACATAAGCTCAAATGGTTTCTCCCAGTTAGGTGAAACTATTATGGGTGCTATAATTAATTTATCTTTTAATAATTCAAAAGCATTCAGGCATTCAGTTGTAAATTCAAATTTCTTGTCCTTTTCAAGAAGTTGGCATAGAAGTTTAGTAATTTTTGAAAAATATTTAATATAACGTCTGTAGAATCCAGCATGTCCAAGAAAACTTCTTACCCCTTTTACCGTAGTTGGAGGTGGTGATTTAGCTATAACTTGAATTTTTGCAGGGTCTACTTCCATGCCTTTTTCCGAAATTTTATGCCCTAATACAATGCCGCTCGTAACCATAAATTGACATTTCTCCCAATTAAGAACTAAATTAGTTTTCTCGCATACTTCAAATACTTTTTCAAGATGATTTAAGCATGTGTCAAATGTTGTTCCAAATACGGAGAAATCATCCATAAATACTTCTATTCCATTATCAATTAATTTACTAAATATAGACATCATACATCTTTGGAATGTTGCAGGTGCATTACATAATCCAAAAGGCATTCTTCGAAAAGCGAAAGTTCCATAAGGACTAGTAAATGTAGTTTTATCTTGATCCTCGGTAGCAATTTGTATTTGATGATAACCGGTATATCCATCTAAAAAACAAAAATATTTATGTCTGGCTAATCTATCTAACATCGGTCTAGAAATGGTAAGGGGAAGTGATCTTTCCTGGTGGCTGTGTTTAACTTTCTATAATTAATACATATTCGCCATCCAGTAACTTGTCTTATAGGGATAAGATCATTATTTTCATTAGGTTTGACAGTCACTCCTCCTTTCTTAGGTACACAGTGGATTGGGCTTACTCAAGCACTGTCAGAAATAGGATATATAATACCATTATCTAACCATTTTAAAATTTCCTTTTTAACTAATTCTTTCATTATTGGATTTAATCTCCTTTGTGGATTTGCTTTAGGTTTATGTTCATTATCTAAAATAATTCTGTGCATACAAATTGAAGGACTAATTCCTTTAATATCTGCTAAAGTCCAACAAAAAATTTTCTTATATTTTTTCAATGTTTCTAAAAGTTTTTGTTCTTGAGATTCATTTAATTCAGATGAAATAATAACTGGTAGAGTTGAAGAATTACCTAAGTAAGCATATTTTAAATGATTAGGTAACATTTTTAACTCAAGTTCAGGAGGTTTAATAATCGATGAAACTATATTTTTTTCGGTGTTTTACGTGTTATCCAAAAATTCAAATTTCTCTTGAATATAATCTAGTTCTTCATTTATCTCGGATTTTTCAATTAATTCAATATTTTCTTTTTCTAATTTTTCTTCATAATATTCCTTAAAATGTTCTTTTTGTAAATGATCGAGTACTTCCATTCGAAAACACTCATCATCTTTTTCTAGTGCAGGATATTTCATTGATTTATCAATATTAAAATTAACTTTTTGGTCATTTACTCTCATAGTTAATTCTCCTTTCTGAACATCAATCATAGCTTTTCCAGTGGCTAAAAATGGTCTTCCTAAAATGATATGAATTTCTTTATCTTCTTCCATATCTAAGACAATAAAATCTACAGGGAAGATAAATTTGTCCACTTTTACTAATACATTTTCAATAACTCCCTTAGGATATGTAACGAACAATCGGCTAAGCGAAGAGTTACCTGAAGTAGGTGAAATTTCTCCCAATCCTAATCTTTTAAAAATTGATAGAGGCATTAGATTGATGCTTGCTCCTAACTCACACAAAGCTTTTCCATAGAATTTTTCTCCAATAGCGTAGGGTATAGTGAAACTACCGGGATCTTTTAATTTTTCGGGAAGTTTTTTCGAATAATAGACCTTGCACTCTTCACTAAGTGCGACCATTTCATTATCGGTAAATTTTCTTTTTTTATTTAAAATATCTTTCATGAATTTTACATAGTTTGGCATCTATTCTAAAGCTTCTATGAAAGGAATATTTATCGTTAATTTTTTTCAAAATTTCAAGGAATTTAGCAAATTGTTTATCTTTTTTATGTTGAATTAGTCGTTGAGGAAATGGTGGTGGAGGTTTTTCAACAGAAATTTTCATAGGTATTAAAGGATTTTCTAAGTTTGGATCTTGTTGATTCTTTTCCTTTTCAATTTCCACTTCCTCTTTTTCACTTTCAAGTTCTTTTTGAATTTGAGGTTCTAATTCTTTTCCACTTCGTAATTGTATCGCTTTAATTTGTTCATTTCCCTTGTCTTTGGGATTTATTTCCACATTACTAGGAAATGTTCCAAGTATTCTATTATTAAGTGCGGTAGCGATATGTCCAAGTTGAGTTTCAATATTTTTGATAGTTTGTTCCTTGATTTTGTAATTGGTTTCCTTGTATTTGTAATTGATTTCCTTGATTTTGTAAATGTTGACCCATATTTAATATTAATTCTTCTATCGATAATTTCTTGTCTTTAAATTGTGGGTTATTAAATCCAGGTGGATAATTAGGTTTATAATTAGGATTTCCTTGATTAGATGGATTTCCTAATGGTTGTGTCCTATTATTTATCCATAGTTGATTAGTTGTGTTATTATTCCAATTAAAATTAGGATGATTTTTCCATCCATAATTATAATAATTTGCATAAGGATTATTGGGTCTGTTGTTAATTGCATTAATAGTTTCATATTGAGATTGGGATTCTATAAGTTGTTCAGATGAATTTTCTTCTGATATATTTGGAGAGTAATTCATTCCAAAATGATCTAATTTTTTAGATACAACAGTGATTTGCGAAGCTAACATAGATATTGCATCATTTTCATGAATACTAGCTATCTTTTTCGAATTCATTCTATCAGCATGCCATTGAAAATTATTGGTTGCCATTTCTTCGATTAGTGCATAGGCATCATCAAATGGTTTTGACATTAATGATCCTCCAGCAGCAGCATCGATGATTGATCTTAAAGATCCTACTGATCCATTATAGAAAGTTTGGATAATTAACCAATCTGGTAACGCATGATGTGGGCATTTCCTAAGAAGTTCTTTAAATCTCTCCCGAAGCTTCATATATAGACTCTCCATCAAACCGACTAAAAGAAGTTATATCATTTCTAAGCTTAGCAGTTTTAGATGGTGGAAAATATTTGGATAGAAATTTTTGTGATTATTCTCCCCAAGTTTTAATAGATCAAGGTGCTAACGAATTTAACCACATTTTAGCCTTATCCCTTAAAAAAAAGGAAAAAGTCTAAGTCTTATAGCATCATTAGATACTCCTTCATATTTGAAAGTAGCACATAGTTTTAAAAAACTAGCAAGATGTAAATTAGGATCTTCAGTAGGTGAACCACTAAATTGATTATTTTGTACCATTTGGATAATTGCAGGTTTAAGTTCAAATGAATTAGCGGCTACATCGGGGTTTTGAATAGTTAAATGAATTTCATCTAATGTAGGGTTGGCATAATCTCGTAATGGTCTTGGTTGATTGATATTTTCATTTTCAGGAATATTTGTCATTTATGTTAAATTTATAATTTCTCTTTTTTATTTTCTAATTCTTTTAATTGTACGCTCTAATTCTGAATCGTATGGTATTAAATTTTCGTTTCCAAATTTTCGCATACAATTTTATAAAATAAAATTTTAATTAGTCCGTTACTCTAGTAAATATTTTTACTTCCCCGACAACGACGCCAAAAACTTGACCCACTTTTTAATATGTTTGCAATTTATGTTTAGCAACAGCTCCAAAAACTTGATTCCTCTTTAATATATATATATTTAATTATATGATTGAATGTTTAATGTGGATTCTATGCAAGTATACGTATCGTATCAAGTAATACAGGGCTCTAGTGGAGTCCTGGTTATCGATCCCACAAGGAAGTTTTTAACAGATTTGTTATTAGCTAAATTTAAAGGAATTACTTACTAATATAGTAGACGGAAATTTAAAGTAACTAAAGCAAACTAAAGTAAACTAATGCTTGAAATAAAGTTGATTTAAATAATTCAGAAAAAGTATCATTCTCCTTGTTTTCAGAAAATTAAGTGAATGGTGATTTTAAATAGAATTCTTAAATTGTATTGTGACAAATAGGAGCATTTCTATTCTTTACTCTTTGGTCCAGGTGCAAAGAACATTGACTAATCCTATGTTTGATTACCGAATCGCGGCTAGGGTGGAAGGATACGGTCGCCACTTCAAAGCTCCCACGTTCCCCTCACCGAGGGCTAACATCTACACTTCGGCTCTCAAACAATAGGACCAAATTGAATATTTTAGTCCGTCACACTAAAATGTCCAATTATACGTCCGATAATTAATATTTCCCTATTTATTTGCACCCTCCTTCCAAGGCTTTTGACTTCCCTGAATATTGGATGTAATTTTTACTATAGTTGATAATTCAATATATTTTAGCAAATCAATTGACAAGATTGAAAGTAAATTAAGTTTTAAGTAAAAATTATCACAATTTATTTTAATATATATAAGGCAATTCAAAGATACTTACTTTAATTTCCTCCCCAAGCAGACTCCTTGAAGTTCCTTTGACTTTTCCTTTTAGTACAACAAACTAAATAACACTCCAATAAACTAAAGAAACTCACTAAACACACTCAGACTCACTAAAATAGACACATAGAAGACTCAAGAGACACTCTAAGACACTAGAATTCGGCCTCTATTTATAGAAGTAGGCAAAGGTCCAAGGAGTGCTTAAACACCTCTTCAAAAAGTGTTCAGGTTCAAAGTATTAGCATTTTTAACTATTTCGTCGTCGGTGGGAAATGATCTTGCCGTCAGCGGGGCTTCTAGAAGATCTTCAAACCGCGCGATCTCGCTGTCGGCGGGCTCGGACTCGCTGTCGGTGAGGTAGTTATAAATCCTTCAGAAATTCTCCTTATGATCTCGCCGTCGGCGGCCTCGATCTCGCCGTCGGCTACTTAGTTCAATTTGCATGAATTTCTTCCTTTTTGATCCAAATTCGCTCCATTCATGCTTTTTGCTTCCATCACCTATAAATCTTCATTCCTATAGTAAAATAAAGAAAATACCTTTCTTTAAAGTGCAATTTCATCAAAAATAGATATGAATTTCTTAATGAATTTTTCTGTGATCAGTATGTATGTAAGTTAGCGAACGAGCCAAACATGAGCTTCTCAACGAGCCGAACACGAGCTGTTCGGGAACAACGAGCCGTTTGGCACATCAAAATTCAAAACTCATCAAAATGAGAGTACAATTTATCCATGACTTGAAGATGTATAGATATAGACGTAAATCCTCCTTACTTCCTGGGCTTTTTGCATGATTTTATATTGTGCAAGCATAAGTCCCAACTTTAAACAAATGGTAGGAGTAAACATTAAATAACTTCACTTCCAAAATATAAAGCCAAACAATGGGATAGTTTGAAAATTCATTGTGGTTTACCTCAAGATCTGTGACGTCCCCTACTTCTCACTCCTTTGATCTAAAAAATAACTATTCCTATTTGGTTTATTCCCACTTGAATTTTGCTCCAACATTTGTGAAAACTCAATTTTGAATTCTTGAAGATGAAACCTCTGATCATTATCGCGAGTTTTTTTAAGTGACATCAGTCATTTAAGATGTAACTAACTATAGAGGATTGCCCTTATTAAGAATTAGGAACCTACTTAAGACAAATCCTATCCAATCTTCTTATAAGGTAGGAGAATTGTAGGTCACAAAATTTGCACACTAAACAGATGTAAATTTCTTAGTTTAAATGGTTGAGCTTACTAACAAGTGTTATGCTCATCTCTTGGGGTTGTGTATTACTTGTGGTATTGTGCTGAACTATCTAAAAAATTTGATGTATGAGATTCATCCAGTCTCATTTTTCAAAATCAAAACATTATTTTTCAAAACCAAAATTATATATACATAAAATTCAATTATTTTCCAAAAGACCAACCAACAATCATCACTATGATAACCATGGAGACCTATAACTATTTGGTTAGTTAACATTCTAAGAATGCTAATGCACCCAAAATGAAAGAAATCCATGGGCATCTTGATTCTAGGCGCCTTTCATAAAAAATAGATTAGTCCACAAATTTAGAATCCTTTCTAGTTTTGATTTACTTTAAGGTTTGGGCTTCAACTCTGTTTAGAAATCCCTCAAGCCAATCCAAAACCTTAGTCAAGTGTCAAATATCAAATTTAAACCTATAATCTTAAATCTCTAATACGAAACAGCAACCCCAAATTCAAATTTCAAACCATAAATTTAAACCTTCAACTTTCTAATCCCTTAATCCAAGCCCTAAAATTCAAATTCATAATTTCAAGGCCACATCTTCAATCTTAAACTCAAAAAAAAAAAATTAAAACTTCAAAAAAAAAAAAAACCTATTAGCCATAATATAACAACATTAACACATTTTGGCAAAGTTGATTAGTTTTAACAAGCTTAACAAATTTTTAAAAAAGATTTTTAAATTTTAACAACTTTTATGTGGCTTTAAAAAATTTAAAAAATTTAACAAACTTTAAGAAGTTCTAATAAATACTTCAGTAAAATTAAACAAAAATTTTCAAAGTCAACAAATTATAAGAAACACTAAAAGGTTCATTAAAATTAGAAAAATATCAAACTTAACGAACTTTAACAATTTTAATAAATTTTAAGTTTAAATAAATGATAAGTAAATTTTAAAACTTTCATAAATATTCAATATATTTTAATCCACTTCAAACAAACTCAATATCCTCTATTATAAATTAAACAACCTCAAAAGAAATATTAAATAAACTTAATAATCCTAAAATGAACCTTAAAAATATTCAATAAAATAATGTTAAACAATCTTTAAATAATATTTTAGATATTATCAAATATTTTTATAAATTAAATAAATTGCAAGCAAACCTTAAAATTTTTTTCAAACAAATTTCAAGTATAATTTAATCAAACTTTAAAAAAATTTTATAACCTAAAATAAACTCAGTTCAATCAAATTAATTCAAAAAAGCTTTAAACTGAAACCAAATCAAATACGCTCATTGTTTCAGCTCTGGTGAATCATTCCAACCCAAAACAAAAATAAATCAACACAATACAACTAAGTCCCAACCCTTTAATTCCACTCAAATCCTTTTCAAAATCTTGCTTCTCTAAACTCTGGGTCCAAAACATCAATCTCTAAAACACTTATTGAATAATCATGCACAATATAAGCTAACACTTTAATCAAGATTATTTTCTAGAGTCACAAATCTTGTAGTGTAATTAACTATCAAAGCCCGAATTAGAGAAGCGAAAAACGACTGGTTCGTCAAACGCAAAAGTCTTGCTTTTTTTTTTCTTATTCGATTGATTATATTCATTCTAATAAATTATTTTAGTTATTTACAATAGTCTATTATACTTGAAATGACTCATCTGATTATATAGATAGAAATCTTCCAAAATCTAGGCTGGTTATCCGTCCTTGTACCAAAAAAATCAACCAATAGCAATTTGGTCATTTGGTGAATAAAACTCATTACCATGTGGTCAGACATCCCATATTTAACCCACTCACTCAAATAATTTTTAATGATTTGAGGTCGTTAATTACCTTAGTATAATGTGAGCTTAGGCTCGTTGAATTTCTTTCTTTGAGACGGTTGAATTAATAATATTCCAAATTTTGTGTTTATTTGAATAGTCAATGAAAAATTTGAAGCATCTAAGAATTTTTTAATGGTTTGATATGGATTTGATTAGACTTAGATTGAATAAATTTTAGTAGCATTTTATTCATCTAGTTAAGGCAGTTAGTTTGATTATAAACATACTGAAATCGATGTTTTGGATGATCTTAAAATTGAATTTTGAGGATTTTTTGCTAGAAAATGAATTTATATTTGTTCTAGATGATCAAGATTTGATGATGGCACATAGGGGTGTAAACGAGCCGAACACGAGTTCGAGCCAAAAAAGTTTGTTTGTGTTCGGGTCATTTATTTAACGAGCCGAACACGAGTTGTTCACGAAAAAAGAGTCGTTTTGACAAACCTAATTACGTAACCATAAGATGTTAAGGTTTGAGGCAATATTTAAGAATTATAGTTTATATCAATACATCATTTGAATCTAATTTAAGAATTTTTATTATATTTACTTAATTAATAATTTTAATTGATTATAAACCTTTTAATTTTTCTAAAAATACTACTCATATATATATATATGTATATATATATATATATATATATATATATATATATATATATATATATATATATATATATATATATATAATACATACAATAAAAAAATGGCGGTTGGTTTGGAGGGAGGTGCTCGCTAGGGTTTCCATGGAGTTGAGCGGCTGTGCGGGTGCAGGGTGGAGGAAGGTGGTTAGTAAGAAGCTGGAAGCCTTCTCAGCTCTTTTCTTCCTTTTGTTGTGGGTGAGGAGGATTATCTCTCCCTTCCCGGGCTCATTATTTTTTGAATTTTTGCTGAGTTACTGTTACATTGACAATGGCTCAAGATCTCACTCGGGCGGATCCGCACTTTGTTGGGAGGGGTACTTTTGCTTGAAGTTATAGTGAGGAAAGAAGGTGGAACCACTCTAGGAGATAAGCTAGTGTTCCCTCAATTATTTCATGATGCAATGGATGGAAAAGCTGAGTGTGAGTTCATTAGAAAATGCACTAGGAAGGCTGGGAAGCTGGCTCTGATTTTCACTGAGGAGGAGATTCTGAAACTGTCGGAGCCATATAAATTTACATTGGTAGGGAAATTCCAGTTTGGACATCCTAAACTGGATATTTTGAGGAAAGCTGTTGATGGTTTCAAGCTGGTGGGCAGTTGGAAATTAGGGGTTTTTGACAGTAGACACATTATGTTGCAGCTTGCTAAGGAGGAGGATTATGCACGGGTATTTTCTAAAAAAGTTATCATGATTGATGGGAAACCAATGAAGCTCCTCAAGTGGACAATGGACTTTGATCCAACTAAAGAACCACCTATAGTCCACGTGTGGTTCAGCCTTCCTAACTTAAAACTTCCCTTTAACAATCATAGAATCATCTATGACATAGGCGATGCTATGGGGAGGCCACTTAAACTTGATATCCCCTCTGCTAATGTCACCGGGATTTCCGATGCAAGATTCCTAGTAGAAAGAGACATTACTCGACCTTATTTGGATGGGGTTTGGCTAGGCACTTGCTAATAATGGTTATTGGAAACCCATTGTTATGGAATATCAACCATTGTATTGCAAACAACGTCACTGTTTGGCCACACCATGGAACAATGTTTTAAACTCCACCCTGAATTAAGACCTTATAATGTTAACAATAAAGTTACTAAGAAGACTGACAATACACCTATATCTCCAGTGATTCCAGTTGGCAATGTTCCAGCTACTTCCCAGGAGTTGAATAATGAACAACTTGCAATTCTAAATACAAATCTTAATGGGCCGATTGATAAGGAGGGAGTGTAAAAATTATGCAGATCAAATTGGGCAGGCAACTATTGGGAAATATGCAGATCTACCAATAGAGAGTAGAGATAATGTTATGAATAATGTATTTGCTACTGCAGCTGAGGATGTGAGTCCAGATTATTCTGATGTAGAAGGGGCCTGCTCTCAGCAAGGAAGCAGGAGGAGGAGGACAAAGAATTTACAGCAAGATGATTTATCCAACACTTTTGTTAAGGAGCACTGCAGTCTGCCACCACATCTAGGATCACAAGTGTTGTACGAGAGAATGGGTGCTTACTAAGGAAGTGATCCCTGATCACTCTGATGCAGGTGCCACTTTTATAACCCCCTCAAGTCCCATAGATGGGGAATCTGCCCAAATCATCCTTAAGAATCTAGCAACTACTGCTGATGGTGTTTGGTCTCAACAGAAAAGTAGAAGAAGGAGAAAATATATTCTGGAGCTGCAAAATCTATCTAAGTCTAATATTATTGGTATGGATCAGTCTGATGCAACACCCCATAGAATCACTAGGGCTGGGTAAAGCATTACATCATGATTAATCCGATTTGTTGGAATGTTAGGGGTGTGGCAAGTCACGGCACCCTTAATAGATTATTACATTTTAACGGGACCTTTAAACCTTGGATTATAGCATTACTTGAACCTATGGTACATATCAACATTTCTAAATTTACTAAAAGATTTCCGGGATTCCATTTTCACTCCAATCGTAACAATAAAATCAGGTTTTTACCGGAAAGGAGCTTAAGCGCAATGTTCAACTTGATAATTATCAATTTCTACATTTACAGTTTGGATTGGATTCTTTTTAGGGCAGTGCTACTATCATTTATGCAGGGTGTACTCCAATGGACAGAGATTCTCTTTGGAAAGAGCTGTGGCTGATCAGTACTAATAACCCTTCAAATTGGATTGTCAGTGGGGACTTTAACTGCATAAGAGATCCTAGTGAGAAAAAGGGGGGAAGAACTCCTGACCTTAATACCATGTTAAAATTCTCTCAGAATATCACTAATGCAGGATTATTTGATCTAGGCTATATTGGAACCCCTTTCACATGGAAGAGAGGTAATGCGTTTGAGAGAATTGATAGAGTTTTAGCTAATGATCAATGGCTCAACACCTTTCCCATAACTCAAGTGCAGCATTTACACAGAGCAACATCTGATCACTCCCCATTATTGATACAGATTTCTTTCAGTTCTTACAAAGGGTACTCTCAGTTTAGATTTCTCAATGTTTGGTGCACTCATATTAGTTTTTTAGCTGAAGTGCACAGAGCCTGGCATGTTTTGGATCACACTAGCTGCAACCCTCTTGTGAGATTGTGGAGATTACAAAAGAATGTAGCTTTTAAACTAAGATTGTGGAATAAGAATCAGTTTGGAAATATTTTTCAGCAAGTTAAAGATGCAGAAGCCAAAGTTCATTTGTTAGAAGCTGCTAATGATTTGGGAGGGTTTCAGGCACATGAGCTTGAAAATGCCCAGCATCTTTTTTTCCAAGCCCTGGAAAGGGAAGAGGCTTTTCTACAACAAAAAGCTGTTGTGAATAAATACCTCTATGGGGACAGGAACTCTAAGTATTTTCATGCAGTTATTAAACACAGAAGAAAAATAAATACTATACTTAAAATCAAAGATGAGGCTGGCAATTGGGTTACTGATCAATCTTCTATTTCACAAAGTGCTGTATCACATTTTCAGAATTTGTTTGCTGAACAGCCTATATCCTCTACTTCATTTGTTGCTGAGATGTTTTCTGATCATCAAGATTATGTGAATCAGCTGAATTTAACTTCCCTCCCTGATAAACAGGAGATAATGCAGGCATTGCATAGCATTAATGGTAATAAAACGAGTGGTCCCGATGGTTTCACTTCAACATTTTATACTAAAGCACAGGATATTGTGGGTGCTTGATCTTATTCAGGCAGTTCATTCTTTTTTTCTGGGGTCGGATCTTCCTAAATATTTTGCGGCAGCCAGCATTGCTCTTATTCCCAAAGGCACTCAAAAAACTCAGTGGACTGATTTCAGACCTATCAGCCTTACTACTACTTTTTCTAAAATAATTAGCAAAATTCTTGTGGGGAGATTACAACCCCATCTTAACCAATTGATCGGCTCTAACCAATGCTGCTTTTGTGCGGGGAAGAACTATTACCGATAATTGTCTTTTGGCTCGGGAATTGTTACTTGATATTGATAAGAAATGTAGGGGACATAATTTACTTCTCAAATTGGATCTTAAAAAGGCATATGATACTATCGGTTGGAAATTTATTGATCCGGTACTTAAAGCTAGAGGTTTCCATCCTGCTTTTTGTGCTTTAATTCAAAGATGGTCAGTCCGATGCCTATTACGAGTGTACTTGGTTAATGGCATGTAGCTGTGGTTTCTTTAAAGTCGGTAGGGAGTTGAAACAAGGAGACCCACTTTCTCCAACCATCTTCATTTTGGCTTTTGATTACTTCTCTAGAACTCTGAATGCTTGCTCAAACACTTTATCCTTATCTTCATTTTAAGCATGGTTCTTCACAGATTATAAGTCACTTGGCATATGCTGATGATGTCATCATTTTCACCAATGGAAGTAAGCTTGCTGTAAAGAAAACTTTGCAACTGACTGATCACCTAGCCTTGGTAACAGGTCTGGAATTAAACCAAAGGAAGTGTCAATATTTGGCTGGGAAAGGGTTCAAATATCAACAGTGGTTGAAAGAGCACACAGGATTTTCTGCTGCTGATCTCCCCTTGAAATATCTAGGAGTGCAGTTAAATAAAGGAAGGTGGAAGCAATCTCAGTATGATGAAGTTGTTAGGAAGATTACATCAACATTAAACTATTTGGACTAATACCTTTCGTCTAATGGTGGAAGATTAACATTGCTTAAGAGTATACTCTCAACCTTTCCCCTTTATCGATTACAAATAGTTAGAATGAAAAAGAGCACTCGGAAAATGATAGAAACAATGTTTAATAAATTTCTCTCGGGAAGGCCAAACCAAACAATATCATTGGGCTATATGGAACAAGGTTTGCAAACCAATCAAGGTTTGGGGGCCTAGAAGTGAGAAATTTCCAACGGATGAGCCATTTGTTCTATTGTAAGCGAGTGGATTAAATTCGAAGGAAAGATACCATGTGGGCAAAATTCTTGTTTGATAAATATTGTTGGAAAGCTCACCCAAACTACGTAGTACCAAGACAAGGGGATTCTAAGCACTGGAGAAGCTTGCTGAAAGTTAGGGATACGGCGATCGGTATTTACGTTGGGAAGTGGGCAAGGGGGAGGTGAATTTCTATTATGACAACCTGGATAGGAGATGGCAATTTAAATTTTATTGCTGATTTCAATCACCAACTAACGATTGCGGATTTACGGATGGAGGATCGATGGAATGTCAACAAGCTGAATGAAATTTTGGATGAAGAGAGCATACAGCAGATCATTCATATCCCTATTAATCCAACTATACCTGATAGAATCATACTAAAGCAGTCTAATAAAATTTCTTTCAATCAAATGATTCATAGCTCATTTCAACTTTAGCCTGATACTACTTGGGGGGAGAAAATCTGGACCAGGCTTTTATCCCCCTCTATGTCTTACTTCTGTGGAGAATGTTTCATCATTACCTTCCATTAGATGATATTTTAAAACTCAAAGGACTAAGACTAGCTTCTAGATGTTGGGCGTGTCGAAGCTCGGGAAGAATCTTTTTCCCACCTCTTTCTCCATTGTCTTGTCACTAAACGGGTGTGGATTCTTGTTTTACAACAATTCCATCTTAACCACCTCAATTACAATTGGCTCGATTGGGAAGCTTCTTCGGGAGGATTCGGAAAAATGAAAAATGGTTCCATTTACCTTTAGTTATCTGCTTGGTTTGTTTGGATGCATAGGAATCATGTGAAGTATGACAACAGAACTTGTAGTATTAATCATATGGTGGCCAACTGCTGCAGTTTTCTAAGTAAGAAGCCACTGTTGGAGCCCACAATTAAAAGAAAACCTACATTGCTGAAGTGGTCCCTTCCACCTCCACCATGGATAAAAATAAATATAGATGGGAGTTTCACTAACTCTCTGCTGCTTGGAATTAGGGCGGTTTGCGAAATTCGGAGGTAAGTTATTGTGGTACTTTCAAGTTCCTATCATCTCACTTGTCGGCTCTCCACTCTGAACTCCAAGTCGCTTATTGGGCCACGATTACTGCTAAAGCTTTGAACTACCAATTTGTACGGATTGAATCGATTCTCGTAGTTGGTTAATATAATACAAGGATTATCTCCTCCTCCTTGGAATTTGGTATACCCTTACGGAACATTGCTCTCTACAATTGGCTCTCTCGACATTAAGTGGTCTCATATCTTTAGAGAAGGTAACCAACACCATAGCTTGGTTGACAAACATGCCACTTGCAACTCGAAAGGATTATTTTCTTTGTTAAACCTAATGATCCTTTAAAGCTTTTACTTTTGGGGATTTGGCTGATATTCCCTTTATTAGATGTATGTAACTTTGTTGACTTTTGATGAATGAATTTTCTTCTTTTTCTAATATATATATATATATATATATACATATATATATATATATATATATATATATATATATATATATATATATCGTGTGTGTGTGTGTGTGTGTGTGTGTGTAGATATATGTGTGTAGATATATAGATATAGACTTATAATAGAAAAATTATTCGGTTTGGAGACCGGACACAGCGCTGCGTCCGGCCTCCAATCGGAGATCAGAGGCCGGCAGGGCCGCTGATAATTAAAAAAAAAAAATTTTTTCTTATTTCAGCGGTCCTACAAGCACAGATCTCCTTTGGAGGCCCAACGCAGCGCTGCGTCCGGACTCCAGACCGAATAATTTTTCCTTATAATATGTATGCATCTATACATACATACATGCATACATACATACATACATGCATACATACATACATACATGCTTAACGAGCCGAACACGAACAAAGATTTGCTCATTCGTGTTCGGCTCGTTTTGTCTCGAAATAATATTCCTCAATTATATATATATATATATATAAGGAAAGAGCACTTAGGGCTCGCTAAGCGTTAATATAATGTAAAAAGTACAAAGGGTTAGGAGGCAGATCCCCACTAGAAGAAAAAGAAAAGTACAATACCCCACTCACCCCTAGAGGTTCCACCTTCATTGATACAACTCACGCAAATAAAAATCTCCAAAAAAAAGGACCAAACAAGAAAGACACAAACGAAGGAAAAAACCAATGAAAAATACCATGAAAACACCAAGAAACATGGCAGAGAACCTATAAAACTAAAATGTCAGGCACAAGTAACAGATAACCTCGAAGCAATAGCAGATGAATCCCAGAAGCAGAGCAATAATCCAGTAGAATCAGCAACGTAGACAAAATTCCACAATTGAACAAAGCTTGATCCCTTAAGTCCAGCAAACGAGGAGAAAGACCCACGGTAGAAAAGAGCTGTGATCCCATAATTCCAGAAAAGAAGAGAACTAATAAAAGCTATCAATTCTTTAATAGAAAACACGGTTTAAAGATGAGCCAGCAAAAAACACCAGTTGCAGAAACCTCAGACCAGAAAACATAATAAAATTTATAGTTAGAATCTAATATAAGGTATATCAAAGAGATCACTATTGAGCAGTGAGAAAAGATGCCTCGGTGGAGTAGTTCCAACCATAGGAGTTTCAGGTATTGATTTTGCTAACCGGTCGACGGGAGAATTGCCTTCCACGTAAATACGACTAAATTGGACCCGCAAATGATTCTCGGAAATAGTATTCCATACTCTTCTACATAGATAAGTAAGATCCCAAGGAATAGGTGCGAGTTTTAGTAAGCATTGCAAATAAAATAGTAGAGTATGTTTCAATACAAAGATGAGTGAAATGGAAAGAAACGATTGTAGTTAAGGCAAAAAATAAAGCCCAAGTTTACGCCATAAGAGGATAATCGGCAATAACGAGGTGAAGAAAAATAACAAAGTAGACGGCCACGGTGGTTTCGAAAACACCCCCGTTCAGGCTTTAATTTGAGTCCAACTACCATCAAAATTCACTTTGACCCAACCCAAGGGAGGGGCGGCCATTTAACCAAAACGAGTAGCCGACACCTAGATGGGGAAGTGTCAACATTGAAGAGCCTTGTAGTTCTATGAAAATAGGTTAATATATAAGATAGGGTGGTAATAGGGGAAGAAACATCATCCTCATATTTAAAGTTATTTCTAGCCAACTAGATAAACCAAAACACAAATAGAGGAAAGGACTTTAGCTTTTTCCCAAATGTGTTAACCTGATTCCAGCAATTAATGTATGCTCTAATGGAGGTGTTAGTACCCCACATTAAGCCAAAATGTTCACCAAGTTACTGCCAAACAATTTTTGTAAAGGAACATTCAAAGAAAAGATGGGTAAATGTCTCTTCAGCTTGTTTACATATGGGGCAAATAGAAGCCATCCTTAACCTCTTTAATTTAAGAATATCATCTAAAGGGAGAAGAGAAAAAAAGAGTCTCAACAGAAAAAAAGAAATGGATGGGGTAAAAGCGGAGTTGCCAAATTAAAGAACTCCAACACCAACTAGGAAAAGGGTGTAACTTGTTATAAAGCATTTTGCTAGCAGAAAAGTGTACTGGTTTCTTCCACATAGGCTTATCCTTTTGATTATGTAATGGCATAGTGTTGATTTTCATAGCCAGATCCTCACCCACAATTTCTCTAAGCTTAGTAACATTCCATTCCCCATTAGTAATAAAATAAAATAAAAGAAGGGAGTTAAAAACCTGTTGATGTTGGAGACTTTTAAGGCTAGATATTCCCTAATCTTCATTCCAGAAGGAAACATCTCCCTCTCCTATATCCCAGAAAATGAATTTTGCAGCAATATCACGAGCTCTAGTCAGAGCTTTCCATAGTTTAGAATCCCCAACTTTCCACTCAACAAGAGAAGCATGTACATTAGAAGAATATTTATTATGCATGAATTTTACCCAGAGGGAATTGGCCATTCGAAACTTAAACCATAACTTGCACATATTTATTTCAACTACATGCTGTAAAGCTTTAAATCCCAGCCCACCAGAGAGCTTTGACTTACATAACTTTTGCTAAGTAAGCCAATGTTTTTTTGCCCCACCATTTTCCCATAGAAACTTATTGGAAATTTTTTCCAGCAAGATCAATGCAGATTTCTTAGCATTGAAAACTTGAAGGGCATAAAGAGGAATACTTTGAAGAACACTAGTAAGCAAGGTTATTTTTCCTCCATTAGAAAGATATACATTTCTCCGGTCATCAATCTTGGCTCTGATTTTATGAATAACCTCATCCATTTGTGTTTGCTTACATCTACCTCTCAATAGATTTATACCAAGGTACTTAAGAGGCAAATGAGAAAGCTTAAAACCAGTAAAGTTAGCAGCCCAAATGGAGATGTGAGATTTAACTTGTTTCCCAAAGAATAATTGACATTTAGCAGTATTGAAAGTAAGACAAGAAGCATATTGAAAATTTTCTAACACTTTAAGTATAGCCTTTACAGCAGGTTTAGAGGCATTAGTAAAAATGATTGCATCATCGGCATATGCTAAATGGAACACCAAAAAGTTGGCTCTGTGCATGTAATTAGTGTGTTTATGTTGATTCTGATATGTATTGAGAAGTCTATAAAGATAATCAAAAGCAATTATAAAAAGAATGGGGAAAGAGGGTCCCCTTGTTTAATACCTCTCAAAGCATTGAAAAATCCGTAAGAATTTCCATTGACCTATATATATATATATATATATATATATATATATATATATATATATATATATATATATATATGTGTGTGTGTGTGTGTGTGTGTGTGTGTATGTTTGTGTGTGTGTGTATGTATGTTTGTATGTAACTTAGCGAAGGAGCCAAATATGAGCTTCTTAACGAGTCGAACACGAGCTGTTCGCGAACAACAAGCCGTTTGGCACATCAAAATTCAAAACTCATCAAAATGAGAGTACAATTTATCCATGACTTGAAGTTTCCAGTTGGATAGCTCAAATTATCCAAAGTTTGGCGTCATCAACAAGAGAGTTCAAACTATCTAAGATATAAACCAATTCAATAGAAAGTTTAACCTTTCCGAAATAGAAGATATTATTTGAAGAAAATAATTCTTCAAAGGTTTAAAGTACATGAAAGAGAGTTTAAATTTATATTCATCTGAGGCATAATTCAACTTTTCTAAAAAAAAAAAAACTCATAGACCGAACCATTTTAGCCTTCTTCTTTTACTCCTTACAGACCTCGTCCTACCACACCAATAGCTATTTTTTAATGGAGATAAGAAAGATTGGAGGATAGTATTTTACATAGTGAAGTGTATCGGTTAGCTGAAAATTGTTCTTATTGATTGGCAGCAGAAATGTCAATTTGATCATTGTGCCAGTTACCAAGTTGCAGAGTTGGAGATGTATAAGAGAAACACTGCTGATTTTAAAATTTAGGTTGTATATAAGAGAGTTTAACACATCTAATAATCAAATTAATCAAAGAGGATGTTCAATAACTCCATAAAATTATGTTTAAACAAATTAGTGAACTTGTTATACTCAGAGAATTTTTTCCTGTTTAATAAAATAATAAAAAATTATGATATTTGAATAATTTTTTAAATAAATGGAATTTATATATTTAATAATTAACTTTTAAACAAGATGTCAGTTAACTTTATGTTAGTTTTTTTCGTTGAAAATGAGTGTCACACCTAACTTTATTGAACAAAAAATAAAGAAAAATTACAAAGACCAAATAAAAAACAATGGAACACAAAACCAAACCATCAACACCTACAATAGCTCTAATCAAAAGCAAACACCATAAAATAAAGAAAAAAAAAAAGAAATATCAAAACTCTTAAACAGCCAGAAAAAGCTCCACAAATAATTGTAGGATCATCAAGTCATAATCCAAATTCACCATAAATAATCAATTGAACAATGGCAAAATGATCTTCAACCTGCAAAAAGGAAAAAATAAATGGGAAAGAAAAAGAATGAAACAGAACAAAGAAGAAAAAAAATCAAAAGAAATAATTTAGATGACAATTGAGCTCAAAATTTACCTACAGAAATATTTGATTTTCATCCATAAACTAGTAAATATTAAATTTAAAAGGACGGTTAAGTTCATTACAAAATTAGAGTTCATCATAACTCAAATATATCAAACTTATAAGATAAAATCAAGTATTAATCTGATCTAAATTAAAGATATTTGAGAAAAGAAAACATGTTATTCACTTAGCTCAATTTTAGAAAATCTTATTTTGTAAATGTGTACTAAACTAATCAAGTAAAATATACACTAACTCAATTTTAGTATTAGTTTTATTATACATTTGTTAACTTATAAAATTAAGAGAAAGAGAACTTTTTTATGCAAACAATTTAAATCTCATAAATAAAAAAACAATCATTGCTTAGCAATATTCCTTTTATTCTTTTTTCAAAATTTAAATTTCAATACAAAATCTTGGTTATAATTAATAAACTTACGAGTATAAAATTCACATGGATTTTTTGTATTAATTCTAATTAGTTCTAGATTTAAGCTTTAGGCTTTAAGGTTTAGGGTTTAGAGTTCAGGATTCAGTGTTCAGGTTTCAAGTATTAGTTACTCAACATAATCATTCAGGTCAATATCCTTAAGAATATAATATGCTCAATAACATATAAATTTAAAATATTATAGATGGAGAAGGGAACAATACAAAACTACCTATTTTATTCAATCTATAACTTGATTGTTATTTCACTTGATGAAAGATTGCTATATTTATTTCAAGAAATGATTATTTAAAAAAGTTTATTAAACCATTTAATGTCTTACTTGCTTTACATGGCTATTTTAAGCATCTTGATGAGAAGTACGCTACATTGGAAGATTAAGTGATGATATAAATTTTATTAAGAAAATCTGAATAGCTTATTTGGATAAGTAGTGTGGATGCACGAAACAAACGTCTCGGCTGCGTTTTTAAAACGAAAACGCATCAAATAAGCTGCCCCAAACAGACCCTTAATTAATTATAACAAATATCTTTATAGAGGTATTATATGGAAATAACGTGTTTATCCTACTGATTAAATATGCCCACTAAAGTATATCGGGAGCGAGTTTAAGCCAATGAATTGTACATTTTAAAATCATATGAAGTATTGCAGCCTTTGTTCGTTTTGCTGTATTTTTTCTTGTTTTATGTCGTACTGAGTGATATATAACGCATCCTTCTAAATTAATGGCTTATGCGTTCACATTACTTTCATCATCACCTTCCGTCACATTGATCGTCACCTCCACTGTCACAATTTGGTTGCAATCATTATATAAAAAAGTTCCAAGTTTAATGTCGACTGGATAAGCAGCAATGACAACTTAGCATAAACTAAAATAATAAAGCGAAGTTATAAAAAATTTACTTTAAGGTCCAATTTGAATTGAAAGGGACTCTTTTTGTAATTTAAAAATGATAGTCTCATAACTATCAAACATAAATAGCGTTATCTCCGATTGCTTCACGTCGGATGCAGTATGAAACCACCTCCAAGAAACCAATAAAAACTTCATTTTTAGGCGCCCAAATTTGTCTTAATGCTCGTCAATTTTCAATACAGACACTATTTAAAACTTTGATACATTGTATCAATTGCGTTTAATTTCTGTGGATATATTTATATTTATATTATAGAATGGAATATTTTTGCCAGCAACTTAATAAAGAGACCATAGAGTTAACCCTGCAATCAGAAAAAGGCCTCCAATAATCAACTCAGCTGATTAAAAGTGACCAAGACATCTAACAAATATAAGCTACAAAAGAAAATTTTTAAAAAGTTTAATACCAAGGCAAATTAAATTAACAATTATATTGTACTTTTATGATAGTTTTTTCAATCTCCAATCTAATTGAATATACACCCCAAAATTTTCTCGTCTCAATCGTGACAGAGGCCGTCAAATCAGATAAATTTTATATTTCAATTTTACAAATTTTCTTATATCAATTATTTAAAAATCACCTTCGAGGCAGTATAAAATCACATTGTGTATTTCTTAATGAATGTTTATATTTTCCCTTCAATAATTAAGCTAAAAGAATTATAATTAACTTATATGATCATTATTCATGAGATATCTTTGGCAGTCATATACTACTTAAATATGCACTCAAGCATTTTCATTAGGTCATTGACTCCGTTTTCTTGAACAATATTTTAATTGCTATAATTATTTTTTATCCTACCAAAGCACAAGTAAAATTGGTAATCATTTTAATGATTTTGCAAACGATTATTTAACAAACTCACTTGAAAGATTTGGTATCAAAATATCTTACCGTAACTTGATGCATGGGTTTGCATAATTCTAGTTTCTTTTCATTCAATCACATCATAATACAATTTTTCTTCAAATATATCGGCGCATGAATCTAGAGCATAATTGACCTAATCTTCTAGTTTAGATGAAAACATCATCTTCGAATAATACAATGCATCATGCACTAACATTTGAAATGTTTAACCAAGCCAGTGTCCCTGAACATCATCACCTTATATATACATTTACATTAAAAAAAAAAAAAAAAAAAACTACAACACACTCAACCCTACTTTAACCCTTAACCCTACTTTAACCCTTTGGATCAATTATAGGTTCTCAAGTAAAGAAAATTTGTGTCAATTGTAAGAATTGATTGTCAGATTCATGTAGTACGAATAGTTCAATTCCCTAATTATCATTGATGAATGGTTTAGAAAATTTTACTATCTAATCGATGTCATACAGTGTAATATATTTTTAATAATAAGAATTAATTAGCCTACTGATTCTTTATGTGTAAATAAGGCTAATTTTCCACCCTAATATATAGCACAAATTTTGGTCTATTGTACAAATAGTTTAAATTTTGAATTTACCTGGCATGCAAGTCATTTTGGCTTGAAATTGACGTTAAATATTATATATCTCGTAGTTTGATTACTTCAAAAAATTATATAAAAATTTTGAATTATTGCTCATTTATGATTTTGGATTTCTAAAATTATAATGTACATCATACAATACGATCTTATTACGATCAATTTGAATTAGTTTTACTTTAAAACTCACTTGAGCATGTACTGGCTATTTAAAAAGAACCTTTATGGTTTGTTATAATAAAAATTACACCTTAGGAATCAATACAACAAAATTTAATATTACTCAAGTAGTCTTCTTTCTCAACTTGCAACTCATTGAGCACAAATTTCTTTACCGGAAGAAAAGCTTTTTTCGACGGTCAAGTTCCATCGGTTATGATGAAAAAAACCACTGCTTTTGTTGCTTCCGACAGTTAATCAAAGGTTTTTTTTACTCGTAAGTAAAACGTTTGTCGGTAATTTGAAAAGTTACTGAAATTCAGACGGCGTTTAATTACCGACACATAACAAACGGTTTAATAACATAGATTTTTTTTAAAAAAAGCTCGAATCATCAGTCCCTGTCGGTTCATATAAAGGATGGTTTATTTGTCAGTAATAGTGGCAGCGTACACGTCTAAAATTGTCACACCAGTCTCTTTTTTATGACAGTATTTTCTGTAGGCTACATGTTCCTAATGCGTCGGTTTATATAAACCAACAATTAAGCTATCGAAAAAGTGTCACGCTCATCATTTTCGGATGAGTCAGGAGTTTCGTCAATTTGGTGTCTCTAATCCGTTAGTTAAAGAAACCGACTGTTAAACTGTTGGTAAAGTGTCGCGCCAGTTGTTTTTGTGTGACGTACCTAGGTCGTCGGTTTCGTGTCAGATTGGTGTCGGTAAATAAGTCCATTGGCTAGCCATCTATTTTTCTTATGGATGGTCGAAAGTAGTCGAAAAACAGATAGTAAGCCTTCTGAAACTTGTAACATTAGAAAAAAAAAAAAGGATTCTCTATTTTGTATTTACATTGACACACCAGTTATCATAATATCTAATATACATTTCAGGTATTTAACGAACTAGAACAACAATTGAACAACAAACCAACCAATCAAATAATGTTATAAATCAAATGCATTTACTCTAAAATATATACATTATAGTTCACAGAAAAAATAAATGTTCAAATGTACAACATAAATATAAAAAAAAGAAAACTATACCCCCTAATCATTCTTCCCTATCTCCTCATCATCCTCCGTCTCTTCCTTCTTCTCTAAAGCTGCCTTTCCACATTGCCTCATCCTTTGTCGAAACGAATCTAGCTCGACCTTTAATATGGCCTCCATGTTCACCTCTAGCTCTGACCTCACTTTAGTGAAGAGAGCATTTATCTCGAGAATGAATGTGGAAATGCGCCAAGAGATCTATTTGTCCTGTGCAATAGAGGTGGAAGCTCCAGAAGCACAAGTGGAGGGGTGAGATGCACAGGTGGAGGGGTGAGCGTTGTGGGCAAATCCTCCCGACCCGGTCACGTTGACTCAACTCTTCTTCTTCCATCCAATAGCCTCCCTCCACATGCTGTACTCAGAAGGATCACGCTCGTGGATCGTAACTCCCGAAGCCTGGGATATGCTCTCCTTAATTTTTCAAATCTCTCATGCAAAAAAGAGTAGTTACATTTAGTTACACCTAGAATGTATAAACATCAAATTAATTTAGCTCGTGAATTACCTGTGTTGCACGTGATCTGTCCTTAGTCCAGGACTAGTTTGGCTGCCTCTCGTGGGTGCACTCATGTACATCAGTGACGAAGGGATCATGTCCCATTTCCACATTCTGTGCATTGAACGAAATAGTTCAAACACATCTTAAAACTGTAGAAACATTAAAGTAGGATTGCAATCTTACCAACTACCACTTGTACTCTATTGTTGGAGCACTCCACCAATGTGTTTGGAAGGCCCCATTCCTTCACAGTCCGAACACCTATTCTGCTTTCCTTGCTCCCTTTTCTTCTAGTAGTCAGGTAATCCCAATCCCTAAGCAGCGAGCTAAGGATCATCCCCAAGCCACAGAGGACGCTGACATGTTTTTTGAATATTGCCAAGCATGTTCTGGAGGCTGTCGCTACCCTTGCACTCAAAGTTGTGCCCGATGAGTACCTCCGGCTCAGGGCTCCAGGAGAAAATTTTTCGCAAAATTATATGGATTTTGTTCATCCGATATATAAATAAAGATAATTTAAGAAAGATGTGAATGATACATGTTACAAACTTCAGAAACCAAAAATCTCAAACTACCATCGGGATCTCTTTCCTTGACAACTAGGTTGAGTCGTACTTGCTCTGAATGATTTCTTAGATGGCATGAATAGTCTAGATCGGGGGATAAAACCTTAAGACAACGAATTTCTAGTTTTATAATTAATATAGAAAATAAAAAGATTGTTGTCAACATCTTAAAAATACCTTATGTATTGCTGACAAGCTCGATGTGGTAGTTACTGAATATCGACTCGTGCCTGCCTCTAACGCACTCAAACCTACTGCAATCGGGGTGAAGGTAGGGGTAGTTACAAAAGTAAGGAGGGCAGGGATCGAGGTGGGGATGAGTGTGGAAGTGGCCGTGGAAATGAGGGACAGGGCAGCAGTGAGAGAGGGAGTGGGTGCGGGGGCAGGGGCGGGAATGAGGGAGGGGAGTAGTGGTTGGTAGGTGCTAGGGTAGAGTGATGGCAGGTGTGGTGGTCGAGCTAATGGTGAGCTTGTTGCTAGGTGTCAAAGTCGGGCAACCTTCCTGACATGCTTCTTCGTAAGATAGCATTGTGCTCTAAGAGCCCCCTTCCTAGCCCGCCATGTGGGGAGAGAGACCGTCCCTGCCTTCAGTCGACATCTATAACAAATTGAACAAATTTATTAAACAACGTACATATCATCATATTATGTAATAAAATAAAAAATAGAACAGTACACAATTATAAACAAAAATCACAAAACAAAAAAATGCAAGGTAAAACTATCGAAACCAAAAACAATAAAGTATGCAATAAACTGAAATTTTAAACTAAATAAAAAATACAATAATACAATATTCAAAGTAATTTGCTCATTTTTCTGAGCATCATCTAAAGAGTAACTGGAAGAGGTATTCATGATTGCTTCAAATGCATTGTCGAAGTCATACTCATCATCGAGGTTTATTTCTTCCTTTTCAACACTAGTAATCTCTAGATTGAGGTCTTCGTCGAATTCATCAAGTGACCAATAGAAAGCTATCCTTTTTATTTTCTTGATGGGCAGGCTCAATGTTATTCTAAATATTAATGGCGGATCTTGGTTTACTCCAAATGACTCAGGTTTAATGTTTTTCTGAATATCTCTTGCTTTATGTGGATATCGAAGATAGTAAACCTGACTTTGCTATTGGGTTAGAATGAAAGGAAAAACTTTAGCTTACCTTCTATTCACTTTCACTTATGTGATATTATAATTGTTTTACTATTATTCCTTGACTAAGAAGAAGAATGAATCAAGTATAGTTGAAAGACATACGATTCCCTCAATAGAGGATGAGTAAAATAGTTCAACAAATTCTTCTAGAATCTCATGATAGTCTATCTCATCTTTAGATTTATCATTTGCATTAACTCAAATTCCAGAGTTACAAGACTTTATTCCTTCATACCAGGATCTCATATGAATACTCTACCCATTTACATTGTAAATTTTCTAGATTTTCCCATAGGTCCCAAAGAGAGATCTTGAAAACCTTGATCTGTTACTTCATCTCACCAAGCATGAGCCTATTAATATATCCATAAGAATCGTGTGTAAATAAAAATCGTCGTATCACATGAGAAATGAATATGTCAATTTTAACTCACATGCGTTATAAACCACTTAGAGAATTTGCTCTCAATCACTTTGTTGGTGTCATCGTACTTTGCTAAATTTAACGAATCCATGAATAAACTGTTCACACGTTAAAAAATCCTTGAAATATTTAATCATGACATCTTTCAGATGATTGAGTGAAAAATTATAATAAAAAATTGTCTTGTTAATAAAGGATTGTACTTCATCGCAATTGAGTAGCACATAAAGTTTCAGTATTTGAAGTTCCTGATTCTTAAGATAGCGTGATGTGCACCTCTCTGATGATTCACCTAACAGCTGAAAAATTTAAAAGGATGATGGTGGTACCATACCCAATGAGTCCTTCATGGATTCTTCTTCCATGAAGAAGTACAAGTAGAGTGTCATTGTTAATTATTGAGTATTTGATCGAGCCTTATTCTTAACAATTCATTCCAGATTATTCAACAATCTAAAAAATAAATGTTGCATAGAACATATAAGAAATCTTCTTTATAAAGGAGTGATTAACTACCTATTCTCAAAGTAATTACCTCTCAAATGGATACATTCAATGGTACTTTAATGGCCCTCAAATTAATGCCTCATTGGCTAAAAGTATATGAGACTGCTTTGTCGAGTTGAGGAAATCAAGCAGAAATTTTCTATCAATCTTGAAAAGTGTTATAGGAATGTTTGCTTCCAGCTGACGTACACCTTCAAGTTCCAAATGAGCTACACATAGTTTCCTGAAGAACACACTAATTTCAATCTTTGGATTAAGGAATTCACTCGACAAACAACTAAATGTGGTTGGCATCAAATTTTATAGAATATTATGGTAGTCATGACTTTTCATTCCAAATATTCTCCAGCACTCACATTAACGCAATGACTAAAATTTGAAGCAAACCCACCTAAGAATTTTAGTGATTGTAGCCACAAACAAACTGTTCTTCACTAGGAGAAAGTCAAGGATTATTTTTATTTGGGAAGTGATGCAGACTTTTTATTATGAAAGAACTTCTGAACCCAAATTTATATATTTATAATAATTTTGTAAAGTCCAAACTTCAACGCAAGTATACATATAGTATTAAGTAATACAGGGCTCTAATGGAGTCCTGATTATCGATCCGACAGGGAAGGCAGGTTCCTTATAATAGATAGCGTAATACTAAAACCCAATACTCAAATCGTAATTAAAGTATAAGTTTATTTCTACTAACAAGGTGCAGAAAACAGTAACGGTTAAGCAAACCACAGTTGCTTCTAATATCTTTAAACAAAATTAACTAACACACACACACTAAGCTTTATATTTGAAAGGTTTTAATATATATGAAAAGTGTCTTTCCTCTTGCAAAAAGTATATGATGTGTGAATGATATAGAATGATTATTTATTGTACTATGCCAGATATGAGCATAAATGTTTCTTTGCTCTCAAAAGAGTACCCTCTCTTCCAAGCATGTAAAGAACATTGGCATATCCTAAGTTCAATCACTAAATCTAAGGCTAGGATAGGAGGATATCGGCTGTCACTACGGAGCTCTCACTCACCCTTCACCTGAAGGCTAACCTACGACTTTAGTTACCAATCTTAAGACCAAAATGGGGATCTCAACCTGTCACCCTGAAACCTTTAATTTGAAGCCCATCAAAACACATTTGCTTATTTATTTGCACTCAATTTCGATGAACTGCGCAATTTATTCATGGACATTGAATGGATTCTTCATTATAGTTGTAGGACACTCAATTCTTTTGGAGTTAATGTACAATAACAGATTTTAACAATTGAATTGATCAGATCAAAAAGTAAATTAAGTTCGAAATGAAAAACCATCACAATTTCTTCGATACTTTAAAAGTACTTCAAATCCACATTATCACATCATCACATCTCTATGCAAGAAGAAAGACAAAGGAGACTACTCAGAATTCAAAGAGAAGACCCAATAAAACATGGATTTTATATATAAAAGAAAATTCATACAAACCACAATATCAAATACAAATTATCTCTTTCTCTTTCCCAAGAAAATCCCTTAAAGTTTCTTTAAATCCTTTTCTCCCTTCTTTGCAACACTCAATTCCCCCTTTAGAATGGAAAGGAAGAAGCAATCTCTCACTTTACTCCTTCTCCTTCACTCCTTAAAGAAGAATCCCTCTCAAATCTTCACTTCTACACTCACTCTTCCAAACCCTAACTCTAAACTCACACTCTCTCTACTTCTACACTTTTTCCTGCTCTCTAATTTCGTCCAAAAATAGTTACATATATGTTAGACACGAATTTCCAAAAGTTTCCTTAAGCATCCCTTCAAAAAGTCGCCAAAACTGTTCATTTTTGAATTGCACTGACATAAAGCCCCGGCGGCCCTCTATCGTCTATTTAATTCTAGAGTCTTTGGAAGTTGGCACCGGCGGTTCCCATTCTGGCTCCGGCGGCGCCAGAAGCTGTTTTCTTCTATTTTGCTCATTTTCGCTCAGAATTCCTTCCTTTTTTGCTTCTTTTTGCTCCAATCACCTAAAATCGTCATACTTGCAACAAACCATGAAAAATACATTTCTTTAAAGTGCAATATCATCAAAAATAAGTAAAGTTATATAGCAAAAATAATATATATTTTTGGTGCATCAAAATCCCCCAAACATAACTATTACTTGTCCTCAAGTAATCATTTTACTACAGAAATGTATAACTCAAGGCAATGTACTTTTCACCTCTAGGACACTAAAGATTTTCATTCAAAGGAATATATTGGTAAGACTTTTAGAAAGAAATTCAGTAACTCAGGTCAACACTACAGGTATAAGAATATTCAACAATCAAGTCTAAGGGTTCTAGTCTTCTATTTATTTCAAGATAAACCCCAATACATTAAATATAAATTCAGAAATGAAATCAAATTCTACGTTTAGAGCGACTCAAGTGAAACCAATTTTTTATTAGGCATCTCCTCAAGCTTCTCCACATAAATATTTTTCTTTCTTCTTCTTTTCTTTTTCTTCTTTCTTTTTTTTTCTTTTGGTATTATTTTTCAATCATTCTTTTCTTTTCTTTCCTTTTTCTTTTTTTTATGAGGATTACTATATCTGGATAGCCTTTAACGATTTTGAACTTCACTCTCCTCCTTCTAAAGTTCAAAATTGAAACACCCCCTTACTTTATAATTAGGTATGAGTTTTATTATTCATCATAAAATCATAATCTCTTCTTAACACATAGTACTTTAAGTCTCTTAATATTCCAAAAATACAGTTTTCTTTACTTTAAATAGTTAACATAATAAAATCCTTTCATACCAAATATCTTACCCATATAAAGTTAACCATTATTACTAAAAACTTTCATCAAATCCTTCCATAATATTCAACTGAAATAAAAAGTTTTAGTTATCTAAAGTGAAGTTCAACTATGACCCACTGAAAATATGTTAAGATTTTTATGTCTATTTTATATTGATTGTGATGATATTGCACTTTAAAGAAGGTTATTTTTGATGATTTGTTGCAGATATGATGATTTATGGACAATGGAGCGAAAAAATTCAAAAAGGAGCGAATTTGGAAAAAAAAGGACAAAAAATGTGAAGATTTGATCTAGGGCGCCGATGGCGAGCTCGACGGCGCCGACAGAGGATTTTTCCCGAGAGTTAAGAAAAATATTTTAAGGAAGCCCGCCAACGACGAGATCGAGGCCACCGAAAGCGGGCCTTATGAAAGAGACTCCAAGGCTAGGTATTCTAGAAGGCCGCCGACGGCGCGCTCGAGGCCGCCGACGGCTGGAAAATCAGTTCTCTCATGAGGTGCATCGAATGTGGACAATTTTTAAAGGGATACTTGGGAAACTCTTAGAAACTCTTCAACCACTTTAAACGAAACAATTTGGGGCTGAAAAAGGTGTTCACTAGTGTCCATTGTTGCTGTCTATTATTTTCCGTGAGTGTTAGTTAGTGTCTTGTTTCCATTATAGTTTTAGATAATGAGTTCAAGTAGTGAGGAATTCTTTGAGAGATTGTAAGAGTAGAAGGGAAGAGAGAGATTTCTTCATCCTTTCCGTTTCGAAGGAGAATTTTGCGTGCTGTAAAGAAAGGAAGAGATTCAGAAGAATTTCACGGAGTTTGCTTGGGGAGGAATTTGAGATAAGTTGTATTTACTTATTGTAGTTTGTAAAACTTTATTTTTATATATGAAATCCAAGTTTTGTCGTATCTTCTCCATGAAATCTTAGTAGTTTTTCAGTCTTTCTCGTTGTTGTGATATTTTTGTGAAATGCTAATTTAAGTTAGCGTGCTAAAGAGAATTTTAAAGAAGTTATGATAATCTTTTCACTTAAATCTTAATTTACTTTCAATTTGGCCAATTGATTAGTTAAAATATGTTGAGTTTAATAACTATAGTGAAGATTACATCCGAGATTAAGGGAGGTCAAAGTCCTTGAAAGTATGGTGCAAATAAATAGGGAAATAATATTTATTGGGCATAGAATTGGAGACTTTAGAGTGACAGACTAAAATCCTCAATTCGGTTCTATTGTTTGGGTGCTGAAGTGTAGATGTTAGCCCTCAGGCGAGGGGAGCGTGGGAGCTTAGAAGTGAGAGCCAGTATTTTCCATGCCTAGCCGCAGATTCAACAACCAAGCATAGGATTATTTAATTTTATTTATGTCTAGACCAAAGGGTAAAGAATAGGTATGCTTTTAAACTAATTCTACTTATCTATTCACTTAAATTTCTTAACAAGGAGAAGGATTCTTGCTTATATATTTGAACTTCACTTTATTAGTAGAATTAGTTACTTGTGGTAAAACTAATTTATTAAAACTTTTTCTTATTTACGATTGCATATTAGTGACAGATAGGCAAATCAATTTACAAAGTTGAGATTCTAAATTAGTTTCTATAATGCTAGTCCGTAGCCTCTGATCGTAGCTTCTGAACTATCCCTGTGGTATCGATATCCAGGACTCCATTAGAACCATGTACTACTTGAGTGATACATATACTTGCGTTGAAAGATAGCTCTGTGATTATTGAATTTCTTTATATACATCTTTATCAAATAAAAGTAATTTTAAATTAACGCAAAGTGCGCGGGGCGATTCAAGTTTTTGGCCCCATTGTCAGTGTTAGTTAGAAACATAGTTAGAGCGTTAATTAGATAGGATAGTAAAGATAGATAGATATATAGCCTAACTAGAGTAACAAACAATTTAGGACAATTAGAATACTTTTTTTTAAAAAAAAGAAGAATTTGCAACTTATTATTATTTAGTCAACTGTTTTTCTGTGGACTGATTTCGATTGTATGTGTAAATTTGGATCTAAAAATCTTATACCCTATGATTCAAAATTAGAACGCACTGTTAGAAGAATTAGAAAACCGAGAAAAGAACCTAGAAATCCTGATAATCTTGATACAATGGAAAACAACATAAACAACCAAAGAATATAAAATGAACATCAATCTAGACCACTAAGAGTTTACACTAACCCTACATTTGATGAAATTCACTTAACCATTCAAAATCCAAATGTAGCTGTTAATTCATTTAAGCTTAAACATACAATTATCCAAATGGTACAAAACAATCAATTTGGCGGAACTCCTAACAAAGATCCTAATTTACATCTTGTAAGTTTCTTAGAACTTTGTGCTACTTTTAAATATGATAGAGTGTATGATGATGCTGTCAGACTTAGAATTTTTTCTTTTTCACTAAGGGACAAGGCTAAGTCTTGGTTAAATTCATTAGCACCTGGATCTTTTAGAACTTAGGAGGAACTTTCACAAAAATTCTTGTCAAAATATTTTTCACCATCTAAGACTACTAAGCTTAGAAACGATATCACATCTTTCAATCAGTATGAGGGAGAATCGATATATGAATCTTGGGAAAGATTTAAAGAACCTCTTAGGAAATGTCCACATCATACTTTACCAGATCGGTTAATTATTCAAACTTTTTTATTATGGATTAGTAGGATCTCTTAGATCCATTATTGACGTTGCTGCTGGTAGATCATTAATGTCTAAACCTTTTAAGGAAGCTTATGCTTTAATTGAAGAAATGGCTACCAATAAGTTTCAATGGCCTACTGAAAGGGTAATTCCTAAGAGAGTAGTCAGTATTCATGATTCAAATGCTTTAACTATGATAGTTTCTCAAATTGCTGCTCTTTCAAAGTTAATAGATCAATACAGAATGAATCATTTTCAAACACCTCTAGTGTTAAAAGAAACTTCATTAGGACAAATTGTAGATGCTCAATCTTCATATGAAACTATAAATTTGATAAATAATAGACAAAATAACCCTTATTCAAACTATTATAGTCCAGATTGGAAGAATCATCCAAACTTTAATTGGAATAACCAAGGTAATGTTAATCTTGTTAATCCTCAATGGGGGAACAATCCTGTAAATCCATTAGGAAATGTAAACAATCAGGGTAATTCCAGTTATAGACCTTCTAATCTACCAAGTTTTTATAATAATTCACAATTCAAGAGAAGAAGTTTTCTATGGAAGAATTAATCTTGAATATGGGAAATCAATTACAAAGTCAAAGAGCTGCTATTAAAAATATAGAAAACCAATTGGGGTATATTGCTACTGCACTGAGCAATAGACCTATTGGAACTTTACCTAGCAACGTTGAAGTAAATCCTAAATATCAAGGAACAGAACAGATTAAGGTTATTCAATTAAGAAGTGGAAAAAAGTTGAAAATAAGAGTCCAAAAAGAAACTGTAGTTAAAAATGAAAAAGTGGAAACAGAAGGAGAAAATGAAAGTTTATATTCTGATTTTCCTATGAAACCTACGAAAATTACTGTTAAAAGACCACCACCACCATTTTCTCAAAGACTAAAGCAATAAGATAAAGGAAAAATATTTGCTAAATTCTTAGACATTTTAAAAAAATTGTCAATAAATATTCCTTTTTTTGAAGCTTTGGAACAAATGCCTGATTATGTTAAATTTATGAAGGATATACTAAAAAAATAGAGGAAGTTACTAGACCATGAGACTGTTGCACTCAGTGAAGAGTATAGTGCTATAATTCAGAAAAAGCTTCTTGAAAAACTTAAAGATACTGGTAGTTTTACTATCTTGTGTGCTATTGGTGAAACATTTTATGGTTGAGCATTATGTGATTTGGGAGCTAACATAAATTTGATGTCTTTACCAACTTTTAAAAGGTTAGGAATAGGAGAGATTGCACCAACTTTTGTAACTCTACAGTTAGTTGATCGATCTATTACGCATCCTAAAAGACTTGTAGAAGATGTTCTGGTTAAGGTTTATAAATTTATCTTTCCAGTAGATTTTATTATTTTAGATATGGAAGAAGATAAAGAAACTCCAATCATTTTAGGAAGACCATTCCTAGCTACAGGAAGAGCCATGATAGATGTTCAAAAAGGAGAGTTGACTATGAGAATAAATGATCAAGAAGTAACATTTAACATCTTAAAGTCAATGAAATATCCTTCAGTAGAAAAAGATGATGAATGTTTTAGAATGGATATATGCAATTCTTTTAGAAAAGAATATTTCAAAGAAAAATTTGAAGAAAATGAAGATATGGAAAATGATAAATATGATTAAATTGATAGCGAAGAAGTGGATTATATTCAGGAACAATTTGAAAAGCTTAATTCAACAGCACTACAGAAAAAATATTAATTCCATCAATTGTAAAACCCCCTGAACTTGAATTAAAGACTCTTCCAAATCAGTTAAAATATATATTTTTAGGAGAATTTTCAACATTACCAGTAATTGTATCCTCGGACTTAAATGAAATTCAAGAACAAAAATTAATGGACACATTAAAAAGTACAAAAAAGCATTTGGATGAACTCTGGCTGATATAAAGAGAATTAGTCCTTCAATTTGAATGCACAGAATTTTATTAAATGATGAACAAAAACCAAGAGTTGATCCACAAAGGAGACTGAACTCTATTATGAAAGAAGTAGTTAAAAAGGAAATTTTAAAATGGTTAGATGCTGGAATTATATATCTTATTTCGGATAGTACATGCGTAAGTCCAATTCATTGTGTTCTTAAAAAAGGAGGAGTAACTGCTGAAGTAAATGAAAATAATGAATTAATACCTACAGACAAGTTACTGGATGACATATTTGTATTGATTATGGAAAATTAAATGTCGTCACCCGAAAAGATCACTTTCCTCTTTCTTTTCTAGATCAAATGTTGGACAGACTTGCTGGACATAAGTACTACTACTTTTTGGATGGATATCCTGGTTACCATCAAATTCCTATTGCTCCTGAGGAATAAGAGAGAACAACTTTTACTAGTCCGTATGGAACTTTTGCTTTTCGAAGAATGCCTTTCGGATTATGTAATGTACCTGCAATATTCTAGAGATGTATGTTGTCTATATTTAGTAAGTTAATTGATAATGTAATAGAAGTACTTATGTATGATTTCTCTGTATTTGGAACATCATTTGACGCATGCTTAAATCATCTTAAAAAATTTTTGAAGTTATGTGAAAGAACTAATTTAGTTCTAAATTGGGAGAAATGTCAATTTATGGTTGCAGGTGAAATTGTATTAGAGCATAAAATTTAGAAAATGACATGGAAGTAAACCCTACAAAAATTCAAGTAATAGCTAAATTATCACATCCTAGTACAGTGAGAGGGGTAAGAAGTTTTCTTGGACATGCTAGTTTCTACAGGCGATATATTAAAGATTTTTCAAAAATTACCAAACCTCTATGCCAACTTTTAGAAAAAAGACAAGAAATTTGAGTTTACTGAAGACTGCTTAGATGCCTTTAAGTTATTAAAGGAAAAAACTAATCACAGCACCTATAATAGTTTCACCTGACTAGGAGAAACCATTTGAATTAATGTGCGATGCTAGTGATTATGCTATTGGAGCTGTTCTTGGTCAAAGATATGATAAGATTTTTAAAGTTATATACTAAGCTAGTAGAACTCTTAATGATGTTCAAATTAACTATACGTTTACTGAAAAAGAGTTACTGGCTATTGTGTATGCATTTGATAAATTCAGATCTTATTTAATTGTGACTAAATGTATTGTGCATATTGATCACTCTGCTATTAAATATTTGATGCAAAAGAAGGATACTAAACTAAGATAAATTAGATGGACACTTTTAATGTAAGAATTCAATTTTGTAGTAATTAATAGAAAAGGAATTGACAATCAAATTGCTGATCATTTGACGAGATTAAAATATCATGAATAATCTAACACCGATAATGAAATAACAAACAGTTTCTCTGATGAACAACTTTATAATATTAATGAGTGGAAAATACCTTGGTATGCTGATATAGTTAACTATATAGTAAGCAATATTTTGCCACCGATGCTAACACTGCAGCAACAGAAAAAATTTATTCATGATCCAAAAGCATATTTTTGGGATGAACTATATTTATATAAGCAATGTAACGATCTTATTATTAGGAGATGTGTGCCTTATGAAGAAACTGAACTAATATTCAAAAATTTCATGATTCTAAATTTGGAGGACATTTTGGGATTGATAAAATTACGTAGAAAATTTTACAAGCTGGATTTTAATGGCCTACTCTTTTTAGAGATGTTTACAGATATATCAAAACTTGTGATAGATGCCAACGAGTAGGTAATATATCTAGAAGAAATGAAATGTCTCTGAATTTCATGTTAGAAATTGAGATTTTTGATGTTTGGGGATTAGATTTCATGGGACCATTATTCCTTCATTTGGGAACTTATATATTTTGATGGCAGTTGATTATGTATCAAAGTGGACTGAAGCACAAGCTTTACCTCATTGTGATGCTAAATGTGTTTCAAGATTCTTAATGCAAAACATTTTCACTAGATACGGAATGCCGAGAGTGATTATCACTGACCGAGGATCCCATTTTAGGAATAAGATTGGCAGAAAAGTATAATATTGTTCGTAGATTCTCTACTGCTTATCATCCTCAAAACAGTGATTTAGCTAAAGTTTCTAATCTTGAGATTGAACAAATTTTAGAAAAGACTGTAAATCCTAGTAGAGTAGATTGGTCTGCAAGACTGGATACTGCATTATGGGTATACAGGACTGCTTATAAAACTCCTATTGGTATGACTCCTTACAGACTTATTTTTGGAAAGACTTCCCAATTACCAGTAGAATTGGAGCATAAAGCATATTGGGCAATTAAAGAATTCAATTATAATTTGAAAAATGCTGGTGAGAAGAGATTATTACAATTAAATGAATTAGAAGAATTAAGAAATGAATCTTATGATAAAGACAAAATTTATAAGGAAAATCTAAAGTTTAGACATGATCGAAAGATTAACCAGAAGAATTTTGAACCAGGACAAGAAGTTTTGCTTTACAATACAAGGTCGAAGTTATTTCCTGGGAAATTGAATTCTCGTTGGTTAGGACCCTTTACTATAACTCAAGTTTATACTTATCGAGCTGTTGAGATTGAAGATCCGAAGAATGGGAATAGATTTAAATTAAATGGACATAGATTAAAACCATATTTTGAGGGGAAAAGACCAAAGTTTAAAGGGGTTTTAATGCTCAGTTAACCTAAATAACACCTGAATAGGTCAGGCTGACGACGTTAAAACAAGCGCTTTATGGGAGGAAACCCATAATTATCTTTATTTGTTGTGTGCTTGTTTGAAATTATCATTAGTTTGTGATAGTACTGAATTATACTGCTTGTAATTACCCTTTGATCATCATAGAATTTGGATCTATGGAGAAAATTTGGAACGTATTTGACCACGGCATTTTTGTGCAAAATTTTTCCTAGGGCGCCGATGACACTCTCAATGCCGCCGATGGTAGGTTTTTCCTGAGGGCCCTGACATTTAATTGCACAGTGCTCGCCGACGGCGTCATCGAGGCCGCCGACAGCGAGATCAGTGAGTGGGCAGTTTTTCGAGTTTGAAACGATGGTTTTTTGGGGATTTTGGCAAATTTATCCCCTATAAACTTCTATGGACAATTCCAAAACTCTACATTCCTAAAAAATGAATGGAAACTCCCTTAAATTCTTCTCTAATGGCTTCTAATTCCGCAGATCACTCTAGATTTTGAGTGTTCAACCAGCGTAAGTTCGTCAGTGCCGAGGCACAACAAGTTTTCAACAAAGTGATGTCAATGAGGAGGCTAATTATAGAAAGACGTTTTGTGAATCGAGGATTAAACAACCCTTCGACAGAAATTAAAGAAATGATCGTGCGGCAAATATGAGAAGTATTTTGCTACTCTACTTCCGCAGTAGTCGTTCCTGTGGTGAAGGAGTTTTACCAATTTGAATGGAATCAACCAAGGAAGTGTCTATGTGCGAGGTAGGTGGATAACATTTAATTCTAGACGAATTAATGAATTGTACATGCTTAAGAATGTTCCTGTCTGCCATTATTCCAATTTCGTGCTGACAAGAGATAAGATGAATGAAATATACCAATATTTGACGGACAAAACTGAAGACTGGGAAGTTAGAGAAAACGAATATGTCAGTTTTTCTGCTACACTTTTAAACCCCGTTTCAAGACATTGGCACTTTTTCATATTTGTAAAGTTATTACTGACGATGAAGATCTGTAAAGTCACCGAAGAGAGTGCTATATTGAACTACTGCATTCATATGGGATGGCCAATTGATATTGGATCAATTATTGTGAAGTATGTTTTTGGCTTGATTGTTCAAGCATCATCTCAAGGGCTTGGACATCCTTCAACAATTTTCTCAATATGCAGTCTATTTCAACTATCTTACAAAATTTGGGAGAAGGTACTTCTATCTTAGAAACCTTTAGACCCAACCAGAATGTTCCCAGCCAATGATGAGGAGAATGATATGGGCGTGATTATGGATCAAGCATCGCAAAACTCTGTTCTAATTCAACCTCTTGTAGCGGACAAGACACCGATGATCTTACACAGAATCAAGAATTTGGAGAACCAGGTACAAAATTTAATGAATTCAGTTAACAATATCTCTGATTTCTTTGATCGCCTTGATTGGAGAATGAAAGAGCATTTTGATCATACTGGACGTTTTGAAGCAAGTTTGATACACTTAATGAGAATAATGGGATGGATTGAAGAAGATTCAACTGAAGAATTCCCATTCTGAGCTTTCTATAACCTGTTCGTCCATGTTTAAGCGATGGGTGATATCAGAGGAGAAAGCAGCATTGATTCAGAAGAGTGGTAGAATTGCCTTACTTATTATGTTTCTTTATATTGAACTTGATTTGAACTATGTTTGTTTGTTTGCTTTCAATTATTTGCTTTTTGATCTAAGTATATTTGAGATTATGTTTGGAATGTTTTGTTTTCAGTGTTTAGAGTATTGTGGCTTAGATTACAACGCTAAATTGAGGAATTTAGGTTGAGAAAATACCTGGTTTGTTTGTTATGTAATGTGTATTGTAACACTTGGATTTAATATATAATTGTGAAGTTTTGTTGTGTGTATGTTTATTTGTGTTAAGACATCACTTAATCACTTAAAATTTATGTTTAAAATAATCGAAACGATGGCGACGAGGCTTAAAATTGATCGAAATCGCAAAAATTTAAAAAATGATCAAAATTTAAGAATCTCACCGACGACGCGCTCGAGGCCACCGACGGTGTGTTTTTCCCGAGACTATTGAAATTAACTTTAATTGAGCCCGCTGAAAGCGCGAACAATCCCACCGACAGCGAGATCCCAAAAATTACCTTTTAACCGCGATTTTGACCAGTCAACCGCCACAATTCATCGTCTTCTTCCTTTATTCACTGAAAATTTCAACCTAGGGCTTGAGAGATCTTGGATTTGGAGTGATTTCAATCCATTTTAACACAGGATTTCATCTTCTGTCGGTAAAAGCTTCCCTCCTAAGTAAAAATTTTTTATTTTCACCATGAATTTTTTCCACATTGAGGAATTTTGGAAAAACTAAAAATGTGGAGAAAAGACTTAGAAGGAATTCATGGAACTTGATTTAGATTGCTTTAAGTCACCTTTGGAAGCCATTGTATTATATTTTTGGAATTTAGTTTGGATTTTTGTAATTTTGATAGATCGAAAAATGGCTCCACGTCAAAAGAGGCGACTAGAATTTGACGAGACTCGATGTATAAATGCTAAAGCCCAATCTAGATACACTTCAATCTTTCAAGGAAAGAAGTGTATTAAAGATCGAGTTTTCGATAATCCTGGAGGAGAGGTGGAACGAGTTATTAGAGAAAGGAAGTCGGAGAACTTCTGTTACACTAATAACAAGGCTGCTCTAGAAGTTGTAAATGAGTTCTACGTAAATCTAACTCAACTTGAGGATGAGCCCGTCAAAGTAAGAGGTTTTTTTGTTGATTTTAATGCTATTTAATTCTTTTTATGAGCTTCATGATTATTATTCTAGAAAGTATAAAACATTTGGAACTATGGAAGGTCCGTTAGACAATGTTATTGACTTTCTCACTGATGGGAAAGGAGCTTGGAAAATTAAGCATCGTGAACGGATTAACTTTCCTCTTTCTATGATGAATGCCAGATCTAAGGCATGACAGTATTTCATTTGTTCTACTCTGCTACCTACCTATCACCATAGTGAAGTATCAAGAGACAGAGCTGTTCTAAATTTCTATATTTAGAACAATAGAACTATAAATGTGGGAAGTATTATTTAAAAGAATATTATGGCCACGACAAAGAGTGAATCAAGTGGATATTTAGGACATCCTGGCCTATTTTTGCACTTTGCCAATTATCTAGAGTGGAAGCTAGAGACGATGAAGAATGGGTATATCCTATGAAACCCATTAGTAAAGCGAATTTGAAGACTTACGAATCCCATGAAGAATGGAGATCTGGGAGTAGGAGTAAAGCACCTTCTACCAGTAGAGATATCCCCTCTACTAGTTATGACCCTCCTGCCTCTAGCTCTCCTGCTCTTTATGAATTGAGGAATGAGATAACCCTGCAACGGAAAAGTTTTGAAAAGATAGATGAAAGACTTGGGAGAATAGATCAAAGGATTGAAGGATTAGAGCATAGACATGATCACGATAGTGAATATCTTTAGCGACATTCAATTTTTGAGATTGCTTGTTATGATGCTCAGGTTAGATACTATAGAGGTGAGCCTGATGTTACTTTTCTAGAATTCCTCTGGTATACTCGATATCAGCCCAGTCCACCTGCTGACCAGGGAGATGAAGACATAGCATGGGATTTTGATATGTGATTGTGATGTGCTGTGTTTAAGTTTTGTTAAAGTATTTTCATTATGTTATTTGTATTTTGTGAACTGTTTTATTTTCTGAGATTTGTATTGTGTTTGTAGTTTATATTTCATTTCTGGATTGTGATGCATAATTGTGGTTGTAATTGTGAACTCTTAGTTTAATTAGTAGATTGTTTGTTATTGTGTTGTGAAATGCAAATGTTATTTTGTACTGTCCTGTGTAGTGTAGTTAATTATTGTAGTTAAATGTTTTGTTTTATATACTTGTTTCAAAATTTCATTACCCCAAAAAATTCTTTAAACTAGTATATGTGTAGAAAAGTTCCTAATATTAAAGGTCAGTTGAAGTAATTTTGAGAAGAATCTGTAGAAATTTCAGAGAGAAGAAAATGCCTAAAGTGCAAAGGTATGATTTATATATTTAGAATTTTTTTTTCTTTCCATCCATATCATTTCTATTATTGAAAACTTTAAGTTTGGGCGGGGGGGGAGAAAAAGTTAACTATTATGTGTTCTCAAATTAAAATATTTTTAAAATTTATAACATGATTTTTGTGATAAATTTAATTTAGTTAACTATATTTAGATATTATTTAAATGTTGTAGAAGATTCAAAGAAATATTTTTAGTAAAGAAAATTAATTTTATAGGTTGAGATATTTGGTATAAGAGGATAAGACTTTAGATAACTATTTAAAGTAAAGAAAAATATATTATGAAATATTATGAATCTTAGGAATTTAGTTGAGAAAGAAAAGATTGGGATTCAATGATGTAAAGACTATGAATTACATATAAGGGAAAGGAATGCTATAAGTTTTAAATTTAGGACAAGAAGAGTGAAGTTCAAAATCATTAACAAGCTATCCAGATATAGTAATTCTACTTGAAAAAGAAAAAGAAAAAGAAAGGATTGAAAAACAATCCCTGAAAAGAAAAGAAATGAAAAGAAAAAAAAAGTGAGTGTGGAGAAGCTTGAGGAGATGCCTTATCAAAAATTAGCTTCACTTGGATTAACTTAAAGGGAAAACTAAATACATTTCTGAACTTATATTTATGGACTAGATTCTTTACTAGTAGTGTTCTCATGAATTTCCTATCATCTGAATATTCTAAGTGAATTAATATTGCAACATATAGTCATTCTTGAAATGAATAGAAGACTATAATTTTTAGACTTGATGACTGGATAGCCTTACATCTACAAAGTTAATTTAATTAATTGAAAATCTTTCTAAGAAATCTCACTATGATGTTTATTTAAATCAAAATTATATTATTTCAGAATTAAAACTTTACCACAATGAATCATAACTTTTATGTAGTACTAAAAATTACTTGAGGACAAGTAATAGTAAAGATTGGGGGATTTTGACCCATTGAAAATATGTTAAGATTTTCATGCCTATTTTATATTGATTTTGATGATATTGTACTTTTAAGAAGGGTATTTTTGATGATTTGTTGTAGATATGTTGATTTATGGACAATGGAGCGAAAAAATTCAAAAAGGAGCGAATTTGGAGCAAAAGTACAAAAAATGTGAAGATTTGATCTAGGGCGCCGACGGCAAGCTCGACGGCGCCGAGGGTGGATTTTTCCTGAGAGTTCAAAAGAATATTACAAGGAAGTCTGCAGATGGCCATATCGAAGCAGTCGACAGTGGGCCTTATGAAAGAGAGTCTAAGGCTAAGTATTCTAAAAGGCCGACGACGCCGCGCTCGAGGCCGCCGATGGCGGGAAAGTCGGTTCTCTCACGAGGTGCATCGAATGTGGATGATTTTTGAAGTGATGCTTGGGAAACTCTTGGAAACTCTTCAACCACTTTAAAAGAAATAATTTGGAGCCAAAAAAGGTGTCCACTAGTGTCCATTGTTATTGTCCGTTGTTTTTTGTGAGTGTTAGTTAGTATCTTGTTTCCATTATTGTTTTAGATAGTGAGTTCAATTAGTGATATTTGTGAGGAAGTCTTTGAGAGATTGTAAGAGTGGAAGGGAAGTGAGAGATTTCTTCATCTTTGCTATTTCGAAGGAAAATTACGTGTGTTGTAAAGAAAGGTAGAGATTCAGAAGAACTTCATGGAGTTTGCTTGGAGAGGAAGTTGTATTTACTTATTTCAGTTTGTAAAACTTTGTTTTTATATATGAAATCCAAGTTTTGTCATATCTTCTCCATGAAATCTGAGTAGTTTCTCTATCTTTCTTCTTGTTTTTATATTTTTGTGAAATTGTAATTTAAATTAGTGTGCTAAAGAGAATTTTAAAGAAGTTGTGATAATTTTTTCACTTAAATCTTAATTTACTTTCAATTTGGCCAATTGATTAGTTAAAATATGTTTAGTTTAACAACTATAGTGAAGATTACATCTGACATTCAGGGAGGTCAAATTCCTTGAAAGTATGGTGCAAATAAATAAGGAAATAATATTTATCGAGCGTAGAATTGGAGATTTTAGAGTGACAGACTAAAATCCTCAATTTGGTCCTATTTTTTGGGTTCTTAAGTGTAGTTGTTAGCCCTCAGGCGAGGGGAACGTGGGAGCTCCAAAGTGAGAGCCGGTATCCTCCAAACCTAGCCGCAGATTCAGTATCCAAGCATATGATTAGTTAATGTTCTTTATGCCTGGACCAAAGGGTAAAGAATAGGTATGCTCCTATTTGGCACAACACCGTTTTTAAACTAATTTTAAATATCCATTCACTTAAATTTCTTAAAAAGGAGAAGGATTCTTACATATATATTTGAACTTCACTTTATTAGTAGAATTAGTTAACTGTGGCAGAACTAGTTTATTAAAAACTTTATCTTATTTACAATTGAATATTAGTGACAGATAGGCAAATCGATTTACAAAGTTGTGATTCTAAATTAGTTTCTATAATCTTAGTCCATAGCCTCTGACCCTAGCTTATGAACTATCCCTGCCGGATCGATATCCATGACTCCATTAGAGGCCTGTATTACTTGAGCGATATGTATACTTGCATTGAAAGATAGCTCTGCGATTATTGAATATCTTTATATATATCTTTATCAAATAGAATTAATTTTAAATTAATGCAAAGTGCGTGGGGCGGTTCAAACTGCAAGAAGTTATGCTAATAGTTTTTGAAAATATAATAATTGAGGACAAATAAGAGTTAATATTTTTCTACCCTCCCCTAAACTTAAATTTTTCAATAAATTTGAAACAGTAGAGAGTAAAAGAAAATAACCTTTTTGTGTCGGGATCTTGAAATCTTCAAAAGCTATCTGGTATTAGTCAAAATTTACAGCTAGCAGGTATGAAACAGTTAGTAACAGTGATATAAAATTTTTAACCATTTGCAGGGTAAAGAGATCAACTTTAAACATCTAAACATCCAACAAAACACCACAACAACAAAACAAACTATCACGCACTACACATTTCATTTAATAATTTCAACTTTTCATTACAACACTACAGTACATCAACAGGCTCACACATCACGTAGAAAGTAATTAACTACTACATTACAAAAACACAACACATAAAACACTTCATTAAGCATCTATTTCATCACACAAGCAATAACTAACACAATTCTTACATAAACAACACAAAACATCAATTTTATATATAAAATCCACATTACAACATAAACTCTAACATGTTCATCAAATCAAATCAACGACACTTATATTTTTAGTGTTGCAAGTACACTACAATAAGCAAAGACTAAAATCTAAGCACACACAGCAAAATTAAGCATAGTAAATCCAAAAGCAAACCACAAAGCTAAGCAAAGCAAATACTAAACACACCAAGCAAAACAAAGAAAAGTAAAGCAAACACACATCAAGCACAAGAAGAATCCAGTAGACACTCCTCATCAGTCTCCGAACTATCTTTCTCTCTAATATCTCCCATAGATTGACGATGCACAAATAAATTGTAGAAGGGATGAAATGACAATTCATCAGATGAATCCTCAGCAATCACAATATTCTTCTTCAACAGATTAATAAAGCCCATTTTAATCTAACCAGTGTGATCAAATTGTTCCTTCATCCTCCTGTCTATGTGATCAAATAAATTAGAAATATTATTAATGGCATTCAAAACATTCTATACCTTTTTTTCTAACTGCTTGATCTTTTTTAGTATCACTCTGAAACTTTCAGGAAAGTAAGGCTAAATGGGTTGTAAAGTCTGAGTTGGTTGATCAGCAAGCAAATCCATATCACCTTCAACTCCTATTGTTTGGTAGTCATAAAGATTAGTTGGATCAATAGGCCTCTTGGGAAGAAGAACCTTTTCACAACTCTCATACGAAACTTGTGATTGACTACACAACAGAAATATGGTGGACGGGTGTCCAAGCCCATATTTAGATCCATGAACTATCAATCCCAAAACAGATTTCACAATTATATTTCCAATATCAATCGGCTTTCCAGTTTGAATACAGAAATTTAAAATAAAACTTTCCTTGGTTACTTTACTAATATTCAAAGTTGGAAATAACTTCGCCGAAATAAAATAATTCCACTACATTGACACCAAATTTAAAGATGTAGAAGGGAAACTAATACATACATTGTCTCTTACTTCCCAATCTTCATTTTCATCTGCCAAATAACGATAAAATTCATTCATATCATCGCTTGTCGCATTAAAATTGAAATAGTGGTAGATAGGTATATTCTCAATCATAAAGAGATCATTAATTCTCGCAGGAGTGAGTTGCACAAACCTACCTAGCACATAGACGAATACTTGGTTGATCCTGTGAAGATTTGCATAGAAGTCATTCACAACCAGAACGACTACGGCAGCGGTAGTGTAACATAGCACTTACCAACACCTTTTCTTTATTATCTCTTCAACTCTTGTAGTAGGAGTATCCAAAACTTGATCAATAAACCCTCTCTTCTTGATAATCCTCCTCTTCATCATCACCTTGGTGAATAATCGCTATGCCTCGAAACTGATAAACTTTCGTCAGTTGAAATGCGAGATTGAGTGGGTTCTATGGAGTAGGAATCCATGGGATGTGAATTGGAAAAGGAAGATTTTATTTTTCTAGTGGTTAGAGGTTTAAAATGGAGTTTTGGGGGTTATATGGAGGAAGATCCCGCTCAAAACTGCCAAAAATTGAATTTCTAAACTCCAATAACAATCACCAGGATTTAAGCGCTGGCGGCGCTTGAAAGGACATCGGCGGCATTCGATAGGGCATCGGCGGCATTCGATAGGGTGCCGATGGTGCTCAAATACCGAAGTTCAGCATACAGTCTGTACTTAGGCGCCGGCGGTGCCAGTGGTAAAAAATTTCACCGAACTTTATTTGGCCCGAAATATTCTAATATCTCAATTCGATCCAATATTTATCAATTTTTAAAAGTATTTAGGAGTGATTAGGATTTCAAAATATATATATAAAAGCACAACTACAACATACAAGCAAACACAAAAAAAGATACATATGTGTTGCCTCCCATAAAGCGCTTTGTTTAACATCGTCAGCCCGACAAACCGTTCAGTTAATCGAGATGAGTTAGCATTAAAACCTCTTTGAATTCAGGTTTAAAACTGTCAAAGTAATGCTTTAATCGATGCCCATTAACCTTGAAAATCTTTCCAGTATCAGGATCCTCAATATCAACAACTCCAAAAGAATGAACTTTTACAACTGTAAAAGGTCCCAACCATCTAGACTTGAGATTCCCAGAAAATAATTTCAATCTTGTGTTTTATAACAAAACTTTCTGTCCATGTTTAAATTTCTTTTTCAATATCTTCTGATCATGCCACAATTTCATTCTCTCTTTATAGATCATGTCATTGTGATAAGACGCATTTCTATTTTCTTCCAATTCATTCAATTGCATAAATTTCTTCTCTCTAGAATTTTTCAAATTAAAATTCAACTCTTTTATAGCCTAATATGTTTTTTGCTCTAATTCAACCAAAAAATAACAAGTCTTACCAAACACTAGTCTATAAAGAGACATTCCAATAGAGGTACTAAAAGCAGTCCTATAAGCCCATAATGCAGTATCTAATCGAGCAGACCAAACTAATTTGTGATTATCCACAGTTTTCTCCAAAATTCTTTTAATTTCATGATTAGACACTTCGCTAAACCACTAAGTCTGGGGATGATAAGAAGTAGAGATTCTATGAATAATATTATATTTCTTAATCAATCTCTTAATTTGATTATTACTGAAATGGGATCCACCATCAGTTATAATCACTCTCGACATTCTATATCTCGCAAATATATTTTTCTTTAAAATTTTGAAACACTCCGAGCATCGCATCTAGGTAAAGCAATAACTTCAATCCATTTCGAGACATAATCAACTGTAACCATTATATAAAAAATCCCAAATGAAGGAGTAAATAGTCCCATAAAATCTAATCCCCTGTCGGCATTATTTTTTAGGTTGTGTTGTATTTTAAAAGGGGGTCGCCTAACAGAAGTTGTCGGCGAATTTAAATTTTAAATTTGATTTAAATATATATATAATTTAGAAAGTAGTATTTGACTTTGAAAATAATTTTAAATTTGAAAGTTTTAAGATATGAGATTAAACCGATCTCACATCCCAAATAGTTTATATAAATGAGCACCGCACCACAAACCGTGTATCTATCCCTAAGGATAGACACACCGCTCGAGGGTGGGGCTCGATCAAATAAACTAGAAGTTTTGTGACATCCGTTTGGTCCGCGAACCAATTTTATAAGCCGACAAATTCCCCGCTTTATATGAAAGTATTAAACGAGGTTTATATTACTCGGGTTCTTTAAAATTCCCTATAAGGGCAAGCCCCTATAGTTAATTACATCTTAAGTGACGGGAATCACCTAAGAAAACTCTCGATAATAACCAATAATTCTCGCTCTCAAGAATTTCAAAGTTTAAGGTTTTCAAAGATTGAATTTTGGAATTTCAATAGGGAATGGATCAAATTTGGAACATTTTTGTTTTGTGAATCCGAAGGAAGAAAGGTAGGAGAAATCACTGATTCGAAGTGAACTTCGGTAATTTCCCGACTATCCTATTGTTTGGCTTGAATTTAGGAAAGTCCTAATGTTTATTTAGTATTTCAATCTTGCCAATTTTAATTAATTAGGGCTTATATTTGTATGATAAAATCAAACAAATAGACTCAGAAGATGTGAGGGTTTATTGTCGTATCGGACGACTACCTCGGAATCCTAAGACCGGTTAGGGCTTAATTTGCAATGCAAATGCCTAACGAAGAGGTTGAGGATTTATGTTGCACTAGGCAAGCTACCTCGAAGTCCTATGGCTTTTTTGTTTAATTCTAAGAAGGTTTCTGTCGAAGTAGGTTCAAGTTTTGTCGACGACGATGGCCGTGTCGCCCACCATGCTCCAAGCTCCTTGTTGTTGCAGAGGTTTAGTTTTAGAAATCATAAATCAAGAGATGAGAAAAGTGTTTTGGTTTAGAGAAGTCTTAATTTCCGAGTGTTTTGTATTTTGATTAAAACAAATCTTAAAGTTTATTATAACGACACCAGGTTAAGATCCCACGGTTCCATCCTTCCGCATCATTATTTTTATCGGATTCACTTAGTCCGGATGAATTTGCTAAACTCAACTCGAATGAGTTCCACACTTTCATTTAGACCGTGGGAAATCCCGTTAGCAACACGTAGGTTACATCATCCGAGGTATTCCCGATCATCCAACAGGACGTTTTAATTTAGTTGCAATTGTAGTTTTGTGTTCTGTTTGTGATTAAATTTTGAGTTGTTTTATATTTTGAAATGTTGTGGCGGTGAATTTTATCTTGCAATGACTTTTAACTTAGTTTTAGTTTCAGCTTTAGGGACTATCCTAAAGGTGTGGGTTTTCATGCAACAGTTGTTTTATCATGCGAGAAAAGTAAAGTGCATGCAATAAAGTAAATCCATGGGAAGTAAATTGCAAGAAAGTAAATTGCAATAAAATAAAAGCGTACCCGGAGGGTCTTCCCGTCATCCCAAGCTACACTTAAAACATAATTAGAATGTTTAAGCAAGTTCCTAGGTAAAGCTAAGGGAAAGGTTATGGTTTTCTACCAAATTCCTAATCCATATATCTAATCATCTCCTACGAGCGTCTAGGTTCTTTGTGTTTTTGTTTGAGGACGATTTTCTTCATCAAAGAACAATTAAGTCCAATTGTTCTTATAAATATCCTATCATATCGAGGAAGTGCTTAAGAAGAATCTTAAACATCTTTTCAATATTTCTAGGATTGTTTTAAGTCCAAATGAATTTAATTATATAAATGAATCAATCGTCCGAGGTTTTCAAGTTTTGTTAACTTGCCCAGGTGAATTAAGACATTTGAATATCTTATGAGTGAAGTAAAGCACTTCATTTAATGTTTCATTTAGGAGTTATAATAATCAAAGCTTTCAGGGTAAATTAGTATTTAAATGATTTGATTTAAGTTAAAAAGTTGCTTTATATTTAATTTCTTTTATGTCTTAGGTGACGTTATATTTAATTCAATTTAATTTAATTGAGTTTTAATTTAACTTAATTTAATTTAATTTGATTTGATGTTTAATTAATTTGATTTGATTTAATTTAATTTAATTATTTAATTTAATTTAATTTAATTTAATTGTTTAATTTAATTTAATTTAATTATTTAATTTAATTTAATTTAATTTATTTTAATTTAATTTAATTTAATTTAATTGTTTAACTTAATTTAATTTAATTATTTAATTTAATTTTAATTTAATTTAATTTATAATTTTATTTGAGATTTTAAAAGAGTTTAATGATTTAATTAAGTCTTTTAATATTTTAAATTTGAGTTATCATTTTAATTAAGAGTTAAATGTTAATGATATAATTAGTTTAGGGATTTTTTAAATTAAAGAATAAATCTCTTCCTAATAAATATCCCTTATTTTAATAATTCCAATTTTATTATTCTTCCAAATTTAATCTATTATTTAATTAAAGTTTAATTATTTTAAAATTTGTTTAATGAGTTTTTACCCTTTAATTATTTAAATTTCAATCATCCAAATCAGATTAAGATCAAATGTTTTACTTGTTGATTTTTTATTAAACCTAAAGTTTTAATTAAGAGTTGAAAGTTTAATTACCATTTTACCCTTAAGCTTAATAATTTCATAACTCACTAAATTGAACTTAAATGAACTTGAAATTTTTATGTGACTTCACTCATATGTCAATAAAGACATGAGAGGAGAAAATGTGATTTTTCTGTATTCAATTTATTTATATAATTATTTTTGGTGGAAAATAGAGATTTTCAAGGAAAATTTGATAACATGACCAAAGGAAAGTTTCTGTCCTTAAGAAAATTAGGGGACATTTCTAATGACCAGAGAAGCACTTGGACCAATTTTGGTGATTTTTTGAATTATATTACTTTTATTATAATTATTTTGAGTTTTGGAGTATTAATTAATTTAAAAATAAAATAAATGTTGAAAAATGGATTTTATATTTTTCAAAAATCTCTCTGATATCAAGGAAACCAGAGAAACAAATTTTGCAATTTTCTGATTTTTCTATAATTTATTATAATTATTTTAGTGAAAATGCTAGAAAATACATTTTTTTTAATTTTAAAATTACCCTAGGGCTTTAAAATTCAATATCTCACTAAATAGACCTAGGAAAAATGTGGGATTTGTTCCTAAGTGATTAAAATTCAAAATGTGACATTTTGGTGAATTTTATTATTTTTGTGATTTTTATTATTTTTTTTTATTTTTTAATTATTAAAAATATTAAAATATTATTAAAAATCAACTTTTTTAGAAAATTGAAATTTTAATTTTCTTAGGTTCCCCTAATATCAGAGAGGCTCCAAAACCAATTTGGTGAATTTTTGAAAAGTATTTTAAAAGTTATGAATTTTTAAAGCTTAAAATGGCTAAGTGACTTAATCAACCCAATTAGTGGGGCTAACCAAGTCCAATTGACCTCAAATTTTTATGGTGGGTTCCTCTGATCCTAAAGGTCAGTGGAGAATTGATTTCAAGTCAATTTGATGCCTGGTTAATTCTAATTAATTAAAGACCTATTTTGGGTGTTTAAGCCAATTAGGGTTGTTTTAAATGAACTAAGTCAAAACCTATTTTTACTAGGGTTCTCTGGTCATAAGGAACATCACCAAATTTTCCTAGAATTTATTTCACAACATGCTATTTACTGGAATTAAAATACTCAAAACAAGTGACCCGAACTCGAAAAATCAAGAACTCTTCATAGGGATGGCCTCCGACTTTGGAAAATTCAGGGAATGTTCCCAAATTCAGAGGCTTCAAAAGCCCTATGGTCTCATGCCATGGTGAATTGTATGCATGCATGGAGAATTAAAACAATGCAGAGAGTAAATAAATTATAAAAAATAAAATATTCGATGAAATTAAGTGATTTCTTTTCCACATTATTCTCCTCTCTTCACCGAGCAAGAGGGTATTTTTATTTTATTTTTCCGATTTTTCTAGACAGAGATATGAATTTTCGAAGTTTAGGGAATTAAATAAATTAGAAAATCCCTAATTTTCTACTTATCCGAGTCGGCGCCGCGCGCATCCTCGGCAGCCTCCGAAAGGCCACGCGGCGCGCTCCCATTCGACGCCGCCACCCGAGTCGACAGCCCGGCCCCGCGGTTCTCGTACCGTCTCCCGGTCCGACGCGATCCCGGCCGTCCGTGCGCGCGTGTATCGAATGGACGCGCATCCGTTCATCGTCCCCAAGTGTTCTCACCCGAGAGCCGTCCACACTAAATCCCTAAGATCTCACTCGATTCTCAATGGATTTTTACGTTCTTATACTCTATGGATTCGTCTTGAAGAGACGAACACATCTATACTGTTAACATGCATCGAAATTAAAGCATTTGAAATGGAGAATCTCCGAAGCTCGGGATGAAGAGTTAGCTCATACCTTGGCTCGCAGAAGTGTGGCTTCAATCCGAGAGTTGTCGCACCTTCGATCGGGTCCCGCAAGCTCCGGCATGAAGTCTCCCGGTCTCAGTGAATCGTCCGGATATGATTTCGACCAAGCCCGATCACAAAGCTCGGAGGTCGGAGCAACCGGGTGGCCCGGAGATGGGGCTTTTGATGGTGGACACCTTCTCTTGGTCCAGTGAAGGTGTAGAGCCAATCAATTCGGGAATTGGCTCACCGTGGAGAAGTGTCCCGGTTTGGGTGGAATTTCAACTCCGAAATCGAGCTTACGGAGGAGAAATGGCAGGGGATTTCACCTGGGATCAAGTGCTCTAAGGATGGAGAAGGGTCTCGGAACAATTTTGCGCAGTTTTGGCAAGGTTTGTGCTTCTTCTTTTTCATGGCCGAGAGGGGTGGAGTTTAAATAGAGTTGGCTCGGGGCCTCCTGTGGGAGTTAGGGCTCGGGATCGACTGCTCCGGCGAGGAGAAGATCGACCATGGTAGCCACCGGGACTGGGGCGACTCAGCAAGTGAGAATTTCAATGTCGGCTCACATGCGAGCTCTCGGCCATGGTGTTTTCCGGCGGCCTGGTGGCTCGGCCGGCCAGTGCAATGGTCACCATCTTGGTCAGGTGGGTCGTGGTCGGGTTTAGTGTAGCAATCGGCAAATGCCATGTGTAAAGTGGTTGAATCAAAGTAGAAAGGGGAAGGGGCCATTTTAGCTTATTTTGGTCAACCCATGCAAATGGGTTGGGTGCACCTCCCCAAGACCTGGTTTCTGGGCCGAGGAGGTCAGTGGGTCAACCTCCCATGTGTGGTGGAGTCTCCATCAAGGATTAGGTGGTAAAGCATGGTTTAGAGTGTGACATGCTTAAGGTAAAAAAGGCTTAAGGGAGGCTTAAGAAAGATCCCCTCTTCTTGCCATAAATGGACTAATGACAAGTCAAAGCCCTCATGGCTTCATGTGGCTTCGAGAATGGCTTGTTCATGGCTCCATTCGGCTTGGGAAAAGGCTTCAGCTTATTTCATGAAAAAGGGTTTTAGAAATATTTGGAATTTAGGGGGTAATTTGACATGTGGCTTGATTTGGAATGGTTTAATTGATGATTTTGCAACTTAGGGGTGATTTTGATCAAATGGATGATGAGGGGAAGTGTCATGTGGGCTTTAGGATGATTTGGGCTTTTGAATTTTCAAGGAAATGTGCTTTTAGGAGGGTTTAAGGGATGGGCCCTTAAGTTTAAAAATGAATTTATGGATGGGAATTTTGTAAAGAGGTTGGGCCAAATAATTGTTGGGTTTAGCTCATGGATGTGTCATGAGTGATTTGAAACAAATTTGGGGTGATTTGGATTTGAATCGGGTTGAATTTGGGTTAGGTTTGGGTTTAGGTCAAAAATGGGCCTTTTGACTCTGGGTTGAGTTCGAGTGGGACTTGGGTTCAAATTTTGGGCAAATCATGTTAGGGTTTTGTTTGTGGGAATGTTAAGGAAGATTTAGAAAAGATTTGAGGTTAATTGGAGTTGAATTGGGTGAGTTCGGGTTAAGTTTGGGTCATGGGTCCAAATCGGGCTTTAAGGCCAAAAGTGAGATCGGATCCAAATGTCAATCAAATTGGACTTGGATTTGGTCTAAATTGGTATTGGGAATGTTGAATTGAAGTTTAGAATTGAATTGGACTAGAATTTGGGTCAATTGGATAGGTTTGGTTTAACATCGGGTTCACTTTGAGTTAAAATGGGTCAATTTGGGGTTTTGACAAAAGTAGGGTAAATTGACAAAATTGACCCATGGTGTAGTTGGACAAAATGAAATTGGGAATATTTAGGATTTTCTGGAATTTTCTGGGAATTTTCTGAATTTTTGGATTTTTAGCCAACTCCTCATCCATGAACTCTGATCAGTAAATTTCATCCTCTAGTTTTTCTTCTCTTTCTTTTGCTAATCGTTGGATGTCGGTCTCTAACTTGTCCATGGCATCCTCACAGTAGCCTTTCCGCACGAGTCTCGCGATTGTCACGTGGCCAAGGTTGTTGAACTTCTTTTCTAGGAGTCCCCTTTATTGCGATGGCACTTTTCATACAATTCAAGTCTCACGATGAGACTTTTCTTCTCGAGGACATTGTTTGGTCTTAGCTCACCGTGGTAGGTCGGCTATACGAAACCTTCTCACAGCCGGAAGCAGAATTTGGATGTTACGCCGGCTATATCTTTGGAAGGTGGTATCATCCTTTAATTGTAGACACGATGCAACAACGGGTGAGCGCTTTTATCTTCTTCTTTGGTTTCTCTGTGACGGCAACGGGCTCTTATTCATGGTCCGGCGGGATTTGGGCGCACCCGTCCCATCCTTCTTAAGATTTCGAGCCTGAGGGCATCTTCTTTCTTTGCCAGTCTTCCATCACGGCTTGCGGTCGACGAGGTAACGTGGTCTTATCCCTCTTCCTCTTGTAATTCTTTGTAGTACGCGGTCGGGGTAATGCAGCGGCGATCCTACGGACATTCTCTTCATCGATGCGGCGGAGAGGGGTGAAATCTGCTCCCTTCCAACAGAGGTATATAATCGAACGGTTCTTCTCTTTTCTCGGGAATTTCTTCTAGAAAAGAAACGACGCTTTGGCTTTCTAGATGTAGCGATCTTTACGCTTCTGTTCTCATTTGAGTCCGAGTTAGGGGTACGACTCTTGAACTGGACCCGATCTAAAAAATAGATGGTATTGTAGCAAAATATGTACCTCACGGTAGACGGGCCTCATCACGGACTTGGATTTCCTTAAAAACTGGATTTGGCGGAAGTAGGGGTAAGTGTAGGTGGGGGGTAGAACAACATTCCTCCTATGAACGGTAGTACTCCTTACCATTTGGGAACCCTTGCAGGGAGGAATTCTTGAGTCAATTTCAGGTTGAACTCAATCGGGGTTTCTCGATTTCGACACTTTGTCCATTAGTGCGAAGAGAGTGACGTCGGCAAACTTGATATGCATGTTGTCGAATCCTTGTCCAAAATGGATGATTCCATTGTAGGGCGGCTCATCCTTGTAAACGGCGAAGTCCATTCCATTGGTGAAGGAGAAAGTGCTTTTGCCCAGTCATTTTCTGCGGTGGTAGATTCTTAAGGTATTAGTCCGGTACGCTTCCTTTTGTCGCAAAACTTAGAGCGAAAAAGAAGAGTCCGAACATTTTTCGTTCATGTATTTATGATTTTAAAGGATTTGTTTACTAAAGAGTCGTTTATTAGAGGATTTGTTTATTAGGAACGAATGTTTAAAGGTATAGAAAAGGTGAAGGATCCGATTGAGGTGGAAAGGAAGAGAATCTCGTAAGACTTCTCAATTCGAAGGACCGCTCAAAACTAACACCCTGTGGGGGTGCTTTACAGCAGAAGAAGGTAAAATGATCTCGGAACCACTTCGTTTAGGGGTGTCTAAACGGTGGCTAAATCCCGAGAGGTTGGCTATGCTCATTCAAGACGAAATGAACGGGGTATTCCAACGGAAGAATAGTAGTTTCTCCACTAGGGACATGGATACACTACCGATTTATGAAAGCAAAACCATCTAATCAAAATGGAGAAGGAACTAGTCCCCGGCGGAGTCGCCAGAAATTGTCGGCATATTTTTAGGTTAAGTGTGTTTTGAAAAGGGGGGTCTTCTGAAATTGTCGGCCAAACTTTAAATTTTAAATTTAATTTTAATATATATATAATTTAGAAAGTAGTATTTGATTCGAAAATAATTTTAAATTTAATAATTTTAAGATATGAAATCAAACCGTTCTCACATCTGAATAGTTTATATAAACGAGCACCGCATCACAGACCGTGTATACATGCGAAGAATAGACACCTTTGCTTGATGTTGGGACTCGATTAAATAAACTAGAAGATTTGTCACATCCAATTGGTACGCGAACCCGATTTTATGGTGACAAGTTCCACCTTAATACAAAGAAATTAGCGGGGGTTTATATTCACGAGTTAACCCAAGAAGTTTCTATAAGGGCGAAATTTTTATAGTTAATTACATCTTAAATGACGAGATCATTTAAGAAAACTCTCGATAATGTTCGATGAGTTTTGCTTTCAAGAATTTCAATGTTTAAGGTATTCGAAAGTTGAGTTTCGAAAATTTCAATAGGGATTAGCTCGAATTCGGAGCAGGTTTATTTTAAGAATCGAAGAAAGAGAAGTAGGAGAAGGCCGAGGGATCGAAGAATCTTGGCAACTACAATTATCCCTCTTGTTTGGCTGATTTGGATTTATTTAATGTTGCAATCTGTCAATTTTATTTATTTAGGTCTTATATTTGTATGACATCATCTGGAAATAGCCTTAAAGATGTGAGGGTTTATGTCGTATCAAGCAGTACCTCGGAGTCCTAAGACCGATTAGGGCTTAATTTCATGAACATGATCATGAAAATGCCTAACGAAAGTTGAGGATTTATGTTGCACTAGGAAAAATACGCAGAAATCGTATGGCTTTATTATTTAATTAAGAAAGGTTTTGTTGAAGTAGATTCAGTTTCCAGACGATGATGGCCGTGCTGCCCACTATGCTCAAGCTCCTTGTTGTTGCGAGAGGTTTGGTTTAAGTCATAAATCGGGAGATGAGAAGTGTTTTGGTTTAGAGAAAATCTTAAAATCCAAGTGTTTTTTAATATTTTAATTAAAACAAATCATAAAGTTGTTTAAACGGGCGGATTAAGATCCTTCGGTTCCGTCATCCGTGCAGATTATTTATCGAATTCACTTAGTCCGGATAGTTGCTAAACTCGGCTAAATGAGTTTCACACTTTCATTTAGATGGTGAAATCCATTAGCAACATGTGGGTTACATCATGCGGTATTCTAGATCATTCGACGAGTCGTTTTTAATTTAGTTACAATTGTAGTTTTGTTACATTTGTGATTAAATTTTAAATTTATTTTATATTTTGGAATGTTGTGTGATGAATTTTATCTTGCAATGACTTTTAATTTAGTTTTCGTTTCAGTTCGGGGACTATCCTAAACGTTTTAGTTTTTTCATCACAGCCCGAGTTTTATTTATCATGCGAGAAAAGTAAAGTACGGTGCGTAAATGTAAGTAAATTGCAATAAAATAAAAGCGTGCACAGGAGGGTCTTCCCGTTATCCCAAGCTACTTAAAACATGTAAAGGCATTTAAATAATTCAAAAGATACCTAGCAAGCTAAGGAAGGGTTTGGTTGTCTGCAAATTCTTAATCCTATAACTAGTCATCTCATATGACGTTTAGGTTCTTGGTTTGGTTTAAGGATGATTTTTCTTCATCAAAGAATAATTAAATTCAATTGTTCTTCTAAAACATCCCGTCATATTGAGGAAGTGCTTAGGACAAGTCCTAAACATCTTTTGACACTTAAGGATTATTTTGGTGAAGTAAATTTAGTTGCGGGTGAATTAATCATTCGGGAGTTTAATTAAACTTTGTACGCTTGCTCGGTGAACTTGGATATTTGATTACACGATAGATGAAGTGACATCTCATTTTAATACTCTATTTAAGAGTTATAATAATTAACGCCTTTAGAGGCAAGTTGGTTTATTGAGAATTTTATTCATTCTTAATTAAAAAGTTTGAGTTAATGATTTAAAGTAATTTAATTTAATTATGAGGTTTTAATTAATAATTTTAAGTTTGAAATAGTGTTCGAATTATTTTAGATTCAATTTAAATCATTGCACTTTCAATTATCTTAGTATTTCGAATTGATGTTTATATTTTAAATTTACTTAGATAGAAAGAGGTGTTGAAATTATTGATATATTTTGGTTAACTCTTGATGATTTTATCGTATTTGTTATTAAGTGATTTTAATTTAATTTAATTTAATTTAATTTGATTTAATTTAATTTAATTTTAATTTAATTTTAATTTAATTTAATTTAACTTTTAATTTAATTTTTAATTTAATTTTAATTTTAGTTTAATTTAATTTAATTTCATTTTAATTTAATTTTAATTTAGTTTAATTTTAGTTTAAATATTTTAAATTTAATTTAATTTAATTGTTAAGGTTAATTAATTTAATTAAACTTTTGGTAGACTTAATTTAATTTACTTTTAATTTAACTCCAAGATTTAAATGCGATTTTCATTATTATTTCAATTTTTAGTTAAGAACTAAATATTATTGAAGTGACTTATTTAAGGGATTTTAAATCAAAGAATAAATGTCCTCTTAATAATATCCATTATTTTAATAATCAATTTTAAATATATTAACCGAAAATTTAAATTATTTAATTAATTAGAGTTTCATTTTAATATTTTCAAAGTGTTTAATGGGTTTCTACCCTTTAATTTCCCTAAGTTTCAATCATCCGAGGAGAAGATAAAAAAAAAAATCAAATATTTTTACCCTCATTTTGATTAAGCCTAAAGTTTTAATTAAAGGGGTTAAAATTCTTAATCACCTTTATGCACTTTTAGACTTATTTATTTCATAACTCTCTAAATTGATACCAAGAATAATTTAAAAATTTTTATGTCACCTCACTCACATGTCAATTAAGACATTAAGAGGAGAAAATGTGATTTTTCTAAATTTAATTTAATTTACATAATTATTTTTAGTAAAAAAATAGGGGTTTTCAAGGAAAATTCAACTGACATGACCAAAGGTAAAGTTTTTGTCCTTAAGAAAATTATGAGATGTTCCTAACGACCCGGCGGACCACTTAGACCAATTTTTGTGATCTTTTGAATTATATTTTATTTATTATAACTATTTTGATTTTAGAGTATTAATTAATTTTAAAATAAAATAAAAATTGAAAAATAGATTTTATATTTTCTTTAATTTCTCTACAACAAAAGAGTCCGGAGAAACAAGTTTTATAATTTTTTGATTTTTCTTTTGATTTACTAGAATTATTTTAGTGAAAAAGGTTAAAAATTCATTTTTTAATAAAAATTACATTAAGCCTTTAAAATTCAATATCTTATCCTAGGGACTTTGGAAAAATACTTGGTTTTATTCTTAGGTGATTAGGAGTTAAAATATAGCATTTTTATGATTTTTAATATTTTTGTGATTTTATTATTTTTAATTATTAAAATATTAAAATATTGTGAAAAATCAACTTTTTAAGAAAATTCTAATTTTAATTTTCCTGAACTCCCTTGATATCGAGAGAAGCTCCAAAACTATTTTTGTGAATTTTGATATTTTTGGTATGAATTTTAAAGTTGCATATTGCTTATGAGGCTTAATCAATCCATTTGGTGGGGTTAATCGAGTCAATTGATTTCAAAATTTTATGCAAGGTTCCCCTGACCCTAAAGAACAACGGAGAATTGTTTTTCAAGTTAATTTGGTGTGTGGTTAACTTAATTAATTCAAATTCAATTTTGGGAGATTTGGCCAATTAAGGTTATCGTGAATGAATTAACTCGAAAATATATTTTTTATAGGGTCCCCTGGTCCACAAACATCACCAAATTTTCCTAGAATTTATTTTATAACATACTAATTATTGGAATTAAAATACAGAAACGGTGACATGAACTTGAAAAATCAATAACTCTTCACGAGATGGCCTCGAGACCATAAAAAATTAAGGGAATGTTCCACGAGATCGAGCTTCAAAAGCTCTATAGTGTCATGCTATGCAAATGAAGAATCAAAACATTGGAAATAGTAAATACATTATTACAAATAAAATACTCATCCAATTAACTTGATTTCTTTTCCACATTATTCTCCTACGATTTCAGCCGAAGCGAGGTATTTTTATTTTATTTTTGTGATTTTTCTATGCAAGATATGAATTTTGAAGTTATGGTATTTAAATAATTAAAAAAATATCCTAATTTTCTACTTATCCGACTTGGCGCCGCGTCGACCTACGGCGGATCGAAACTACACATCCGCTCGATGATTCGGGCGCCGCCATACGACTCGGCGCTCCGGGGGCCGCCCGGTTCGCATAACATTAGTTGTCCCGGCTTGATCTGTTGTCCGCTCGATACACACACGATCCAACGGCTCCACAGTCATCGTACGTGGTGTGCACCCGTGACCGTCCACACTCGGGCCACAATATCTCTCGGCTCTCGGTAAGTTTTTGAGTTCTTATACTGTATTGATTCGTCTTGAAGAGACGAACACATCCATACGGTTATAAAAATTTATGAAATTAACCCAAACAAAATGGAGAATTGCTAGAAGCTCGGAGGAAGAATGAATTCATACCTTTGCTCGGAGAAGTGAAGCTTCAATGCGAGGGTTGTGTCACCTTCGATTGGTCCCGAGCAAGCTCCGGACGGTCCCACGGCTGCGGGAATTGACTAAGTATGAAAGTGACCAAGACCGATCAAAGCTTGGAGCGGAAAGAAATGGCTGGCACAGTGAGGGCTTTCTTTGAGGAACATCTCCTGCGGTACGAAGGTGAAGGTGTAGGGTCGATCGATTCGAAGATTAGCTGTTGTGGTGAAGTGTCCTGTTTTTGGGTGGATTTTCAACTCGAAATTGAGCTTTGTTAATGGGTTTAGGGCAAAGGAACACTTGGGATCAAGCCCCAACTGCAGGTTGAGAAGATCACGGAGCAATTTGGCGGAGGAAGTTTCCTTAAGGTGCGGATCATCACCTTGTTTGGCCGAGAGGTGAGTGGGTTTAAATAGGAGTGGTGGAAGGGCCTCCAGAGGGGTTAATGGCTTGGATCCTTTGCTTAGAGCAAGGGAAGAACCGTACAATGGCCATTGGGCATGGTACGGCTCGGCTAATTCAAATTGAATTTTTATTCAAATCGAAGCCTCTCGGTACGGTGGTTTCGGCAGGCCCCTTGGTGGCTAACCGACCGAGCGTAGGTCGCCTCGGAGGTCGAGTCGAGCCGAGTTTGGTGCCAACAGTTGGCTTTGGACATGTGTAAGGAGTTGTATTGAAATGTCATGGGGAGGGACATTTTGGGTTCAAATGGGTCAACCCATGGTTTTTGAGATTTTAAAAGAGTTTAATGATTTAATTAAGTCTTTTAATATTTTAAATTTGAGTTATCATTTTAATTAAGAGTTAAATGTTAATGATATAATTAGTTTAGGGATTTTTTAAATTAAAGAATAAATCTCTTCCTAATAAATATCCCTTATTTTAATAATTCCAATTTTATTATTCTTCCAAATTTAATCTATTATTTAATTAAAGTTTAATTATTTTAAAATTTGTTTAATGAGTTTCTACCCTTTAATTATTTAAATTTCAATCATCCAAATCAGATTAAGATCAAATGTTTTACTTGTTGATTTTTTATTAAACCTAAAGTTTTAATTAAGGGTTGAAAGTTTAATTACCATTTTACCCTTAAGCTTAATAATTTCATAACTCACTAAATTGAACTTAAATGAACTTGAAATTTTTATGTGACTTCACTCATATGTCAATAAAGACATGAGAGGAGAAAATGTGATTTTTCTGTATTTAATTTATTTATATAATTATTTTTGGTGGAAAATAGAGATTTTCAAGGAAAATTTGATAACATGACCAAAGGAAAGTTTCTGTCCTTAAGAAAATTAGGGGACATTTCTAATGACCAGAGAAGCACTTGGACCAATTTTGGTGATTTTTTGAATTATATTATTTTTATTATAATTATTTTGAGTTTTGGAGTGTTAATTAATTTAAAAATAAAATAAATGTTGAAAAATGGATTTTATATTTTTCAAAAATCTCTCTGATATCAAGGAAACCAGAGAAACAAATTTTGCAATTTTCTGATTTTTCTATGATTTATTATAATTATTTTAGTGAAAATGCTAGAAAATACATTTTTTTTAATTTTAAAATTACCCTAGGGCTTTAAAATTCAATATCTCACTAAATAGACCTAGGAAAAATGTGGGATTTGTTCCTAAGTGATTAAAATTCAAAATGTGACATTTTGGTGAATTTTATTATTTTTGTGATTTTTATTATTTTTTATTTTTTAATTATTAAAAATATTAAAATATTATTAAAAATCAACTTTTTTAGAAAATTGAAATTTTAATTTTCTTAGGTTCCCCTGATATCAGAGAGGCTCCAAAACCAATTTGGTGAATTTTTGAAAAGTATTTTAAAAGTTATGAATTTTTAAAGCTTAAAATGGCTAAGTGACTTAATCAACCCAATTAGTGGGGCTAACCAAGTCCAATTGACCTCAAATTTTTATGGTGGGTTCCTCTGATCCTAAAGGTCAGTGGAGAATTGATTTCAAGTCAATTTGATGCCTGGTTAATTCTAATTAATTAAAGACCTATTTTGGGTGTTTAAGCCGATTAGGGTTGTTTTAAATGAACTAAGTCAAAACCTATTTTTCCTAGGGTTCTCTGGTCATAAGGAACATCACCAAATTTTCCTAGAATTTATTTCACAACATGCTATTTACTGGAATTAAAATACTCAAAACAGTGACACTGAACTTGAAAAATCAAGAACTCTTCATAGGGATGGCCTCTGACTTTGGAAAATTCAGGGAATGTTCCCAAATTCAGAGGCTTCAAAAGCCCTATGGTCTCATGCCATGGTGAATTGTATGCATGCATGGAGAATTAAAACAATGCGAGAGAGTAAATAAATTATAAAAAATAAAATATTTGATGAAATTAAGTGATTTCTTTTCCACATTATTCTCCTCTCTTCACTGAGCGAGAGGGTATTTTTATTTTATTTTTCTGATTTTTCTACACGAGAGATATGAATTTTTGAAGTTTAGGGAATTAAATAAATTAGAAAATCCCTAATTTTCTACTTATCCGAGTCGGCGCCGGCGCATCCTCGGCGACTCCGAAAGGCCGCGCGGCGCGCTCCCATTCGACGCCGCCACCGAGTCGGCGGCCCGGGCCCCGCGGTTCTCGTGCCGTCTCACTGGTCCGACGCGATCCTGGCCGTCCGTGCGCGCGTGTATTGAATGGACGGCATCCGTTCATCGTCCCCAGTGTTCTCACCGAGAGCCGTCCACACTAAATCCACTAAGATCTCACTCGATTCTCAATGGATTTTTACGTTCTTATACTCTATGGATTCGTCTTGAAGAGACGAACACATCTATACGGTTAACATGCATTGAAATTAAAGCATTTGAAATGGAGAATCTCCAGAAGCTCGGGATGAAGAGTTAGCTCATACCTTGGCTCAGAGAAGTGTGGCTTCAATCTGAGAGTTGTTGCACCTTCGATTGGGTCCCGGCAAGCTCCGGATGAAGTCTCTGAGTGCAGTGAATTGTACTGGATATGATTTCGACCAAGCCCGATCACAAAGCTTGGAGGTTGGAGCAAGCTGGGTGGCACTGGAGATGGGGCTTTTGATGGTGGACACCTTCTCTTGGTACGAGTGAAGGTGTAGAGCCAATCGATTTGGGAATTGGCTCCTTGTGGAGAAGTGTCCTGGTTTTGGGTGGAATTTCGACTGCGAAATTGAGCTTACGAGAGGAGAAATGGCGGGGGATTTCATCTGGGGATCAAGTGCTCTAAGGATGGAGAAGGGTCTGGAACAATTTTGGCAGAGTTTTGGCAAGGTTTGTGCTTCTTCTTTTTTTATGGCCGAGAGGGGTGGAGTTTAAATAGAGTTGGCTGGGGGGCCTCCCAGGGGAGTTAGGGCTTGGGATCAAGCTTGCTGCGGTGAGGAGAAGATCGGCCATGGTAGCCAGCTGGGGATGGGGCGGCTCGGCGAGTGAGAATTTCAATGTTGGCTCACATGTGAGCTCTCGGCCATGGTGTTTTCCGGCGGCACTGGTGGCCGGCCGGCCGAGCGATGGTCACCATCTTGGTCGGGTGGGTCGGGGCTGGGGTTTAGTGTAGGCGATTGGCAAATGCCATGTGTAAAGTGGTTGAATCAAAGTAGAAAGGGGAAGGGGCCATTTTAGCTTATTTTGGTCAACCCATGCAAATGGGTTGGGTGCACCTCCCAAGACCTGGTTTTGGGCTGAGGAGGTCGGGTGGGTCGACCTCCCATGTGTGGTGGAGTCTCCATCAAGGATTAGGTGGCAAAGCATGGTTTAGAGTGTGACATGCTTAAGGTAAAAAAGGCTTAAGGGAGGCTTAAGAAAGATCCCCCTCTTCTTGCCATAAATGGACTAATGACAAGTCAAAGCCCTCATGGCTTCATGTGGCTTGAGAATGGCTTGTTCATGGCTCCATTTGGCTTGGGAAAAGGTTGGCTTATTTCATGAAAAAGGGTTTTAGAAATATTTGGCATTTAGGGGGTAATTTGACATGTGGCTTGATTTGGAATGGTTTAATTGATGATTTTGCAACTTAGGGGTGATTTTGATCAAATGGATGATGAGGGGAAGTGTCATGTGGGCTTTAGGATGATTTGGGCTTTTGAATTTTGAAGGAAATGGGCTTTTAGGAGGGTTTAAGGGATGGGCCCTTAAGTTTAAAAATGAATTTATGGATGGGAATTTTGTAAAGAGGTTGGGCCAAATAATTGTTGGGTTTAGCTCATGGATGTGTCATGAGTGATTTGAAACAAATTTGGGGTGATTTGGATTTGAATTGGGTTGAATTTGGGTTAGGTTTGGGTTTAGGTCAAAAATGGGCCTTTTGACCTTGGGTTGAGTTTGAGTGGGACTTGGGTTCAAATTTTGGGCAAATCATGTTAGGGTTTTGTTTGTGGGAATGTTAAGGAAGATTTAGAAAAGATTTGAGGTTAATTGGAGTTGAATTGGGTGAGTTTGGGTTAAGTTTGGGTCATGGGTCCAAATTGGGCTTTAAGGCCAAAAGTGAGATTGGATCCAAATGTCAATCAAATTGGACTTGGATTTGGTCTAAATTGGTATTGGGAATGTTGAATTGAAGTTTAGAATTGAATTGGACCAGAATTTGGGTCAATTGGATAGGTTTGGTTTAACATTGGGTTCACTTTGGGTTAAAATGGGTCGATTTGGGGGTTTTGACAAAAGTAGGGTAAATTGACAAAATTGACCCATGGTGTAGTTGGACAAAATGAAATTGGGAATATTTAGGATTTTCTGGAATTTTCTGGGAATTTTCTGAATTTTTGGATTTTTAGGCCAGAAGGGTATTTTGGGTATTTGGAGGGTATTGGGGGGTATTTTTGGAATCTTTGGTATTTTTGGGTATGGATGATCAATTTGAGTGATGTGGAGATGTTTGGGATTGATTTTGGAAAATTTTGGGTAATTTGGAAATTTTGCAAAAATTTGGGTAATTTGAGGGTTTTGGGTAGGTTTAGTAGGTGTATGGTCTCGGGGGTCAAAAATTGAAAATTTGGGAAATTGAAGATTGGGTGAATTTAGGTGGAAAAAAATCATTTTGGTTGAGCCATGAAACCATTTCAAGCCCATATGAGCCATGAAAGGACTCATTTGAGGCATTCACTATGTTGTTCTTAACCCTCTTAGCCGAGGGCTTAGGGGTTAAGGACCATCCATGTGAATCACCTACATGAGTCGGGAGGTTAAGTTGGGTATGGGTGTGGTTTTAGGAAGTGTGTGGAAATGTAGTGTGTAAGTGTAGTGTAAGTCGGCCCCTTCACCGGACCGGGCCACCAGGGCGGTCGTAAGGCCGAAGAGTCCTATAGGAACTCATCCTTTAAACTTCCACATTTGATTTCAACCCTCTAGGTGATTAGGGGTCTATAGTCAAGTTTGTGGAGTTTGCGGGGAGTTTAGAAGTGGTTTGAATTTCTAAAAGGCGGGTCCCGATTCTAGTCCTCTAAGATAGTCGAAAAGAAAAACCTAAGGCTAGATCCTAAGCACTAAAAAGAAGAAGGGAAGACCTCATCAAAAATGAGGTCAACAAATGGACCCCCAATAGGTGTGGTGAGCTGACGGAGCACACCGCGCGTATTGGTGTTGACCGAAGCGATCAACAAAACCAACACAGATGTCCAAGTGACGAACTTAGGACGAAGTAGAAGAGTTCTCGCTGGGGAGTGTCAAGTATATCTGCGGAACCGGAGATTCTTGAACTCTCGGCAGGGAAAGGAAAAGGAGGTAAATCCCAAATCACATGACACAGGGAATTTCGATTTAGATTTTATTTTGTTTTAGATTTTTATGTGTGAGTTTAGATTTCAACTTGGAGTTTTTTTTTAGATTGAAGTTTTGTCAAAATTAATTTGAGGGATTTGATTTGAAATGAAAATTGGAGTTCTGAGGTTTTAGATGTAACATCTCCAACCTCGAAAGAAAATTGAATTGATTAGATTGAATCGTTGCAATGAGAAGAGATCTCAGAGCAAAGTGGTGTTGGATGTAAAATCCTTAACCTCAAGAGTTTGATTTTTGATGTATTTCATCGCAATAGGGAAAGAATCCTAAAGCAATGCGGTCTCGGATGTAAATCCTCAACCCAAAAGTTTGAATTTTGATGTATTTCATTGCAATAGGGAAAGAATCCTAAAGCGAGTGCAGTCTTGGATGTAAAATCCTCGACCCAAAAGTTTGAATTTTGATGTACTTCGGTGCTGATAGGAAAAGAATCCTAAAGCGGTGCGGTCTTGGATGTGAAATCCTCGACCCAAAAGTTTGAATTTTGATGTATTTCATTGCGATAGGGAAAGAATCCTAAAGCGGTGCGGTCTTGGATGTGAAATCCTCGACCCAAAAGTTTGAATTTTGATGTACTTCGGTGCGATAGGAAAGAATCCTAAAGCGGTGCGAGTCTTGGATGTGAAATCCTCGACCCAAAGAGTTTGAATTTTGATGTACTTCGGTGCGATAGGAAAAGAATCCTAAAGCGGTGCGATCTTGGATGTAAAATCCTTGACCCAAAAGGTTTGAATTTGATGTATTTCGGTGCAATAGGAAAAGAATCCTAAAGCGGTGCGGTCTTGGATGTAAAATCCTCGACCCAAAAGAGTTTGATTTTGATGTATTTCGGTGCGATAGGGAAAGAATCCTAAAGCGATGCGGTCTTGGATGTAAAATCCTCGACCCAAAAGAGTTTGATTTGATGTATTTCGGTGCGATAGGGAAAGAATCCTAAAGCGGTGCGGTCTTGGATGTAAAATCCTCGACCCAAAAGAGTTTGATTTTGATGTATTACGGTGCGATAGGAAAAGAATCCTAAAGCGGTGCGGTCTTGGATGTAAAATCCTCGACCCGAAAGAGTTTGATTTGATGTATTTCGGTGCAATAGGAAAAGAATCCTAAAGCGAGTGCGGTCTTGGATGTAAAATCCTCGACCCAAAAGATTTTGATTTTGATGTATTTCGGTGCTGATAGGAAAAGAATCCTAAAGCGGTGCGGTCTTGGATGTAAAATCCTCGACCCGAAAAGGTTGAATTTGATGTATTTCGGTACGATAGGAAAAGAATCCTAAAGCGGTGCGGTCTTGGATGTAAAATCCTCGACCCAAAAGAGTTTGATTTTGATGTATTTCGGTGCGATAGGAAAGAATCCTAAAGCAGTGCAGTCTTGGATGTAAAATCCTCGACCCAAAAGAGTTTGATTTTGATGTATTTCAGTGCAATAGGGAAAGAATCCTAAAGCAGTGCAGTCTTGGATGTAAAATCCTCGACCCAAAAGTTTGAATTTTGATTTGATTGATATTTGATTCGAGATCTGGAAGAAATTGAATTTGAATTTGATTGAGACTTGAAGCCTGGAAAGATTGAATTTGGAAATTTGGAAATTTGGAAGGATGAGTTTGAACTCGATTGAAATTTGATTTAAGATTTGATTTGAAATTTGGAAGATCAAGTTTGAAACTTGATCGAGATTGGATTTGAAATTTGATTGAGAATTTGATTTGGAATTTGTAAAGATGAAATTTGATTTGAAGTTTGGAAGGATGGAATTTGAGATTTGTGTTGATTTCGTTTATCTTTTAATGGTTTAAATTTTATTTTATTGTTTATTTAATGTTCATGTGAACTTGGTGTTTGTCATTTTTCAGATTTTTTTTTAGAAAGTTTTCTTTTATTCTCTTTTTTTTGTTTTATTTCTTTTCTGTTCTTTGTTCGAAGTTCATTTAACTTTAATGGCGTTTCCCAATCAATTTGCACAAAAGAGGTGAAGGCCAAAAACGTGACATGGTCACTTTCATTCCAATCATGTTGAAAATACATCATACAACTCGATCTGGAATATATCTCATACAATCCATGTAGACTCAAAGCGGATTTGTGTATGATCTTTGTTGATCCATCAAAAGAATCATACGTCAAAAATCCATGTACGAATAGTGAGGTACATGGTCGATAACATCACCTTCCAAGCCATCCTTGGCAAGGATGCCGAGTTGGATGTACGTTGGAGGTGTGATATTTCCCATGTAACTCACGGCTCGTAAGGCCGGAGGTTCTCTAGCTGCGGGTACGGTTGGAAATGGTAAGGTATTTCTTTGTCGTCCATCCTCACGAAAGTAAGCGAGATTCGCTCCACTGGCACCCACGGTATGCAATGCTTTGCGATATCCGCTCCGTTACCTTGCGGTATCATGACGGAACCCACCGGTAAAGGTATCTTTGCGGCCCTCGGAACTCACCCGGGCCTGCTATCCGGAGGTCGGATCCGAACATGATGTTACACTCATTCAAGAAAGAGACCGTGCGAAAGGTCGACGAAGTCGTGGTGATCAATATGTGGGGGTATGCGGTCACCTTGTTTGTAGATGTTGATAATGCGGCTATTGGGTATGCAATCTGGCAGCGGTACCCTCCATGTTATCAATCTTTTTACCATTCTCTTGATAGCTGATGGCATCGGATCTACTTGCCCATGACGGAGTATTCCGGTGGGTTTCCCTTCTGTCTTCGAGCAAAGTTGTAGCGGCATCCGCATTGTATTGTGATTCTTCCTTTCCACGGCATCCATCTCCGGGGTTCGAGTATGTGTTTTCCCTCGGGCGGCCTGCTCGGCCCATTCTCTTCGGATCCCGGATACAATCCACGATTTCGTTGTTGTTCATACTGCGAGAATACGTCGGTGTGTAGCTCGAGGCCTTCTAGTATGTTGATTCTTCTTCCTTTAATTCTCTCGAAGTATTCGAAAGTTTTCTTTTCAACATTCTGCATTCTCTCCGGCTCGTATTCGGAATGATGCGAGATGGCGAGGCCTTGTGACATATTGTGGGATATATGGTTCGATCCCTTCACGTTCCCCTGCATACCTTGGCTCCTCGGGGATGATGTCCGTCGGGACATCCCCGGGGTTGCTGCCGCAACAAGGTCATGCATTGCGGTGGTTCTATCCGGTGGCGTGGTAGCCTTCTTTCTTCGATCTTCGGAGATTTCCACGGTTCTTTACGTTATTCTAGGAGCTGGCCTCCTTTCTTCGGGTTCTGGTGAACCGGTGTCCTTGAAGTGTATGTGCTTGGCATTAGCGATTGTCTCGTCGCGGCTGGTCGCGGCTAGTTTTGTTAACATCTTACGGATACGGCGATTCTTATTCCTTCGTTGCGTGGGCGTGAGAGTAGCCCTCCGAACTTCTTGAATCTCTGCGGGCGCGGCGGCTGACAAGCCTGCCCTCCGTCGTAGCGACTACGGACTTCATTTTCTTGTCTTCTTCGGTGTTTGCTTTTCTTTTCTTGTTGTTGGATTGGTGGCTTGGGCCACCCACTTTCATCCTTGTACGTCCGGGCGGTTCTTCTCGGTTGATCGGGACCCGGTCACTTTCCTCGTCTTGTAGGCTGCGCGGTGTGAAATCCGAGTCAATCTCGATTATCGCTCCATCTTTCACCCTCTTTTCATCGAGTGCAAGGCTTACGCCATTCTTAAAGTTCAAGACCAACCGCCGTTCGACATTTCCCTGCGAAAAGACAAGGAAAAGGATCGGGGGTTGTACTAAGAACAAGAACATTAAGAAAATGTTTATTAAAGATACATTTTTTATTATTCTTATATTTTGAAATTTAACAGGAATGAAGTAGGATAAGATGAGGGAAGAGATTTTGATTTGAAAAAGAAAACAAGGAAAACTTAATTATCATGATTTTATTTATCTTAGCACATTCTATTATTATTTTTTTTTTTGGGTTCGGACCCAATCATAAGTAATTACTTCACCCGTGTTTCTTAGGGATGAAGAATTCATTCCTTCGAAACATCAGGTAGCGTAATATTTTTTCAAGTATCGTCCGTTGATCGGAAGCATATGTCGTTCTCCACGGCAATTCACTAGCTGGTAGGAACCTCCCGAGTATCTTGCTTCAACCACGAACGGTCCTTCCCGAGTGGGTTCAAATTTTCCTCCTATCTTGCGGTGTGCGAGAATAGGTCTCTTGAGAACGAGAACTAAGTCACCAACTTTGAAAGTTCTCGGGCGGACCGGTTTGTCATGGGCTTGAACCATTTTAGCTTGGTATAGTTCTAAATTACATTTGCGTTGCAAGTCTTTTCCCTTCCAAGCTTTCTAATTCTTCGAGTCGTAGTACGGCGTTTTCTTCGTCGTGATCTTGTTTGCAAGCTGCAATTACGAGTGAAGGAAGCTGAACCTCTAAAGGTAACACTTGCCTCGGACCCATACACCGGAGCGTAAGGTGTAGCTTGAGTAGGAGTTACGAAGGTTGTCCGGTAGGCCCATAAGGCTTCTAACAATTTCTCGTGCCAATTTCTCTTATTATCGTCCAAGGTTTTCTTTAAGATTTGAACGAGAGTTTTATTAAAAGCCTCGGCGAGGCCGTTTGCTCTTGGGTAGTAAATTGTTGAGTATCGCCGGTCGATTCCGTGTCTCTCGACAAAATTGTTGATTTGTGTGCTTCGAATGCGGCCCATTATACGAGATGATCTGCGCGGCACTCCGAAACGGTAGACAACTTGGTTCTTGAAAAAGCTGCAGCACGTGGTGTGCTTTCACTTCTCTAAGTGGGCGCTTCACGCACTTGGAAAAGTAATGCGTAGCCGCAAGAATGAAACGATGTCCTTTCGAAGATGGTGGTTCTATTGGACCCACTATATACGTGCCCCAACATTCAAATGGCCACGACGCGATTGTCGGGTGTAGCACATTTGGAGGTTGGTGTAGAACCACTCCGTGCACTTGGCATTGATGACGGCTCTTGGCGATTTTCATGCGGTCGGTCATCATCGAGGGCCGGTAGTACCCTAGTCTTTTAATTTTCATTTTCATCTTTGGACCGTGAGTGAGCGCCACGGAGTCCTGAATGCACCTCTTTAACAATTTCACGGGCCTCGGACCCGCTTAGGCACCTTAGCCACATTTGATCAAAAGACCTTACGTATAATGTGTTGTTTATTAATGCGTAGGACGAGTTCTTTTCTTGATCCGATGGGCCGGCGACCTATCGTCCGGTAGCTTTCCTGTTTGCGGGTAGTCCATCAATGGGCTGTCGCCAATCTTACTGTGTTTTACATCCTGCTTCGTAGTTGATTCTTTTTCTTTTGCTTGATTTGTGTATTGTGTCTATGTCGAGCTGTGATAGGACACGACGTCCGTGAGCTGACACTTCCAGCGATTCATCTTGCAAACGAGGCAAATTCTTTTGCGAGACGGGCTAAAGCATCTGCTAAAGCATTCTCTTTTCTAGGAATTTTGTAGATTGTCACATTTGGAATGCGTTCACAATGTTGTATGGCATCTTGGAAGTATTGTTCGAGTCTTGGCTTTAGAATTCATGTCTTGTCCAGCGATCTGTTGAATGATTAATTGTGAATCCCGTAGATGTTGATGTACAGTTATCCCCATTTGAATGGTTAATTCCAATCTCGTTATGAGGGCTTCGTATTCTGCTTCGTTGTTTGTACACGGTTCTGTCAAGTGGTAGGAGTATCTTAACATCCCCCGCTCCGGTGTTATAAAGATTAGCCCGATTCCTGCCTTACAGGGCACTATCACTTGCGATTCTTCGTCTTTGTGTGCTGAAGATGCTCCGTCGAAATATAATTCCCAACGTCGATCGTCAAGGTCTTCTAGGTTCATTATTTGTTCATCTGGCAGATCGTCATTGAGAGGAGATTCGGCGGCAAAGGGTGTCTTTGCGAGGAAGTACGCTAAGACTTGTCCCTTTACGGCACGCGGAGGCACGAAAGTTATATCGAATTGCAATAATATCATTGACCATCCGGCAAGTACGCCGGAAAGTGTTGGACGAGTCATCAAGTATTGCAATGGATTAAACTTCGAAATCAAGTTGACCTTATGAGAAAGCATGTAGTGCACGAGCTTTTGAGCGGCGAAGATCGGGGCCAAACAATGCTTTTCAATTGCGGGATACCTTACTTCCGTCGGAAGTAAACGACGGCTTAAGTAGTAAAGAGCATTTTCTTTACCCTCATCATTGACACAGGCTAACGGGGCTCGAGAGAGTCATCTAAAGCCGCGGTGTAAAGTATCGACGGTCTACACGAGGCCGGGGCTGCTAAGACGGGAGGTGTCATTAAATATTGTTTAATGTCTTCGAAGGCCTTACGGCATTTCTCTTCCCAAATAAATTTGGCGTCCTTTTTAACTAGTGCGAGAAAGGCTGACACCTACCGACGGGTTTGAGATAAAGCGTCGAAGATATGCCGGCTTCCCTTGAAAAGATCGTAGTTGTTTTAAGGTTTTGGGAGGCGGCATTTCTAAGATGGCTTTAATCTTCTCCGGGTCGATTTCAATTCCACGATGTCGGACAACGAATCCTAAGAATTTCCCGGAGGTGACGCCGAAGGCGCATTTTAAGGGATTCATCTTAAGGTTAAATTGTCTTAATCGTTCGAAAACAATTCTCGAATCATACGAGTGGTTTTCCTTTACTTTGCTTTTGATGACGACATCGTCCACGTAGCACTCGATTTGATTGTGGATGAGATCATCAAAAATTCTTGTCATTGCTCTTTGGTAGGTTGCTCTGCGTTCTTCGATCCGAATGGCATCCTTTGTGTAGCAAAATACTCCGATCGGCGTTCGAATGCTGTAAGCTTTTCATCTTACGGAGCCATTTTTATACTGGTTGTATCCGAAGATCCATCCATGAATGAGAATATTTCATGTGTCGAAGCAATATCGATCATCGATTCTGGAATCGGTAGAGGGAATTCATCTTTTGGACATGCCTTGTTTAAATCTCCGAAGTCCACACAAATTCGATCGACCATTCTTCTTTACGCGGCACCACATTGGCTAACCGAGTCGGGTATTGTTCTTCACGGACAAATTTAGCGTCTATTAGCTTTTTAACTTCGGCTATGACTTGTTGTTCGATTTCTAGACGCATTCTTCGGGACCTTGTCGGCTGGAACGAAGTAGGATCCACTCCTAGCTTATGGACTGCAACCTACGGAGCTAATCCCGGCATTTCATCGTAGCTCCAAGCAAAACAATCTTTAAATTCCATTAATAACTTGATTATTTCTTCGGAGTCTTCTTTATTGAGTAAGGAGCTAACAAAGGTAGGTCTAGGCTCTTTGCTAGTACCTAAGTTAACTTCCGTTAACTCATCTATTGTGGATTTAATTTCTTCTTCGAATTCTGGTGGAGCGTCTCCAATTTGTAAATCTTCGGGTTCTTCCGTAGTTTCCATGCGAGTTTTCATTGGACTTGCAAGTGACAACCAAGCAAAATTCAGTATCGTCAGTCGACCCTATCGTGCCGAATCCGAGTCCATACTTTGAATTGGGAGGACGGCCGGAGTTATTCCATAACTTTTCAAAATGTTGTGATTGGCCTTTTGTCCATTGTCGAGGTAAGAAACCACGTTGAATTAAATTTTGAACACGGGAGAGTACCACTCAAAAGGTAATTCCATTAATTCGATGAAGTGACATCTTCGAATTGTACATTATTTTCGGTTTTGGAGGAAGAAGCACCGCGGTAGAATTTGATCGGCTTTGCACCGTCACTACGTACCTCTTTGACCTCCATACCCTCGATCTTATTAGAATGGATCGGAGTTAGGGTCATAGTATGTACGTAGTGGTTAATCTTCTCGTACATTGATTTGTATTCTTCGTTCTTTTCATCTTCGAGGAGATCTTGTATTGCGGCTTCTTTCGACTTATTGTTGCTTGCTTCTTGCTTGATTTCTTTTTCTTCTTCGGAACTATCATCCCAATCAACATTGATGGTTGGTTTCCTCAGTCCGATTGTCCTAGCGTCTCTACCACGACCTCGTCCCGGCCTCGACCTCGGATGCGAGTTGTGGAGAAACCTTCACCATCTCGCCGGAAGGGAGTGGTGAGTGACTGTTGGACTAGAACTTCAGGTTCTTCGTTGTCACGAACTTTCTTTGCTTCATTTGTTACGGTATCTCTGGAGAAGATTGTTTTCTTCGGTGGTGCATAATAAGGCTGCATCTTCATGGATTCCAATCTCATGTACGGAGAATGGTTGTAAGTCGCCTTTGATGCACTTGTTCCCCTCCATCGTAATATTTGATGCATCGATGCGGAGATGATGGTACCATCCTGTTTTCATGTATCCATGGTCGGCCCGATAGAGCGTTGAACGACGTTTCGAATCGATTATATGAAATTTTGCGGTTGTCTTTGCTAAGTCACCGGTTTTCATCGATAGCGTTATTGACCCGAGGGCTCTTTCTCCTTTACGGTTGAATCCTCTTAATAACATTTTGTCGGCCTCGAGCTCACGAGCATCAATTTCCAAGTATGCTAGTGTTCGAAGACTCATTATATTGATTGATGCTCCTGGATCCACCAATACTGCGGAGAGCGTAAACTTCCCGATTGTAGCTCGAAATGTACAACGGTCGGTTGTGATCTCGCATCCCAAGTAGTAGGTCATTGTCCGTGAAGGTAACACCTCGCTGTTCCTTTAACGAGCAAACCTCATCTAAGGAATCTCCGGCCATTTGAGCTAAGCAAATTTCCGGATCAAGTAAGGCCTTGATCGTAGCTTCCCTCATCTCCTTTGATAAGATGAGAGCATCGTAAATGCTCAGTTTGGCCGGTAGTTTCCTAAGATGGGCTAGCACGTTGTAGTCCACTTTGTTTCCATGCGTCTCGGCTTCTTCTCGAACGGGTATGTCTTCCGCTGGGGTTGGCTCTTCTTGAACAACCACCGCTTTCCTTTGTCTTTTGGACCCATTCTTGGAGGTAGAACTTTTCCACTTCTTAGGTTGACTTCGTAATTTCTTCGAATCTAGTGTTGAGTTTGTCGGTGTCTCCTCACGAATCGGAATGACTGGCTCTTCTGGATTATCTTCCAAATCTGAAGGCTCTAACTCTATCGTAACTGGAGCTCCTCGAAACTCACAGATAGATCCGTTGCTTGTTGAACTCTCGTAGCCTCCTTGATGGATGCCTTCTTCGTCATTTTGATCGTCGAGATCTTGTATGATTTGAGAATTGTTGTTGGTATCGAAATCGACGCCCGGATTGTCGCTAGTTACGTAATCATTAGAAACAGTCAAAACGTAGCCAACGCCATCACCCTTATCATTATATGATCCCACCGAAGTGAGCGGATAATCATACAAAATCGAGAGGTTCGAGGATTTCTCCCCGAATCGGAAACAACTATCCTAGGATAAGCAGCCCCTAGTCTAGCCTTAGGAATCTCGGTCCCCTCTTCTTCATCAATTTTCTTCTTCTCTTCGATTGTCTCCTGTCGAGGTGGTTCTTCTATCGCAAGTGATAGTACCGGCTTAACGGGTCTCGAACTACGAATTGAAGCTCGCACCGAAGCGGTTCGGATGTTATCTAAAATCTTCTTCGAAGACCTTGTCCGAGGCGGTAGTCCATCCATCGTTGGTTGCATAGGGGTCTATCGGAATGACGGGATCGGTTGAGATAACATTGACGGAACCTCCTTTCTGGGGTTCCTTCATGTACTCCTTCGGGATTGTTATATTTCCTTTCCGAAGGTTGTCGTTGAGCCAACTTTTGAAGGTAATGCGATCTTCTATCTTGTGCCCGAAGCATCCGATGGTAGGGGCAAAAGTTGGGATCACCTTTCTTGTTGACTTCTTCGGTCTTTTGGGATACGGCAGTGGAAATGCTGGAGTTTTCATTAGGCTGCGGAACATCTTCGGTACCGCTTCATTTTTGAACGGATATTCTCTGCTCGAAGCTCCCTCGATGTACGTTGCGGACGAAACGGTTGTTCATACTTGCGGAGACGATCGATAGTCTGGACCGGGGTTCTTGGTAATTTTGTTGTGGTTCTTTGCGGCCGTTACGGTGGTATTTGCATCGGTTGTTTGCCTTTGTCAAGCTGCTGCAACGATCCCGGATTTCTTCTCGAAGTTCTTCACCGGCTTCGCTTGTCCGTCTTGTCGGCAAAACTTAATTGCTTCGCCTCTTCTTGCAAGCTTTCGGCCTTGCTTAACAACTTCTCAAAAGTCTTAATAGTGAATCCCTTGAGGAGAAGTGCTTATCGGGCCGTGAATGCTTTTAAGCAAGATGCAGGCTGCATGTTGTTCTTGCAGTTGTGGTTCACACTTCATGCTTAAATTTCTCCATCGAAGTATGTAATCCACTAGAGTTTCATTCGGCCTTTGTTTCTCTACCACTAAATCACCTATAGTGATGTGGTGCTGAGCTCCGGCAAATCGCTTAATGAAGAGACTCTCTAGCTCTGAGAATGTCTTCACAGAACCGTTGGGTAATTCGACATACCAGTCGAAGGCGATTCTCGACGGAGCGCTAACGAGCTCGTCGGAAGAGTAGCGCATCGCTCCCGCCGGCATTGCAACAAGCGGCTCGAAGGTGTGCAACATGCTCGTCGGGGGTTCCCGGTTCCGTCGAAGGTCTTAAACAGAGGTGGTACGAAGCCTTTCGGGTATTGGACGGCGTCGAATTCTTACGGGTAAGGTCTGCCCGTCCGAATGGATGTCCCGTTCTTCGATTGTGCTAAGGCTTCTCGCACTGCTTGCTCTACCAAGTTCTTGATATCCTTTTCGGGGATCATACTTTGTCTTGTATCCTTTTCGGTTGGTCATCCCCATTGACGGATGTAATCTCCTTTCCTCCGTCTACGATGTGAATGACTTACGAGGGTGTCTCTCTATGTGGTTGTACTTGACTGCGGAGAGTGGCCGAGCTATGGCCATCTCTTCCATCCTCTTCGCCATTTGAGCGATCGTGTCGTCCTTTTCCTGAAGGCGTCTCTTCATCGGTTACGGCTCCTCTCTTTCTGCAGTTGCGGGAGCACCTTGAGAAGCGATGAAGCTCGTGTCTCGACCATGTTGATTTCTGCATATTCATTGTCCATGAATTCCGATGAGTCGATCTCATCTCCGAACTTTTCTTCTCTTTCTTTTGCCAACCGTCGGATGTCGGTTCTCGAATTTTCCATGGCATCTTCTAGTGGAGCTTTACGTGTATCTTTGTGGTTGTCATGCGATGGTTGTCGGGTCCTTTTTTCACGAGTCCCCTTCATCGCGGTAGCACTTTCTTCGGATTCCGGCCTCCTGGCGAGACTTTCTCTCTCGGGCTGCTTGTTTCGATCTCAAGCGCCCGTAGTGGGACGCCACACCATCCTTCTAGCGACGGAAGGTCTATGACCGGATGGTGCTATCGGCCAAATGCTTTGGAAGGTGGTATCCTCCCTAATCTGTAATCCGATACTACGACGGGCGGGCTAGCCTTCATTCTCTTGCTTGGCTTTTCTATCATGACGGCGGGTTCTACTCGGGGCCCAAGACGGGATTTGAGCCGGCACCCGTCCTATCCTTCGTAGAATTTCCGACGCGGGGCGGTTTTCCTTCTTTGCTTAGCTTTTCTACCAAAGTTTGCGGTCGAGCGAAACGGCGTAGTTCTAGTTCTTTTCTTGCGGCTATTGTTGTAGTATGCGGGCTGTGGTAATGTGGCAGCAATCTTGCGAACATTCTCTTCATCCTCTGCGGCGGAGAGGGGATGGAACCTGCTTCCTCCCAAAAGTGGTATGTAGTCAGGCAGTGGTGTATATTACGGTAGCGGTGTATATTCGGCAACTGCGGAATTTCCTCCGGGAAGGCAATCTCGGCGGCTCACGGCTTCCACTGGCGATCCTTCTATTTCTATTCCTTCTTTGGGTCTTTGTCGGCGACGGAATCTTCGAGCCTGGACCCGATTTCGAAGACGGAAGGTCTTACGGGAAGATCCGTACCCTCCACGGTAACGGGTTTATCATAGTTACGGATTTCTTTCCCCTTTGATTTGGCGAAGTCGGGGTAGGTGCAGAAACAACTAGACCGATGGGGGTAGTAAGAACGGTCCTCTGCGGACGGCGGTACTCCTCCTAGTCGGGACCCTTTGCGGGGAGGAAACTCTTGGGTCGACCTAAGGTTGAACTCGAGCGGTGGTTCCTCGGCTTCGGATACCTTGTTCGTCGGTGCAAAGAGGGAGACGTCGGTGACCTTGACGTTCGTGTTTTCGAATCCTCGTCCAAATCGGATGACCCCATTGTCGGGCGGCTCATCCTTATAGACGGCGAAGTCCGGTCCGTTGGTGAAGGAGAAAATCGGTTTCGGGGCTTCCATTTCTGCAAGGTAGACTCGGTTGTCGGTCCCGAGTTATGCTTCTTTTCTTCGGGACGAAAAGAAAGGAATTAAAAGAGTCCGAACTTATTCTTTGTTCATGTATTTATAAAAAAGAATCATTTGTTAAAAGAATCACTTATTAGAGGGTTTGTTTATTTAGAACGGAATGTTCAAAGGTGTAGAGAAGGTAAGGAATCCGATTCAGAAAGGAAAAGAAAGTCTTAAGCAAGACTTCCCGACTCGAAGGATCACTCCTAAACTAACACTTATCGGGGGTCCACCCCACCTCAGAAATGAGGTAAAAGGATCTCGGAACCTCTCTGTTTAGGGGTGTCTAAACAGTGGCTCCTAAATCCGAGAGAATGTTGGCTATACTTGTTCAAGATAGAAATGAACATAGTATTCCAACGGAAAGAAGGGTAGTTTGATCCATTAGGGACATGGATACACTACCGATTTTTGAAAGCAAAATTATTTGATTATAATGGAGAGAGGAATACTCCCCAGCGGAGTCGCCAGAAGTTGTCGGCATTATTTTTTAGGTTGTGTTGTATTTTAAAAGGGGGTCGCCTAACAGAAGTTGTCGGCGAATTTAAATTTTAAATTTGATTTAAATATATATATAATTTAGAAAGTAGTATTTGACTTTGAAAATAATTTTAAATTTGAAAGTTTTAAGATATGAGATTAAACCGATCTCACATCCCAAATAGTTTATATAAATGAGCACCGCACCACAAACCGTGTATCTATCCCTAAGGATAGACACCTCTGCTTGAGGGTGGGGCTCGATCAAATAAACTAGAAGTTTTGTGACATCCGTTTGGTACGCGAACCAATTTTATAAGCCGACAAATTCCACTGCTTAATATGAAAGTATTAAACGGGGTTTATATTACACAGGTTCTTTAAAATTCCTCTATAAGGGCAAGCCCCTATAGTTAATTACATCTTAAGTGACGGGAATCACCTAAGAAAACTCTCGATAATAACCAATAATTCGCTCTCAAGAATTTGAAAGTTTAAGGTTTTCGAAGATTGAATTTTGGAATTTCGATAGGGAATGGATCAAATTTGGAACATTTTTGTTTTGTGAATCCGAAGGAAGAAAGGTAGGAGAAATCAACTGATTCGAAGTGAACTTCGGTAATTTCCCGACTATCCTATTGTTTGGCTTGAATTTAGGAAAGTCCTAATGTTTATTTAGTATTTCAATCTTGCCAATTTTAATTAATTAGGGCTTATATTTGTATGATAAAATCAAACAAATAGCACTAGAAGATGTGAGGGTTTATTGTCGTATCGGACGACTACCTCGGAATCCTAAGACCGGTTAGGGCTTAATTTGCAATGCAAATGCACTAACGAAGAGGTTGAGGATTTATGTTGCATTAGGCAAGCTACCTCGAAGTCCTATGGCTTTGTTGTTTAATTCTAAGAAGGTTTTGTTGAAGTAGGTTCAAGTTTTGTTGACGACGATGGCCGTCGTTGCCCACCATGCTCCAAGCTCCTTGTTGTTGCGAGAGGTTTAGTTTTAGAAATCATAAATCGGGAGATGAGAAAAGTGTTTTGGTTTAGAGAAGTCTTAATTTCCGAGTGTTTTGTATTTTGATTAAAACAAATCTTAAAGTTGATTATAACGACACCGGTTAAGATCCCACGGTTCCATCCTTCCGGCATCATTATTTTTATCGGATTCACTTAGTCCAGGATGAATTTGCTAAACTCAGTTGAATGAGTTCCACACTTTCATTTAGACCGTGGGAAATCCCGTTAGCAACACGTAGGTTACATCATCCGAGGTATTCCCGATCATCCAACGGGACGTTTTAATTTAGTTGCAATTGTAGTTTTGTGTTACGTTTGTGATTAAATTTTGAGTTGTTTTATATTTTGAAATGTTGTGGCGGTGAATTTTATCTTGCAATGACTTTTAACTTAGTTTTGGTTTCGGTTTTAGGGACTATCCTAAAGGTGTGGGTTTTCATGCAACGGTTGTTTTATCATGCAAGAAAAGTAAAGTGCATGCTGCAATAAAGTAAATTGCGGGGAAGAAAATTGCAAGAAAGTAAATTGCAATAAAATAAAAGCGTACACGGAGGGTCTTCCCGTCATCCCAAGCTACACTTAAAACATAATTAGAATGTTTAAGCAAGTTCCTAGGTAAAGCTAAGGGAAAGGTTATAGTTTTCTACCAAATTCCTAATCCTATAGCTAGTCATCTCCTATGACGTCTAGGTTCTTTGTGTTTTTGTTTGAGGACGATTTTCTTCATCAAAGAACAATTAAGTCCATTTGTTCTTATAAATATCCTATCATATTGAGGAAGTGCTTAAGAAGAATCTTAAACATCTTTTCAATATTTCTAGGATTGTTTTAAGTCCAAATGAATTTAATTATATAAATGAATCAATCGTCAGAGGTTTTCAAGTTTTGTTAACTTGCCCAGTGAATTAAGACATTTGAATATCTTATGAGTGAAGTAGCACTTCATTTAATGTTTCATTTAGGAGTTATAATAATCAAAGCTTTCCAGGGTAAATTAGTATTTAAATGATTTGATTTAAGTTAAAAAGTTGCTTTATATTTAATTTCTTTTATGTCTTAGGTGACGTTATATTTAATTCAATTTAATTTAATTGAGTTTTAATTTAACTTAATTTAATTTAATTTGATTTGATGTTTAATTAATTTGATTTGATTTAATTTAATTTAATTATTTAATTTAATTTAATTTAATTTAATTGTTTAATTTAATTTAATTTAATTATTTAATTTAATTTAATTTAATTTAATTTAATTTAATTTAATTGTTTAATTTAATTTAATTTAATTATTTAATTTAATTTTTATTTAATTTAATTTATAATTTTAATTGAGATTTTAAAAGAGTTTAATGATTTAATTAAGTCTTTTAATATTTTAAATTTGAGTTATCATTTTAATTAAGAGTTAAATGTTAATGATATAATTAGTTTAGGGATTTTTTAAATTAAAGAATAAATCTCTTCCTAATAAATATCCCTTATTTTAATAATTCAAATTTATTATTCTTCCAAATTTAATCTATTATTTAATTAAAGTTTAATTATTTTAAAATTTGTTTAATGAGTTTCTACCCTTTAATTATTTAAATTTCAATCATCCAAATCAGATTAAGATCAAATGTTTTACTTGTTGATTTTTTATTAAACCTAAAGTTTTAATTAAGGGTTGAAAGTTTAATTACCATTTTACCCCTTAAGCTTAATAATTTCATAACTCACTAAATTGAACTTAAATGAACTTGAAATTTTTATGTGACTTCACTCATATGTCAATAAAGACATGAGAGGAGAAAATGTGGGATTTGTTCCTAAGTGATTAAAATTACCCTAGGGCTTTAAAATTCAATATCTCACTAAATAGACCTAGGAAAAATGTGGGATTTGTTCCTAAGTGATTAAAATTCAAAATGTGACATTTTGGTGAATTTTATTATTTTTGTGATTTTTATTATTTTTTTATTTTTTAATTATTAAAAATATTAAAATATTATTAAAAATCAACTTTTTTAGAAAATTGAAATTTTAATTTTCTTAGGTTCCCCTGATATCAGAGAGGCTCCAAAACCAATTTGGTGAATTTTTGAAAAGTATTTTAAAAGTTATGAATTTTTAAAGCTTAAAATGGCTAAGTGACTTAATCAACCCAATTAGTGGGGCTAACCAAGTCCAATTGACCTCAAATTTTTATGGTGGGTTCCTCTGATCCTAAAGGTCAGTGGAGAATTGATTTCAAGTCAATTTGATTCCTGGTTAATTCTAATTAATTAAAGACCTATTTTGGGTGTTTAAGCCAATTAGGGTTGTTTTAAATGAACTAAGTCAAAACCTATTTTTCCTAGGGTTCTCTGGTCATAAGAAACATCACCAAATTTTCCTAGAATTTATTTCACAACATGCTATTTACTGGAATTAAAATACTCAAAACAGTGACCTGAACTTGAAAAATCAAGAACTCTTCATAGGGATGGCCTCTGACTTTGGAAAATTCAGGGAATGTTCCCAAATTCAGAGGCTTCAAAGCCCTATGGTCTCATGCCATGGTGAATTGTATGCATGCATGGAGAATTAAAACAATGCAGAGAGTAAATAAATTATAAAAAATAAAATATTTGATGAAATTAAGTGATTTCTTTTCCACATTATTCTCCTCTCTTCACCGAGCAAGAGGGTATTTTTATTTTATTTTTCTGATTTTTCTAGACGAGAGATATGAATTTTTGAAGTTTAGGGAATTAAATAAATTAGAAAATCCCTAATTTTCTACTTATCCGAGTCGGCGCCGGCGCATCCTCGGCGACTCCGAAAGGCCACGCGGCGCGCTCCCATTCGACGCCGCCACACGAGTCGGCAGCCCGGGCCCCGCGGTTCTCGTACCGTCTCTCGGTCCGACGCGATCCCGGCCGTCCGTGCGCGCGTGTATTGAATGGACGGCATCCGTTCATCGTCCCCAAGTGTTCTCACCCAAGAGCCGTCCACACTAAATCCCTAAGATCTCACTCGATTCTCAATGGATTTTTACGTTCTTATACTCTATGGATTCGTCTTGAAGAGACGAACACATCTATACGGTTAACATGCATTGAAATTAAAGCATTTGAAATGGAGAATCTCCGAAGCTCGGGATGAAGAGTTAGCTCATACCTTGGCTCGGAGAAGTGTGGCTTCAATGCGAGAGTTGTTGCACCTTCGATTGGGTCCCGGCAAGCTCCGAGATGAAGTCTCCCGGTCCGGTGAATTGTCCGGATATGATTTCGACCAAGCCCGATCACAAAGCTTGGAGGATGGAGCAAGTCTGGGTGGCTCTGGAGATGGGGCTTTTGATGGTGGACACCTTCTCTTGGTCCGAGTGAAGGTGTAGAGCCAATCAATTTGGGAATTGGCTCACTGTGGAGAAGTGTCCTGGTTTTGGGTGGAATTTCAACTCTGAAATTGAGCTTACAGAGGAGAAATGGCAGGGGGATTTCACTGGGGATCAAGTGCTCTAAGGATGGAGAAGGGTCTGGAACAATTTTGGCAGAGTTTTGGCAAGGTTTGTGCTTCTTCTTTTTTTTCATGGTGTTGACCTCATTTTTGATGAGGTCTTCCTTTCTTCTTTTTAGTGCTTAGGATCTAGCCTTAGGCTTTTCCTTTGACTATCTTAGAGGACTAGAATTGGGACCCTCCTTTTAGAAATTCAAACCACTTCTAAACTCCCTGCAAACTCCACAAACTTGACTATAGACCCCTAATCACCTAGAGGGTTGAAATCAAATATGGAAGTTTAAAGGATGAGTTCCTATAGGACTCTTTGGCCTTAGGACTACCCTGGGTGGCCTGGTCTGGTGAAGGGGCTGACTTACACACACATTACACTTATACACTACACTTACACACTACATTTCCACACACCTCCTAAAACCACACCCATACCCAACTTGACCTCCCGACTCATGTAGGTGATTCACATGGATGGTCCTTAACCCCTAAGCCCTCGCTAAGAGGGTTAGGAACAACATAGTGAATGCCTCAAATGAGTCCTTTCATGGCTCATATGGGCTTGAAATGGCTTCATGGCTCAACCAAAATGATTTCTTTCCACCTAGATTCACCCAATCTTCAATTTCCCAAATTTTCAATTTTTGACCCCGGGACCCTACACCCGCTTAACCTACCCAAAACCTCGAAATTACCCAAATTTTTGCAAAATTTCCAAATTACCCAAAATTTTCCAAAATCAATCTCAAACATCTCCACATCACTCAAATTGATCATCCATACCCAAAAATACCAAAGATTCCAAAATACCTCTCAATACCCTCCAAATACCCAAAATACCCTTCTTGGCCTAAAAATCCAAAAATTTAGAAAATTCCCAAAAAATTCCAGAAAAATCCTAAATATTCCCAATTTCATTTTGTCCAACTACACCATGGGCCAATTTTGTCAATTTACCCTACTTTTGTCAAAACCCCCAAATTGACCCATTTTAACCCTAAGTGAACCCAATGTCAAACCAAACCTACCCAATTGACCCCAATTTTGGTCCAATTCAATTCTAAACTTCAATTCAACATTCCCAATACCAATTTAGACCAAATCCAAGTCCAATTTGATTGACATTTGGATCCAATCTCACTTTTGGCCTTAAAACCCAAATTTGGACCCATGACCCAAACTTAACCCAAACTCACCCAATTCAACTCCAATTAACCTCAAATCTTTTCTAAATCTTCCTTAACATTCCCACAAACAAAACCCTAACATGATTTGCCCAAAATTTGAACCCAAACCCCACTAAAATTCAACCCAAAATCAAAAAGCCCAATTTTGATCTAAACCCAAACCTAACCCAAATAGGCCCAAACCTCAAAATCAAAACCCAACCAAAGCTGAAACCTCTTTGAAACACTCCCATAAACATTTCTCAACATTTATTTTACATCAATTTCAACCCTATCCCAACATTGGCCCAAGTTAGCCCAATTTGACCTACATTGGCCCATTTACCAAATAAACCCAAATTCAACCCAATTCAAACCCAAACCACCTTAAATCTATTTCAAATTATCCATGAAACATCCCTAAACCAAAACCAACAACTATTTGGCCCAAACTTCTACAAAAATTTCCATCCATGAACACATCCTTAAACTTAAAAGCCCACTTCCCTTAAACCTTCTTAAAAGCCCATCTTCATTAAATTTTAAAAAAGCCCAAACCATCCTAAAGCCCACATGACATTTCCCCTCATCATACTTTCAATTAAAATCATCCCTAAGTCCTAAATTCATCATCAAATAATTCTAAATCAAGCCTCATGCCAAATCACCCCTAAATACCAAAATTTTCCTTAAATCCATTTCCATGAAATTGACTTCACTTTTCCCAAGCCAAATGGAGCCATGGAGCCATGCACAAGCCATATGCAAGCCATGAGAGCCTCTTTACATGTCACCATGCCATTTTGGGCAAAAGGAGGAGGCTCTTTCCTTAATTCCTAAAGGTGATTAACCACTTCCATGATTCCACTAAACCATGCTTAAGCCTAATTGTGCTTGGATGGTGACTTGACCCTACTGATTATGCCGAGCCAAATCACTTTTCCCTCAGCCAAAACCAGGCCTTGGGTGGTGCACCTAGCCCAAATGGGTGGGTTGACCCATTTAGGTTCAAATTTAGCCATGCCCCCATTCCACTTTGAATCAAAGCCTTTACACATGGCATTTGCCAATTGCCTACACTAAACCCCAGCCCCGACCCACCCGACCAAGATGGTGACCATTGCTCGGCCGGCCGGCCACCAGGCCTCCGGAAAACACCATGGCCGAGAGCTCACATGTGAGCCAACATTGAAATTCTCACTTGCCGAGCCGCCCCATCCCTGCGTGGCTACCATTGCCGATCTTCTCCTCACCGCGAGCAGTCGATCCCAAGCCCTAACTCCCCCTGAGAGGCCTTCCACCCTCTCCTATTTAAACTCCACCCCTCTCGGCCATGAGAGAAGAGAAGCACAAACCTTGCCAAAACTCTGCCAAAATTGTTCCAGACCCTTCTCCATCTTTAGAGCACTTGATCCCCAAGTGAAATCCCCTCGCCATTTCTCCTCTGTAAGCTCAATTTCAGAGTTGAAATTCCACCCAAAACCAGGACACTTCTCCACAGTGAGCCAATTCTCAAATTGATTGGCTCTACACCTTCACCAGACCAAGGGAAGGTGTCCACCATCAAAAGCCCCATCTCCAGGCCACCCAGTTGCTCCAGACCTCCAAGCTTTGTGATCGGGCTTGGTCGAAATCATATCCGGACAATTCACTGGACCAGGAGACTTCATCCGGAGCTTGCTAGGACCCAATCGAAGGTGCAACAACTCTCGGATTGAAGCCACACTTCTCTGAGCCAAGGTATGAGCTAACTCTTCATCCCGAGCTTCTGAAGATTCTCTATTTCAAATGCCTTAGTTTCAATGCATGTTAGCCGTATAGATGTGTTCGTCTCTTCGAGACGAATCCATAGAGTATAAGAACGCAAAAATCCATTGAGAATCGAGTGAGATCTTAGGGATTTAGTGTGGACGGCTCTCGGGTGAGAACACTTGGGGACGATGAACGGATGCCGTCCATTCAATACACGCGCGGACGAACGGCTCAGATGGCGTCGGACCAGGAAACGGTGCGAGAACCGCGGGGCCCGGGCTGCTGACTCAGATGGCGGCGCCCAATCACAGCGCGACACGTACCCCTTCGGAGCTGGCCGATGTTTCGCTGGCGCCGCGTGGATAAATAGATAAATAGGGTATTTTCTGATTTATTTAATTCCCTAAACTTCAAAAATCCATATCTTTGTGTAGAAAAATCACAAAAATAAAATAAAAATACCCTCTTGCTCAGTGAACAGAGGAGAATAATGTGGAAAAGAAATCACTTAATTTCATCAAATATTTTATTTTTTATGATTTATTTACTCTCTGCATTGTTTTAATTCTCCATGCATGCATACAATTCACCATGGCATGAGACCATAGGGCTTTTGAAGCCTCCGAATTTGGGAACATTCCCTGAATTTTCCAAAGTCAGAGGCCATCCCTATGAGGAGTTCTTGATTTTTCAAGTTCAGGTCACTGTTTTGAGTGTTTTAATTCCAGTAAATAGCATGTTGTGAAATAAATTTTAGGAAAATTTGGTGATGTTCCTTATGACCAGAGAACCCAAGGAAAAATAGGTTTTGACTTAGTTCATTTAAAACAACCCTAATTGGCTTAAACACCCAAAATAGGTCTTTAATTAATTAGAGTTAACCAGGTATCAAATTGACTTGAAATCAATTCTCCACTGACCTTTAGGATCAGAGGAATCCACCATAAAAATTTGAAGTCAATTGGACTTGGTTAGCCCCACTAATTGGGTTGATTAATTCACTTAGCCATTTTAAACTTTAAAAATTCATAACTTTTAAAATACTTTTCAAAAATTCACCAAATTGGTTTTGGAGCCTTTCTGATATCAGGGGAATCTAAGAAAATTAAAATTTCAATTTTCTAAAAAAGTTGATTTTTAATAATATTTTAATATTTTTAATAATTAAAAAATAATAAAAATCACAAAAATAATAAAATTCACCAAAATGTCACATTTTGAATTTTAATCACTTAGGAGCAAATCCCACATTTTTCCTAGGTCTATTTAGTGAGATATTGAATTTTAAAGCCCTAAGGTAATTTTAAAAATTAAAAAAATGTATTTCTAGCATTTTCACTAAAATAATTATAATAAATCATAAAAAAATCAGAAAAGTGCAAAATTTGTTTCTCTGGTTTTCTTGATATCAGAGAGATTTTTGAAAAATATAAAATCCATTTTTCAACATTTATTTTATTTTTAAATTAATTAACACTCCAAAACTCAAAATAATTATAATAAAAATAATATAATTCAAAAAATCACCAAAATTGGTCCAAGTGCTTCTCTGGTCATTAGGAATGTCCCCTAATTTTCTTAAGGACAGAAACTTTCTTTTGGTCATGTTATCAAATTTTCCTTGAAAATCTCTATTTTCCACCAAAAATAATTATATAAATAAATTAAATACAGAAAAATCACATTTTCTCCTCTCATGTCTTTATTGACATATGAGTGAAGTTACATAAAAATTTCAAATTCATTTAAGTTTAATTTAGTGAGTTATGAAATTATTAAGCTTAAAGGGTAAAATGGTAATTAAACTTTCAACCCTTAATTAAAACTTTAGGTTTAATAAAAATTAACAAGTAAAATATTTGATCTTAATCTGATTTGGATGATTGAAATTTAAATAATTAAAGGGTAGAAACCCATTAAATAATTTTAAAATGATTAAACCTTAATTAAATAATGGATTAAATTTGGAAGAATAATAAAATTGGAATTATTAAAATAGGGATATTTATTAGGAAGAGATTTATTCTTTAATTTAAAAATCCCTAAACTAATTATATCATTAATACTCATTTTTTTAATTAAAATGATAACTCAAATTTAAAATATTAAAAGACTTAATTAAATTATTAAACTCTTTTGAAATTTCAATTAAAATTAAAAATAAAGTAAATTAAAGATAAATTAAATTAAAATTAAATTAAATTTAATAATTAAATTAAATTAAACAATCAAATTAAATTAAATTAAATTAAATTAAAATTAAATTAAATTAAATTAAACAATTAAATTAAATTAAATTAAATAATTAAAATTAAATTAAATTAAATTAAACAATTAAATTAAATTAAATTAAATAATTAAAATTAAATTAAATTAAATTAAACAATTAAATTAAATTAAATTAAATTAAATAATTAAATTAAATTAAATCAAATCAAATTAATTAAACACCAAATCAAATTAAATTGAACTATGTTAAACTAAATTAAAACTCAATTAAATTAAGTTAAATTAAATATAACATCACCTAAGACATAAAGAATTCAAAATAAATGTAAAGCAACTTGAACACTATTCCAAATTTAAACCCTTTAACTTAAATCAAATCATTTGAATACTAATTTACCCTTGAAAGCTTTGATTATTATAACTCCTAAATGAAACATTAAATGAAGTGCTACTTCACTCATAGGATATTCAAATGTCCTAGTTCACTGAGCAAGTTAACAAGACTTGAAATTCTTGGATGATTAATTCATTTGTATAATTAAATTCATTTGGACTTAAAACAATCCTAGAAATATTGAAAAGATGTTTAAGATTCTTCTTAAACACTTCCTCAATATGATAGGATATTTATAAGAACAATTGGACTTAATTGTTCTTTGATGAAGAAAATCGTCCTCAAACAAAAACATAAAGAACCTAGACGTCATAGGAGATGACTAGCTATAGGATTAGGAATTTGGTAGAAAACCATAACCTTTCCCTTAGCTTTACCTAGGAACTTGCTTAAATATTCTAATTGTGTTTTAAGTGTAGCTTGGGATGACGGGAAGACCCTCCAGGTACGCTTTTATATTTTATTGCAATCTACTTTCTTGCAATTTACTTTCTTGCAATTTACTTTCTTGCAAATGTACTTTATTTTTCTTGCATGATAAAACAACAGTTGCATGAAAACCCACACCTTTAGGATAGTCCCTAAAACTGAAACCAAAACTAAGTTAAAAGTCACTGCAAGATAAAATTCACCGCCACAACATTTCAAAATATAAAACAACTCAAAATTTAATCACAAACAGTAACACAAAACTACAATTGCAACTAAACTAAAACGTCCCGTTGGATGATCGGGAATACCTCGGATGATGTAACCTACGTGTTGCTAACGGGATTTCCACGGTCTAAATGAAAGTGTGGAACTCATTCAGTTGAGTTTAGCAAATTCATCTGGACTAAGTGAATCCAATAAAAATAATGATGCCGGAAGGATGGAAACGTGGGATCTTAACCGGTGTCGTTATAATCAACTTTAAGATTTGTTTTAATTAAAACGTAAAAAACACTTGGAAAATTAAGACTTCTCTAAACCAAAACACTTTTCTCATCCCCTGATTTATGATTTCTAAAACTAAACCTCTGCAACAACAAGGAACTTGGAGCATGGTGGGCAGCACGGCCATCGTCGTCAGCAAAACTTGAACCTACTTCAGCAAAACCTTCTTAGAATTAAACAACAAAGCCATAGGACTTCGAGGTAGCTTGCCTAGTGCAACATAAATCCTCAACCTTTTCGTTAGGCACTTGCATAATCATTTTATGCAAATTAAGCCCTAACCGGTCTTAGGATTCCGAGGTAGTCGTCCGATACGACATAAACCCTCAGATCTTCTAGGCTATTTGTTTGATTTTATCATACAAATATAAGCCCTAATTAATTAAAATTGGCAAAATCAAAACATTTAAACAAATATTAGGACTTTCCTAAACTCAAGCCAAATGATAGGATAGTCGGGAAGTTACCGAAGTTCACTTCGAATCTGTGATTTCTTCTACTTTTCTTCCTTTGGATTCACAAAACGAAATGTTCCGAATTTGATCCATTCCCTATTGAAATTCCAAAATTCAATCCCTTGAAAACTTAAACTTTGAAATTCTTGAAAGCAGAATTATTGATTATTATCGAGAGTTTTCTTAGGTGATTCCCGTCACTTAAGATGTAATTAACTATAGGGGCTTGCCCTTATAGAGAATTTTAAAGAATCCGAGTAATATAAACCTCGTTTCGATACTTTCATATTAAGCAGGGGAATTTGTCGGCTTATAAAATTGGTTCGCGGACCAAACGGATGTCACAAAACTTCTAGTTTATTTGATCGAGCCCCACCATCAAGCAAGTGTGTCTATCCTTAGGGATAGATACACGGTCTGTGGTGCGGTGCTCGTTTATATAAACTATTTGGGATGCGAGATCAGCTTTAATCTCATATCTTAAAACTTTCAAATTTAAAAATTATTTTCAAAGCCAAATACTACTTTCTAAATTATATATATATATTTAAATCAAATTTAAAATTTAAATTCGCCGACAATTTCTGTTAGGCGACCCCTTTTTAAAATACAACACAAACCTAAAAATAAGCCGCACACATGGCCGAGAGGGGTGGAGTTTAAATAGAGTTGGCTGGGGGGCCTCCCAGGGGAGTTAGGGCTTGGGATCAGCTGCTCTGGTGAGGAGAAGATCAGCCATGGTAGCCACTGGGGATGGGGCAGCTCAGCAAGTGAGAATTTCAATGTTGGCTCACATGTGAGCTCTCGGCCATGGTGTTTTCCGGCGGCCTGGTGGCCGGCCGGCCAGGCAATGGTCACCATCTTGGTCAGGTGGGTCAAGGCTGGGGTTTAGTGTAGGCAATTGGCAAATGCCATGTGTAAAGTGGTTGAATCAAAGTAGAAAGGGAAGGGGCCATTTTAGCTTATTTTGGTCAACCCATACAAATGGGTTGGGTGCACCTCCCAAGACCTGGTTTTGGGCTGAGGAGGTCAGGTGGGTCAACCTCCCATGTGTGGTGGAGTCTCCATCAAGGATTAGGTGGCAAAGCATGGTTTAGAGTGTGACATGCTTAAGGTAAAAAAGGCTTAAGGGAGGCTTAAGAAAGATCCCCTCTTCTTGCCATAAATGGACTAATGACAAGTCAAAGCCCTCATGGCTTCATGTGGCTTGAGAATGGCTTGTTCATGGCTCCATTTGGCTTGGGAAAAGGTTGGCTTATTTCATGAAAAAGGGTTTTAGAAATATTTGGAATTTAGGGGGTAATTTGACATGTGGCTTGATTTGGAATGGTTTAATTGATGATTTTGCAACTTAGGGGTGATTTTGATCAAATGGATGATGAGAGGAAGTGTCATGTGGGCTTTAGGATGATTTGGGCTTTTGAATTTTGAAGGAAATGGGCTTTTAGGAGGGTTTAAGGGATGGGCCCTTAAGTTTAAAAATGAATTTATGGATGGGAATTTTGTAAAGAGGTTGGGCCAAATAATTGTTGGGTTTAGCTCATGGATGTGTCATGAGTGATTTGAAACAAATTTGGGGTGATTTGGATTTGAATTGGGTTGAATTTGGGTTAGGTTTGGGTTTAGGTCAAAAATGGGCCTTTTGACCTTGGGTTGAGTTTGAGTGGGACTTGGGTTCAAATTTTGGGCAAATCATGTTAGAGTTTTGTTTGTGGGAATGTTAAGGAAGATTTAGAAAAGATTTGAGGTTAATTGGAGTTGAATTGGGTGAGTTTGGGTTAAGTTTGGGTCATGGGTCCAAATTGGGCTTTAAGGCCAAAAGTGAGATTGGATCCAAATGTCAATCAAATTGGACTTGGATTTGGTCTAAATTGGTATTGGGAATGTTGAATTGAAGTTTAGAATTGAATTGGACCAGAATTTGGGTCAATTGGATAGGTTTGGTTTAACATTGGGTTCACTTTGGGTTAAAATGGGTCAATTTGGGGGTTTTGACAAAAGTAGGGTAAATTGACAAAATTGGCCCATGGTGTAGTTGGACAAAATGAAATTGGGAATATTTAGGATTTTCTGGAATTTTCTGGGAATTTTCGGAATTTTTGGCTTTTTAGGCCAAGAAGGGTATTTTGGGTATTTGGAGGGTATTGGGGGGTATTTTTGGAATCTTTGGTATTTTTTGGTATGGATGATCAATTTGAGTGATGTGGAGATGTTTGGGATTGATTTTGGAAAATTTTGGGTAATTTGGAAATTTTGCAAAAATTTGGGTAATTTCAAGGGTTTTGGGTAGGTTTAGTAGGTGTAGGGTCTCGGGGTCAAAAATTGAAAATTTGGGAAATTGAAGATTGGGTGAATTTAGGTGGAAAGAAATCATTTTGGTTGAGCCATGAAACCATTTCAAGCCCATATGAGCCATGAAAGGACTCATTTGAGGCATTCACTATGTTGTTCCTAACCCTCTTAGCCAAGGGCTTAGGGGTTAAGGACCATCCATGTGAATCACCTACATGAGTCGGGAGGTTAAGTTGGGTATGGGTGTGGTTTTAGGAAGTGTGTGGAAATGTAGTGTGTAAGTGTAGTGTAAGTCAGCCCCTTCACCAGACCAGGCCACCCAGGGCAGTCCTAAGGCCAAAGAGTCCTATAGGAACTCATCCTTTAAACTCCCACATTTGATTTCAACCCTCTAGGTGATTAGGGGTCTATAGTCAAGTTTGTGGAGTTTGCAGGGAGTTTAGAAGTGGTTTGAATTTCTAAAAGGCGGGTCCCAATTCTAGTCCTCTAAGATAGTCAAAAGAAAAAACCTAAGGCTAGATCCTAAGCACTAAAAAGAAGAAGGGAAGACCTCATCAAAAATGAGGTCAACATCCCCATGCATAAAAAATTTCAACTTCCAAATTATAGTTTAGAGGCATTTTATTTCTTCTAGAGATATTATCAACTCTATGACATCGATCACATAATTTAATATATTTGTATACATCCATAAAAAGAGTAGGCTAATAAAATCCAAATTGTAAAATCTTAAAAGTAGTTTTATCAACACCGAAATTACCTCCAAATTTAAGATCATGACATTGTTGAATAATTAAATTAGTTTCTTCTTGTGGCACACATCTCCTAATAATCAGATCCTTACACTGTTTATATAGATAGGGCTCATCCCAAAAATAAAATCTTGCGTCATATTAAACTTCTTTTGTTGTTACCTTGTTAAATCAGGTGTTACAATATCACTCATAATATAATTCACAATATTAGTATACCAAGGTAAATTTCTTCCCATAATAGTATAAAGTTGTTCATCAGGGAAAGTTTATGTAACTTCCTTCTCAAATTCAGATAAATTTTCAAACTCAAATCTCGATAACTAATCAACTATTTGGTTATCAGATCCCTTCTGATCAACTATCACAAAATCAAATTATTGCAGAAGAAGTATCCATCTAATCAGTCTAGGTTTGACATCCTTCTTTTGCATTAAATATTTAATAACTGAATGGTCAGTATGCACAAAACTTTTAGATCCAATTAAATAAGGTCTAAACTTTTCAAAAGCAAATAATATAGCTAATAACTCTCTTTCAGTAGTGGTATAATTAATCTGAGCTTCCTTAAGAGTTTTACTAGCATAGTAAATGACTTTGAAAATTTTATCATGCCTTTGCCCCAACACTACTCCGATCGCATAATCACTAGCATCACACGTAAGTTCAAATGGTTTCGATCAATCAGGTGAAACAATTATAGGTGGAGTGATTAATTTCTCTTTCAATAATTCAAAAGCACACAAACATTCATCATTAAAATCAAATTTTCTATCATTTTCTAGAAGTGGGCACAAAGGTATCGTAATTTTAGAAAAATCTTTAATATATCTCCCGTAAAATCCAGCGTATCCTAAGAAACTCCTCACCTCTCTCACGGTAGTGGGTGGTGGAAATCTCTCAATCACTCGAATTTTAGCAGGGTCGACCTCCATAACAAATTCAGAAATTTTTTGCCCAAGCACAATTCCTGCTGCAACCATAAATTGACATTTCTCCTAATTCAGAACTAAATTTGTTTTCTCGCAAAGCTCCAAAACTTTTGCTACGTTTTCCAAACATATTTTAAATGAATTCCTGAATACAGAGAAATAATCCATGAAAACTTCTATTACATTATCTATCATACTACTGAAGATAGACATCATACATCTCTGAAACGTTGCAGGTGCATTACACAGTCCAGAAGGCATTATTTGAAAAGTAAAGGTTTCAAAAGAGCTAGTAAATGTTGTATTTTCTTGATCCACAGGAGCAATAGGTATTTGATGATAACCAGTATATCGATCCAGAAAGCAGCATTACTTGTGTCTAACAAGTCTATCCAACATTTGATCGAGAAAAGGAGAAGGAAAGTGATCTTTCCGGGTGGCGGCATTTAATTTTCTATAGTCAATACAAATTTGCCATACATTAATTTGTCTTGTGTATAATTTCATTCCATTCATTCACTTCAACAATCACTCCTCTCTTTTCAGTACAAAATATATTGGACTCACCCCAGCACTATCCAAAATTGGATAAATAATTTCAACATCCAGCCATTTTAAAATCTCCTTCTTAACCACTTCTTTCATTATTGGATTCAATCTCCTCTGTGGATCAACTCTCAGTTTATGTTCTTCATCTAATAAAATCCTGTACATACAAATTGAAGGTCTGATTCCTTTAATATCCGCTAAATTCCATCCAAAAGCCTTTTTGTATCTTTTTAAAATTTCCAATAATTTTTGTTCTTAATATTCATTTAAATCTGAAGATACAATAACTGGTAGGGTAGATGATTCTCCTAAAAACATATACTTCAAATGATTAGGGAGAATTTTCATCTCAAGTTCAGGAGGTTTTATTATAGATGGAATTAAGCTTTTATCTCCACCTTCCATAGTGTCTATTACTTCAAATCTCTCCTGAACATACTCAAAATCTTCATTCTTGCTACTATCTGAATTTTTTTCATTTCAATTCCTTCTTCAAACATAATTTCATACTCCGCTTATTTTTCCAATATATTTTCAAAATGATCTTTCTCAAATATTCACAGACCTCCATCCTAAAACATTCATCATTTTTTTCCATTGAGGGATACTTCATAGATTTCAAAATATTAAAGGTTACCTCTTGATCATTAACCCTCATAGTTAATTCTCCTTTTTGAACCTCAATCACTGCTCTCCCAGTAGCAAGGAATAGTCTTCCTAAAATGATTGAAATTTCTTTATCTTACTTCATATCAAGTACAATAAAATCCACAGGAAAGATAAATTTATCCACTTTCACTAACACATCTTCCACCACTCCTTTAGGGTAAGTAATGGAACGATCGGCCAACTGAAGAGTCACAGATGTAGGAGAAATTTCTCCTATTCCTAACATTTTGAAAGTTGATAAAGGCATAAGATTAATACTAGCTCCCATATCACATAAGGCTCTTCTGAAAAAATTTTCACCTATAGCACACGGGATAGTGAAACTACCAAGATCTTTAAGTTTTTCCGGAAGCTTCTTCTGAATAATTGCAGTACACTCTGCTAAGTGCAGCAGTTTTATGATACGTGAACTTTATTTTCTTTTTGAGAATATCCTTCATAAACTTGGCATAGTCAGACATCTGTTCTAATGCTTTAACAAAAAGAAATATTTATCGTTAATTTCTTAAGGATCTCCAAATATTTTCCAACTCTGTTATCCCTATTTTGTTGCTTCAATATTTGAGGAAATGGAGGTTATGATTTTTCAACAATAATCTTCATTAGTTAAAGAGGATATTCCATGTTAGGATAAATCTTTTTTGAACCTTTTTCAATATCCACCTTCTCTTTCTCTATTTCAAATTCTTTTTGTACTATTGTCTCCAATTCTTTTCCACTTCTTAATTGAATAGCTTTAAGTTGTTCCTTCTTTTGACCTTTTGGATTGATCTCGACATTACTTGGGAGCGTTCCAGAAGGTCTATTATTAAATGCTGTGAAAATATACCCCAATTAATTTTCAATATTTTTCATCGCAATACCTTGAGCTTGTAATTGATTTCTCATATTCAGAATCATTTCTTCAGTAGACAACTTCTTATCCTTAAATTTTGGGTTACTATTGAATCTAGGAGGATAAGAAGGTCTAAAATTGGTATTTCCTTGATTTTTGGGTTAACATTGGCATTGCTATTATCTAACTTGAAATTTGGGTGATTATTCCAACCAGGATTATAATAATAAGAATAAAGATTATTAGGTCTATTAATAGCATTTAAAGTCTCATAAGGTGTTTGAGATTCTATTATCTGTCCAAATGAATTTTCCTCTAACACCTGGGGTGGTTGAGAATAATTCATTCCATACTTATATATTTTCTTAGAAAGGGTTGCAATTTGAGAAACTATCATAGTCATCATATCTGAATCATGAACACTAGCTACTCTCTTAGGATTTACCCGTTCAGAGGGCCATTGAAAATTATTAGTAGCCATTTCTTCTATTAATGAGTATGCTTCAACAAAAGGCTTTGACATTAACGATCCACCAACAGCAGCATCTATAATTGATCTCAATGATCCCACTAATCTATAATAAAATGTTTAATTTATTAACCAGTCTGGTAAAGCATGATGTGTTCACTTCCTAAAAAGTTCTTTGAATCTCTCCCAAACTTCATATATTGATTCCCCTTCAAACTGACCAAAAGATGTGATATGATTTCTTAGCTTAGCAGTCTTTGATGGAGGGAAATATTTTGATAGAAACTTTTGAGAAAGTTCTCCCCAAGTTCCAATGGATCCATGTGCTAACGAATTTAACCACGCCTTAGCTTTATCCCTTAATGAAAAAGGAAAAAGTCTAGGTCTCACAGCATGACTCGACACTTCGTCATATTTAAAAGTAGCACATAGTTCTAGAAAACTAGCGAGATGTAAATTTGGATCCTCATTAAGCATTCCTCCAAATTAATTATTTTGTACCATCTGGACAATAACAGGCTTAAGCTCTAATGAAGTAGCAGCAACATCAGGATTTTGAATAGTCACATGAATTTCATCAGCTGTTGGATTAACATAATCTCTTAAAGGTCTTGGCAAATTTTAAAAATCATTTCACTAATTATCTTGGTTATTTGCCATTTCGCAAGGATTCTCAGTTTGTTTTTGTTGTTTTCTAATTTTTCTAACAGTACGCTTTAACTCCAAATCGTATGGTACTAAACCTATAGATCCACTACTACGCATATAAAATCACACAAATACTCTAACAAGTAAACAAACAAACAATTACACACTACAAAGTAAAGGTTTTCAGTTGCTATATTATCAATAGATATCGTTTATACCTTCCCCAGCAACGGCTCTGAAAACCTGATGCAGACTTTTTATTATGCAAGAACTTATGAACCCAAATTTATATATTTATAATGATTTTGTAAAGTCTAAACTTCAACGCAAGTATACGTATCATATCAAGTAATACAGGGCTCTAATGGAGTCCTGGTTATCGATCCCACTGGGAAGGCACGCTCCTTATAATAGATAGCGTAATACTGAAATCCAATACTCAAATCGCAATTAAAGTTTAAGTTTACTTCTACTAACATGATGCAAAAACAGTAACAGTTAAGCAAATCACAATTACTTCTAATATCTTTAAACATAATTAACTAACACACACACACACTGAGATTTGTATTTAAAAGGTTTTGATATATATGAAAAGTGTCTTTCCTCTTGCAATGAGTATATGATGTGTGAATGATATAGAATGCTTATTTATTGTATTGTGCTAAATAGGAGCATAAATGTTTCTTTACCCTCAAAAGAGTACCCCCTCTTCCAAGCATGTAAAGAACATTGACATATCCTAAGTTCAGTCACCAAATCTAAGGCTAGGCTGGGAGGATACCGGTTGTCACTACGGAGCTCCCACTCACCCTTCACCTGAAGGTTAACCTTCAACTTTAGTTACCAATCTTAGGACCAAATTGTGGATCTCAGCCTGTCACCTTGAAACCTCCAATTTGAAGCTCATCAAAACACATTTCTATATTTATTTTCAATCAATTCCCACGAACTCTGTAATTCATTCACGAACATTGAATGGATTCTTCATTATTGTTGTAGGACAATACTTTTGGAGTTAATGTACAACAACAGATTTTAACAATTGAATTGACCAGATCAAAAAGTAAATTAAGTTCTAAATAAAAAACCATCACAATTTCTTCAATACTTTAAAAGCACATCAAATCCACATCATCACATCTTTGTGTAAGAAGAAAGACAAAGGAGACTACTCAGAATTCATAGAGAAGACACAATAAAACATGGATTTTATATATAAAAGAAAAGTTATACAAACCACAATAGAAAATATAACTTATCTCTTTCACTTCCCCAAGAAAATCCCTTGAAGTTCCATTAAATCTTTTTCTCCTTTCTTTGCAACACTCAATTCCCCCTTTAGAATGGAAAGGAAAAAGCAATCTCTCACTTTACTCCTTCTCCTTCACTCCTTAAAGAAGAATCCCTCTCAAATCTTCACTTCTACACTAACTCTTCCAAACCCTAACTCTAAACTCACTCTCTCTCTACTTTTACACTCTTCACCCCCTCTCTAATTTCATCCAAAAATAGTTACCTATATGTTAAGAGATTCCTTAAGCATCCCTTCAAAAAGTCACCAAAACTCTTCATTTTTGAATTGCACTGACATAGGGCGCCGGCGGCACTCTATCATTCATTTAATTCTAGAGTCTCTGGAAGTTGGCTCCGGCAGCGCCCATTCTGGCTCCGGCGGCCCTAAAAGTTGTTTTCTCCCTTTGTGCTCCTTTTTGCTCCGAATCCATTCCTTTTTTCTTCTTTTTGCTCCAATCACCTAAAATCAACATACCTGTAACAAATCGTGAAAAATACCTTTCTTTAAAATTCAATATCACCAAAAATGGATAAAATTATATAGCAAAAATAGTATATATTTTTGGTGCACTAGGAAGCAGTTTCATAGATCTCTAACACTCGCCTTTTGCATATCTCCTTCACATCAAGCCTTAATTTCATGTTATTCTTCATTTTTCTACTAGCATCCATAACAGTGCTGAAGATATCATCAAAGAAAATTTTTTCTATGTGCATGACTGTACGGCTTATTTTTTTAGTTTTTGTGTTGTATTTTGAAAAGGGGTCGCCAAACAGAAATTGCCGGCAAATTTTAAATTTTAAATTTAATTTAAATATATATATATACATAATTTGGAAAGTTGCATTTGATTTTGAAAATAATTTTAAGTTTGAAAATTTTAAGATATGAAATCAAACCGATCTCACATCCCGAATAGTTTATATAAACGACCACCGACCACAAACCGTGTATCTATCCCGAAGATCAGACACACTGCTTGATGATGTCGGCATATTTTTAGGTTGTGTTGTATTTTAAAAGGGGTCGCCTAACAGAAGTTGTCGGCGAATTTAAATTTTAAATTTAATTTAAATATATATATATAATTTAAAAAGTAGTATTTGATTTTGAAAATAATTTTAAATATGAAAGTTTTAAGATATGAGATTAAACCGATCTCACATCCCAAATAGTTTATATAAACGAGCACCGCACCACAAACCGTGTATCTATCCCTAAGGATAGACACATCGCTTGATGGTGGGGCTCGATCAAATAAACTAGAAGTTTTGTGACATCCGTTTGGTCTGCGAACCAATTTTATAAGCCGACAAATTCCCCCGCTTAATATGAAAGTATCAAACGGGGTTTATATTACTCGGGTTCTTTAAAATTCCCTATAAGGGCAAGCCCCTATAGTTAATTACATCTTAAGTGACGGGAATCACCTAAGAAAACTCTCGATAATAATCAATAATTCTGCTCTCAAGAATTTCAAAGTTTAAGGTTTTCAAAGATTGAATTTTGGAATTTCAATAGGGAATGGATCAAATTTTGGAACATTTTGTTTTGTGAATCCAAAGGAAGAAAGGTAGGAGAAATCACTGATTCGAAGTGAACTTCGGTAATTTCCCGACTATCCTATCGTTTGGCTTGAGTTTAGGAAAGTCCTAATACTTATTTAAATGTTTTGATCTTGCCAATTTTAATTAATTAGGGCTTATATTTGTATGATAAAATCAAACAAATAGCACTAGAAGATGTGAGGGTTTATTGTCGTATCGGACGACTACCTCGGAATCCTAAGACCGGTTAGGGCTTAATTTGCAATGCAAATGCCTAACGAAGAGTTGAGGATTTATGTTGCACTAGGCAAGCTACCTCGAAGTCCTATGGCTTGGTTATTTAATTCTAGGAAAGTTTTGTCGAAGTAGGTTCAAGTTTTGTCGACGACGATGGCCGTGTCGCCCACCATGCTCCAAGTTCCTTGTTGTTGCAGAGGTTTAGTTTTAGAAATCATAAATCAGGAGATGAGAAAAGTGTTTTGGTTTAGAGAAAATCTTAATTTCCAAGTGTTTTTTACGTTTTAATTAAAACAAATCTTAAAGTTGATTATAACGACACCGGTTAAGATCCCACGGTTCCATCCTTCCGGCATCATTATTTTTATCGGATTCACTTAGTCCGGATGAATTTGCTAAACTCAACTGAATGAGTTCCACACTTTCATTTAGACCGTGGGAAATCCCGTTAGCAACACGTAGGTTACATCATCCGAGGTATTCCCGATCATCCAACAGGACGTTTTAATTTAGTTGTAATTGTAGTTTTGTGTTCTCGTTTGTGATTAAATTTTGAGTTGCTTTATATTTTGAAATGTTGTGGCGGTGAATTTTATCTTGCAATGACTTTTAACTTAATTTGGTTTCAGCTTTAGGGACTATCCTAAAGGTGTGGGTTTTCATGCAACCGTTGTTTTATCATGCAAGAAAAATAAAGTACATTTGCAAGAAAGTAAATTGCAAGAAAGTAAATTGCAAGAAAGTAAATTGCAATAAAATAAAAGCGTACTCGGAGGGTCTTCCCGTCATCCCAAGCCGCACTTAAAACACAATTAGAATATTTAAGCAAGTTCCTAGGTAAAGCAAGGGAAGGGTTATGGTTTTCTACCAAATTCCTAATCCTATAGCTAGTCAACTCCTATGACGTCTAGGTTCTTTGTGTTTTTTTGTTTTGAGGACGATTTTCTTCATCAAAGGACAATTAAGTCCAATTGTTCTTATAAATATCCTATCATATTGAGGAAGTGCTTAAGAAGAATCTTAAACATCTTTTCAATATTTTCAGGATTGTTTTAAGTCCAAATGAATTTAATTATATATAAATGAATCGATCGTCCGAGGTTTTCAAGTCTTGTTAACTTGCTCAGTGAACTAGGACATTTGAATATCCTATGAGTGAGGTAACACTTCATTTGATGTTCCATTTAGGAGTTATAATAATCAAAGCTTTCAAGGGTAAATTAGTATTCAAATGATTTGATTTAAGTTAAAGGGTTTAAATTTGGAATAGTGTTCAAGTTGCTTTACATTTATTTTGGATTCTTCATGTCTTAGGTGATGTTATATTTAATTCAACTTAATTTAATTGAGTTTTAATTTAGTTTAATTTAATTTAATTTGATTTGATGTTTAATTAATTTGATTTGATTTAATTTAATTTAAATATTTAATTTAATTTAATTTAATTTGATTTAATTTAATTTAATTCAATTTAATTATTTAATTTAATTTAATTTAATTTAATTTAATTTAATTCAATTTAATTATTTAATTTAATTTAATTTAATTTAATTTAATTTAATTTAATTTGATTTAATTTTTTTTTAATTTAATTTAATTTAATTTAATTTAATTTTAATTTATCTTTAATTTACTTTATTTTTAATTTTAATTGAAATTTCAAAAGAGTTTAATAATTTAATTAAGTCTTTTAATATTTTAAATTTGAGTTATCATTTTAATTAAAAATTGAGTATTAATGATATAATTAGTTTAGGGATTTTTAAATTAAAGAATAAATCTCTTCCTAATAAATATCCCTTATTTTAATAATTCCAATTTATTATTCCTCCAAATTTAATCTATTATTTAATTAAAGTTTAATCATTTTAAAATTATTTAATGGGTTTCTACCCTTTAATTATTTAAATTTCAATCATCCAAACCAGATTAAGATCAAATATTTTACTTGTTGATTTTTTATTAAACCTAAAGTTTTAATTAAGGATTAAAGATTTTAATTACCATTTTACCCTTTAAGCTTAATAATTTCATAACTCACTAAATTGAACCCAAATGAACTTGAAATTTTTATGTGACCTCACTCATATGTCAATAAAGACATGAGAGGAGAAAATGTGATTTTTTTCTGTATTTAATTTATTTATATAATTATTTTTGGTGGAAAATAGAGATTTTCAAGGAAAATTTAATAACATGACCAAGGGAAAGTTTCTGTCCTTAAGAAAATTAGGGGACATTCCTAATGACCAGAGAAGCACATGGACCAATTTTGGTGATTTTTTGAATTATATTATTTTTATTATAATTATTTTGAGTTTTGGAGTGTTAATTAATTTAAAAATAAAATAAATGTTGAAAAATGGATTTTATATTTTTCAAAAATCTCTCTAATATCAAGGAAACCAGAGAAACAAATTTTGCAATTTTCTGATTTTTTTATGATTTATTATAATTATTTTAGTGAAAATGCTAGAAAATACATTTTTTTAATTTTAAAATTACCCTAGGGCTTTAAAATTCAATATCTCACTAAATAGACCTAGGAAAAATGTGGGATTTGTTCCTAAGTGATTAAAATTCAAAATGTGACATTTTGGTGAACTTTATTATTTTTGTGATTTTTATTATTTTTTAATTATTAAAAAATATTAAAATATTATTAAAAATCAACTTTTTCAGAAAATTGAAATTTTAATTTTCTTAGGTTCCCCTGATATCAGAGAGGCTCCAAAACCAATTTGGTGAATTTTTGAAAAGTATTTTAAAAGTTATGAATTTTTAAAGTTTAAAATGGCTAAGTGGCTTAATTAACCCAATTAGTGGGGCTAACCAAGTCCAATTGACCTCAAATTTTTATGGTGAATTTCTCTGATCCTAAAGGTCAGTGGAGAATTGATTTCAAGTCAATTTGATGCTTGGTTAACTCTAATTAATTAAAGACCTATTTTGGGTGTTTAAGCCAATTAGAGTTGTTCCGAGTGAATTAACTCAAGTCCCATTTTTCCTAGAGTTCTCTGGTCATAAGGAACATCACCAAATTTTTCTAGAATTTATTTCACAACATGCTAATTTTTGGAATTAAAATACTCAAAACGAGCAACATGCATTTGAAAAATAAATAACTTTTCACAGAGATGGCCTCGACCTTGGAAAATTCAGGGAATGTTCCCAAGTTCAGAGGCTTCAAAAGCCCTATGGTCTCATGCCATGGTGAATTGTATACATGCATGGAGAATTAAATGTATGCAGAGAGTAAATAAATTATAAAAAATAAAATACTTGATGAAATTAAATGATTTCTTTTCCACATTATTCTCCTCCGTTCACTCGAGCAAGAGGGTATTTTTATTTTATTTTTGTGATTTTTCTACACAAAGATATGGATTTTTAAAGTTTCGATATTTAATAAATACATTAAATACCCTATTTATCTACTTATCCACGCGGCGCCGGCGAAACATCGGCGACTCCGAAGGGGTACGTGTCGCGCTGTGATTGGGCGCCGCCATCCGAGTCATCCGTCCCGGGCCCCGCGGTTCACGTAACATTCCCCGGTCCGGCGCAATCCGAATCGTCCGCTCGATACACGCGCGATCCAACGGCTCCCGGTCATCGTCTACGACTGGTGTGCACCCGTGACCGTCGACCTTCTAACCCTAATTTCTCACTCGATTCTCAACGGATTTTCGTGTTCTTATGCTCTATGGATTCGTCTTGAAGAGACGAACACATCCATACGGTAAACATGCATTTAAATTGACTCAAATTAAAATGAGAATCTCTGGAAGCTCGGGAAGAAGAGGGAGTCCATACCTTTGCTCAGAGAAGTGAAGCTTCGATCTGAGAGTTGTTACACCTTCGATTGGATCCCAGTAAGCTCCAGATGAAGTCTCCTGATCTGGTGACTTGTCTAGGTTGGACTTCGACCACAGCCGATCACAAAGCTTGGAGGCCGGAACAAGCTGGGTGGCCTAGAGATGGGGCTTTCGGTGGGGAACTTCTCCTCTTGGTCCAGTGAAGGTGTAGGACCAATCAATTTGGGAATTGGCTCACTCGTGAAGAAGTGTCCTGGTTTTTGGGCTAAAGTTTGAGCTCAAAATTGGGCTCGGCCTAGAGGGAATCGGGCTGGAATTCAGTGGGGATCAGGTTCTCTATGTGTGGAGAGTGATCTGGAGTGATTTTGGCAGAGTTTCCTTAAGGTTTCGTTCAGCACCTTCTTTGGCCGAGAGGGTGAGGGGTTTAAATAGGCATGGCTGGAGGCTCTCCAGGGGAGTTTAATGGTTGGGATCAGCTGCTCTGGTGAGGAGAAGAACAGCTGCAATGGCCATTTGGAGTGAGGCAGCTCGGCAAGGTGGAATTCCAAAATTTGGCTCCTCCCGAGGTTTCGGGCATGGTGTTTTCCGACAACTGGGTGGCCGGCCGGCCAGGGTCAGGTCACTCTCAAGCTCAGGTGGGTCAGGGCTGGAGGCTTGTGTAGTCAATTGAGGTTTGACATGTGTAAAGGAGTTTGATTTAAATGGAATGGGAGAAGGCTCACTTTGGCTTGGTTTGGGTCAACCCACCATTTTGGGCTTGGTGCACCGTTCCAAGCTCTGATTTTGAGCTGAGGGAATCATTTATGTCAGCTTAGAAGGAGTGGTGAAGTCTCCATCCATGATGAGGTGGCTAAACATGGTTTAGTGTGTGACATGATTAAGGTAAAAAAGGGTTAAAGGAGGTTTAAGAAAGAACCCCCTCTTCTTGCCATAAATTGACTAATGACAAGTCAAAGCCCACATGGCTTCATGTGGCTTGAGAATGGCTTATTCATGGCTTCATTTGGCTTGGGAAAAGGTTGATTTGTTTCATGAAAAGGGTTTTAGAAATTTTTGACATTTAGGGGGTAATTTGACATGTGGCTTGATTTGGAATGGTTTAATTGATGATTTTGAAACTTAGGGGTGATTTTGATCAAATGGATGATGAGGGGAAGTGTCATGTGGGCTTTAGGATGATTTGGGCTTTTAAAATTTAATGAAGATGGGCTTTTAAGAAGGTTTAAGGGAAGTGGGCTTTTAAGTTTAAGGATGTGTTCATGGATGGGAATTTTTGTAGAAGTTTGGGCCAAATAGTTGTTGGTTTTGGTTTAGGGATGTTTCATGAATAATTTGAAATAGATTTAAGGTGGTTTGGGTTTGAATTGGGTTGAATTTGGGTTTATTTGGTAAATGGGCCAATGTCGGTCAAATTGGGCTAACATGGGCCAATGTTGGGCTAGGGTTGAAATTGATGTAAAATAAATGTTGAGAAATGTTTATGGGAGTGTTTCAAAGAGGTTTTGGCTTTGGTTGGGTTTTGATTTTGAGGTTTGGGCTTATTTGGGTTAGGTTTGGGTTTAGGTCAAAATTGGGCTTTTTGATTTTGGGTTGAATTTGAGTGGGGTTTGGGTCAAAATCTTGGGCAAATCATGTTAGGGTTTTGTTTGTGGGAATGTTAAGGAAGATTTAGAAAAGATTTGGGGTTAATTGGAGTTGAATTGGGTTAGTTTGGGTTAAGTTTGGGTCATGGGTCCAAATTTGGGCTTTAAGGCCCAAAGTGAAATTGGATCCAAATGTCAATCAAATTGGACTTGGATTTTGTCTAGATTGGTATTGGGGATGTTGAATTAAAGTTTAAAATTGAATTGGACCAAAATTTGAGTCAATTGGATAGGTTTGGTTTAACATTGGGTCTACTTTGGGTCAAAATGGGTCAATTTGGGGGTTTTGACAAAAGTAGGGTAAATTGACAAATTTGACCCATGGTGTAGTTGGACAAAATGAAATTGGAAATATTTAGGATTTTCTGGAATTTTTTGGGAATTTTCTGAATTTTTGGATTTTTAGGCCAAGAAGGGTATTTTGGGTATTTGGAGGGTATTGGGGGGTATTTTTGGAATCTTTGGTATTTTTGGGTATGGATGATCGATTTGAGTGATTTGGAGATGTTTGGGATTGATTTTGGAAAATTTTGGGTAATTTGGAAATTTTGCAAAAATTTGGGTAATTTCAAGGGTTTTGGGTAGGTTTAATAGGTGTAGGGTCTCGGGGGTCAAAAAATGAAAATTTGGGAAATTGGAGATTGGGTGAATTTAGGTGGAAAGAAATCATTTTGGTTGAGCCATGAAACCATTTCAAGCCCATATGAGCCATGAAAGGACTCATTTGAGGCATTCACTATGTTGTTCCTAACCCTCTTAGCCAAGGGATTAGAGGTTAAGGACCATCCATGTGAATCACCCACATGAGTCGGGAGGTTAAGTTGGGTATGGGTGTGGTTTTAGGAAGTGTGTGGAAATGTAGTGTGTAAGTGTAGTGTAAGTCAGCCCCTCACTGGACTGGGCCACCTGGGGTAGTCCTAAGGCCGAAAGAGTTCTATAGGAACTCATCCTTTAAACTTCCACATTTGATTTCAACCCTCTAGGTGATTAGGGGTCTATAGTCAAATTTGTGGAGTTTGCGGGGAGTTTAGAAGTGGTTTGAATTTCTAAAAGGCGGGTCCCAATTCTAGTCCTCTAAGATAGTCGAAGGAAAAGCCTAAGGCTAGATCCTAAGCACTAAAAAGAAGAAGGGAATACCTCATCAAAAATGAGGTCAACAAATGGACCCCCAATAGGTGTGGTGAGTCGACGGAGCACACCGCGCGTATTGGTGTTGACCGAGCGATCAACAAAACCAACACGGATGTCCAAGTGACGAACTTAGGACGAAGTAGAAGAGTTCTGGCTGGGGAGTGTCAAGTATATCTCCGGAACCGGAGATTCTTGAACTCTCGGCAGGGAAAGGAAAAGGAGGTGAATCCCAAATCACATGATGCGGGGAATTTCGATTTTATTTTGTTTTAGTTTAAGTTTTGACGTGTGAGCTTAGATTTCAATTTGGAGTTTCAATTTAGATTGAAGTTTGTCAAAATTAATTTGAAGGATTTGATTTGAAATGAAAATTGGAATTTTGAGGTTTTAGATGTAACATCTCCAACCTCGAAAGAAAATTGAATTGATTAGATTGAATCGTTGCAATGAGAAGATATCTCAGAGTAATGCGGTGTTGGATGTAAAATCCTTAACCTCAAGAGTTTAATTTTGATGTATTTCATCGCAATAGGGAAAGAATCCTAAAGCAATGCGAGTCTCGGATGTAAATTCCTTAACCCGGGAATTCGATTTGATGTATTTCGAGTGCAATAGGGAAAGAATCCTAAAGCGATGCGAGTCTTGGATGTAAAATCCTCGACCCAAAAAATTGAATTTTGATGTACTTCGAGTGCAATAGGAAAGAATCCTAAAGCGAGTGCGAGTCTTGGATGTAAAATCCTCGACCCAAAAGAGTTTGATTTGATGTACTTCGGTGCGATAGGAAAAGAATCCTAAAGCGGTGCGGTCTTGGATGTAAAATCCTCGACCCAAAAGGTTTGAATTTGATGTATTTCAGTGCGGTAGGAAAAGAATCCTAAAGCAGTGCAGTCTTGGATGTAAAATCCTCGACCCAAAAGTGTTTGATTTGATGTATTTCAGTGCAATAGGAAAAGAATCCTAAAGCAGTGCAGTCTTGGATGTAAAATCCTCGACCCAAAAGAGTTTGATTTGATGTATTTCGGTGCAATAGGAAAAGAATCCTAAAGCAGTGCAGTCTTGGATGTAAAATCCTCGACCCAAAAGAGTTTGATTTGATGTATTTCAGTGCAATAGGAAAAGAATCCTAAAGCAATGCAGTCTTGGATGTAAAATCCTCGACCCAAAAGTTTGAATTAAATTTGATGTATTTCAGTGCAATAGGAAAAGGATCCTAAAGCGAGTGCGATCTTGGATGTAAAATCCTCGACCCAAAAGTTTGAATTTGATGTATTTCGAGTGCAATAGGAAAGAATCCTAAAGCAGTGCAGTCTTGGATGTAAAATCCTCGACCCAAAAGTTTGAATTTGATGTATTTCAGTGCAATAGGAAAAGAATCCTAAAGCAGTGCAGTCTTGGATGTAAAATCCTCGACCCAAAAAGTTTGATTTGAATTTGATGTATTTCAGTGCAATAGGAAAAGGATCCTAAAGCAGTGCAGTCTTGGATGTAAAATCCTCGACCCAAAAGTTTGAATTTGATGTATTTCAGTGCAATAGGAAAATAATCCTAAAGCAGTGCAGTCTTGGATGTAAAATCCTCGACCCAAAAGTTTGATTTGAATTTGATTGAGATTTGATTCGAGATCCGGAAAGATTGAATTCGAGATCCGGAAGGATGAGTTTGAACTCGATTGAAATTTGATTTAAGATTTGATTTGAAATTTGGAAGATCAAGTTTGAAACTTGATCGAGATTGGGTTTGAAATTTGATTGAGAATTTGATTTGAGATCTAGAAGATCGGATTTGAGATTTGATAAAGATTTAGAATCTGGAAAGATTGAATTTGAATTTGATTGAGAATTTGATTCGAATTTGGAAAGATCAAATTTGAAATTTGATCGAGAGTGGATTTGAAATTTGATTGAGAATTTGATTTGTGATTTGAAAGGATTGAAATTTGATTCGGAATTTGGAAAGATTGAATTTGAAATTTGATTTGAAATTTGGAAGGATGGAATTTGAAATTTGATCGAGATTTGGATTTGGAATTTGAAAACAAGGAAAACTTTATTATCATGATTTTATTTATTTTAGCACATTTTTTATTTTTTGGGTTCGGACTCGATCATAAGTAATTACTTCGCCCGTGTTTCTAAGGATAAAGAATTCATTCCTTCGAAACATCGGGTAGCGTAATACTTTTTCGAGTATCGTCCGTTGATTGGAAGCATATGTCGTTCTCCACGGAATTCACTAGCCGGTAGGAACCTCCCGAGTATACTTGCTTCAACCACAAACGGTCCTTCCCAAGTGGGTTCAAATTTTCCTCCAATCTTGCGGTGTGCAAGAATAGGTCTCTTGAGAACGAGAACTAAGTCACCAACTTTGAAGGTTCTCGGGCGGACCAGTTTGTCATGGGCTTGAACCATCTTAACTTGGTATAGTTCTAAATTCTGTTGCGCTGCAAGTCTTTTCCCTTCCAAGCTTTCTAATTCTTCGAGTCGTAATCTGGCGTTTTCTTCGTCGTGATCTTGTTTGCAACTGCAATTCCGAGTGAAGGAAGCTGAACCTCTAAAGGTAACACTGCCTCGGACCCATACACCGAGCGTAAGGTGTAGCTTGAGTAGGAGTTCGAAGGTTGTCCGGTAGGCCCATAAGGCTTCTAACAATTTCTCGTGCCAATTTCTCTTATTATCGTCCAAGGTTTTCTTTAAGATTTGAACGAGAGTTTTATTAAAAGCCTCGGCGAGGCCGTTTGCTCTTGGGTAGTAAATTGTCGAGTATCGCCGGTCGATTCCGTGTCTCCCGACAAAATTGTTGATTTGTGTGCTTCGAATGTCGACCCATTATCTGAGATGATCCTGCGCGGCACTCCGAAACGGTAGACAACTTGGTTCTTGAAAAACTGCAGCACGTGGTGTGCTTTCACTTCTCTAAGTGGAACTGCTTCTGCCCACTTGGAAAAGTAATCTGTAGCCGCAAGAATGAAACGATGTCCTTTCGAAGATGGTGGTTCTATTGGACCCACTATATCTGTGCCCCAACATTCAAATGGCCACGAAGCAATTGTCGGGTGTAGCACATTTGGAGGTTGGTGTAGAACCACTCCGTGCACTTGGCATTGATGACGGCTCTTGGCGATTTTCATGCGGTCGGTCATCATCGAGGGCCGGTAGTACCCTAGTCTTTTAATTTTCATTTTCATCTTTGGACCCGATCGGTGAGCGCCACGAGTCCCGAATGCACCTCCTTAACAATTTCACGGGCCTCGGACCCGCTTAGGCATCTTAGCCACATTTGATCAAAAGACCTTCCGTATAATGTGTTGTTTATTAATGCGTAGGACGCAGTTCTTTTCTTGATCCGATGGGCTAGCGACCTATCGTCCGGTAGCTTTCCGTTTGCGGGTAGTTCATCAATGGCCGTCGCCAATCTTCTCGTGTTTTCCGTCACTGCCGCAACCGATTCTTTTTCTTCTTCCGATTTGTGTATCATGTCTATGTCAAGCCGTGATAGGACTCGACGTCCGTGAATCGACACTTCCACCGATTCATCTTGCAAACGAGCAAATTCTTTTGCGAGACGGGCTAAAGCATCTGCTAAAGCATTCTCTTTTCTAGGAATTTTGTAGATTGTCACATTTGGAATCTGTTCCAACAACTGTATGGCATACTGGAAGTATTGCTCGAGTCTTGGCTTTAAAATTCTGCACTGTCCGACGATCTGTTGAATGATTAACTGCGAATCCCGGTAGATGTTGATGTCTGTTATTCCCATTTGAATAGTTAATTCCAGTCCCGTTATGAGGGCTTCGTATTCTGCTTCGTTGTTTGTACATGGTTCGTCAAGTGGTAGGAGTATCTTAACATCCCCGCTCCGGTGTTATAAAGATTAGCCCGATTCTGCCTTACCGGCACTATCACTTGTGATTCTTCGTCTTTGTGTGCTTGAAGATGCTCCGTCGAAATACAATTCCCAACGTCGATCATCGGGGTCTTCTAGGCTCATTATTTGTTCATCCGGCAAATCGTCATTGAGAGGAGATTCGGCCGGCAAAGGATGTCTTTGCGAGGAAGTCTGCTAAGACTTGTCCCTTTACGACACGCGAGGCACGAAAGTTATATCGAATTGCAATAATATCATTGACCATCCGGCAAGTCTGCCGGAAAGTGTTGGACGAGTCATCAAGTATTGCAATGGATTAAACTTCGAGATTAGGTTGATCTTATGAGAAAGCATGTAGTGCCTGAGCTTTTGAGCGGCGAAGATCAAGGCCAAACAATGCTTTTCAATTGCGGGATACCTTACTTCCGTCGAAGTAAACGACGGCTTAAGTAGTAAAGAGCATTTTCTTTACCCTCATCATTGACACAGGCTAACGAGGCTCCGAGGAGTCGTCTAGAGCCGCGGTGTAAAGTATCAGCGGTCTACACCGAGACCTGGGGCTGCTAAGACGGGAGGTGTCATTAAATATTGTTTAATGTCTTCGAAGGCCTTACGGCATTTCTCTTCCCAAATAAATTTGGCGTCCTTTTTAACTAGTGCCGAGAAAGGCCGACACCTACTCGACGGGTTTGAGATAAAGCGTCGAAGATATGCCGGCTTCCCTTGAAAAGATCGTAGTTGTTTTAAGGTTTTGGGAGGCGGCATTTCTAAGATGGCTTTAATCTTCTCCGGGTCGATTTCAATTCCACGATGTCGGACAACGAATCCTAAGAATTTCCCGGAGGTGACGCCGAAGGCGCATTTTAAGGGATTCATCTTAAGGTTAAATTGTCTTAATCGTTCGAAAACAATTCTCAAATCATACAGGTGGTTTTCCTTTACTTTGCTTTTGATGACGACATCGTCCACGTAGCACTCGACTTGATTGTAGATGAGATCATCAAAAATTCTTGTCATTGCTCTTTGGTAAGTTGCTCCTGCGTTCTTCGGTCCGAATGGCATCACCGTGTAGCAAAATACTCCGATCGGCGTTCGAATGCCGTAAGCTTTTCATCTTCCGGAGCCATTTTTATCCGGTTGTATCCCGAAGATCCATCCATGAATGAGAATATTTCATGTGTCGAAGCAATATCGATCATCGGTTCTGGAATTGGTAGAGGGAATTCATCTTTTGGACATGCCTTGTTTAAATCTCCGAAGTCCACACAAATTCCGATCCGACCATTCTTCTTTCGATCGGCACCACATTGGCTAACCGGGTCGGGTATTGTTCTTCACGGACAAATTTAGCGTCTATTAGCTTTTTAACTTCGGCTATGACTTGTTGTTCGATTTCCGGACGCATTCTTGTGGGACCTTGTCCGACTCGGAACGAAGTAGGATCCACTCCTAGCTTATGGACCGCAACCTCCGGGGCTAATTCGGCATTTCATCGTAGCTCCAAGCAAAACAGTCTTTAAATTCCATTAATAACTTGATTATTTCTTCGGAGTCTTCTTTATTGAGTAAGGAGCTAACAAAGGTAGGTCTAGGCTCTTTGTTAGTACCTAAGTTAACTTCCGTTAACTCATCTATTGTGGATTTAATTTCTTCTTCGAATTCGGTGGAGCGTCTCCAATTTGTAAATCTTCGAGTTCGTCCGTAGTTTCCATGCGGTTTTCATTGGACTTGCAAGTGACAACCAAGCAAAATTCGATATCGTCAACCGACCCTACCGTGCCGAATCCGAGTCCATACTTTGAATTGGGAGGACGACCGGAGTTATTCCATAACTTTTCAAAATGTTGTGATTGGCCTTTTGTCCATTGTCGAGGTAAGAAACCACGTTGAATTAAATTTTGAACACAGGGAGAGTACCACTCAAAAGGTAATTCCATTAATTCGATGAAGTGACATCTTCGAATTGTACATTATTTTCGGCTTTGGAGGAAGAAGCACCACGGTAGAATTTGATCGGCTTTGCACCGTCACTACGTACCTCTTTGACCTCCATACCCTCGATCTTATTAGAATGGATCGGAGTTAGGGTCATAGTATGTACGTAGTGGTTAATCTTCTCGTACATTGATTTGTATTCTTCGTTCTTTTCATCTTCGAGGGAGATCTTGTATTGCGGCTTCTTTCGACTTATTGTTGCCGCTTCTTGCTTGATTTCTTTTTCCTCTTCAGAACTATCTTCCCAATCAACATTGATGGCTGGTTTCTTCTGTCCAATTGTCCTAGTGTCTCTACCACGGCCTCGAGCTCACGAGCATCAATTTCCAAGTATGCTAGTGTTCGAAGACTCATTATATTGATTGATGCTCCTGGATCCACCAATACTCTGGAGAGCGTAAACTTCCCAATTGTAACTGAAATGTACAACGGTCGGTTGTGATCCGCTGTCCCAAGTAGTAGGTCATTGTCCGTGAAGGTAACACCTCGTCGTTCCTTTAACGAGCAAACCTCATCTAAGGAATCTCCGGCCATTTGAGCTAAGCAAATTTCCGGATCAAGTAAGGCCTCGATCGAGCTTCTCTCATCTCCTTTGATAAGATGAGAGCATCGTAGATGCTCGGTTTGGCCGGTAGTTTCCTAAGATGGGCTAGCACGTTGTAGTCCACTTTGTTCTCCTGCGTCTCGGCTTCTTCTCGAATGGGTATTTCTTCCGTCGGGGTTGGTTCTTCTTGAACAACCACCTGCTTTCCTTTGTCTTTTGGACCCATTCTCGGAGGTAGAACTCTTCCACTTCTCAAGTTGACTTCTGTAATTTCTTCTGAATCTAGTGTTGAGTTTGCTGGTGTCTCCTCCTGAATCGGAATGACAGGCTCTTCCGGATTATCTTCAAAATCTGAAGGCTCTAACTCTATCGTAACTGGAGCTCCTCGAAACTCACAGATAGATCCGTTGCTTGTTGAACTCTCGTAGCCTCCTTGATGGATGCCTTCTTCGTCATTGTGATCGTCGAGATCATGTATGATTTGAGAATTGTTGTTGGTATCGAAATCGACGCCCGGATTGTCGCTAGTTACGTAATCGTTAGAAACGGTCAAAACGTAGCCAACGCCATCACCCTTATCATTATATGATCCCACCAAAGTGAGCGAGATAATCATACAAAATCGAGAGGTTCGAGGGATTTCTCCCCCGAATCGGAAACAACTATCCTAGGATAAGCAGCCCCTAGTCTAGCCTTAGGAGTCTCAGTCCCCTCTTCTTCGTCAATTTTCTTCTTCTCTTCGATTTTCTCCTGTCGAGGTGGTTCTTCTATCGCAAGTGATAGTACCGGCTTAACGAGGTCTCGAACTACGAATTGAAGCTCGCACCGAAGCGGTTCGGATGTTGTCTAAAATCTTCTTCGAAGATCTCGTCCGAGCGGTAGTCCATCCATCGTCGATTGCATAGGGATCTATCGGGATGACGGGATCGGTTGAGATAACATCGACGGAACCTCTTTTCGGGGTTCCTTCATGTACTCCTTCGGGATTGTTATATTTCCTTTCCGAAGGTTGTCGTTGAGCCAACTTTTAAAGGTAATACAATCTTCTATCTTGTGCCCAAGCATCCGATGGTAGGGGCAAAAGTTGGGATCACCTTTCTTGTTGACTTCCTCTGGTCTTTTGGGCTCTGGCAGCTGGAAATCTGGAGTTTTCATTAAGCTACGGAACATCTTCGGTAATCGCTTCATTTTTGAACGGATATTCTCTCGCTCGAAGCTCCCTCAATGTACGTTGCGGACGAGACGGTTGTTCATACCGCAAAGACGACCGATAGGCTGGACCGGGTTCGTCGGTAATTTTGTTGTGGTTGCTCGCGGCCGTTACGGTGGTATTTGCATCGGTTGTTTGCCTTTGTCAACCGTCGCAACGACCCCGGATTTCTTTTCGAAAGTCTTCACCGGCTCACGCTTGTCCGTCTTGTCGGCAAAACTTAATTGCTTCGCCTCTTCTTGCAAGCTTCCGGCCTTGCTTAACAACTTCTCAAAAGTCTTAATAGTGAATCCCTTGAGGAGAAGTGCTATCGGGCCGTGAATGCTTTTAAGCAAGATGCCGATCGCATGTTGTTCTTGCGGTTGTGGTTCACACTTCATGCTTAAATTTCTCCATCGAAGTATGTAATCCACTAGAGTTTCATTCGGCCTTTGTTTCTCTACCACTAAATCACCTATAGTGATGTGGTGCCGAGCTCCGCAAATCGCTTAATGAAGAGGCTCTCTAGCTGCGAGAATGTCTTCACCGAACCGTTGGGTAATTCCGCATACCGGTCGAAGGCGATTACTCGATGACTCGCTAACGAACTCGTCGGAAGAGTAGCGCATCGCTCCCGCCAGCATTGAAACAACCGGCACGAAAGTGTGCAACATCTTGTCGGGGGTTCCCGGTTCCGTCGAAGGTCTTAAACAGAGGTGGTACGAAGCCTTTCGGGTATTGGACGCGTCGAATTCTTCCGGGTAAGGTCTACCCGTCCGAATGGATGTCCCGCTCTTCGATTGTGCTAAGGCTTCTCGCACTCGCTGCTCTACCAAGTTCTTGATATCCTTTTCGGGGATCATACTTTGTGCTTGTATCCTTTTAGCTGGTCATCCCCATTGACGGATGTAATCTCCTTTCCTCCGTCTACGATGTGAATGACTTCGGGGGTGTCTCTCTATGTGGTTGTACTTGACTGCGGAGAGTGGCCGCAGCTATGGCCATCTCTTCCATCCTCTTCGCCATTTGAGCGATCGTGTCGTCCTTTTCACGAAGTCGTCTCTTCATCGGTTCGGCTCCTCTCTTCTGCACTGCAGGGGCACCTCGAGAAGCCGATGAAGCTCGTGTCTCAACCATGTTGATTTCAGCATATTCGTTGTCCATGAATTCCGATGAGTCGATCTCATCTCCGAACTTTTCTTCTCTTTCTTTTGCCAACCGTCGGATGTCGGTTCTCAACTTTTCCATGGCATCTTCTAGCGGAGCTTTCTGTGTATCTTTGTGGTTGTCATGCGATGGTTGCCGGGTCCTTTTTTCACGAGTCCCCTTCATCGCAGTAGCACTTTCTTCAGATTCCAGCCTCCTGGCGAGACTTTCTCTCTCGGGCTGCTGTTTCAATCTCAACTGCCCCGTAGTGGGACGCCACACCATCCTTCTAGCAGCAGAAGGTCTAGGACCAGATGGTCTGTTGGCCAAATGCTGGAAGGTGGTATCCTCCCTAATCTGTAATCCTGATACTACGACAGGCGGGCTAGCCTTCATTCTCTTGCTTGGCTTTTCTATCATGACGGCGGGTTCTACTCGAGGCCCAAGACGGGATTTGACCGGCACCCGTCCTATCCTTCGTAGAATTTCTTTGCTAGCTTTTCTACCAAAGTTTGCAGTCGAGCAAACGATGTAGTTCTGGTTCTTTTCTTGCGGCTATCGTTGTAGTATGCGGGCTGTGGTAATGTGGCAGCAATCTTTCGAACATTCTCCTCATCCTCTGCGGCGGAGAGGGGATGGAACCTGCTTCCTCCCAAAAGTGGTATGTAGTCAGGCAGTGGTGTATATTCTGGTAACGGTGTATATTCTGGCAACCCTGAAATTTCTTCCAGGAAAGCAATCTCAGCAGCTCTGGCTTCCCTGGCGATCCTTCTATTTCTATTTCTTCTTTGGGTCTTTGTTAGCGACAGAATCTTCGAACTGGACCCGATTTCGAAGACAGAAGGTCTTACAGGAAGATCCGTACCCTCCACGGTAACAGGTTTATCATAGTTCTGGATTTCTTTCCCCTTTGATTTGGCAGAAGTCGGGGTAGGTGCAGAAACAACTAGACCAGTGGGGGTAGTAAGAACAGTCCTCCTGCGGACGACAGTACTCCTCCTAGTCGGGACCCTTTGCAGGGGAGGAAACTCTTGGGTCGACCTAAGGTTGAACTCAAGCAGTGGTTCCTCAGCTTCAGATACCTTGTTCGTCAGTGCAAAGAGGGAGACGTCGGTGACCTTGACGTTCGTGTTTTCAAATCCTCGTCCAAATCGGATGATCCCATTGTCGGGCAGCTCATCCTTATAGCACGGCGAAGTCCAGTCCGTTGGTGAAGGAGAAAATCGGTTTTGGGGCTTCCATTTACGCAAGGTAGACTACGGTTTGTCGGTCCCAAGTTATGCTTCTTTTCTTCGGGACGAAAAGAAAGGAATTGAAAAGAGTCCTAACTCATTCTTTGTTCATGTATTTATAAGAAAGAATCATTTGTTAAAAGAATCACTTATTAGATGGTTTGTTTATTTAGAACAGAATGTTCAAAGGTGTAGAGAAGGTAAGGAATCCGATTCAGAAAGGAAAAGAAAAAGAGAGTCTTAAGCAAGACTTCTCGACTCGAAGAATCACACCTAAACTAACACCTATCGGGGTCCACCCCACCTCGGAAATGAGGTAAAAGGATCTCGGAACCTCTCTGTTTAGGGGTGTCTAAACAGGGGCTCCTAAATCCGAGAGAATGTTGGCTATACTTGTTCAAGATAGAAATGAACATAGTATTCCAACGGAAAGAAGGGTAGTTTGATCCATTAGGGACATGGATACACTACCGATTTTTGAAAGCAGAATTATTTGATTATAATGGAGAGAGGAATCGTCCCCAGCGGAGTCGCCAGAAGTTGTCGGCATATTTTTAGGTTGTGTTGTATTTTAAAGGGGTCGCCTAACAGAAGTTGTCGGCGAATTTAAATTTTAAATTTAATTTAAATATATATATATAATTTAAAAAGTAGTATTTGATTTTGAAAATAATTTTAAATATGAAAGTTTTAAGATATGAGATTAAACCGATCTCACATCCCAAATAGTTTATATAAACGAGCACCGCACCACAAACCGTGTATCTATCCCTAAGGATAGACACATCGCTTGATGGTGGGGCTCGATCAAATAAACTAGAAGTTTTGTGACATCCGTTTGGTCCGCGAACCAATTTTATAAGCCGACAAATTCCCACGCTTAATATGAAAGTATCAAACGGGGTTTATATTACACAGGTTCTTTAAAATTCCCTATAAGGGCAAGCCCTATAGTTAATTACATCTTAAGTGACGGGAATCACCTAAGAAAACTCTCGATAATAATCAATAATTCTGCTCTCAAGAATTTCAAAGTTTAAGGTTTTCAAAGATTGAATTTTGGAATTTCAATAGGGAATGGATCAAATTTTGGAACATTTTGTTTTGTGAATCCAAAGGAAGAAAGGTAGGAGAAATCACTGATTCGAAGTGAACTTCGGTAATTTCCCGACTATCCTATCGTTTGGCTTGAGTTTAGGAAAGTCCTAATACTTATTTAAATGTTTTGATCTTGCCAATTTTAATTAATTAGGGCTTATATTTGTATGATAAAATCAAACAAATAGCTCTAGAAGATGTGAGGGTTTATTGTCGTATCGGACGACTACCTCGGAATCCTAAGACCGGTTAGGGCTTAATTTGCAATGCAAATGCCTAACGAAGAGTTGAGGATTTATGTTGCACTAGGCAAGCTACCTCGAAGTCCTATGGCTTGGTTATTTAATTCTAGGAAAGTTTTGTCGAAGTAGGTTCAAGTTTTGCTTGACGACGATGGCCGTGTCGCCCACCATGCTCCAAGTTCCTTGTTGTTGCAGAGGTTTAGTTTTAGAAATCATAAATCGAGGAGATGAGAAAAGTGTTTTGGTTTAGAGAAAATCTTAATTTCCAAGTGTTTTTTACGTTTTAATTAAAACAAATCTTAAAGTTGATTATAACGACACCGGTTAAGATCCCACGGTTCCATCCTTCCGGCATCATTATTTTTATCGGATTCACTTAGTCCGGATGAATTTGCTAAACTCAACTGAATGAGTTCCACACTTTCATTTAGACCGTGGGAAATCCCGTTAGCAGCACGTAGGTTACATCATCCGAGGTATTCCCGATCATCCAACGGGACGTTTTAATTTAGTTGTAATTGTAGTTTTGTGTTCTGTTTGTGATTAAATTTTGAGTTGCTTTATATTTTGAAATGTTGTGGCGGTGAATTTTATCTTGCAATGACTTTTAACTTAATTTGGTTTCAGTTTTAGGGACTATCCTAAAGGTATGGGTTTTCATGCAACTGTTGTTTTATCATGCAAGAAAAATAAAGTACATTTGCAAGAAAGTAAATTGCAAGAAAGTAAATTGCAAGAAAGTAAATTGCAATAAAATAAAAGCGTACCTGGAGGGTCTTCCCGTCATCCCAAGCTGCACTTAAAACACAATTAGAATATTTAAGCAAGTTCCTAGGTAAAGCTAGGGGAAAGGTTATGGTTTTCTACCAAATTCCTAATCCTATAGCTAGTCAACTCCTATGACGTCTAGGTTCTTTGTGTTTTTTTTGTTTGAGGACGATTTTCTTCATCAAAGGACAATTAAGTCCAATTGTTCTTATAAATATCCTATCATATTGAGGAAGTGCTTAAGAAGAATCTTAAACATCTTTTCAATATTTTCAGGATTGTTTTAAGTCCAAATGAATTTAATTATATATAAATGAATCGATCGTCCGAGGTTTTCAAGTCTTGTTAACTTGCTCAGTGAACTAGGACATTTGAATATCCTATGAGTGAGGTAACACTTCATTTGATGTTCCATTTAGGAGTTATAATAATCAAAGCTTTCAAGGGTAAATTAGTATTCAAATGATTTGATTTAAGTTAAAGGGTTTAAATTTGGAATAGTGTTCAAGTTGCTTTACATTTATTTTGGATTCTTTATGTCTTAGGTGATGTTATATTTAATTCAACTTAATTTAATTGAGTTTTAATTTAGTTTAATTTAATTTAATTTGATTTGATGTTTAATTAATTTGATTTGATTTAATTTAATTTAAATATTTAATTTAATTTAATTTAATTTGATTTAATTTAATTTAATTCAATTTAATTATTTAATTTAATTTAATTTAATTTAATTTAATTTAATTCAATTTAATTATTTAATTTAATTTAATTTAATTTAATTTAATTTAATTTGATTTAATTTTTTTTTAATTTAATTTAATTTAATTTAATTTAATTTTAATTTATCTTTAATTTACTTTATTTTTAATTTTAATTGAAATTTCAAAAGAGTTTAATAATTTAATTAAGTCTTTTAATATTTTAAATTTGAGTTATCATTTTAATTAAAAATTGAGTATTAATGATATAATTAGTTTAGGGATTTTTAAATTAAAGAATAAATCTCTTCCTAATAAATATCCCTTATTTTAATAATTCCAATTTATTATTCCTCCAAATTTAATCTATTATTTAATTAAAGTTTAATCATTTTAAAATTATTTAATGGGTTTCTACCCTTTAATTATTTAAATTTCAATCATCCAAACCAGATTAAGATCAAATATTTTACTTGTTGATTTTTTATTAAACCTAAAGTTTTAATTAAGGATTAAAGATTTTAATTACCATTTTACCCTTTAAGCTTAATAATTTCATAACTCACTAAATTGAACCCAAATGAACTTGAAATTTTTATGTGACCTCACTCATATGTCAATAAAGACATGAGAGGAGAAAATGTGATTTTTTTCTGTATTTAATTTATTTATATAATTATTTTTGGTGGAAAATAGAGATTTTCAAGGAAAATTTAATAACATGACCAAGGGAAAGTTTCTGTCCTTAATAAAATTAGGGGACATTCCTAATGACCAGAGAAGCACTTGGACCAATTTTGGTGATTTTTTGAATTATATTATTTTTATTATAATTATTTTGAGTTTTGGAGTGTTAATTAATTTAAAAATAAAATAAATGTTGAAAAATGGATTTTATATTTTTCAAAAATCTCTCTGATATCAAGGAAACCAAAGAAACAAATTTTGCAATTTTCTGATTTTTTTATGATTTATTATAATTATTTTAGTGAAAATGCTAGAAAATACATTTTTTTAATTTTAAAATTACCCTAGGGCTTTAAAATTCAATATCTCACTAAATAGACCTAGGAAAAATGTGGGATTTGTTCCTAAGTGATTAAAATTCAAAATGTGACATTTTGGTGAACTTTATTATTTTTGTGATTTTTATTATTTTTTAATTATTAAAAATATTAAAATATTATTAAAAATCAACTTTTTCAGAAAATTGAAATTTTAATTTTCTTAGGTTCCCCTAATATCAGAGAGGCTCCAAAACCAATTTAGTGAATTTTTGAAAAGTATTTTAAAAGTTATGAATTTTTAAAGTTTAAAATGGCTAAGTGGCTTAATTAACCCAATTAGTGGGGCTAACCAAGTCCAATTGACCTCAAATTTTTATGGTGAATTCCTCTGATCCTAAAGGTCAGTGGAGAATTGATTTCAAGTCAATTTGATGCTTGGTTAACTCTAATTAATTAAAGACCTATTTTGGGTGTTTAAGCCAATTAGAGTTGTTCCGAGTGAATTAACTCAAGTCCCATTTTTCCTAGAGTTCTCTGGTCATAAGGAACATCACCAAATTTTTCTAGAATTTATTTCACAACATGCTAATTTTTGGAATTAAAATACTCAAAACAGCAACATGCATTTGAAAAATAAATAACTTTTCACGGAGATGGCCTCCGACCTTGGAAAATTCAGGGAATGTTCCCAAGTTCGGAGGCTTCAAAAGCTCCTATGGTCTCATGCCATGGTGAATTGTATACATGCATGGAGAATTAAATGTATGCAGAGAGTAAATAAATTATAAAAAATAAAATACTTGATGAAATTAAATGATTTCTTTTCCACATTATTCTCCTCCGTTCACTCGAGCAAGAGGGTGTTTTTATTTTATTTTTGTGATTTTTCTACACAAAGATATGGATTTTTAAAGTTTCGATATTTAATAAATACATTAAATACCCTATTTATCTACTTATCCACGCGGCGCCAGCGAAACATCGGCAGCTCCGAAGGGGTACGTGTCGCGCTGTGATTGGGCGCCGCCATCTGAGTCATCCGTCCCGGGCCCCGCGGTTCACGTAACATTCTCTGGTCCGGCGCAATCTGAATCGTCCGCTCGATACACGCGCGATCCAACGGCTCCTGGTCATCGTCTATGACTGGTGTGCACCCGTGACCGTCAACCTTCTAACCCTAATTTCTCACTCGATTCTCAACGGATTTTCGTGTTCTTATGCTTTATGGATTCGTCTTGAAGAGACGAACACATCCATACGGTAAACATGCATTTAAATTGACTCAAATTAAAATGAGAATCTCTGGAAGCTCGGGAAGAAGAGGGAGTCCATACCTTTGCTCAGAGAAGTGAAGCTTCGATCTGAGAGTTGTTACACCTTCGATTGGATCCTAGTAAGCTCCAGATGAAGTCTCCGATCCGGTGACTTGTCTAGGTTGGACTTCGACCACGCCCGATCACAAAGCTTGGAGGCTGGAACAAGCTGGGTGGCCTAGAGATGGGGCTTTCGGTGGGGAACTTCTCCTCTTGGTCCAGTGAAGGTGTAGGACCAATCAATTTGGGAATTGGCTCACCTGTGAAGAAGTGTCCCGGTTTTTGGGCAAAAGTTTGAGCTCAAAATTGGGCTCGGCTAGAGGGAATCGGGGCTGGAATTCGGTGAGGATCGGGTGCTCTATGTGTGGAGAGTGATGCGGAGTGATTTTGGCGAGTTTCCTTAAGGTTTCGTTCAACACCTTCTTTGGCCGAGAGGGTGAGGGGTTTAAATAGGCATGGTCGGAGGCTCTCCGGGGGAGTTTAATGGTTGGGATCAGCCTGCTCGGTGAGGAGAAGAACAGTTGCAATGGCCATTTGGAGTGAGGCGGCTCGACGAAGGTGGAATTCCAAAATTTGGCTCCTCCCAAGGTTTCGGGCATGGTGTTTTCCGGCGGCGGGTGGCCGGCGGCCGAGGGCAGGTCACTCTCAAGCTCGGAGTGGGTCGGGGCTGGAGGCTTGTGTAGTCGATTGAGGTTTGACATGTGTAAAGGAGTTTGATTTAAATGGAATGGGAGAAGGCTCACTTTGGCTTGGTTTGGGTCAACCCACCATTTTGGGCTTGGTGCACCCTTCCAAGCTCGGATTTTGAGCTGAGGGAATCATTTAGGTCAGCTTAGAAGGAGTGGTGAAGTCTCCATCCATGATGAGGTGGCTAAACATGGTTTAGTGTGTGACATGATTAAGGTAAAAAAGGGTTAAAGGAGGTTTAAGAAAGAACCCCCTCTTCTTGCCATAAATGGACTAATGACAAGTCAAAGCCCTCAAGGCTTCATGTGGCTTGAGAATGGCTTGTTCATGGCTTCATTTGGCTTGAGAAAAGGTTGATTTGTTTCATGAAAAGGGTTTTAGAAATTTTTGACATTTAGGGGGTAATTTGACATGTGGCTTGATTTGGAATGGTTTAATTGATGATTTTGAATCTTAGGGGTGATTTTGATCAAATGGATGATGAGGGGAAGTGTCATGTGGGCTTTAGGATGATTTGGGCTTTTAAAATTTAATGAAGATGGGCTTTTAAGAAGGTTTAAGGGAAGTGGGCTTTTAAGTTTAAGGATGTGTTCATGGATGGGAATTTTTGTAGAAGTTTGGGCCAAATAGTTGTTGGTTTTGGTTTAGGGATGTTTCATGAATAATTTGAAATAGTTTTAAGGTGGTTTGGGTTTGAATTGGGTTGAATTTGGGTTTATTTGGTAAATGGGCCAATGTAGGTCAAATTGGGCTAACTTGGGCCAATGTTGGGCTAGGGTTGAAATTGATGTAAAATAAATGTTGAGAAATGTTTATGGGAGTGTTTCAAAGAGGTTTTGGCTTTGGTTGGGTTTTGATTTTGAGGTTTGGGCCTATTTGGGTTAGGTTTGGGTTTAGGTCAAAATTGGGCTTTTTGATTTTGGGTTGAATTTGAGTGGGGTTTGGGTCAAAATCTTGGGCAAATCATGTTAGGGTTTTGTTTGTGGGAATGTTAAGGAAGATTTAGAAAAGATTTGGGGTTAATTGGAGTTGAATTGGGTTAGTTTGGGTTAAGTTTGGGTCATGGGTCCAAATTTGGGCTTTAAGGCCCAAAGTGAAATTGGATCCAAATGTCAATCAAATTGGACTTGGATTTGGTCTAGATTGGTATTGGGGATGTTGAATTAAAGTTTAAAATTGAATTGGACCAAAATTTGAGTCAATTGGATAGGTTTGGTTTAACATTGGGTCTACTTTGGGTCAAAATGGGTCAATTTGGGGGTTTTAACAAAAGTAGGGTAAATTGACAAAATTGACCCATGGTGTAGTTGGACAAAATGAAATTGGGAATATTTAGGATTTTCTGGAATTTTTTGGGAATTTTCTGAATTTTTGGATTTTTAGGCCAAGAAGGGTATTTTGGGTATTTGGAGGGTATTGGGGGGTACTTTTGGAATCTTTGGTATTTTTGGGTATGGATGATCAATTTGAGTGATTTGGAGATGTTTGGGATTGATTTTGGAAAATTTTGGGTAATTTGGAAATTTTGCAAAAATTTGGGTAATTTCGAGGGTTTTGGGTAGGTTTAATAGGTGTAGGGTCTCGGGGTCAAAAATTGAAAATTTGGGAAATTGGAGATTGGGTGAATTTAGGTGGAAAGAAATCATTTTGGTTGAGCCATGAAACCATTTCAAGCCCATATGAGCCATGAAAGGACTCATTTGAGGCATTCACTATGTTGTTCCTAACCCTCTTAGCCAATGGCTTAGGGGTTAAGGACCATCCATGTGAATCACCCACATGAGTCAGGAGGTTAAGTTGGGTATGGGTGTGGTTTTAGGAAGTGTGTGGAAATGTAGTGTGTAAGTGTTGTGTAAGTCAGCCCCCTCACCAGACCAGGCCACCCAGGGTAGTCCTAAGGCCAAAGAGTCCTATAGGAACTCATCCTTTAAACTTCCACATTTGATTTCAACCCTCTAGGTGATTAGGGGTCTATAGTCAAATTTGTGGAGTTTGCAGGGAGTTTAGAAGTGGTTTGAATTTCTAAAAGGCGGGTCCCAATTCTAGTCCTCTAAGATAGTCAAAGGAAAAGCCTAAGGCTAGATCCTAAGCACTAAAAAGAAGAAGGGAAGACCTCATCAAAAATGAGGTCAACAGATGATGGGGCTCAATTAAATAAACTAGAAGATTTGTGACATCCATTTGGTCTGCGAACCAATTTTATAAGCTAACAAGTTCCCCTACTTAATATAAATGAATTAAGTAGGGTTTATATTACTTGGGTTCTTAAAGTTCCCTATAAGGGCAAGCCCCTATAGTTAATTACATCCTAAGTGACGGGAATCACTTAAGAAGACTCTTGATAATGATCAGTGGTTTTGCTCTCAAGAATTTCAAAGTTTAAGGTTTTCAAAGGATTGGATTTTGGAAATTTCAATAGGTAATAGCTCAAATTTTGAACAGTTTATTTTAAGAATTCAAAGGAAGATAAGTAGGGGATGTCACGGACCCAAAGAGGACTTCGGTGACTTCCCAACTATCCTATGGTTTAGCTTCAATTTAAGAGTGTATTTAATGTTGTAATCCTGCCAATTTTAGTTAATTAGGACATATATTTGTATGACACAATCACACAAATAGCCTCGAAGATGTGAGGGTTTATGTCATACCGAACGACTACAAGGAATCCTAAGACCGGTTAAGGCTTAATTTGCATTACACAAATGCTTAACAGAAAGTTGGGGATTTATGTTGCACTAGGCAAACTACCTCGAAATCCTATGGCTTGGTTATTTAATTCTAATAATGGTTTTGTTGATGTAGATTCCAGTTTTCCTGATGACGATGGCCGTGCTACCCACTATGCTCCAAGCTTCTTGTCGTTGTCACAGAGGTTTAGTTTTAGAAAATGATAATTAAGAGATGAGAGAAGTTTTTTGGTTTAGAGAAATCTTAAAGTCCAAATGTTTTTAAAGTTTTAATAAAAACAAATCTTAAAGTTGATTAAATAGAACCGATTAAGATCCCACGGTTCCGTCATCCCGGCACCGTTATTTTCATCGGATTCACTTAGTCCAGATGAATTTGCTAAACTCAACTGAATGAGTTCCACATATTCATTTAGACCGTGGGAAATCCCGTTAGCAACATGTGGGTTACATCATCCGAGGTATTCCCGATCATCCAACGAGATGTTTTAATTTCGTTGCAATTATAGTTTTGTTGTTCTGTTTGTGATTAAATTTTGAGTTGTTTTATATTTTGAATGTTGTGGCGGTGAATTTTATCTTGTTGTGACTTTTAATTTAGTTTTGGGTTTCAGTTTTGTGGCTATTCTAAAGGTTTCAGTTTTCATGCAGGGTGTCAATCTTGTTTAACATGCAAGAAAAGTAAAGTGCAGTGCAGGTAAGTAAATAAATTGCAATAAAATAAAAATGTACCTGGAGGGTCTTCTCATCATTTCTATGCTGCACTTAAAACACATGATAAGACATTTATATATTTGCAACAAGTACCTAGGTAAAGCTAAGGAAAGGTTCTGGTTGTCTACCAAAATTCTAATCCTATTGCGACTCAATCCCTATGACGTCTAGGTTCTTTTGTTTTTGCGGATAATTTTCTTCACCAAAGAACAATTAAGTTCGATTGTTCTTCTAAAACACCCCATCATAATGAGGAAGTGTTTAGGACGAGTCCTATACATCTTTTCAATATTTTTGGGATTGTTTTGAGTCCAAATGAGTTTTATTGTATTGGTGAATTGATCATCCAGAAATTTAGTTTAGTTTGTTTCTTGCTCAGTGAATTAGGATGTTTGATTATCTTATGAGTAAAGTGACATTTCACTTGATGCTTTACTTAAGAGTTATAATAATGAAAGCTTTTAGGGGGCAAATCAGTTTGTTAAAGAATTTAACCACTTTGATTAAAGTTGAATTGATGATTTAGGATGATTTAATTTAGTTTCAAAATTCAAGTTGATTTTCTCTTAAGTGTTTTAAATTATTTGATTTGAAAGAGGTGTTTAGATTATTAAATTTAATTAAACTTTTAATGATTTAAATTTAATTTGACTTAATTGTAACACTTTAGGTCAATTTTAATTGGTTTGATTTTTTATGTTTTTAATTATGAATTATCTTAAGGTTTATTTTCTTTAATGTTTCAAATTTGTTTTAGATTTGTTTTTTAAATGATTTCAAATTAATTTTAATGTCTTAAATTTATTTTAATTTGATTGTTAAATTACTTAATGCTTTAAGTTTTAATCTAATTAAGGGTTACTTTCTTTTTATTATTAAATTATTAAGTACCATCCTTATGTTTGATTAAGAGTTAAATAATATTAAAGTGATTTATTTAGGGATTTTAAATTAAAGAATTGATATCTTCTTAAATCCAAATTTTAACTTATTCTTCCAAAATTCAAATTGTTTAATTAATTAAAATTTACTTTAAATTTTTTTAAGATGATTAATGGGTTTCTACCCCTTAATTCCCTAGGTTTCAATTATCTAATGAAAATTTTAAAATCAGATATTTTACCCTCCCCTTGATTAAACCTAAATATTAATTAGGGTTAAAATTCTTTAATTACCTTTATCTCCTTTTAAGCATGTTCATTTCATAACTCATCAAATTAAGCATAAATTAACTTAAAATTTTTATGACACTTCACTCACATGTCAATTAAGATATTAGAGGAGAAAATGTGATTTTTCTGAATTTAATTTAATTTATATATTTATTTTTATGAAAAATATGGGTTTTCAATAAAAATTCATAAACATGACAAAGGTAAGGTTTCTATCCTTAGGAAAATTATGGGATGTTCCTACTAACTAGAGGACCATTTAGACCAATTTTGGTGATTTTTTGAATTATTTTTTATTTATTATAATTACTTTGAATTTTGGGGTATTAATTAAATATAAAATATAATTAAAGTTGAAAAATGGTTTTTATATTTTCTTAAGTCTCTCTAACCTCAAGGAGTCCAAATAAGCAAATTTATATTTTTTTGATTTTTCTTTGATTTATTAGAATTAATTTGGTGAATGGTTGAAAAATCCATTTTCTTTTTAATATTTAAAATTGTCTTAAGCATTTAAAATTCATTATCTTAACTAGAGACTTAGAAAAAAATTTGGTTGGTTCCTAAGTGATTAGGGGAAAAAATGTGACATTTTTATGATTTTTAATATTTTTGTGATTTTTATTATTTTTAATTATTAAAATATTAAAAATATGGTGAAAAATGAAAATTTTTAGAAAATTTTAATTTTAATTTTCTTAGACTTCTCTAACATCAGAGAAGCTCCAAAACCATTTTTGTGAATTTTTGAAATATATTTTGTGTTTTATGAATTTTTAAACTTTAAAAGTGACCTTGGAAATTAAATGATCCATTTAGTGGGTCAAATCATTTCCAATTTGCTTCAAATTTTTATGTGAGGTTCTCTATACCCTAAGTAACAGTGGAGAATTGATTTCAAGAAATTTTGATATGTGGTTACTCTTAGTTAATTAGGGTTCAGTTCTGAGTGTTTAGGTCAATTAGGGTTATTCTTAATGAGTTAACTCAAAATATATATTTCCTGGGGTCCTCTGGTCCTAAGATATTTCCCCTAATTTTCTTAGAATTTATTGAATAATATGCTAATTTTTGGAATTAAAATGCCAAAACAGACACTTAAATTTGAAAAATCAATAACTTGTCATAGAGATGGCCTCTTGCGTTGGAAAATTTAGAGAATGTTCCCAAGAACAAAAGCTACAAAACCCCTATGGTCTCATGCCATGGTGAATTGTATGCATGCATGGAGAATTAAAATACTGAAATTTGTAAATAATTAATTAAAAATAAAATACTCATCAAAATAACCTAATTCTTTTTTTTACATTATCATCCTCTGTTCACTGAGCAAGTGAGTATTTTATCTTATTTTTGTGATTTTTCTGCACAAAGATATGGATTTTTGAAGTTTTGGGTATTTAAATAAATCAAAAATACCTCTAATTTCCTACTTATCCACGCAGCGCTGACTCAACCTCGGCAGTTCTGAAAGGCCACGCGTCGCCTCCCTATTCGATGTTGTCATCTAACTCAGCGCTCCGGGGGCCCACAGTTCATGTCTCGTTCACTCGTTCGACGTGATCTGGATCGTTCGTTCGATACACACATGATCCAATGGATCATGGTCATCGTCTCCGTCCGGTTCAACCCGAGAGCTGTCCACCCTAAAACCTTAAGATCTCACTCGATACTTAACCAATCTTCACGTTCTTGTGCTCTATGGACTAGCCTCGACAAGACAAACATATCCATACGGATAACATGCTATGAAATTGACTCAAATGAAATGAAGAATCACTGGAAGCTCTCGGGAAGGAGGCAATATGTACCTTTTCTCTGAGAAGTGAAGTTTCAATCAGAGAGTTGTGGCACCTTTGATTGAACCTAGGGAAGCTCTAGATGAAGTCTCTGGCTCTGGGGAATTGTCTAGGTACAACTTCCACCAAACCTGATTTCAAGCATTGGTCTCTGGAAGAAATGGCTGGCCTGGTGAGGGGGCTTTTGCTGTAAAACTTCTTCTCTTGGTCTGGTGAAGGTGTAGGGTCAGTCAATTTAAGGATTGACTCACTGTGGTGAAGTGTCATGGTTTTAGGCTTGAAATTCAACTCTGAAATTGAGCTCACAGAGGGGAAATTACGGCTGGATTTCAGTGGGGATCAAGTGCTCTATGCTAGGAGGAGGGTCTGGAGCAATTTTGGCAGAGTTTCTATATGGTTTTTTTGTTCAGCTCTCCCTTTGGCCGAGAGGGGGTGGAGTTTAAATAGAGCTGGCTGGAGGGCTTCCCAGGGGGGTTTGATGGCTTGGATCAACTCGCTCGAGTCGGAGAAGAACAGCCCATGGTGTCCATCGGCCATGAGACGACTCGACAGAGAAGAATTTGAAATTTTGCTCACATGGGTGCTTTCAGCTTGGTGTTTTCCGGCGGTTGTGGTGGCTGGCAGGCCAGGGTCAGGTCACCTTCCTGATCATGAGGGTTAGAGCTTGAATATGGTGAAGTCAATTAGAGCTGGCCAAGTGTAAAGGGGCTGAATTGAAATGGAATGGGGGAAGGCTTATCTTGGATTCAATTTGGCCAACCCGTGGTTTTAGGCTTGGTGCACCACCCAAGGCCTGGTTTTGGGCTGAAAATCATCACTTGGGTCAGCCTCACATGTATGGTGAAGTCCCCATCAAAATTATTTAAGTTAATTTTGGGTTTGGGTGTGACATTGAAGAGGTAAAAAAGGCTTAAGGGAGAGCTTAGAAAGGGATTCCCTCCTTTGCCATAAATGGATTGATGACAAGGCAAAGCTCTCATGGCTTCATATGGCTTGTGAATGGCTTCATTTAGCTTGCTTATGGCTTGGAAAAAGTTGGCTTGTTTTCATAGAAATGGGTCTTAGGAATTTTGGCTATTTGGTGAAAAGTTTGGGTGAAGCTTGATTTAGGTTGATTTGATCATTGGTTTGGAACTTAGGGATTGATTGAGATCAAATGGATAAAGGGAGGCTTTTCATATGGGCTTTAGAATCAATTTTGGGCTTTTTGGATTTGGTGAGAGATGGGCTTTTAAAAGTCTCGGGGAAGTGAGCTTCTTAGGTTTTAAAATAATTTTTTGGATGGAAACTTTGTAAAAGATTATGTCAAATAAATGTTGTATTTAGTTTAGGGATATGTTAAGAAAATTTTAGAAAAGATTTGGGGTCATTTTGAATTGAAATGGATTTAATTTGGGTCTTTTAGTGATATGGTCAAAATGGGCCAAATTGGGGTAAATTGGGCTAAGGTTGGGTTAAAGTTGGTTTTGATGTAAAATTAATATTGAGAAATGTTTATGGAGGTGTAACAAAGAGTTTTCAATTTTGGTTGGGCTTTAATTTTGGGATTTGGGCCTATTTGGGTTAATGAATGATTTAGGTCAATTTAGGGGATTTTCGCTTTAGGTTAAGTTTGGGTGGAGTTTGGGTTCAAATTTGGGACAAATCATGTTAGTGTTTTGTTTCTGGGGATGTTAGGAAGGTTTAGGAAAATATTTGGGGTTAATTGGAGTTGAGTTGGGTTGGTTTGGGCTAAGTTTAGGTCATGGGCCAAATATGGGTCTTAAGCTTCAAATTGAAATTGGATCCAAATGTTAATCAAATTGGGCTTGGATTTGGTCTAAACTGGTATTGGGGATAATAAATTGAAGTCTAGGGTTGAATTGGATCAAAATTAAGGTCAATTGGAGTGGTTTGGTTGGACATTGGGTCCACTTTGGTTAAAAATAGGTCAAATTGGGGGTTTTGGTAAAAGTGGGCTAAATTGACAAAATTGACTTGTGCTGTATTTAAAAAAAATGAAATTGAGAATATTTGGGATTTTTTGTAATTTTTTGGGAATTTTCTAAATTTTTGGAATTTCTGGGTTAAAAGGGTATTTTGGGTATTTGGAGGGTATTGGGGGGTATTTTTGGAAACTTTGGTGTATTTGACCAAGGATGATCAATTTGAGTGGGGGGAAAATGTTTAAGATTGATTTTGAGGGATTTTGGGTAACTTAGGCAATTTTGCAAATTTTGGGCATTTTTAAGGGTATTTGGTAGACTTGGTGGGTGTAGGCCCCCGGGGGTCAAAAATTGAAATTTTGGAAAAATGAAGGTTGATTAAGTGTGAGTGAAATGAAACCATTTGATTGAGCCATCAAGCCATGTTAAGCTCACAAGAGCCATGAGATGACTCATCTTAGGCACTCAATATGTTGTTCCTAACCCTCTTAGTCAGGGGCTTAGGGATTGAGGACCATCCATATGAGTTACCTACATGAGTCAGGGAGTCAAATTGGTTAAAGGTAGTTTTAGGGCTTGGAATGTGTGTGTGGGAGTGAGGTGTGTGCAAGTCAACCCTCATCAAACCAGGCTACTCAGGGTAGTCCTAAGGCCAAAGAGTCCTATAGGGAACTCATCCTTTAAACCTCCACATTTGGTCTTAACCCTCCAAGTGGCCTGGGGGTTTACAATCAAACTTGTGGGGTTTGAAGGGAGTTTAAGAGGTGTTTGAATTTCTAAGTGATGGGTCCCATTTCTAGTCCTCTAAGATAGTCAAGGAGAAGCCCTTTGGCTAGATCCTAAGTACTAAGGAGAGGGAAGAGAAAAGACCTCATAAAAAATGAGGTCAACAAATGGACCCCAAATAGGTGTGGTGTGCTAACCAAGCACACCGCGCGTATTGGCGTTGACTAAAGAAATCAACAAAACCAACACAGATGTCTAAGTGACACACTTAGAACGAAGTATAGAAAATTTCCTATAGGGAGTATCAAGTAAATCTCTGAGACTGAAGATTCCAGAACTCTCGCTGGGGAAGAGAAAAGGAGGTAAATTCTAGATTACAAGATCTAGAGAGATTCGATTTTAGATTCGTTTCATTTTTTGTTTCAAGTTTTAATGTGTGATTTTGGATTTTGGTTTGAGTTTCAATTCCGATTGAAGTTTGATTCAAGATTTATCTCAAGAGGGATTTAGTGCAAAATCCTGGATTTGAAGTGAGTGTCGGAACCTAGGTTCCAACCTCGAGATTTGAAGAGAATTAGAATTTTGGCTCTAACCTCAAGAAGAGAGTTGGAATTTGAAGAGAACTAGAATTTAGGCTCTAGCCTCAAGAAGAGTGTTGGAGTTTAGGCTCCAGTCTTTGAAATTTGAAAGAGAGCTAGAAGTTCGGCTTTAGCCTCGAAGAGAACTGGAAGTTCGGCTCCAGCCTTGGAGTTTGAAAGAAAGCTAGAAGTTCGGCTCTAGCCTCGAAGAGAACTGGAAGTTCAGCTCCAGCCTCGGAAGTTTGAAAGAGAGCTAGAAGTTCGGCTCTAGCCTCGAAGAGAACTGGAAGTTGGGCTCCAGCCTCTGAAGTTTGAAAGAGAGCTAGAAGTTCGGGTCTAGCCTCGAAGAGAACTAGAAGTTCGGCTCCAGCCTCGAAAATTTGAAAGAGAGCTAGAAGTTCGGCTCTAGCCTCTAAGAGAAATGGAAGTTCGGCTTCAGCCTCAGAAATTTGAAAGAGAGCTAGAAGTTCGGATCTAGCCTCGAAGAGAACTGGATGTTCGGCTCCAGCCTCGGAAGTTTGAAAGAGAGCTAGAAGTTCGGCTCTAGCCTCAAAGAGAACTGGAAGTTCTGCTCCAGCCTCGGAAGTTTGAAAGAGAGCTAGATGTTAGGCTCTAGCCTCGAAGAGAACTGGAAGTTCGGCTCCAGCCTTAGAAATTTGATATGTATGAAGAGGGACCCAATCCCATGCCATCAGAACCAAATCGATATGTCAATAGGACTAGTCGATCCTCTAACACACAGAGGAAGGAGAATTGAAAGGTTGGAACTGAAGGATTCAGAATGAAAATTAGATTTGTTTTATTCATTTTAGTGATTCGATTTCAATTTTTTGTTTATTTAGAGTTCGTGTTAATTTGCAGTTCATTTTGACATTCAAATTCTTAAAAAGAAGGAGTTCCTTATTCATTTTCTTTCTCTTTTCATTCTTTGTTCGAAGTTCATTTAGCTTAATGGCGTTTCCCAGTCAATTTGCACAAAAAAAGGTGAAGTCAGAACATGACGTGATTATTCTCATTCCAATCTGTTCAAAATTCATCATACAACTCGATCCAAAACATGATGATATTTTCCTTGAAAATTCAGTATCTCATACAATCCCCATAAATCCAAAAAGGATTGTGTAAGATTCTTGTTGATTCTTTCAAAAGCATTTGTCAAAATCCATTTCTGAATAGTAGGATACATGGTCAATAACATCACCTTCCAAGCCACCCTTGGCAGGAATGTCGTACGGATGTGCATTGGAGGTGTGTTATCTCCCATGTAACTCACAGCTCGTAATGCCAAAAGCTCTCTAACTCTGGATCTGGATGAAAGTGGAAAGGCATGTTTCTGTCATCCATCCTTCTGAAAGTGACGGAGATTCGTTCAATAGGCACTCCTGGAATGCAATATTTTACTATGTTCACTCCATTTCCTTTTAATACCATGATGGAACCTACCGGTAGTGGTATTTCTACCGACCCCCGAAATTCTCCAGGGCCTGCTATCCGAAGGTCAGATCCGAACATGATATTACACTGGTTAACAAAAGAGACTGTGCAGAAAGGTTTGACAAAGTAATGATGGTTTATGTGTGGAGGTATGCAGTCGCTCTCCTTGTAAATGTTAATGATGCAGCTATTGGGTATGCAATCTGCAGGCAATACCCTCGATGTTACCATTTTTTTACCATTCTTTTGATAATTCTTGGCATCGGATCCACCTCACCGTGACGGAGAATCCCTGGTGATTTTCTTTTCTATCTTCTGCGAAGTTGTAGCAACACCCGCACTGGATAGTAACTCTTCCTTTTCCTGCCATCCATCTTCGAGGTTCTGAATAGGTTTTCTCCCTCAGACGACCAGCTCTGCCCATTTTCTGAAGCTCGATAATGCAGTCCACAATCTGTTGTTGTTCGTAATCTGAGAATATATTCGTATGCAGGTCAAGGCCTTCCAAGATATAGACCCTCTTGCCTCGAATTTTCTCGAAGTATTCGAAAGTTTTCTTTTCAACTTGTTGTAATTCCTCCAGCTCGTATTCTGGGATTATCTGAAGTCCTTGAGGTCTGGTAACAAACTGCGGGATGTACGGCTCAACCCCAGCATGCTCTCCTGCATGTCTCGGCTCCTTGGGGATAGTCTCTGTCGGGACATCCTCCGGGGTTGCTTTTGCAACAAGACTCTTCAAAACTGGTAGCTCTGTTTGGCGTCGTGGTTCTATCTCTGTTTCTATTTTCCTCAGGATTTCTTTCATCCTTTCTGCTGTTCATGGAATTGACTTCCACCTTTCTGGTTCCTGAAGAACCAATTTCTTCGAAGTATTTGTACTGACGATAGCGACTGTCTCTTCCTGCTGATCTGCTTCCAGCTTACTCAGCATCTTGCGAATGCGACGGTTGTTGTTTCTTCATCGAGTAGGAGTGAGAGTAGCTCTCCTCACCTCTTGAATTTCGGTAGGCATGGTGCTGACAAGTCTACCTTCTGCAGTAGCCACCACGGACTTAACTTTCTTATCCTCTCCTGTTGCATGAGCGGCGTTTTCTTTTCTTTTCTTGCTAGTAGACGGCTGACTTGGGTCACCCAATTTCATCACTGTATGGCTGTGGAGCTCTTCCCGATCAATCAGAGTCCAATCGGTTTCTTCGTATTGTAAACCGGCCGGTGTGAAATCAGAGTCGATCTCAATTAAGGCCCCATCCTTCATCTTCTTTTCATCGAGTGCTAGACTCACGCCATTCTTAAAGTTCAGAACCAACTGCCCGTTCGACATTTCCCTGTGAAAAACAAGGAAAGGATCAGTGGCTGTACTAAGAACAAGAACAATAAGAAAATCATTTATCGATGTAAATTTTTTTTTATCTGTTTCTTTCAAATTTTAATAAGAGTAGGAAAATATTGGGAAAGATCTGGAGTAAGATGATTTAAAAGGAGGGATCAAAATTTTATCATTTCACATATTTTCTTTTTAGCACACATTCTTTTGTTAATGATTTTTTTATTCCCTTTTTTTTATCATCCATTTTTTTGTTTTGGGTTTGGACCCAGTTACAAATGATTACTCTACCCGTGTTTCTAGGAATGAGAATTTATTCTTTCGAAACATCAAGTCGTGTAATACTTGTTTAGGTATCATCCATTAATTGGAAGCATAGGTCGTTCTCCATGACAGTTAACAAGCTTGTAGGCACCCCCTGAGTAGACTGTCTCGACCACGAACGACGCTTCCCAAGTTGGCTCAAATTTACCTCCTATCTTGCGGTGTGCAAGAATAGGTCTTCGGAGTACTAGAACCAAATCACCGACTTTGAAAGTCCTTGGGCGAACCAGTTTATCGTGGGCCTGGACCATCTTGGCTTGATACAGTTCCAAATTTTGCTGCGCTGAAAGTCGTTTCCCTTCCAAGCTTTCAAATTCTTCTAGTTGTAATTTGGCATTTTCTTCTGTAGTAATCTTGTTTGTAACTGCAATTCTGAGTGACAGAAGCTGAACCTTTAAGGGTAAAACGGCCTCAGGCCCGTACACTAAGGCGTAAGGTGTAGACTGGGTAGGAGTTCTGAAAGTCGTTCTGTAGGCCCATAAAGCTTCTAACAAGTTCTCGTGTCAATTTCTTTTGTTGTCATCCAAAATTTTCTTTAATAATTGGACGAGAGTTTTATTAAAAACTTCGGCCAAGCAGTTTGCTCTTGGGTAGTAAATCATCGAATAGCGCCAGTCGATTCCGTGTCTTCTGACAAAATTGTTGATCTTCGTACTCTTGAATGCAGATCCATTATCTAAAATGATTCTGCGCGGTACCCCGAAACGGTATACAACTTGATTCTTGAAGAACTGCAGCACGTGGTGTGCTTTCACTTTTCTGAGCGGTACTGCTTCTGCCCACTTGGAAAAGTAATATGTTGCTGTAAGAATGAAGCGATGTCCTCTTGAAGAAGGCGGTTCTATCGGACCCACAATATCTGTGCCCCAACACTCAAATGGCCACGATGTAATTGTCGGATATAGCACATTCGGAGGCTGATGTAGAACCACTCCATGCACTTGGCATTGGTGACAACTCTTAACAATTTTCATGCAATCAGTCATCATCGAGGGCCAGTAGTAACCTAGTCTCTTAATCTTCATTTTCATCTTCGGACCCGACTGATGAGCGCCACAAAGTCCTGAGTGCACTTCTTTAACAATTTCATGAGCCTCGGACTCGCTCAGGCACCTTAGCCACATCTGGTTAAAATACCTTCTATATAGCGTATTGTTTATTAATGTGTAAGACAGAGTTCTTTTCTTAATTTGATGGGCGAATGACTTTTCGCCCGGTAGGTTTTCTGTTTGCAGGTAGTCTATTAGCAGCTGACGCCAGTCTTCTGCATTTTTTGTTACTACCGCAATCGATTCTTATTCTTTTCCTGACTTGTGTATCGTGTCCATGTCGAGCTGTGAGAGAACCTGATGTCCCTGAATTGACACTTCAACTGATTCATCCTGCAATCAGGCAAAATCTTTTGCAAGGCGGGCTACTGCATCTGGAAGAGCGTTTTCTCTCCTGGGAATCTTGTAGATCGTTACATTCGGAATCTGCCCCAACAATTTCATGTCAAACTGAAAGTACTGCTCGAGTCTTGGCTTTAGAATTCTGTATTGTCCTGCGAACTATTGAATTATCAATTGAGAATCCCCATAGATGTTGATATTCATTATCCCATCTGAATGGTTAATTCCAATCCGGTTATAAGGGTTTCGTATTTTGCTTCATTGTTTCTACACGGTTCTGTTAAGTGGTAGGAATACCTTAACATCCCCCGCTCCGGTGTTATAAATATTAGTCTGATTCCTGCCTTACCAGGCATTAACATTTGCAATTCTTTATTTCTCTGTGCGGAAGATGCTCCGTCGAAGTACAGTTCCCAACATCGATCATCGGGGACTTCTAGGCTCATTATTTGCTCGTCTGGCAAGTCGTCATTGAGAGGCGATTCTGCCGGTAAAGGGTGTGTTGCGAGGAAGTCTGCTTGGTCTTGTCCCTTTACAGCACGAAGATGAATGAAAGTTATATCGAATTGAAATAGTATCATCGACCACCTAGCAAGTTTGCCGGAAAGCGTCGGGCCAGCCATCAAATATTGCAATGGATTAACTTTCGAGATAAGGTTGACCTTATGAGAAAGCATGTAATTCCTGAGCTTTTGAGCGGCGAAGATCAGGGCCAAACAATGCTTCTTAATCGGGGGATAATTTACTTCCGTCAGAATTAGACGACAACTTAGGTAGTATAGAGCAGTTTCTTTCCCCTCATCATTGACCTGGGCTAGCAGGGCTCTAAGGGAGTCATCTAAAGCTGCGGTATAAAGTATCAACGGTCTACCCGAGACTGGTGCTGCTAAGATAGGAGGTGTCATTAAATATCGTTTGATGTCATTGAAGGCATGTTGACATTTGGAGTCCCAAGTAAACTTGGCATCCTTCTTAACTAAAGCAGAAAAAGGTTGACACCATCCTGACAAATTCGAAATAAAGCGTCGAAGATATGCCAACTTCCCTTGAAACGATCATAATTGTTTCAAGGTTTTGGGAGGCGACATTTCTAAGATAGGTTTAATCTTCTCTGGATCGATTTCAATTCCACAATTTCGGACAACAAATCCTAAGAATTTTCCAGAGGCGATGCTGAAGGCGCACTTCAAGGGATTCATCATAAGGTTATATTGTCTTAATCACTCGAAAATAGTTCTCAAATCATACAAATGATCTTCTTTCAGTTTGCTTTTGATGACTACATCATCCACGTAGCATTCAACTTGGTTGTAAATGAGATCATAAAAAATTCTCGTCATATCTCTTTAGTATGTTGCTCCTGCATTCTTCAATCTGAAAGGCATCACTGTCTAGCAGTATATTCCGATTAGCATTCTGAAGGCTGTGAGCTTTTCGTCTTCCGGTGCCATCTTTATCTGGTTGTATCTTGACGATCCATCCATGAAAGAGAAGACTTCGTGTGTTGAGGCGATGTCGATCATTAATTCTGGGATTGGTAGTGTGAATTCATCCTTTGGACACGCTTTGTTCAAATCTTTGAAATCTACGTAGATTCTAATCTGTCCATTCTTCTTTCTGACTAGTACCACTTTGGCTAGCCAAGTCAGGTATTGTTCTTCATGGACAAATTTAGCGTCTATTAGCTTCTTAACTTCAGCTATTACTTGTTGTTCGATTTCTAGACGCATCCTTCTTGGAGCTTGTCTGACTGGAACGGAAGTGGGATCCACTCCTAGCCTGTGAACTGCCACCTCTGGAGCTAATCCTGGCATTTCATCGTAACTCCAAGCAAAACAGTCCTTGAATTCCATTAGTAGCTTGAACATGTTTTCGGAGTCTTCTTTGTTGAGTAAGGAGCTAACAAAGGTCGGCCTAGGCTCTTCGCTAGTACTTAAGTTAACTTTCATTAACCTATCTGATTGAACCCTCTTAATAACATCTTATCTGCTTCAAGCTTGCGAGCATCAATTTCTAAATATGCTAATGTTTGAAGGCTCATTAAGTTGATTGATGCTCCTGGATCAACCAACACTCTGGAGAGCTTAAACTTTCCAATAGTGACCGAAATATACAACGGTCGATTGTGATCAGCTGTTCAAAGTAGCAGATCATTGTCTGTGAAGGTAACACCACGTTGTTCTCTCAACGAGCAAACCTCGTCTAAGGAATTACCAGCCATTTGTTGACCTCATTTTTTATGAGGTCTTCTCTTCTCTCTTTAGTACTTAGGATCTAGCCTTAGGCTTTTCCTTTGACTATCTTAGAGGACTAGAAGTGGGACCCACCCTTTAGAAGTTTAAACAACTCTTGACTCCCTACAAAGCCCACAATCTTAATTGAAGACCCCTAATCACCTAGAGGGTTGAAATCAAATGTGAAGGTTTAAAGGATGAGTTCCCTATAGGATTCTTTGGCCTTAGGACCACCCTGGGTGGCTTGGTCTGGTGAGGGTTGACTTACACACTCACTACACTCATACTCTACACTCTCACACACCCAACCCAAATCCTAAAACCACACCCATACCCAACTTGCCTCCCTGACTCATGTAGGTAATTCATATGGATGGACCTTAACCCCTAAGCCCCTGGTTAAGAGGGTTATGAACAACATAGTGAATGCCTCAAATGAGTCCTCTCATGGCTCATATAGGCGTAATATGACTTCATGGCTCAACCAAAGTGATTCCATTTCACTCATATTTGATCAATCTTCATTTTTCCAAAATTTCAATTTTTAACCCCGGGGACCCTACACCTACCAAACCTGCCAAAAGCACTTAAAATTGCCCAAATCCTCCAAAACTTCCAAATCACCAAAAATTTTCTAAAATTAATCTCAAAAATTTCTCCCACTACTCAAATTGACCATCTCCAACCCAACATACCAAAAATCCCAAAAATACCCCCAATACCCTCCAAATTACCAAAATGCCCCTCTTGACCCAAAAATACAAAAAATTTAGAAAATTCCCAGAAAATTCCAAAAAATCCCAAATATTCCCAATTTTATTTTGTCCAACTACACCATGGGCCAATTTTGTCAATTTACCCCACTTTTACCAAAAACCCCCAATTTAGCCCATTCTTAACCCAAGTGAACCCAATGTCAAACCAAACCTACCCAATTGACCCCAATTTTGATCCAATTCAATTCTAAACTTCAATTACATATCCACAATATCAATCTAGACCAAATCCAAGTCCAATTTGATTGAAATTTGGGTCTAATTTCATTTTTAAGCTTAAAGCCCAATTTAGACCCATGACCCAAACTTAGCCCAAACTAACCCAATTTAACTCCAATTGACCCCAAACCTTTTCTAAACTTTCCCTAACATCCCCACAAGCAAAAAAATAACATGATTTACCCAAAAATTGAACTCAAACCTCACCCAAATCCACCCTAAAGCCAAAATCCCCTAAATAGGCCTACACCCAAACCTAACCCAAATGGGCCCAAACCCCAAAATCAAAACCCAACCAAAGTTGAAACCTCTTTGAAACACCCCCAAAAACATTTTCAACATTAATTTTACATCAATTTCAACCTTAGCCCAACATTGGCCCAAGTTAGCCCAATTTGACCTACATTGGCCATTTACCAAATGAACCCAAATTCAACCCAATTCAATTCCAAACTACCTCAAATTTGCTTCAAATCATTCAAGTCACAACCTTAAACTAAACCCAACATTTATTTGGCATGTCTCTTTGCAAAGTTTTTCATCTAAAAGCCCATTGTTAAACATAAAGGCTCACTCCCTTAAACCTTCCTAAAAGCCCACTTCCACCAAATTCAAAAGCCCAAATCAATCTAAAGCCCACATGACACTTTCCCTCATCACACATTCAATTTAAAATCATTCCTAAAGTCCTAATTTATCATTAAACAATTCCAAATTAAGCCTCATGACAATTCTCACAAAAATAACAAAATTCCTAAAACCCATTTCTATGAAGTCAAGCCAAGCCATCCTAAGCCATATGCAAGCCATGAAGCCATGCATGAGCCACATGGAAGCCATGAGAGCCTCTTTACATCTCACCATGCCATTTTGGGCAAAAGAAGGAGGCTCTTTCCATAATCTCCTAAAGTCATTAGCCTTAACCATGATTCCCCTTAACTCAAATTTAATCTAAATATTCTTAGTAAGAGACCTCACCACCTTTGACCAGCTAACCTAACTTATTCTCTCAGCCTAAAACCAGGTCATGGGGAGGTGAACCCAACCCAAACACATGGGTTGACCCAAAAAAAGCCAAAATAGCCATGCCCCCATTCCATTTTGGTCTAACCCCTTTACACATGGCAAAGCTCAATTTCCTACACTAAACCCCAGCCCTGACTCACCTGAACCTGAGGGTGACCCTTGCCTACTAGCCAGCCACCTGGGCCGCCGGAAAACACCATGGCCGAGACCTTGGGAGGAGCCAAATTTTGAAATTCCACCTTGCTGCGCTGCCCCACTCTAAATGGCCATTGCAGCTGTTCGTCTCCTCACAAGAGCAGCTGATCCTAACCCCTAACTCCCCCTGGGAGGCCCTCCAGCCAGCTCTATTTAAACACCCCCTCCTCTCGACCAAGGGAGGTGCTAAAACAAACCTTAAGGAAACTCTGCCAAAATCATTCCAGACACTTTCCCACACCTCGAGAACTTGATCTCCACTGAAATCCCCCTGTCATTTCCTCTCTGTGAGATCAATTTCAGAGTTGAAATCCAAGCCCAAAACCAGGACACTTCACCAGAGTGAGTCAATCCTCAAATTGATTGACTCTACACCTTCACCGTACCAAGCGGAGAAGTTTCCACAGAAAAGCCCCCTCACCAGGCCAGCCATTGCTTCCAGCCTCCGAGCTTTGTGATCGGCTGTGGCCACTTTTGTACCTAGGCAATTCACTAGGCCAAAGGACTTCATCTGGAGCTTGCTTGGACCCAATCGAAGGTGACATAGCCCTCAGATTGAAGCTTCACTTCTTTGAGCAAAGGTATGAGCTCTCTCCTTCTCCCGAGCTTCTGGAGATTCTCCACTTAGTTTGAGTAAATTTCAATGCATGATTACCATATGGATGTGTTCGTCTCTTCAAGAAGAATCCTTAGAGCATAAGAACACAAAAATTCATTGAGAATCGAGTGAGAAATTAGGGTTAGAATACCGACGGTCAAGGGTTCACACCAGAAGTAGACGATGACTGGGAGCCGTTGGATTGTGCGTGTATCGAGCGGACGGTCAGGATCGCGCCGGACAGAGCAACGGGACATGAACCGCGGGCCGTGTGGCATCCCAGTCAGATGGCGGCGCCGAATCAAGACGCGATGCATGGAGCTTCGGAGGCGCCGAGTTTGAGTTAGCGTCGTGTGGATAAGTAGGAAAATAGGGTATTTTTCTATTTATTTAATTACCAGAACTTCAAAAATTCATAACTTTGTGTAGAAAAAACTTAAAAATAAAATAAAAATACCCTCTTGCTCAGTGAACAGAGGAGAATAATGTGGAAAAGAAATTAAGTAATTTCATTAAGTATTTTATTTTTAATGATTTATTTACTCTCTACATTGTTTTAATTCTCCATTTGCATAGGCAATTCATCATGGCATGAGACCATAGGGCTTTTGAAGCCTCTGAACTTGGGAACATTCCTTGAATTTTCCAAGGTCAGAGGCCATCTCTTTGAGAAGTTATTGGTTTTCCAAGTTTATGTTACAGTTTTGAGTATTTTAATTCCAATAATTAGCATGTTGACAAATAAATTCAAGGAAAATTTGGTGATGTTTCTTATGACCAGAGGGACCTAGGAAAAATAAGTTTTGAATTAATTCACTTGGAACAACCCTAATTGGACTAAATACCTAAAATTGAACTTTAATTAATTAGGGTTAACCACACATAAAATTAACTTAAAAACAATTTTCCTCTGTCCTTTAGGGTCAGGAGAGTCTCACATAAAAATTTGAAATCAATTGGACTTGATTAACTTCACCAAATGGGTTAATTAGGCCTCTTAAGCAAAATGGAAAAATTTGAACTTTAAAAATTCATAACTCACAAAATACTTTTCAAAAATTCACAAAAATGGTTTTGGAGCTTCTCGGATATCAATGTAATTTTCTAAAAAAGTTGATTTTTATCATTATTTTAATATTATTAATAATTAAAAAATAATAAAAATCATAAAAATATTAAAAATCACCAAAATGTCACATTTTGGATTCTAATCATTTAGAAACAAACCAAATATTTTTCTTAAGTTCCTAGGGTAAGATATTGAATTTTAAAGGCTCAATGTAATTTTTAATATTAAAAAAATGTATTTTCCAACCTTTTCACTAAAATAATTCTAATAAATCAAAGAAAACTTAGAAAAATACAAAATTTGTTTCTCTAAACTCCTTGAGGTTAGAGAGATCTAAGAAAAATATAAAATCCTTTTCTTAACTTTAATTTTATTTTAAAATTAATTAATGCTCCAAAATTCAAAATAATTTTAATAAATAAAATATAATTCAACAAATCACCAAAATTGGTCCAAATGGCCTTCTAGTCATTAGAAATATTATCTAATTTTTTTAAGGACAGAAAAATTTCCTTGGTCATGTTATTGAATTTTCCTTGAAAACCCCTATTTTCCATTAAAAATAATTACATAAATAAATTAAATACAGAAAAATCACTTTTTTCTCCTCTAATGTCTTAATTGACATGTGAGTAAGGTTTCATAAAAATTTCAAGTTCACTTGAGCTTAATTTAGTGAGTTATAGAATTATTAAACTTGAAGGGCAAAATGGTAATTAAAAATTTCAACATTTAATTAAAATTTTAGGATTAATCAAAGGGGAGGGTAAAATATTTGATTTTAAACTGATTTTTGGATGATTGAAACTTAAATGATTAAGGGTAGAAATCTACTAATCATTTCAACTATAATTAAAATAAAACTTTAATTAACTAATTAATTGAAATTTTGGAAGAATAATAGAAATTGGAATTATTAAAGTAGGGATATTATTTAAGAGGATATTTATTCTTTAATTTAAAAATCCCTAAATAAATCACTTCACTAATACTTAAGTCTTAATTAAAAAATTAAAATAATAATCTCAATTAAATTAAAATTGAAATTAAATTAAAATCAAATTAAATTAAATTAAAAGAAAAAATAAATTGAGATCAAATTAAGTTAAATTAAACTAAATTAAATTGAATTAAATTAAATTAAATTAAATTAAATTAAAATTGAAATTAAATTAAATTAAATTAAACCAAGTTAAAAATTAAATTAAATCAAAATTAAATTAAATTGAATTAAATTAAAATTAAATTAAATTTAAGATTAAATTAAATTAAATTAAATTAAACTAAATCAAATTAAAATTAAGCTAAATTAAATTAAATTAAATTAAATCAAATTAAATTAAATTAAATTAAATTAAAATTAAAATTAAATTAAATTAAATTAAATTAAATTAAAATTAAAATTTAAATTAAATTAAATTAAGTTAAAATTAAATTAAATTAAAATCAAATCAAATTAAATTAAAATTAAATTAAATTAAATTAAATTAAATTAAAATCATTTAATAACAAACCTAAATGAAATCATTAAGAATTAAATCTAAAATGACTCGAACACTATTCCAAACTTAAACTAACTTTTTATAATTAAGTCAAAATTCAAATTAAATCATTAAGTGTAAATCATTAAAGTATTTAATAAGTTGATTTGCCCTTATAAAGCTTTTAGTATTATAACTTTTAAATGAGGTATCAAGTGAAGTGTTACTTCACTTATAGGATATTCAAATGTCCCAGTTCACTGTGCAAGAGAACAAAACTTAAACCCCTGGATGGTTAATTCACTTGTATAATTAAATTCTCTTGAACTTAAAACAACCCTAGAGATATTGAAAAGATGTTTAAGACTCGTCTTAAGCACTTCCTCAATATGATAGGGTGTTAATAAGAATAATTGAATTTATTTTTTTCTTTGATGAAGAAAATCGTCCTTAAACCAAAACACAAGAACCTAGACGTCATAGGAGATGACTAGCTATAGGATTAGGACTTTGGTAGACAACTAAAACCTCTCCCTTAGCTTTACCTAGGTACTTGTTGAAATATTTAAATGCCTTAACATGTGTTTTAAGTGTAGCTTGGGATGACGGGAAGACCCTCTAGGTACGCTTTTATTTTGTTACAATTTACTTACATGCACTATATTTTACTTTTCTTGCATGATAAACAACTGTTGCATGAAAACTAAAACCTTTAGGGTAGTCCCTGAACTGAAACCAAAACTAAATTAAAAATCACTGTAAGATAAAATTCACCGCCACAACATTTCAAAATATAAAAAAACTCAAAATTTAATCACAAACAGAACAACAAAACTACAATTGCAACTAAATTAAAACGTCTCGTTGGATGATCGGGAATACCTCGGATGATGTAACCCACATGTTGCTAACGGGATTTCCCAAGGTCTAAATGAAAGTGTGAAACTCATTTAGTTGAGTTTAGCAAATTCATTTGGACTAAATAAATTTAATGAAAATAATGGTGTCGGGATGACAGAACCATGGGATCTTAATCGGTTCTGTTTAACCAACTTTAAGATTTGTTTTAATTAAAACACTAAAGACATTTGGACTTTAAGATTTCTCTAAAACCAAAACACTTCTCTCATCTCCTGATTTATGACTTCTAAAACTAAACCTCTGCAACAATAAGGAGCTTGGAGCACGGTGGGCAGCACGGTCATCTTCATCAGCAAAACCTGAGTCTACTTCAGCAAAACTTTCTTAGAATTAAATAATCAAGCCATAGGACTTCGAGGTAGTTTGCCTAGTGCAACATAAATCTTCAACTCTTCGTTACGCATTTGCATGATCATATCATGTAAATTAAGCCCTAACCAGTCTTAGGACTCCGAGGTCATCACGACATAAACCCTCACATCTTCGAGGCTGTTTGTATGATTGTGTCATACGAATATAAGTCCTAATTAATTAAAATTGGCATAATGGAAACATTAAGTGAATCCCCAAATTGAAGCCAAACAATAGGATAGTTTGAGAAGTTGTCAAGATTCTTCTTGTATCCTCAACTTCTCCTACTTTTCTTCCTTTAAACTCCTGAAATAAATTGTTCGAAAGTTTATCCATTCCCTTTTGAATTTCCAAAATTCAATCCTTTGAAAACCTTAAACTTTGAAATTCTTGAGAGCAAAACCACAGATCATTATCGAGAGTTTTCTTAAGTGATTCCCGTTATTTAAGATGTAATTAACTATAGGGGCTTGCCCTTATAGAGAACTTTAAGAACCTAGGTAATATAAACCCCGCTTAATTCATTTATATTAAGCAGGGGAACTTGTCGACTTATAAAATTGGTTCGCAAACCAAACGGATGTCACAAATCTTCTAGTTTATTTAATCGAGCCCCATCATCAAGCTGTGTGCCTATTCTCTGGGATAGATATACAGTTTGTGGTATGGTGCTCGTTTATATAAACTATTTGGGATGTGAGATCGGTTTGATTTCATATCTTAAAATTTTCAAACTTAAAATTATTTTCAAAATCAAATGCTACTTTCTAAATTATATATATATATATATATATTTAAATCAAATTTAAAATCTAAAATTCGCTGACAATTTTTGTAGGCGACCTCCTTTTCAAAATACACCACAAACCTAAAAATATGCCGACAATTTCTGGCGACTCCGCTGTGGAATATTTCCTCTCTCAATTTTGGTCAGATGGTTTTGCTTTCATAAATAGGTAGTGAGCCCATGCCCCTAGTGGACCAAACTACCATTCCTCCGATGGAATACCCCGTTCATTTCTGTCTTGAACGAGTATAGCCAACTCCTCTCGGATTTAGGAGCCACTGTTTAGACACCCCTAAACGAAGAGGTTCCGAGATCCTTTTACCTCTTTTCTGAGGTGGGGTGGACCCCCAATAGGTGTTAGTTTAGGAGCGGTCCTTCGAGTCGAGAAGTCTTGCATAAGACTTTCTCTTCCTTTCCAATTCTGAATCGGATTCCTTACCTTCTCTACACCTTTGAACATTCCATTCCTAATAAACAAATCCTCTAATGAATGACTCTTTTAATAAATAACTCCTTTTTATAAATACATTAACAAAAATGTGTTCGGACTCTTTTCGATTCCTTTCTTTTCGTCCCGATGAGAAGAAGCATAACTTGGGACTGACAATCAGAATCTACCTTGCAGAAAATGTCTGCCCCAAAGCTGATTTTCTCCTTCACCAATGGACTGGACTTCGCTGTTTATAAGGATGAACTGCCCGACAATGGGATCATCCGTTTTGGGCAAGGATTCGAGAATACAGATGTCAAGATCACCGACGTCACCCTTTTCACGCTTACAGACAAAGTGCCTGAAACTGAAAAGCCTTTGATCGAGTTCAACCTCAAGTCAACTCAAGAGTTCCCTCCTCTGCAAAGGGTTCCAGCTGAGAGGAATACTACTGTTCGTAGGAGGACTGTTGTCTCTACCCCCACCAGTCTAGTCGTCTCTGCACCTACCCTGGCTTCCGCCAAACTGAAGGGGAAGGAAACTCAAATTTATGACGAGCATGTTACCGTGGAGGGAAATTGGGTCCAGCTCAAGGGTTCCACCCCTAACACGAACTCAGAGGAGAAACAGGAGTAGAAAGATTGCGATGAAAGCCAGAGCTGCTGAAGTTGCTTTCTTCGAAGAACTGCCTGAGTACACATCACTACCTGAATACATACCATTGCCTGAGTATACACTGCTTTTGGAAGGAAGTAGATTCCATCCCCTCTCCGCCGCAGCTGACGAGGAAAATGTCCGCAAGATTGCTTCTACATTACCTTGACCCGCATACTATAGAAACAACTGAAAGAAAAGGGCTAGGATTACACCATTTGCCCTACTACAGACTGTGATAGAGAAGTTAGCAAAGAAAGAGAAATGTCCTGTATCAGAGATTTTAAGAAGGATAGGGCGGGTGCCAGCCAACTCCCGTCTTTGGCCGCGAGTAGAACCCGTTAGCACCACAGAAAAGCCGAATAAGAAGATGAAAGCTAGTCCACCTATTGTTGTTTCAGGTTTACAGATCAGGGAGGATACCACCTTCCAGCATTTAGCCGACAGACCATCCAGTCCTAGGCCTTCTGCTGCTAGAAGGATGGTATGATGTCCTACTACTGGCCAGTTAAGACCGAAACAATGACCTGAAAAGGAAAGTCTCGTCAGGAGACTCGAGTCCGAAGAGAGTGCCACTACAATGAAGGGGACTCCCAAGAAGAAAATCCAACAGTCATCTCATGATAACTTCGAAACCGTACAAAAAAGACCTTTGGAGGACGCTATGGAAAATCTAAGAACCGACATTCAACGATTAGCAAGAGAAAGAGAAGAAAAGTTTGGAGATGAAGTTAACTCGTCGGAATTCATGGATGACGAATATGTGGAGATCAACATGGTTGAGACACGAGCATCGTCAGCTTCGCAAGGTGCTCCCAAGAATCGCGGAAAGAGATGAACCAGAAATGTTAAGAGCACAACTTCGAGAAAAAGATGATACAATCTCTCAAATGGCAAAAAGGATGGAAGAGATGGCTGCAGCCTTAGCCACTCTTCAGAGTCAGGTTCAACCCTCAAGAGAAATGCCTCCAGAAGTTATTCATATTACAGATGAAGGAAAAGAGATTACATCCGTTAACGGAGATGATCAGCCAAAGAAGGATTCTACCCATAATATGATTCCAGAGAAGGACATCAAGAACATGGTAGAACAACAGGTGTGAGAAGCCTTAGCACAGTCTAAGAGCAGAGCATCTATTCAGACGGGTTGACCTTACCTGAAGAATTCGATGCAGAACAATACCCAAAAGGCTTCGTACCACCTCTATTCAAGACTTTTGATGGTACTGGAAACCCTCGACAGCATGTTGCACATTTTCGCGCTAGTTGTTGCAATGCCGGTGGAAGCGACGCCTTACTCTTCCGACAGTTCATTAGCAGCCTGTCAGGGATCGCCTTCGATTGGTATGCAGAGTTACCGGACGGTTTGGTAAAAACATTTTCAGAATTAGAAAACCTCTTTGTGAAATGGTTTGCCGGAGCTCAGTACCATGTCACCATCGGTGATCTAGTGGTGGAGAAACAAAAACCGAACGAAACTTTAGTGGACTACATACTTCGATGGAGAAATCTAAGCATGAAGTGTGAGCCACAACTGCAAGAGCAGCATGCAGTCGGTATCTTTCTTAAAAGCATTCACGGCCCGATAGCACTACTCCTTAAGGGATTTACGATTAAGACTTTTGAGAAGTTTTTAAGTAAGGCCGGAAGCTTGCAAGAGGAAGCGAAATAGCTAAGTTTCGTCGACAAGACAGACAAACAGAAGCTTGTGAAGACATTTGAAAAGAAATCTGGGATCGTCGCGGCAGTCGATAAGGGCAAGCAGCCAATGCAAATACAGTCGGAGCAGCTGCAGCCTAGCTATCAGCAACCTCACTAGGACTACCAACAACCTCGACCTGGTTATCATCCAACTCAACAACATAAGCAACCGCCTCGCCCGTAGCGCACGTTAAAGGATCTCATAAACTGAGAATATCCGTTCAAGAATGAAGCAGTGCCAAAGATGTTCCGCAGTTTGATGAAGACTTTGGATTTTCAACTGCCAGAACCCAAGAAGCCGGAGGAAGTTAATAAGAAAGACCATCCCAACTACTACCCTTACCACCAGATGCTTGGACATAAGATAGAGTATTGCATCACCTTCAAGACTTGGCTCTACGACAATCTCTGAAAAGGGAACATAACGATTCCGAAGGAATACATGAAGGAACCCCAGAAAGGTGGTTCCGTCAATGTTATTTCAACGGATCCTATTGTTCCTATAGATCTCTACACGACGAATGATGGATGGAGTACCGCTTGGATGAAGTCATCGAAGAAAATTTTGGATCGCATCCAAACTGCTTCGGTGCGTGCTTTGATTCAAAGTTCGAAACCTGTCAAGCCGGCGCTATCACTTGCAATTGAAGAACCAACCCAGGAAGAAAAGATCGTAGAAAAGAAAGAGATCGTAGAAGAAGAAGAGACCGAGGCTCTTAAGGCTAGACTAGGGGCTGCTTATCCTAGGATGGTTGTTTCTAATTCAGGGGAAAAATTCCTCGAACCTCTGACTCTGTATGATTGTTTGCTCGCTCCGGCGGGATCTTATAATGATAAGAGTTATGGCGTTGGCTACATTTTGACTGATTCTATTGATTACGCAACTAACGACAACCAATCTAATCCTGATCTCAATTCTGATACAAATAACAATTCTCAAATCATACACAACCTCGACAATCACGATGAAAAAGAAGACATTCACCAAGAAGGCTACGAAAGTTCAACAAGCAATCAATCTATTTGTGGATTTCGAGGAGCTCCAATCACACTAGAGTTAGAGCTTTCAGATTCTGAAGCGACTCCAGAAGAACCTGTCATGCTGATTCAAAAGGAGACACCGATGAAACTCGGCACTGGATTCGAAGAAATCATAGAAGTCAACTTAAGGAGCGGAAGGGTTCTACCTCCGAAAATGGGTCCAAAAGATAAAGGAAAGCAGGTGGTTGTTCAGGAAGAATCAACCCCCACAGAAGAATTTCCCATTCGGGAAGAAATTGAGACACATGGTAACAAAGTGGACTATAACGTGCTAGCCCATCTTAGGAAACTACCAGCCAAACTGAGCATCTACGACGCTCTCATCTTATCAAAAGACATGAGGGAAGCTCTGATCAAGGCCTTACTTGATTCAGAGATTTGTTTAGCTCAGATGGTCGGAGATTCCTTAGACGAGGTTTGCTTATTAAAGGAACAGCGAGGTGTTACCTTCACGGACAGTGATCTACTACTTGGGACAGCCGATCACAACCTACCGTTGTACATTTCAGTCACAATCGGAAAATTTACGCTCTCCAGAGTATTGGTGGATCCAGGAGCGTCAATCAACATAATGAATCTTCGGACGCTAGCATACTTGGAAATTGATGCTCGCGAGCTTGAAGCGGACAAGATGTTACTAAGAGGATTCAACCGTAAAGGAGAAAGAGCCCTTTGATCAATAACACCGTTGATGAAGACCGGTGACTTAGCAAAGACAACCGCAAAATTCCACATAATTGATTCTGAGACATCGTTCAACGCTCTACTGGGCCGACCGTGGATACATGAGAACCGGATGGTACCGTCGTCTCTGCATCAATGCATAAAATACTACGAAGGAGTAGAACAGTGCATTAAAGGTGATTTGCAACCTTTCTCCGTACATGAGAATGGAATCCATGAAGATGCGGCTTATTACGCACCTCCGAAGAAAACAATCTTCTCCAGAAACACCGTGTCAAATGAAGCAAAAAAAATTCGAGACGATGAAGAACCTGAAGTTCTAGTCCAACAGTAGCTCACCACTCCCTTATGGCGAGATGGTGAAGGTTTCTCCAGAACTCGCATCCGAGGTCGAGGCCGGGGACGAGGTCGTGGAAGAGACACCGGGACGAGCTGGACGGAAAAGCCGGTGATCAACGTTGATTGGGAGAACAGCTCTGAGGAAGAAGAGGAAGTCAAGAATGAAGCAGCTACAATAAACCAGAAGAAACCACAATTCAAGATCTCCCTTGAAGATGAAAAGAACAAAGAATACAAATCGATGTACGAGAAGATTAACCACTATGTACACACTATGACCCTGACCCCAATCCAGTCTAATAAGATCGAGGGTATGGTGGTCAAAGAAGTACATAGTAGCGGTGCAAAGCCAATCAAATTTTACCGTGACACTTCTCTTCCAATACTGAAAACGATGTACAATTTGAAGATGTCACTTCTTCCGAATTAATGGAATTACCTTTTGAGTGGTACTCTCCCTGTGTTCAAAATTTAATTTAGCATGGTGCCTTACCTCGACAATGGACAAAAGGTCAATCACAACACTTCGAAAAATTATGGAATAACGCCGGTCGGCCTCCCAATGCAAAGCATGGTCTCGGATTCAGTACAGTAGGATCAGTTGACGATACAGAATTTTTCTTGGTTGTCACTTGCGAACCTAATGAAGACCGGCTGGAAACTACGGAAGAGCTCGAAGATCCGCAAATTGGAGACGCTCCAACGGAGTTCAAAGAAGAAATCAAATCTACAATAGACGAGTTAATGGAAGTTAACTTAGGTACTAGCGAAGAGCCTAGAGCCAACCTTTGTTAGCTCCTTACTCAATAAAGAAGATTCCGAGGAAATAATCAAGCTACTAATGGAATTCAAGGACTCGTTTTGCTTGGAGTTATGATGAAATGTCGGGATTAGCTCCGAAGTCGCAGTTCACAGAGCTAGGAGTGGATCCTACTTCCGTTCCGATCGACAAGCTTCCGTAAGAATGCGTTTGGAAATTGAACAACAAGTCATAACTGAAGTTAAGAAGCTAATAGACACTAAATTTGTCCGTGAAGAACAATACCCGACTTGGCTAGCCAATGTGGTACCAGTCAGAAAGAAGAATGGTCAGATCACAATCTGCGTGGATTTCAGAGATTTGAACAAAGCATGCCAGAAGGATGAATTTCCACTACCAATCCCAGAATTGATGATCGACATTGCTTCAACACATGAAATATTCTCATTCATGGATGGATCATCAGGATACAACCAGATAAAGATGGCACCAGAAGACGAAAAGCTCACGACATTCAGAACGCCAATCAGAGTGTATTGCTACACAGTAATGCCATTCAGACTAAAGAACGTAGGAGCAACATACCAAAGAACAATGACAAAGATTTTTGATGATCTCATTCGCAACCAAGTTGAGTGCTACGTGGATGATGTGGTCATCAAAAGCAAACTCAAGGAAGATCACTTATATGATTTGAGAATTGTTTTCGAGCAACTAAGGCAATACAACCTTAAGATGAATCCCTTAAAATGTGCCTTCGGCGTCACCTCCGGGAAATTCTTAGGATTTGTTGTCCGACATCGCGGAATTGAAATTGATCCGGAAAACATTAAAGCTATCTTAGAAATGCCTCCTCCCAAAACCTTAAAACAGCTACGATCCTTTCAAGGGAAGCTGGCATATCTTCGACGCTTTATTTCGAACTTGTCAGGTAGGTGTCAGCCCTTCTCGGCATTAGTTAAAAAAGGACGCCAAATTCGTTTGGGAAGAGAAATACCAACGGGCCTTCGAGGACATTAAGCAATACTTAATGACACCTCCTGTCTTAACAGCCCCAGTCTCAGGTAGACCACTGATACTTTATACCGCGGCTCTAGACGACTCCCTTGAAGCCCCGCTAGCCTAGATCAATGATGAGGGAAAAGAAAATGCTCTCTACTACTTAAGCGAGTCGTTCGATTCCGATGGAAGTAAAGTATCCTCCAATTGAGAAGCATTGTTTGGCCCTGATCTTTGCCGCTCAAAAGCTCGAGCATTACATGCTCTCTCATAAGGTCAACCTTATCTCGAAAGTTAATCCGTTGCAATATTTGATGACCCGTCCAACACTTTCTGGCAGGCTTGCCAGGTGGTCGATGATACTATTGCAATTCGACATAACTTTCATGCATCTTCGTGCCGTAAAGGGACAAGTCCTAGCAGACTTCCTTGCAGTACACCCTTTGCCGGCAGAATCACCTCTCAACGACGACTTGCCAGATGAGCAGATAATCAGCCTAAAAGACACTGATGATCGACGTTGGGAACTATACTTCGACGGAGCATCCTCAGCACATAAAGACAAAGAATTGCAAAGGATAGTACCCGGTAAGGCAGGAATCGGACTAATCTTTATAACACCGGAGCGGGGGATGTTAAGATACTCCTACCACTTAACAGAGCCATGCACAAACAACGAGGCAGAATACGAAGCCCTCATAACAGGACTAGAACTGACCATTCAAATGGGAATAATAGATATCAATATCTACGGAGATTCTCAGTTGATCATTCAACAGATCGCCGGACAATACAGAATTTTAAAGCCAATACTCGAGCAATACTTTCAGTATGCCATGAAACTATTGGAACGAATTCCGAATGTAACAATCTACAAGATCCCCAGAAGAGAAAATGCTCTCGCGGATGCGCTAGCTCGCCTTGCAAAAGAATTTGCCTGCTTGCAAGATGAGTCAGTTGAAGTGTCAGTTCAAGGACGACAGGTCCTATCACAGCTCGACATAGACATGATACAGAAATCAGAAAAAGCAGAGGAATCAGTTGCAGCAGTGACAGAAAACACAGAAGATTGGCGTCAACCGCTAATAGACTAGATGCAAATAGGGAAATTACCAGACGATAAGTCATTAGCACATCAAATCAAGAAAAGAACTTTGTCTTACGCATTAATAAACAATACATTATATAGAAGGTCTTTTGATCAGATGTGGTTAAGATGCCTGAGCGAGTCCGAGGCTCGTGAAATTATCAAAGAAGTGCATTCAGGACTTTGTGGTGCTCATCAGTCGGGTCCGAAAATGAAAATGAAGATTAAAAGACTAGGGTACTACTGGCCCTCAATGATGACCGACTGTATGAAAGTTGCCAAAAGTTGTCACCAGTGCCAAGTGCACGGAGTGGTTCTACACCAACCTCCAAATGTGCTACATCCGACAATTGCGTCGTGGCCATTTGAGTGTTGGGGCACAGATATAGTGGGTCTGATAGAACCGCCTTCTTCAAGAGGACATCTCTTCATCATTCCAGCTACAGACTACTTTTCTAAATGGGCAGAAGCAGTTCCACTCAGAGAAGTAAAGGCACACCACGTGCTACAATTTTTCAAAAATCAAGTTGTCTACCGTTTCGGAGTACCTTGTAGAATCATTTCAGATAATGGGTCCGCATTCAGAAGCACAAAAATCAATAATTTTGTCAGAAGACATGGAATCGATTGGCGATAATCAACAATCTACTACCCAAGAGAAAACGGCTTGGCCGAGGCTTTTAATAAAACTCTCGTTAAAATTTTAAAGAAAACTTTGGACGACAACAAGAGAAATTGGCACGAGAAGTTGTTAGAAGCCTTATGGGCCTACAGGATGACTTTTAGGACTCCTACTCAGTCTACGCCTTACACTTTAGTGTACGGGTCCGAGGCAGTTTTACCTTTGGAGGTTCGACTTCATCACTCGGGATCGCAGCTTGCAAATAAAATTACTACAGAAGAAAATGTCAGATTACGACTGGAAGAACTGGAAAACTTGGAAGGGAAAAGACTTGCAGCGCAACAAAATTTGGAATTGTACCAAGCTAAGATGATCCAGGCCCATGATAAACTGGTCCGCCCAAGAACTTTCAAAGTTGGTGACTTAGTTCTTGTTCTCAGAAGACCTATTCTTGCACATCGCAAGATAGGAGGCAAATTTGAACCAACTTGGGAAGGGCCGTTTGTGTTCGAGGCAGTATACTCAGGAGGCTCCTACCAACTTGTGAATTGCCAAGGAGAACGACAAATACTTCCAATCAATGGACGATATTTGAAGAAGTATTACGCAACCTGATGTTTCAAAGGAATGAATTCTCATCCCTAGAAACACGGGTGAAGTAACCACTTGTGATTGGGTCCAAACCCAAAAACATAAGAAAATGAAAAAAAAAATCATTAACAAAAAATATGTACTAAAAATAAAATATGTGGAATCATAATAAGTTTTACCCTTCCTTTCAAATCAGATCTTGTTCCTGGTCTTTCCTCATCTTTTCCTACCTTCCTTTAAATTAAAATAAGAAAATAAGAATCTTCAGTGATAAATACTTTCTTAATGTTCTTGTTCTTAGTACAGCCCCTAATCATTTCCTTGTCTTCTTTGCAAGGAAATGTCGAATGGGCGGTTGGTCCTAAACTTTAAAAATGGCGTGAGTCTCGCACTCGATGAAAAGAGGGTGAAGGATGGAGCAGTGATAGAAATTGATTCTGACTTCACACCAGCCAGCCTACAATATGAAGAAAATGATTGGGTCCCAGTAGACCGGGAAGAGCTTCATAGCCAGATAGTGATGAAGATGGGTGGCCCAAGCCACCAATCCAGCAACAAGAAAAGAAAGACAAACACCGAGGAAAGTAAGAAAATCAAGTCAGTAATCGCCACAGCAGAGGGCAAGCTCGTCAGCGCCGCGCCCGCAGAAATTCAAGAAGTGAGGTGAGCTACGCTCACTGCTACTCAAAGAAGGAACAAGAATCGCCGTATCCGCAAGATGTTGACTAAACTAGTAGCAGATCAACACGAGGAAACAGCCACCTTCGCCGACACACACATTTCAAAGATACTGGTTCATCAGGAACCTGAAAAGAGAGAACAACAGAAAGGATAAGGGAAACTCTGAGATGATCAGAGGCAGAGAGATCGCCTCGACGCCAGATAGAGATACCATATCTGAAGAACCTTGTTGCTGAAGCAACCCCGGAGGATGTCCCGAAAAAGACAATCCCCGAGGAGCCAAGGTATGCAGGAGAACGTGACGGGATTGAGCCATACATCCCGCAATACGTTACTAGGCCTCGTCACTTGCAGATCATTCCAGAATATGAACTAGAAAGAATGCAAAATGTTGAGAAGAAGACTTTCGAATACTTTGAAAGGATTAGAGGCAAAAGAATCAACATTTTGGAAGGCCTCGAGTTACACACAGGTGTATTCTCAGAGTACGAGAAACAACAAATTGTGGATTGCATCTTAGAACTTCAGAAAATGGGTCGAGCAGGCCGTCCGAGAGAAAAGACTTATTCAGAACCCCGGAAATGGATGCCAGGGAAAGGAAGAGTCACAATACAATGCGGATGTTGCTATAACTTCGTAGAGGACAGAAAAGGAAATCCACTAGGGATACTCCGTCACGGTGAGGTGGATCCAATGCCAAGGATAATTAAAAGAATGGTGAAAAGAATGATAACGTGGAGGATACTGCCAGCAGACTGCATACCCAACAGTTGCATCATCAACATTTGTCAGAAAGACGACTGCATACCTCCACACATAGACCATCATGACTTTGTCAGACCTTTCTGCACAGTTTCGTTCGTCAACCAATGCAATATCATGTTCGAATCTGACCTCCGGATAACAAGCCCGGGTAAGTTCCGAGGGCTGGTGGAGATACCACTTCCGGTAGGTTCCGTCATGATATTAAAAGGAAATGGAGCGAGACATCGCAAAACATCGTATACCGGGAGAACCAGTGGAGCGGATCTCCGTCACTTTTAGAAGGATGGAAGACAGAAAGGCACCTTACCACTTCCAGCCAGATCCAGAATTGGAGAGTCTCCAGCCCTACAAGTTGTGAGTTACACGGGAAATAGCACACCTCCAATGCACATCCATGCGACACTCCTGCCAAGGACGGCTTGGAAGGTGATGTTATTGACCATGTATCTCATTATTCAGACATGGATTTTAAACAGATACTTTTCGGATGGATCAACAAGAATCATACATAGTCCGTTTTGAGTCATGGATTGTATGAGAAATATTTCAGATCGAGTTGTATGATGTATCTTCAACAAGATTGGAATGAAAGTGACCATGTCACATTTTGCCTTCACCTCTTTGTGTGCAAATTGACTGGGAAACGCCATTAAAGTTAAATGAACTTCAAACAAAGAACATAAAAGAAAAGGAAAATAAATAAGAACTCTCTTCCATAAAAATCCAAACATTAAAAAGGACTTCAAATCCACATGAACACCAAATAAAATTCACATGAACACCAAATAAACAACAAATAAGAAATAGGATAGTTAAAGGACAAACAAAACAAATCTAAAGCTCAAATTGAATTCCAGTCTAAATCCATTTTTTCAAATTCTCCAATTCTTCTTCAAATCAAGATCTATTTCAGAACTCCTTTGAAACCCTCTCTCAGGATGATTTCAGAATCACGAAGAACTTTCAATTTGATTCGGATGGCATGGATTCGTACCCTTCACCAAATAATCAAACTTTGATTGATTCCCATGGGATATGGAACACTTTCATATCTCATTTCGATCTCCCGCTAAATCCAAATCTCCACAGTAAATTTCAATTCTAAACTTCCGAGACTGGTACCTAAATTCCAGTTCTCATTCCGAGATCGATACCTAAATTTCAACTCTCATCCGAATTGATACCTAAATTTCAATTCAAAATTTCTGAGACTGGTACCTAAATTCCAGTTCTCATTCTGAGATCGATACCTAAATTTCGACTCTCATCCGAATTGATACCTAAATTTCAATTCAAAATTTCCGAGAGTGGTACCTAATTTCCAGTTCTCATTCCGAGATCGATACCTAAATTTCGATTATCATCTGAATTGATACCTAAATTTTAATTCAAAATTTTCAAGACTGGTACCTAAATTCCAGTTCTCATTCCGAGATCGATACCTAAATTTCGATTCTCATCTGAATTGATACCTAAATTTCAATTCAAAATTTCCGAGACCGGTACCTAAATTCCAATTCTCATTCCGAGATCAATACCTAAATTTCGACTCTCATCCGAATTGATACCTAAATTTCAATTCAAAATTTCCGAGACTGGTACCAAAATTCCAGTTCTCTTTAGGGGACAGTACCTAAATTCTGCCTCCCATCTTTCGAGATCGATACTTAAATTTCGATTCTCTCCCAGGTTTGATACTTAAATTTCAATTCCAACTCTGTTTAAACTTTCGAGATCAGTACCTAAATTCTGATTCTCATCCTTTTCAATCGACACTTAAACTCCAATTCTCATTCCGAGGCTGGTACCTAAATTCCAGTTTTCTTTGCCATCCCGAGATTGGAACCTAGGTTTCAATTCTCATTTCAAATCCAAATTTCAAATTCAAAATTTTCTCAAATTGATTTTAAATCAAACTTCAATCTAAATTAAAACTCAAAATATAAGCTCACACATTGAAACTTAAATTTAAAAGTAAAATGAAATCTAAATCGAATTCCCCAGATCTGGGGATTTGGAGTTCACCTCCTTTTCCATTCCCCAGCGAGAGTTCAGGAACCTCCGGTCTTGGAAATATGCCTGATACTCCCTAGCGGAAATTCTTCTACTTAGTCCTAAGTTTGTCACTTGGACATCTGTGTTGGTTTTGTCACTCTTTTCGGTCAACACCAATACGCGCGGTGTACTTGGTTAGCACACCACACCTATTGGAGGTCCATTTGTTGACCTCATTTTTGATGAGGTCTTCTCTTCTTTCTTTAGTACTAAGGATCTAGCCTTAGGCTTTTCCTTTGACTATCTTAGAGGACTAGAAGTGGGACCCACCCTTTAGAAGTTTAAACACCTCTTGACTCCCTACAAACCCCACAAGCTTGATTGAAGACCCCTAATCACCTAGAGGGTTGAAATCAAATGTGAAGGTTTAAAGGATGAGTTCCCTATAGGATTCTTTGGCCTTAGGACCACCCTGGGTGGCTCAGTGCAGTGAGGGTTGACTTACACACTCACTACACTCATACTCTACACTCTCATACACCCAACCCAAATCCTAAAACCACACCTATACCCAACTTGCCTCCCTGACTCATGTAGGTAATTCATATGGATGGACCTTAACCCCTAAGCCCCTAGCTAAGAGGGTTAGGAACAACATAGTGAATGCCTCAAATGAGTCCTTTCATGGCTCATATAGGCTTAATATGACTTCATGGCTCAACCAAAGAGATTCCATTTCACTCATATTTGATCAATCTTCATTTTTTCAAAATTTCAATTTTTAACCCCGGGGACCCTACACCTACCAAACCTGCCAAAATCCCTTAAAATTGCCCAAATCCTCCAAAACTTCCAAATCACCCAAAATTTCCTAAAATTAATCTAAAACATTTCCCCCACTACTCAAATTGACCATCTCCAACCCAACATACCAAAAATCCCAAAAATACTCCCAATACGCTCCAAATTACCAAAATACCCCTCTTGACCCAAAAACATAAAAAATTCCAAAAATTCCCAAAAAATTTCAGAAAATACCAAACATTCCCAATTTCATTTTGTCCAACTACACCATGGGCCAATTTTGTCAATTTACCCCACGTTTACCAAAAACCCCCAATTTAGCCCATTCTTAACCCAAGTGAACCCAATGTCAAACCAAACCTACCCAATTGACTCCAATTTTGGTCCAATTCAATTCTAAACTTCAATTAAATATCCACAATATCAATCTAGACCAAATCCAAGTCCAATTTGAATGAAATTTGGGTCTAATTTCATTTTTAAGCTTAAAGCCCAATTTAGACCCATGACCCAAACTTAGCCCAAACTAACCCAATTTAACTCCAATTGACCCCAAACCTTTTCTAAACTTTCCCTAACATCCCCACAAACAAAAAACTAAAATGATTTGCCCAAAAATTGAACTCAAACCTCACCCAAATCCACCCTAAAGCCAAAATCCCTAAATAGGCCTACACCCAAACCTAACCCAAATGGGCCCAAACCCAAAAATCAAAACCCAACCAAAGTTGAAACCTCTTTGAAACACCCCCACAAATATTTTCAACATTAATTTTACATCAATTTCAACCTTAGCCCAACATTGGCCCAAGTTAGCCCAATTTGACCTACATTGGCCCATTTACCAAATGAACCCAAATTCAACCCAATTCAATTCCAAACTACCTCAAATTTGCTTCAAATCATTCAAGTCATATCCTTAAACTAAACCCAACATTTATTTGGCATGGCCCTTTGTAAAATTTTTCATCTAAAAGCCCATTGTTAAACATAAAGGCTCACTCCTTAAACCTTCCTAAAAGCCCACTTCCACCAAATTCAAAAGCCCAAATCAATCTAAAGCCCACATGACACTTTCCCTCATCACACATTCAATTTAAAATCATTCCTAAAGTCCTAATTTATCATTAAACAATTCCAAATTAAGCCTCATGACAATTCTCACCAAAATAACAAAATTCCTAAAACTCATTTCTATGAAATCAAGCCAAGCCATCCTAAGCCATAGGCAAGCCATGAAGCCATGCATGAGCCACATGGAAGCCATGAGAGCCTCTTTACATGTCACCATGCCATTTTGGGCAAAATAAGGAGGCTCTTTCCATAATCTCCTAAAGTCATTAGCCTTAACCATGATTCCCCTTAACCCAAATTTAATCTAAATATTCTTAGAAAGAGACCTCACCACCTTCGACCAACTAACCTAACTTATTCTCTCAGCCTAAAACCAGGTCATGGGAGGTGAACCCAACCCAAACACATGGGTTGACCCAAACCAAGACAAAATAGCCATGCCCCCATTCCATTTTGATCTAACCCCTTTACACATGGCAAAGCTCAATTTCCTACACTAAACCCTAACCCTGACTCACCTAAACCTGAGGGTTACCCTTGCCTGCCGGCCAGCCACCTGGGCCGCCGGAAAACACCATGGCCGAGACCTTGGGAGGAGCCAAATTTTGAAATTCCACCTTACTGAGCTGCCCCACTCCAAATGGCCATTGCAGATGTTTTTCTCCTCACCAGAGCAGCTGATCCCAACCCCTAACTCCCCCTGGGAGGCCCTCCAGCCAGCTCTATTTAAACACCCCCTCCTCTCGGCCAAGGGAGGTGCTGAAACAAACCTTAAGGAAACTCGCCAAAATCATTCCGTACTCTTCCCCACACTCCGGAGAACTTGATCCCCACCGAAATCCCCCTTCCATTTCCTCTCTGCGAGCTCAATTTCGAGTCGAAATCCAAGCCCAAAACCAGAACACTTCACCACAGTAAGTCAATCTTCAAATTGATTGACTATACACCTTCACCAGACCAAGAGGAGAAGTTTCCCAGCAAAAGGCCCCTCACCAGGCCAGCCATTGCTTCCAGCCTCCAAGCTTTTTGATCGGCTGTGGTCACTTTTGTACCTAGGCAATTCCCCAGGCCAACGGACTTCATCTGGAGCTTGCTTGGACCCAATCGAAGGTGACATAGCCCTCAGATTTAAGCTTCACTTCTCTGAGCAAAGGTATGAGCTCTCTCCTTCACTAGAGCTTCTGGAGATTCTCCATTTAGTTTGAGTTAATTTCAATGCATGATTACCGTATGGATGTGTTCGTCTCTTCTAGACGAATCCATAGAGCATAAGAACACAAAAATCCGTTGAGAATTGAGTGAGAAATTAGGGTTAGAAGGTCGACGGTCACGGGTTCACACCAGTCGTAGACAATGACTGGGAGCCGTTGGATTGCGCGTGTATCGAGTAGACAGTCAGGATCGCACCGGACGGAGCAACAGGACATGAACCGCGGGTCGCGTGACATCCCAATCAGATGGCGGCGCCGAATCAAGAGGCGATGCGTGGAGCTTCGGAGGCGCCGAGGTTGAGTTAGCTCCGTGTGGATAAGTAGGAAAATAGGGTATTTTTCTATTTATTTAATTACCAGAACTTCAAAAATTCATAACTTTGTGTAGAAAAAACTTAAAAATAAAATAAAAATACCCTCTTGCTCAGTGAACAGAGGAGAATAATGTGGAAAAGAAATCAAGTAATTTCATTAAGTATTTTATTTTTAATGATTTATTTACTCTTTGCATTGTTTTAATTCTCCATTTGCATAGGCAATTCATCATGGCATGAGACCATAGGGCTTTTGAAGCCTCTGAACTTGGGAACATTCCCTGAATTTTCCAAGGTCAGAGGCCATCTCTTTGAGAAGTTATTGGTTTTCCAAGTTTATGTTACAGTTTTGAGTATTTTAATTCCAATAATTAGCATGTTGAGAAATAAATTCAAGGAAAATTTGGTGATGTTTCTTATGACCAGAGGGACCTAGGAAAAATAAGTTTTGAATTAATTCACTTGGAACAACCCTAATTGGCCTAAATACCCAAAATTGAACTTTAATTAATTAGGGTTAACCACACATCAAATTAACTTAAAAAAATTCTCCTCTATCCTTTAGAGTCAGGAGAGTCTCACATAAAAATTTGAAATCAATTGGACTTGATTAACTTCACCAAATGGGTTAATTAGGCCTCTTAAGCAAAATGGGTAAATTTGAACTTTAAAAATTCATAATTCACAAAATAATTTTCAAAAATTCACAAAAATTGTTTTGGAGCTTCTCTGATATTAGAGAAACTTAGGAAAATTAAAATTGTAATTTTCTAAAAAAGTTGATTTTTATCATTATTTTAATATTTTTAATAATTAAAAAATAAGAAAAATCATAAAAATATTAAAAATCACCAAAATGTCACATTTTTAATTCTAATCATTTAGGAACAAACCAAATATTTTTCTTAAGTCCCTAGGGTATGATATTGAATTTTAAAGGCTTAATGTAATTTTTAATATTAAAAAAATGTATTTTCCAATCTTTTCACTAAAATAATTCTAATAAATCAAAGAAAACTCAAAAAATACAATATTTGTTTCTCCGAACTCCTTATGTCATAGAGATCTAAGAAAAATATAAAATTCATTTTTTAACATTAATTTTATTTTAAAATTAATTAATGCTCCAAAACTCAAAATAATTCTAGTAAATAAAATATAATTCAAAAAATCACCAAAATTGGTCCAAATGGTCCTCTGGTCATTAGAAATATTCCTTAATTTTCTTAAGGACAGAAACATTTCCTTGGTGATGTTATTAAATTTTCCTTGAAAACCCCTATTTTCCATTAAAAATAATTACATAAATAAATTAAATACAGAAAAATCACATTTTCTCCTCTAATGTCTTAATTGACATGTGAGTAAGGATGCATTAAAATTTCAAGTTCACTTGAGCTTAATTTAGTGAGTTATAGAATTATTAAGCTTCAAGGGCAAAATGGTAATTAAAAATTTCAACATTTAATTAAGCTAAATTAAATTAAATTAAACTAAATCAAATTAAAATTAAGCAAAATTAAATTAAATTAAATTAAATCAAATTAAATTAAATTAAATTAAATTAAAATTTAAATTTAAATTAAATTAAATTAAGTTAAAATTAAATTAAATTAAAATCAAATCAAATTATATTAAAATTAAAATTAAATTAAATTAAATTAAATTAAAATCATTTAATAACAAACCATAATGAAATAATTAAGAATTAAATCTAAAATGACTCGAACACTATTCCAAACTTAAACTAACTTTTTATAATTAATTCAAAATTCAAATTAAATCATTAAGTGTAAATCATTAAAGTATTTAATAAGTTGATTTGCCCTTATAAAGCTTTTAGTATTATAACTTTTAAATGAGGTATCAAGTGAAGTGTTACTTCACTTATAGGATATTCAAATGTCCAGTTCACTGTGCAAGAGAACAAAACTTAAACCCCTGGATGGTTAATTCACTTGTATAATTAAAGTCTCTTGAACTTAAAACAACCCTAGAGGTATTGAAAAGATGTTTAAAACTCGTCTTAAGCACTTCCTCAATATGATAGGGTGTTTATAAGAATAATTGAATTTAATTGTTTCTTTGATGAAGAAAATCGTCCTTAAACCAAAACACAAGAACCTAGACGTCATAGGAGATGACTAGCTATAGGATTAGGACTTTGGTAGACAACTAAAACCTCTCCCTTAGCTTTACCTAGGTACTTGTTGAAATATTTAAATGCCTTAACATGTGTTTTAAGTGTAGCTTGGGATGATGGGAAGACCCTCTAGGTACGCTTTTATTTTGTTACAATTTGCTTTATTGCAATTTACTTACATACACTATATTTTACTTTTCTTACATGATAAACAACTGTTGAATGAAAACCAAAACCTTTAGGGTAGTCCCTGAACTGAAACCAAAACTAAATTAAAAATCACTGCAAGATAAAATTCACCGCCACAACATTTCAAAATATAAAACAACTCAAAATTTAATCACAAACAAAACAACAAAACTACAATTGCAACTAAATTAAAACGTCTCGTTGGATGATCGGGAATACCTCGGATGATGTAACCCACGTGTTGCTAACGGGATTTCCCAAGGTCTAAATGAAAGTGTGGAACTCATTTAGTTGAGTTTAGCAAATTCATTTGGACTAAGTGAATTCAATGAAAATAACAGTGTCGGGATGACGGAACCGTGGGATCTTAATCGGTTCTGTTTAACCAACTTTAAGATTTGTTTTAATTAAAACACTAAAGACATTTGGAATTTAAGATTTCTCTAAAACCAAAACACTTCTCTCATCTCGTGATTTATGACTTCTAAAACTAAACCTCTGCAACAATTAGGAGCTTGGAGCACGGTGGGCAGCACGGCCATCTTCATCGACAAAACTCGAGTCTACTTGACAAAACTTTCTTAGAATTAAATAATCAAGCCATAGGACTTCGAGGTAGTTTGCCTAGTGCAACATAAATCCTCAACTCTTCGTTAGGCATTTGCATGATCATATCATGTAAATTAAGCCATAACCGGTCTTAGGACTCCGAGGTGATCGTTCGGTACGACATAACCCCTCACATCCTCGAGGCTGTTTGTATGATTGTGTCATACGAATATAAGTCCTAATTAGTTAAAATTGGCAGGATGGAAACATTAAGTGAATCCCCAAATTGAAGCCAAACAATAGGATAGTTTAAGAAGTTGCCAAGATTCTTCTTGTATCCTCAACTTCTCCTACTTTTCTTCCTTTGAACTCCTGAAATAAATTGTTCGAAATTTGATCCTTTCCCTTTCGAATTTCCAAAATTCAATCCTTTGAAAACCTTAAACTTTGAAATTCTTAAGAGCAAAACCACTGATCATTATCGAGAATTTTCTTAAGTGATTCCCGTCATTTAAGATGTAATTAACTAAAGGGGCTTGCCCTTATAGGGAACTTTAAGAACCCAGGTAATATTAACCCTGCTTAATTCCTTTATATTAAGAAGAGGAACTTGTCGGCTTATAAAATTTGTTCGCAAACCAAACGAATGTCACAAATCTTCTAGTTTATTTAATCGAGCCCCATCATTAAGCAGTGTGCCTATTCTCCGGGATAGATATACAAGTTGTGGTGTGGTGCTCGTTTATATAAACTATTTGGGATGTGAGATCGGTTTGATTTCATATCTTAAAATTTTCAAACTTAAAATTATTTTCAAAATCAAATGCTACTTTCTAAATTATATATATATATATATATATATATATATATATATATATAAATATTTAAATCAAATTTAAAATCTAAAATTCGCCGACAATTTTTGTAGGCGACCTCCTTTTCAAAATACACCACAACCTAAAAATATGCCGACACCATTTGAGCTAAACAAATCTCTGGATCAAGTAATGCCTTTATCAGAGTTTCCCTCATCTCCTTTGACAAGATCAGAGCATCGTAGATGCTCAGTTTAGCTGGTAGCTTCCTAAGATGGGCTAGCACGTTATAATCCACTTTATTACCATGGTCCTCGATTTCTTCCCGAATGGGTAATTCTTCTGTTGGGGTTGGTTCCTCCTGAGCAACTACCTTCTTTCCTTTATCCTTTGGACACATTCTCAGAGGTAGAACTTTTCCTCTTCTTAGGTTGACTTCAGTTACTTGTTCTGAATCTGGTGGTGACTCTACCGGTGTCTCCTCTTGAATCAGAATGACTGGCTTTTCTGGAATTGCTTCAGAATCTGATAACTCCAATTCTGTAGTGATTGGAGCTCCTCAAAATTCACAAATAGAGTCATTGCCTGTTGAGCTTTCGTAGCCATTTTTGTGAGCGTCTTCTCCTTCTCCGTGGTCATCGAGGTTTAGTATGATTTGAGAATCGTTTATCGTATCAAAATCGAGATCCAGATTAGGTTGTTTGTCGTTAGTTACATAATCGTTAGAAACAGCCAAAACGTAGCCAACACCAAAACTCTTATTATTATATGATCCCGCCGGGGCGAGCAAATAATCATACAGAGTAAGAGGTCCGAGGGAATTCTCCCCCGAATCGGAAACACCCATCCTAGGATAAGCAGCCCCTAGTCTACCCTTCGGAACCTCGGTCTTCTTTTCTTCCACGATCTTCTCCTCCTTCTGGGGTGGTTCTTTGATCGCAAGCGATAGTGTCGGCTAGGCAGGTTTCGAACTCTAAATCGAAGCATGCACCGAATCGGTCTGGATGCGATCCAAAATCATCAGTCGTGTATGGGTTTATAGGAAAAATAGGATCCGTTGAAATAACATTGATGGAACCTCCTTTTTGGGGTTCCTTCATATATTCCTTCGGGATCGTTATGTTCCCTCTTCAGAGATTATCTTCGAGCCAATTCTTAAAAGTGAAGCAGTCTTCAATCTTATGTCCGATCATCCGGTGGTAAGGGCAGTAGTTCGGATGATCTTTCTTGTTGACTTCTTCTGGCCTTCTAGGCTCTGGTAATTGAAAATCAGGTGTCTTCATCAAACTGTGAAACATCTTAGCTAATGCTTCCGTCTTGAATGGATATTCCTTGTTCAGAAGTTCCTCCAGGGGACGTGACGAACGAGGTAGTGGTTGACAATGCTGCCAAGGCTGGTAGCTCGGTCGAGGCTATTGATAGCCCTGCTGAGGTTGCTGATAAATCTATTGTGGTTGTTGGTAAGTCCGTTGCGGTGGTTGATAACTGGGCTGTGGCTGTTTTGGTCGTATTTGCACGGGTTGCTTTCCCTTATCGATTGTCGCGACAATCTCGGATTTCTTTTCAAATGCTTTCATTGGTTTCTGTTTATCAGTCTTGTACACAAAACTTAGCTGCTTTGCCTCCTCTTGCAAGCTCCCGGCCTTGTTAAGCAACTTCTCGAAAGTCTTTATTGTAAATCCCTTGAGGAGAAGGGCTATCGGGCTATGGATACTCTTCAGTAGGATACCAACTGCATGTTGTTCCTGAAGCTGTGGTTCACACTTCATGCTTAAATTCCTCCATCAAAGTATTTAGTCCACTAAAGTTTCGTTGCTCCACCACTAGATCACCGATAGTGATATGGTGCTGAGCCCCGGCAAACCGCTTAATGAAGAGGTTTTCCAATTTTGAAAAGGTCTTAACTGAACTATTCGGAACTTCTACATACCAATCGAAGGCAATCCCTGACAAACTGCTGACGAACTGATGGAAGAGTAAACAATCACTTCCACTGACATTGCAGCAACTAGCACAAAAATGTGTGACATGCTGTGGGGTTTCTCGTACCATCAAAAGCCTTGAACAGAGGTGGTACGAAGCCTTTCAGGTATTGGACAGCATCAAATTCTTTAAGATAAGGCCTACCTGTCTGAATAGATGCTCCACTCTTAGACTGGGCTAAGGCTTCTAGCTCCTGATGTTATACATATTCTTGATGTCTTTTTCGGGAATCATGCTCTGTGCAGAATCCTTCTTCGGTTGTTCATCTCCATTGACGGACGTGATTTCTTTTCCTCCATCGACAATGTGAATGATCTCTAGAGGTGTTTCTTTCTGAGGTTGAAGCTGACTCTAGAGAGTGGCTAAAACGGCAGCCATCTCTTTCATTCTCTTTGCCATATGAGAAATCATATCATCTTTATCTTGAAGACATGCTCTCACTGCTTCTGTTTCGTCTCCCTCTGAATTTGACGGAACTCCTTGCAAAGCTGACGATGCTCGGGTCTCAACCATATTGTCTCATCATATTCTTCATTCATGAATTCTGATGAATCTTCTTTATTTTCTAATTTTTCTCCTCTTTCTTTAGCCAACCGTCGGATGTCGGTTCTTAGCTTGCCTATGGCATCCTCATGTGGTTTCTTCCAAACGGTTTCGCGGTTGTCATGCGACGACTGATGAACATCTTTCTCGGGAGTTTCTTTCACTGCGGTGGTGCTTCCTTCAAACTCAAGCTTCTTGATGATACTTCTCTCCCTAGAATGCTCTGATGGTTTAGGTTCGGCAATAATAGGTTTCCACACCATCCTTCTTGCAGTATGTGGCCTAGGACCAGATGGTCCGTCAGCTGCATGCCGGAAAGTGGTGTGCTCCCTAATATGATATCCCGATACGACAATAGGCAAACTCCTTTCATTGGCTCGTGCCTTTTTCCTTGGGTTTTCCTTAGCAATGACAGGGTCTACTCGCGGTCTGAGGTGAGATTTAACTGGCACTCATCCCATCCTTCTTAAGATCTCTGATACGGGGCATCTTTCTTTCTTTGCTAACTTTTCTACTACAGTTCGCAACCAGGTAAATGGCATAGTCTTGGCCCTCTTCCTTTAACAGTCACTGTAGTATTCAAATCGGGGTAATGCAGTGGCGATCCTCCGGGCATTTTCCTTATCAGCTGCAGCAGATAAGGGGTGGAACCTACTCCCTCCTAACAGTGGTGAATATTCAGGCAGCTCTTCTCTTTCCTCAGGAACCTCTTCAAGGAAAGCAGCTTCAGCAGTCTTTATCTTTCTAATTCTAGCAATCTTTCGGCTTCTATTTCTCCTCTGAGTTCTAGTCAGGGGTGTAAACCTCAAACTGGACCCAATTTCAAAAACAGACGGTATTGCAGCAAAATCTGTACCCTCCAGGGTAACAGGATCATCATAAACTTGGACTCCCTTTCCTTTTATTTAGGCGAGAATCGAGGTAGGTGTAGAGATGACCAGACCGGTGGGGGTAGAGATCACAGTCCTCCTACAAATAGTGGTGTCTCTCTCTACTGGTACCTTTCGCAAAGGAGGGAACTCTTGAGTCGACTTCAGGTTGAATTCAATCACGTGTTTCTCAGTTTCTGGCAATTTGTCCATCAGTACGAATAGAATGACATCAGCGAACTTGATATATGTCACCCTGAAACCTCTAATTTGAAGCCCATCAAAACACATTTCTCTATTTATTTGCACTTAATTCCCATGAACTCCGCAATTCATTCATGGAAATAGAATGGATTCTTCATTATTTTTATAGGACACTCAATCCTTTTGTAGTTAATGTACAACAACAGATTTTAACAATTGAATTGATCAGATCAAAAATTAAATTAAGTTAGAAATGAAAAACCATCACAATTTCTTCAATACTTTAAAAGCACATCAAATCAACATCATCACATCATCACATCTTTGTGTAAGAAGAAAGACAAAGGAGACTACTCAGAATTCATAGAGAAGACACAATAAAACATGGATTTTATATATAAAAGAAAAGTTATACAAACCACAATAGCAAATATAACTTATCTTTTTCTCTTCCCCAAGCAAATCCCTTGAAGTTCCTTTAAATTTTTTTCTCCCTTCTTTGCAACACTCAATTCCCCCTTTAGAATGGAAAGGAAGAAGCAATCTCTCACTTTACTCCTTCTCCTTCACTCCTTAAAGAAGAATCCCTCTCAAATCTTCACTTCTACACTCACTCTTCCAAACCCTAACTCTAAACTCACACTCTCTCTACTTCTACACTCTTCTCCCCCTCTCTAATTTTGCCCAAAAATAGTTACCTATATGTTAAGAGTTTCTTTAAGCATCCCTTCAAAAAGTCACCAAAACTCTTCACTTTTGAATTGCACCGATATAGGGCGCCAGCGGCGCTCTATCGTTCATTTAATTCTGGAGTCTCTGGAAGTTGGCTCCGGTGGTGCCCATTCTGGCTTCGGCGGCGCCAAAAGTTGTTTTATCCCTTTGTGCTCCTTTTCGCTCTGAATTCATTCCTTTTTGCTTCTTTTTGCTCCAATCACCTAAAATCAACATACCTGTAACAAATCGTGAAAAATACCTTTCTTTAAAATGTAATATCACAAAAAATGGATAAAATTATATAGTAAAAATAGTATATATTTTTGGTGCACCAGGAAGCAGTTTCTTAGATCTCTAAATCTCGCCTTTTGCATATCTCCTTCACATCAAGCCTGAATTTCATGTTATTCTTCTTTTTTCTACTAGCATCCATAACAGTGCTGAAGATATTATCAAAGAAATTTTTTTCTATGTGCATGACTGTACGGCTTATTTTTTTTAGGTTGTGTGTTTTATTTTGAAAAGGGGTCGCCAAACAAAAATTGCCGGCGAATTTTAAATTTTAAATTTAATTTAAATATATATAATTTGGAAAGTAACATTTGATTTTGAAAATAATTTTAAGTTTGAAAATTTTAAGATATGAAATCAAACCGATCTCACATCCCGAATAGTTTATATAAACGACCACCGCACCACAAACCGTGTATCTATCTTGAAGATCAGACACACTGCTTGTTGATGGGGCTCAATTAAATAAACTAAAAGATTTGTGACATCTGTTTAGTCTGCGAACCAATTTTATAAGCTAACAAGTTCCCCTGCTTAATATAAATGAATTAAGCAGGTTTTATATTACTTGGGTTCTTAAAGTTCCCTATAAAGGCAAGCCCTATAGTTAATTACATCCTAAGTGACGGGAATCACTTAAGAAGGCTCTCGATAATGATCAGTGGTTTTGCTCTCAAGAATTTCAAAGTTTAAGGTTTTCAAAGGATTGGATTTTGGAAATTTCAATAAGTAGTAGTTCAAATTTGGAACAGTTTATTTTAAGAATCCAAAGGAAGAGAAGCAGGGGATGTCACGGACCCGAAGTGGACTTCGGTGACTTCACAACTATCCTATGGTTTAGCATCAATTTAAGAGTTTATTTAATGTTTTAATCCTGCCAATTTTAGTTAATTAGGACTTATATTTGTATGACACAATCACACAAATAGCCTTGAAGATGTGAGGGTTTATGTCATACCGAACGACTACCTCGGAATCCTAAGACCGGTTAGGGCTTAATTTGCATTACACAAATGCCTAACAGAAAGTTGGGGATTTATGTTGCACTAGGCAAACTACCTCGAAATCTTATGGCTTGGTTATTTTATTTTAAGAATGGTTTTGTTGATTTAGATTCCAGTTTTGCTGACGACGATGGCCGTGCTGCCCACTATGCTCCAAGCTTCTTGTCGTTGTTGCAGAGGTTTAATTGTAGAAAATGATAATCAAGAGATGAGAGAAGTGTTTTGGTTTAGAGAAATCTTAAAGTCCAAATGTCTTTAATTTTTTAATTAAAACAAATCTTAAAGTTAATTAAACAGAACCGATTAAGATCCCATGGTTCCGTCATCCCGGCACCGTTATTTTCATCGAATTCACTTAGTCCAGATGAATTTGCTAAACTCAACTGAATGAGCTCCACACTTTCATTTAGACTATAGGAAATCCCGTTAGCAACACGTGGGTTACATCATCCGAGGTATTCCCGATCATCTAACGAGACGTTTTAATTTAGTTGCAATTGTAGTTTTGTTGTTCTGTTTGTGATTAAATTTTGAGTTGTTTTATATTTTGAATGTTGTGGCGGTGAATTTTATCTTTTTGTGACTTTTAATTTAGTTTTGGGTTTCAGTTTTGTGGCTATCCTAAAGGTTTCAGTTTTCATGTAGGGTGTCAATCTTGTTTAACATGCAAGAAAAGTAAAGTGTAGTGCAGGTAAGTAAAAAAATTGTAATAAAATAAAAGCGTACCTGGAGGGTCTTCTCGTCATTTCCAAGCTGCACTTAAAATTCATGTTAAGGCATTTATATATTTGCAAGAAGTACCTAGGTAAAGATAAGGAAAGGTTCTGGTTGTCTACTAAAATTCTAATCTTATTGCTATTCAATCCCTATGACGTCTATGTTCTTTTGTTTTTGTGGATGGTTTTCTTCACCAAAGAACAATTAAGTTTAATTGTTCTTCTAAAACACCTTATCATATTGAGGAAGTGTTTAGGACGTGTCCTAAACATCTTTTCAATATTTTTGGGATTGTTTTGAGTCCAAAGAGTTTTATTGTATTGGTGAATTGATCATCCAGAAATTTAGTTTAGTTTGTTTCTTGCTCATTGAATTAGGATGTTTGATTATATTATGAGTAAAGTGACATTTCACTTGATGCTTTACTTAAGAGTTATAATAATGAAAGCCTTTAGGGGGCAAATCAGTTTGTTAAAGAATTTAACCGCTTTGATTAAAGTTGAATTGATGATTTAGGATGATTTAATTTAGTTTCAAAATTCAAGTTGATTTTCTCTTAAGTGTTTTAAATTGTTTGATTTGAAAGAGGTGTATAGATTATTCAATTTAATTAAACTTTTAATGATTTAAATTTAATTTGACTTAATTGTAACACTTTAGGTCAATTTTAATTGGTTTGATTTTTTATGTTTTTAATTATGAATTGTCTTAAGGTTGATTTTCTTTAATGTTTCAAATTTGTTTTAGATTTTTTTTTTAAATGAATTCAAATTAATTTTAATGTCTTAAATTTATTTTAATTTGATTGTCAAATTACTTAATGCTTTAAGTTTTAATCTAAATAAGGGTTACTTTCTTTTAATTATTAATTTATGAAGTACCATCCTTAAGTTTGATTAAGAGTTAAATATTATTAAAGAGATTTATTTAAGGATTTTAAATTAAAGAATTGATATCTTCTTAAATCATATCCCTAATCTTAATAATCCAAATTTTAACTTATTCTTCCAAAAGTCAAATTGTTTAATTAATTAAAATTTACTTTAAATTTTTCTAAGATGATTAATGGATTTCTACCCCTTAATTCCCTAGGTTTCAATCATCTAATAATAAATTTAAAATCAGATATTTTACCCTCCCCTTGATTAAACCTAAATATTAATTAGGGTTAAAATTCTTTAATTAACTTTATGTCCTTTTAAGCATGTTCATTTCATAACTCATCAAATTAAGCTCAAATGAACTTAAAATTTTTATGTCACTTCACTCACATGTCAATTAAGACATTAAAGGAGAAAATGTGATTTTTTTGAATTTAATTTAATTTATATATTTATTTTTATGAAAAATATGGGTTTTCAATAAAAATTCAACAACATGACCAAGGTAAGGTTTCTGTGCTTAGGAAAATTATGGGATGTTCCTACTGACTAGAGGACCATTTGGACCAATTGTGATGATTTTTTGAATTATTTTTTATTTATTATAATTATTTTTAGTTTTGGGGTATTAATTAATTATAAAATATAATTAAAGTTGAAAAATAGATTTTATATTTTTTTAAGTCCCTCTAACCTCAATGAGTCCAGCGAAGCAAATTTTATATTTTTTTATTTTTCGTTGATTTATTAGAATTAATTTGGTGAAATGTTGGAAAATCCATTTTTTTATATTTAAAATTGTCTTAAGCATTTAAAATTCATTATCTTAACCTAGAGACTTAGGGAAAATATTTGGTTGGTTCCTAAGTGATTAGGGGATAAAATTTAACATTTTTATGATTTTTAATATTTTTGTGATTTTATTATTTTTAATTATTAAAATATTAAAAATATGGTGAAAAATGAAAATTTTTAGAAAATTTAAATTTTAATTTTCTTAGACTCCCGTAACATTAGAGAAGCCCCAAAACCATTTTTGTAAATTTTGGAAATATATTTTGTGTTTTATGAATTTTTAAAGTTTAAAAGTGACCATGCAATTTAAATGATCCATTTAGTGGGTAAAATCATTTCCAATTAGCTTCAAATTTTTATGTGAGATTCTCTATACCCTAAGTAACAGTGGAGAATTAATTTCAAGCAATTTTCATATGTGGTTACTCTTAATTAATTAGGGTTCAGTTTTGAGTATTTAGGCCAATTAGGGTTATTCTTAATGAGTGAACTCAAAATATATTTTTCCTGGGGTCCTCTGGTCCTAAGATACTTCCCCTAATTTTCTTAGAATTTATTGAACAATATGTTAATTTTTGGAATTAAAATGCCAAAACAGACACTTAAATTTGAAAAATCAATAACTTGCCATAGAGATGGCCTCTGTCCTTGAAAAATTCAGGGAATGTTCCCAAGAACAGAGGCTACAAAACCCCTATGGTCTCATGCCATGTTGAATTGTATGAAAGCATGGAGAATTAAAATATTGAAATCAGTAAATAATTAATTAAAAATAAAATACTCATCAAAATAACTTAATTCTTTTTTTAACATTGTTCTCCTCTATTCACTGAGCAAGAGGATATTTTTATCTTATTTTTATGACTTTTCTACACAAAGACATGGATTTTTGAAGTTCTAGGTATTCAAATAAATCAAAATTACCCCTAATTTCCTACTTATCCACGTGGCGCTGACTCAACCTCAGCAGCTTCAAAAGGCCACGTGTCGCCTCCCTATTCTACGCCGTCATCTGACTCAGCGCTCTGGGGGCCCACTGTTCATGTCCCATTCACTCGTCCGACGTGATCTGGATTGTCCGTTCGATACACGCGCGATCCGACGAATCATGGTCATCGTCTCCGTCTGGTTCAACCCAAGAGCCGTCCACCCTAAAACCATAAGATCTCGCTTGATACTTAACCAATCTTCACGTTATTCTGCTCTATGGACTCGTCTCGATAAGAAGAACATATCCATACGGATAACATGCTATGAAATTGACTCAAATGAAAAGAAGAATCCCTGGAAGCTCTCGGGAAGGAGGCGATCCATACCTTTGCTCTAAGAAGTGAAGCTTCAATCAGAGAGTTGTGGCACCTTCGATTGAACCTAGGGAAACTCCAGATGAAATCTCTGGCTGCGGGAAATGTCTAGGTACAACTTCCACCAAACCCGATTTCAAGCTTTGGTCTCTGGAAGAAATGGCTGGCCTGGTGAGGGGGCTTTTGCTGGAAAACTTCTCCTCTTGGTCTGGTGAAGGTGTAGAGTCAGTCAGTTTAAGGATTGACTCACTATGGTGAAGTGTCCTGGTTTTGGGCTTGAAATTCAACTCTAAAATTGAGCTCACAGAGGGGAAATCAGGGCTGGATTTCAGTGGGGATCAAGTGCTCTATGCTAGGAGGAGGGTCTGGAGCAATTTTGGCAGAATTTCTGTATGGTTTTTTTGTTCAGCTCTCCCTTTGGCTGAGAGGGGGTGGAGTTTAAATAGAGCTAGTTGGAGGGCTTCCCAGGGGGGTTTGATGGCTTGGATCAACTACTCTGGTCAGGAGAAGAACAGCCATGTTGTCCACTGGCCATGAGACAGCTGAGCAGAGAAGAATTTGAAATTTTGCTCTCATGGGTGCTTTCGGCTTGGTGTTTTCTGGCGGCTGTGGTGGCTGGCCGGCCAGGGTCAGGTCACCATCCTGATCAGGAGGGTCAGGGCTTGAATTTGGTGAAGTCAATTGGAGTTGGCCAAGTGTAAAGGGGCTGAACTAAAATGGAATGGGGGAAGGCTTATTTTGGATTCAATCTGATCAACCCATGGTTTTAGGCTTAATGCACCATCAAAGGCCTGGTTTTGGGCTAACAAGCATCACTTGGGTCAGCCTCACATGTGTGGTGAAGTCCCCATCAAAATTGTTTAAGTTAATTTTGGGTTAGGGTGTGACATTAAAGTGGTAAAAAAGCTTAAGGGAGAGCTTAGAAAAGGGATTCCCTCCTTTGCCATAAATGGATTGATGACAAGGCAAAGCTCTCATGGCTTCATATGCCTTGTGAGTGGCTTCATTTAGCTTGCTTATGGCTTGGAAAAAGTTGGCTTGTTTTCATAGAAATGGGTCTTAGGAATTTTGGCCATTTGCTGAAAAATTTGGGTGAAGCTTGATTTAGGTTGATTTAATCACTGGTTTGGAACATAGGGATTGATTTAGATCAAATGAATGAAGGGAGGCTAGCCATATGGGCTTTAGAATCAATTTTGGGCTTTTTGGATTTCGTGAGAGATGGGCTTTTAAAAGTCTCAGGGAAGTGAGCTTCTTTAGTTTTAAAATAATTTTTTGGATGGAAACTTTGTAAAAGATTATGTCAAATAAATCTTGTATTTAGTTTATGGATATGTTATGAAATTTTAGAAAAGATTTGGGGTCTTTTTGAATTGAATTGGATTTAATTTGGGTCTTTTAGTGATAGGGTCAAAATGGGCCAAATTGGGCTAAATTGGGTTAAAGTTGGTTTTGATGTAAAATTAATGTTGAGAAATGTTTATGGGGGTGTAACAAAGCGTTTTCAATTTTGGTTGGGCTTTAATTTTGGGATTTGGGCCAATTTGGGTTCATGATTGATCTAGGCCAATTTAGGGGATTTTTGCTTTGGGTTAAGTTTGGGTGAAGTTTGGGTTCAAATTTGGGGCAAATCATGTTAGTGTTTTGTTTTTTGGGATGTTAAGAAGGTTTAGGAAAAGATTTGGGGTTAATTGGAGTTTAGTTGGGTTGGTTTGGGCTAAGTTTAGGTCATGGGACAAAATTGGGCCTTAAGCTTCAAATTGAAATTGGATCAAAATGTTAATCAAATTGGGCTTGGATTTGGTCTAAATGGTATTGGGGATATTAAATTGAAGTCTAGGATTGAATTAGATCAAAATTAAGGTCAATTGGAGTGGTTTGGTTGGACATTGGGTCCACTTAGGTTAAAAATAGGTCAAATTGGGGGTTTTGGTAAAAGTGGGATAAATTGAAAAAATTGGCTTGTGCTGTATTTGAACAAAATGAAATGGCGAATATTTGGGATTTTTTGAATTTTTTTTTGGGAATTTTCTGAATTTTTGGAATTTATGGGTTAAAAGGGTATTTTGGGTATTTGGAGGGTATTGGGGGGTATTTTTGGAAACTTTGGTTTATTTGACCAAGGATGATCAATTTGAGTGGGGGGAAATGTTTAAGATTGATTTTGAGGGATTTTGGGTTACTTAGGAAATTTTGCAAATTTTGGGCATTTTTAAAGATATTTGGTAGACTTTGTGGGTGTAGGCCCCCGGGGGTCAAAAATTGAAATTTTGGAAAAATGAATGTTGATTAAGTGTGAGTGAAATGAAACCATTTAATTGAGCCTTGAAGCCATTTTAAGCTCACAATAGCCATGAGAGGACTCATCTTAGGCACTCAATATGTTGTTCCTAACCCTTTTAGTCAGGGGCTTAAGGGTTGAGGACCATCCATATGAGTTACCTACATGAGTCAGGGAGTCAAATAGGTTAAAGGTAGTTTTAGGGCTTGGAATGTGTGTGTGGGAGTGAGGTGTGTGCAAGTCAACCCTCACCAGACCAGGCCACTCAGGGTAGTCCTAAGGTCAAAGAGTCATATAGGGAACTCATCCTTTAAACCTCCACATTTGGTCTTAACCCTCCAAGTGGCCTGGGGTTTTACAATTAAACTTGTGGGGTTTGAAGGGATTTTAAGAGGTGTTTGAATTTCTAAGTGATGGGTCCCATTTGTAGTCCTCTAAGATAGTCAAGGAGAAGCCCTATGGCTAGATTCTAAATACTAAGGAGAGGGAAGAGAAAAGACCTCATAAAAAATGAGGTCAACAATGACATTCAGATTGTGCATGATCATGTTATCTTTCCAATAAGACAGATCCCATAAAATTGATTTCTTTGTCTAATTATGTGTAAAACCAAATCTGACTAGTTGATGTGAAGCAAGGTCAGGACAAACAACAATTTCTGAAATGTCACTAATAAAATGCAATATATATTCCCCAGATATTCATGGAGATGGTAAAAATTTCTTAATTTTGTTCAATTTGAATGCATTTTTGTTCATCTTGAGAAGATGTTCACCATTTAGAAACTTATGGTCATAGTCAAACCATGAATTCTTCCTTCCATGTTGAAGAATTAATATCTAAGACGATTTCATGCAATATGAACAGGGTAAATTTTGCCATAGTGCTCCACCCAAATAATTCCACATGTAGAGAAACCATTTATTCTCTATATTAATACTGCTTTCATAAGGAAGTTGTGTTTCATGGAGATGTCATACATCATGAAACCTATTCATGGAAGAAACCATTTATTCTCTATTTGACTTTAAAGATTTTATCATATTTTTGTCCTAAAATAGGCCCAACAGTCTAATTACTTGCATCACTCATTAACTCAAATGGTTTTTCCCAGATAGGTGAAACAATGATGGGTGCATTAATTAATTGTTCTTTAATAAGTTGATGGAGTTTAGTCAATTTTCATCAAAATCAAAATTAATCTTTTTCTAAAAGATGGCATAGAGGCTTACCAATTTTGAAAATCTTTAATGTACCTCCAGTAAAACCTCTTACTCCTTTTATTGTAGTAGGAGGTTGTAATTCACCTACAACTTGTATTTTTGCTCGAATCAACTTCCATGTCATTTTCATAAATCTTATGTCCTAAAACAATTCCACCTGCAACCATAAATTCACATTTTTCTCAAGTGAGAAGAAAATTTCTTTCTTCATGATGCGCCCCCGACGTGTGCTATTTTTTGTGTGCTTTTATGTTGGTATGTATGTGCACACACTAGAGGTTCTACGCAAGTATACGTATCATTCAAGTAATACAGGGCTCTAGTGGAGTCCCATTTATCGATTCTACAGGAAAGTGAGGTATGAGGTCCTTAGTCAAATTCTTGACTACTACTATTAGAGCTTAGTTTGAATGGTTGATATACGTGGTGTTTTATCTAGCAACTACTCCTAAATGCAGATGATTATATGTAAGGATAATAACTATTCCTAAATGCAAATATTACTTCTAGAGATAACCCTTTTTGGATAAATTGGTTTGGTGAATTTTAAGATAATAAAATCTACTATTCTTATGGTATGTTCTCCATTTCGTACATTTATCATTTTACGTCTAGTTGCAATCTCCATTAAAAAAAGGAATTTCCTTATCTTCTTCCATGTCCAGCACAATGAAATCAACATGGAAGATAAATTTATCCACCTTAACAAGTACATCTTTTAAAACCCCTTTAAGATAAGCAATAGATCGACCAGTTAATTGAAAGGTTAAAGTTGTGGGAGAAATATCTCCTAAGTCTAAGCTTTTATAGATAGATAATGGTATGAGATTAGTGCTTGCTCCTAAATTGCATAAGGCTATTCCACAAATGTTTTCTCTGGTATGGTGAAGCTACTAGAGTCATTAAGCTTTTAAAGAAGATTTTTCAAAATTATTGCACTACATTCTTAACTAAGTACAACAGTCTCATAATCTTCAAACTTCCTTTTTTTATTTAAAATGTCTTTCATAAATTTGGCATAACTAGGCATTTGTACTAAATCTTCAGCAAAAGGAATATTAATTGTAAGCTTCTTAAATATCTCAAAAAATATTGAAAATTATTGATTCAACTTTTGTTTTCTAGGTCTTTGAGGAAAAGAAGGTGGTGGGTTCTCTAACTTAATTTTAGTTGGAGAAACGGGTGGTTCTACTTTCTTAAAAAAAAGTTTCATTGGGTTTTTAAGCTTATTCAATTTTTTTCAACTTTAATTTCTATTTGATCTCAAACATTTAATTCCTTTCCACTCCTAATTTGGACAGCTTTAACTTGCTCTTATTCTTTACTTTTTGTCTTTTGGATTTATCTCAAAATTACTAGGAAGTGTTCCCTAAGGTATATTGCTAAGTGCATCAGTAATTTGTCCTATTTGTTTCTCGATCTTTCAAATTGCAGCACTTTGACTTCGTGATTGATTACCCATTTGTAACACCACTTCTTCTATAGATAATTTCATTTCCTTAAATTGTTTGTTATTCAAGTCAAGAGGATAAGAAGGTATGAAGCTAGAACTACCCTGGTTGTTCCAATTTTCCAATAAGTTTACTTAATTTTCCCCCCATTGTTGGATTCCATCACTAAAATTGTTGTTCTAGTTAAAATTAGGATGGTTATTCTAACCTGAGTTGAAGTATTTTGAATATGGATTATTGGGTCTATTTATAAGATTATAGTTTCTAAGTAAGTTTGAGAATCAATCATTTATCGTAATAAATTTTCTTCGATCGCTTGAGGTGTTTGTGAAAAATTCATTCTAATTTGGTCAGTTTTCTAAGATAATGCAGCAACTTGAGTTGCAACCATTGAAATAGCATCATTATCTTGAATACTGGCTACTTTATTAGGATTTATCCTTCTTGAGGACCATCAAAAATTTTTAGTAGCCATCTCTTTAATTAAGGCATACACTTCATCAAATGGTTTAGACATTAATGAACCTCCAGCAGCAGCATCAATTACAGATCTAAGGAATCCTTTAACCTGTTATGAAATGCTTAAATGATCAACTAATCTGGTAATGCATGATGTGGACACTTTCTAAGGAGTTTCTTAAATCATTCCCAGGCTTCTTGTATTGAATCTCCTTCATTTTAAGTAAAAGAAGTAATATCCTTTCCAGGCTTAGCAGTATTCGAAGTAGGAAAGAACTTAGCCAAGATTTTTGTCTTATATCCCCCCAAGTTCAGTTAGATCGAGCTTAATAAATTTAACTTCATTTTAGCTTTATCCTTTAATGTAAAAGGAAAACGACACTCTAAAAGCATCATTTGCATTGCCATCATATTTAAATGTAGCACACAGTGCTAGACAACTTGCTAAATGTAAATTTGGGCCCCCAGATGGTGTTCATCAAACTGATTATTTTGTGCCAATTGTATAATAGCAGTTTAAGTTCAAACGAGTTAGCCACTATAGCAGAAGTTTGTATACTTAAGTGAATTTCATTTGCTGTAGGGTTCGCATAATCCCTTAAAGGTCCTTGTATATTTTGATGTTCATTTTCAGCAGTTTGATTTTCAAAATTGTTATGTGAAGTGTTTGTCATTCCTTGTAAATTGTGAAGTCCTTTTTCATTTTTGAATTCTTCTTATTGTTCGTTCTAATTCAGAATCGTAGAGTGCTGAACCTTTATATCCTGCACTATGCATGTAAAAAGTAAAATTTAGAAGATAAACTACTTAAAATATCTAATAAATATTTTTTATTTTTTGATTGTATTCTTTTTTTAACAAACATTTATAGTTTTTGAAAAATAATAAATAATAAAATTAATTTTTATTTTGTTTAAATAAATATATAGTTTAAATAAAGTTTCTTAAGTCAAAAAAAATTCTATCGTGATCCTTTTAGTCGCTGGCCACGGTGCAAAAAACTTAACCAGACCTGCAATTACACAAATATTTATACCCCAAAATAATTCCAAAAACGTAGCTGGAATTATATTTAGCGGCTAGTGTGCATAAATAAAATGATCTAAAAAGTATATGATAAGCTTTCACACCAGAGGTATTGTCCAAGTATACGTATCATTTCAAGTAATATAGGATTTTCTTAAAAACCCCAGTTTCGATCTCACGGGGAAAGTTGATAGTCTTAGATATTTGACAAAGCAAGACAAAGCTTTACATAAAATGGTATAACATATTTTATGAAAATTAAAATTAACTCAAATGAAAAGTAAAGTTTACTATTTCCTACAAGTGCAAATTAAAAGTAAATGCAGAGATTAAAAATCTAACTAAAACTAGAAAATGTAAGATATGTAAAGAGACTTTCTCCTTGCAAGTAATTCATAATTTGTGTAGGATTGCATATGTTTAAAATTTTAATTGATGTACTGTGAAAAATAGGAGCGAACCTATTCTTTATCTCTTTCGAGCATAAAGAACATTGGCTAATCTAAAGTTGGTGTATGCATATATAATAGTGTTGGGTATGTTCGAGCCTCTCACCTCAAGATTACCCACTGTGCCATCTCTATAAGACTTACTATTGACCCTTAGTTTTAATCTCTAGACATCTAGCCTGTCACCCTAGAAACATCAATTCTACACCCATCAAATCTTATCTCCCTATATGTTTTCACTCCCACTTAGGTGATCACCATGGCTCTTTCCAAAGTGAAATATGGTACACACTAGTAAGAGAAATCTTAGCCCTCTCAGGTATGTAAGTTTCTTAACAGGTTTTAACAAAACAAATGGAGACTTTGCAAAGTAAATGAAGAAATCGTGAAAATACCATCACAAATATTTGGAATAAAAGAATTTCTGAACAAATTAAATTCTCGACATAATTACTTCTTATCGCAAGGAGAAACGGGAAAACTTCTTAGATTTCATGGGATAATAAAACAAGTCATATTCATAATATTCAAATCTAACATACAAAAGAAAAGATGCAAATAATAATCTCAAATGTTTCCTCAAGCACTCCTCTAAAATTCCCTAGCTTCTCTGACTTTACAAGACTCTTACAGGGCTCACAACATTCCAAAAATCACAAAAAATCACAAAGATAACTACGGTGGCCACCCACTTTATATGGGTTCCTCCCATTCTCAAAATGACTTCAAGAATCCTCTTTTTCGACCATAATTAATCCCAATATATAAAGCTTTGAAAATCACCAAGGTTTCTTCAGGCATCTTTTCAAAATTCTTTTAAATTCAATGAATATAAGTGTAATCATTCTGGCACCTAGGCGCCAAAGTGTCACTGCTAGGTACCAACCTCAAATTCCATCTGGCGCTCAGGCGCCATGACCCACTTTTTAATGTTTAAAAAAATAGCAACGGCACCAAAAACTTGATCCCACCTAACATATATTTAATTTTATGATGGAATGTATAATGTGGATTCTACGCAAGTATACGTATCGTATCAAGTAAAACAGGGCTCTAGTGGAATCCTGGTTATCGATCCCACAGGGAAGTTTTAAAAGATTTGTAACAGCTAAATTTAAAAGGATTTACTTACTAATATAGTATACAGAATTTAGAATGCTTAACTAAAGCGATCTAAAGTAAACTAATGCTTTAAATAAAGTTGATTTAAAGATTTCAAAAAAAGTATCCTTCCCCTTGTTTTTAGAAACTTAAGTGAATGATGAATTCAAATAGATTTTTTTATTGTATTGTGACAAATAGGAGCATTCCTATTCTTTACCCTTTGGTCAAGGTGCAAAGAACATTGACTAGTCCTATGCTTGATTACCGAATCTGCAGCCTAGGCTCGGGAGAATACTAGTCGCCACTTCAGAGCTTCCACGTTCCCCTCACCTGAGGGCTAACATCTACACTTCAGCTCTCAAACAATAGGACCAAATTGAATATTTTAGTCTGTCACACTAAAATGTCAAATTCTACGTCCGATAAATAATATTTCCCTATTTATTTGCAACCTCCTTCCAAGGCTTTTGACTTCCCTGAATATTGGATGTAATCTTTACTATAGTTGATAATTTAACATATTTTAACAATTCAATTGTCCAGATTGAAAGTAAATTAAGTTTTAAGTAAAAGATTATCACAATTTATTTTAATATATTAGGCACTTCTATTTAATTTCATCAATTAACATAATTTCATAAACAAGGAGAAAGACTAAGAAAACTACTCAGAATGCATGGGAATTAAACAAAGCATGGATTTCATTTAAAGTTAACAACAATAAATAAAAATACTTATCTCAATTTCCTCCCTAATTAGACTCCTTGAAGTTTCTTTGACTTTTCCTTCTAGTACAGCACACTTCTTAACTCACTACTTAAACTTACTCACACTAAACTTCAACTTAGACTCAAAAGCACACTAATTGAATACTCTAGGACTCCTAAAATAGACGCACTACATACTAAAATTTGTCCTCTATTTATAGAGGTAGACAAAGGTCCAAGGGGTACTTAAGCACTTCTTCAAAAAGTGTCCAGGTTCAATGTATCTGGCATTTTGAACGGTCTCGCCGTCGGCGAGAAACAACCTCGCCGTCAGCGGGGCTTCAAGAAGGTCTTCAAACCGCGTGATCTCGCTGTCGGTGGGCTCGGGCTCACTGTCGGTGAGGTAGTTGCAAACCTTTAAGAAATTCTCTTTATAATCTCGCCGTCAGCGGGCTCGATTACGCCGTCGGCGACTTAGTTCATTTTGCATGTATTTCTTCCTTTTTGATCTAAATTTGCTCTATTTTATGTTTTTTTTCTTCCATCACTTATAAATCTTCGTTCCTGCAATAAAATAAAGAAAATACCTTTCTCTAAAGTGCAACTTCATAAAAAATAGGTATGAATTTCTTAACATATTTTCTGTGATCAAAATCCCCCAAACTTAATTATTACTTGTCCTCAAGTAATTTTTATACTAAATAAAAACAATGATTTTTGTAATAGAATTTTTTAATTCAAATAAACTATGAATTAAATTTAAATAATACTATAGTAAAGTTAAATAGAAATATTTTTAAGTAATTAAATTAACTTTATAGATATAAGATTATTTAGTTATCAGATCTAAGATTTCTAGCTCTCTATTTATTTTAGGAAAGACTATATTAAAAAGAGTAATTTACTTAAGATATTTAGATGATAGAAAGTTCAATAAAACGCTATTTAGTAAAATACTAATCCATATATATAAGTTTAGAAATATATTTGAGTTTTACCCTTTAAGTTGATTCCATTGAAGCCAATTTTTGATAAGGCATCTCCTCAAGCTTCTCCTCACTTATATTTTTCTTTTCTTTTCTTTTTTTCTTTTTGGATTGATTTTCAATCATTCTCTTTTTTATTTTCAAGTGAGGATTACTGTATCTGGATAGCCTGTTAATAATTTTGAACTTCAACTTTCTCTTCCTAAATTTGAAACTTAAAATATTTCTTTGCTTATATGTATTTCATAGCCTTTACTTCATTGAGTTTCAATCTCTTCTTTTTCACCTAAATACTTAAGAATTTTAATTTTAGAATATAGTTTCCCTTACTTTAAATAGTTTACTATATTCTTATTCCTTTTAACCAAATATCTTATTCTATTAAATTAATTTGGATTTCTAGAAATATTCTATTCAACTTTCTATAATAATTATATAAATTAATTCAAGTTATTGAATTAAAAATTATTACAGAAAATCAAATAATAATAACTTTTTTAAACATAGAAATTGAGAACAATTTAATAATTAAATTTGTATTTTTCCTCCCCCAAACTTAAATTTTTCTATTTATTTCTAAATGGTGAAAAGGAAAATATACGATGAATTTACATCATACCTTTGAGCTTTAAGTATATTTTTTCCTTGAAATTTTTGCAGGGTTTTTCATTATTTAAAGAATCTATACTGTTAGTATTCTTCCATATGTATAGTATTTAAAAGAGAGTGCTGGGTAAAGAAATTTTTAAATAAGTATAAAAACACAAACAAATTAAAACTTAATCTACTATTACACATTCAATCAATCAGGTTACTAAAACAATCTAAAATTAAAGTTCACAATTTATAAAACTTAAACAACACATTTAAAGAAAAACTAACATACTACCTTAAAGAGAATTTGCATACTAATTTAACATATATAAAAAGTCTAACATAACAGCTTAAGCAATTTAAAACAAACACACCAACTCCACAGTCCACAGAAAGTACATAACAATTACACAAAAATTAATAAAGTTCTTAAAATAACAATCAATCTAAACAAACCAAATAAAGTCTCTAATCTTCAACATCAAAATCCCAAACTATAACATCTCCCTGATCTCCGAGCCGAGAAGGTCGAACAGTCGATATCGTGTGTAGCGGGGGCATTCAGGAAAGACAACATCTAATTCACCTCGCCTGTAACTACGTTCAGCCTCATAATATGTTATTTCGTATTCTGAATGTTGCTGGAGATATTCACTATCATAATCATGTCTTCTCTCCAAGACTCCAATCCTTTGGTCCATATGCTCAAACTTCCTTTTCATGTTCTCTCCAAATTTTTCAAAACTCTTTCTATGTAGGGTCAGCTCATTCATCAGATCATGAAGGGTAGGGGTGGTGTACTGAGGGGGTCATAACTAGTAGAAGGTATATCTCTACTCGATGAAGGCATATAACTCCTCATCCATGATCTCCATCCTTCGTGGGATTCATACGTCTTAATATTAGCCGGAGTGATGGGCTTCATTGGTTCCACCCATTCCCCATCATCTCTAGCCTCAACTCCAGAGAGTTGGCAGAGTGCAAAAATCAGACCGTGGTGTCCTAGTCCTCCTCCACTTTCACTTCGTGCAGTGGCTAATATATTCTTATAAATAATATTTCCCACATTTATACTTATTGATTCTGAATACAATAATTCAGAATTGTTCTATCTCTTGTTACATCACTGTGGTGATATGTGGGTAACAAGGTAGAATAAATGAAGTAGTGTCAGGCCTTAGATAATGCATTTAACATTGAAAGAGGAAAATTTACCCTTTCGCGTCGCTTTATCTTTCAAACTCCTTTCCCGTCGATGAGAAAGTTTATCACCTCTTCCAAGTGGTCCTTCCATTGTTCCAAAAGTATCATAGTCACTCGGTATGCGGTGTCACGTACCTCATAAAATGAATTAATCCTAGCAACGATCGAATTCAACCAAAAATCCTCTTACTTTGATCGGTGCTTCTTCAATTGCAGTCGATTGGCATAAAATTCCTTGACAACTTCTACAGCGACATTTCGTTTCGTGGTGTAGCAAAAATTTTCCCATCCTCTTTCCTTAATTATTCGTTCCACTTCTCCGCCGGATTCTTGAAAACTCGATCCCGTATGCATTTTCTTGCTTGAATGTTTTGAAAGTATCGAGTTTGTGCTCTTGCATTTATGAATCAGGTTTCATCGTAATCCAACCTTCATCTTTATCGAGGAGCCATTTCATTCGATCTATGAAAATCACAAAAATTCTAACTAAACTTCCAATTATTACTAAAATGGCTTCCTATAACAACTAAAATGCATTTAAATTAATCTCCAAGAATTTATTCCAAGTATTTTCTCCATATTTCAAATTTTTCCAAAATTTCCCAATGTAGAAGAAATTCATGGTGAAAATAAAAAATTTTTGCATAGGAGTGAAGCACTTACCAAGGGGAGATGAAATCCTGTGTCAACAAGTTTTGAAATCGCCTCAAATCTAAGATCTCACTAGCCCTAGGTCGGTTTTTTTGAAGTTTTGAGGAAGGGGATGATGAATAGTGTCGGTTGACTGGTCAAATATAGGACATTTCACGATCTCGCTGTCGGCGAGATTTTTCTCGCCGTCGGCTAGCTAATTAATTTACCAAGGCCAATGTTTCTGGAAAATCTCACCAACGGCGAGATTGTTCTCGCTGTCAGCAGGCTTTCCTTTGCTGTGGGCGGGATAATTCTCGCCGTCGGCGAGCTCCAAAAAATTTTAAATATTTAAAATTCTTCAATCATTTTCAACCTCGATTTGGCCCTAATTAATCTTCCGATCACTTAATTTGATAATTTAGTAGGAAGACTAGATACTTATACTCACAAAAAGTTCACACAAAAAATATAACTTTATATATGAAATCAATAATACTTACAAACATTACACTTTTAAACACTAACACTTAAGACCTCAATACTTCAAACTCTCATAAATACTCAGCATTGCAATCTACACCACAACACTCTAAATGTTGAGATATAACAAATACATATAATTTCCTCAAATCTGAGATGATCAAATTTAAAGCTTAAATCATAGTAAAACCTAAATCCAAATCAACACATATATACACACAAATATAACATAAGTTAGAAATCTTTACTACTCCTGAGTGTCTGAACTAACATCCTCTCTGATATTCCCGATATGACGCAGATGCACAAATAGATTGTAGAAAGGCCTGAAAGGGAATTTGCAGTGGATTCTTCATCAATCCACCCTTTCTGTCTCAGTAAATGAATAAAACTAGCCTCCAGATGTCTAGTATGATCAAAGTGCTCCTTCATCCTCCAGTCAATGTGATCAAACATATCGTAGATATTATCGATGGAATTCATCACGTTTTGTAACTCTTTCTCTAATCCTTTAATCTTTTCGAATGAAATTTGTTTTATCAGTAAGGGGCCTCACTAAAGGATTGTTTTGTGATGCTCTATCAGAAATAATGGTAATCTCATCATTGTTATCCAAAGTTGGAAACATATCGTAGGATCGAGTGGTTTCCATGGCAAAAGTATCTCTTCCCACGCCTCATAAGAAACTTGGTACTGACTGCAAAAAGCAAATATAGTCGATGGGTGTCCAAGTCTATGAACTGACCCATGCACAATTAATCCCAATGCAGACTTTACTATAATTGATCCAACATCGATAGGTAGTCCAATTTGAATACATTAATTTAATATAGCACATTCCTTTAAAACCTTATTTACCCTCATAGTGGGTAATAATTTTGATGAGATAAAGAAATGCCAATGCTTTGAGACAGGGTTAAGAAGTGATGCAGAGAATCTGACATACCCGTCTTCGTGCAACTCCCAATCATCAGGTTCGTTAGTCAGGTATCTATAAATCTCGTTCATATTGTATCTTGAAGGAACAAAGTTTGAAAAATGACAGACAGGGGTATTATCTATAGAAAATAATTCATTTACCCTTGAAGGAGTAAATGTTACCCATCTTCCTCTGACGTAGACACTTCCATTGTTGATCGCATGTAGATTAGAGTAAAACTCTTTAACTACAGGTATAACTACAGCAGATGTCGTATAGCAAAATACCTCCCAATGCCGCTGCACGATCATTTCTTCAATTTTTGTGGTGTAATTCTTTACTCCTCTGTTGATAAATCCCCTTTCTTTAATAAGTCACTTCTTCATCAAAACTTTGTTGAAAATAAGCTACGCCTCCGAACTAACGAATTTTCTTCGGTTGAAAACTCCAGTTATTGTGGTTTTTAAGAGTTTGGTGGCCATTTCGGATTGAAAGGAATGGTCTCTAGTCGTATCTAGGGAAGAAAACAGTGTAAAAATGAATTTGGGATGGTTTTCTACAAAGAAATGGCTTTAGAACCGTCCAAAACCGCACATAAAACTTAAGAGACCAATTTTTCAACTGCCTCGCCGTCGGCGGGAAGTTTCTCGCCGTCGGAGAGCTAGTTATAAAACTGATTTAAAGATATGGCATGCGATCTCACTCTCGGTGGGCTCGAGCTCGCTGTCGGCTAGATTCGGTAAAATTTCCCAATTTCGCTCTGGTCCGAATATTTTCTGATCTCATCATATAGGTTTGAATTTGTGATGATTCTAATTAAAAATTGAATAGTAAGATTTATTTTAATATTACAGACTCACTAATTTGAATATAATTAAAATAAAAGACTACTATGGGTTGCCTCCCATAAAGCGCTTGGTTTAACATCGTCAGCCCGACCGAATTTCAGTTAATAATCAGGTCGACTAAACATTAAAACCTCTTTAAAATTTGGTCTTCTACCTTCGAAATATGGTTTTAATCTATGTCTGTTTACCTTAAATCTATGTCATGTTTTTTGATCTTCAATTTCTATAGTTCCATATGAAAATATTTGAGTTATAGTGAAAGGTCCTAACCATCGAGATTTCAATTTAACAGGAAAAAATTTCAATCTAGTATTATATAGCAAAACTTCTTGTCCTGATTCAAAATTTCTCTAATTAATCTTCTGATCATGCCATAATTTCATCCTTTCTTTATAAATCCTATCATTATCATATGATTCATTCCTTAATTCTTCTAATTCATTTAATTGCAACAATCTCTTCTCACCAGCTTCTTTCATATTATAATTAAATTCTTTAATCACCCAATATGCTTTATGTTCTAATTCAACTGGTAAGTGGCAAGTTTTTCCATATATAAGCCTGTAAGGAGTCATTCCAATCGGAGTTTTATAAGCAGTCCTGTATGCCCATAATGTAGTGTCTAGTCTTTTAGATCAGTCCAATCTATTAGCGTTTACGGACTTTTCTAAAATACGCTTAATCTCTCAATTAGAAACTTCAGCTAATCCACTAGTTTGTGGATGATAAGAAGTTGATAGCTTTTGAATAATATTATACTTTTCTACTAGTTTGTGAATATATTTATTTCTAAAATGAGTTCCTCCGTTAGTGATAATCACTCTCGGCATTCCAAATCTAGTAAAAATATTTTTCATTAAAAATTTTGAAACACTTTTAGCATCACACCTAGGTAAAGCTTACGCTTCAATCCATTTGGAAACATAATCAACAGCTACTAATATATATGAGTTTCCAAATGAAGGAATAAAAGGTCCCATGAAATCTAATCCCCAAACATCAAAAATTTCAACTTCTTATATAAAATTCTTTTCACTTTTTCTTGATATATTTCCTACTCTTTGGCATTTATCGCAGGTTTTTATATATCTGTATACATCTCTAAATAGAGTAGGCCAAGTAGAATTCGGATCGTAGAATTTTATACGCGCTTTTATCCGTCCCAAAATGTCCTCCAAAATCGGAATCATGACATTTTTGAATAATTGGTTCGGCTTTCTTCATAAGGCACGCATCTTCTAATAATTAGATCCTTACATTGCTTATATAATTATGGTTCATCCCAAAAGTATGTTTTAGTATCATGAATGAATTTTTTCTGTTGTTGCAAAGTTAACATAGGTGGTAAAATGTCACTTACAATATAATTTACTATATCAGCATACCAAGGTATTTTTCCACTCATTTATATTATAAAGTTTTTCATCAGGAAAATTGTCTATAATTTCATTATCAGTATCAGATAATTCATGATATTCTAATCTCGATAAATGATCAGCAATTTGATTATCAATTCCCTTTTTGTTAACGATCTCAAAATCAAATTCTTGCATTAATAATATCCATCTAATTAATCTTGGTTAAGAATCCTTCTTTTGCATTAAATATTTTATAGCAGAGTAATCAGTATGCACAATACATTTAGTTCCTATTAGATAAGGCTGAAATTTATTAAAAGCATATACAACTGCTAATAATTCTCTTTCAGTAATTATATAATTTATTTCAGCATCATTTAGAGTTTTACTAGCATAATATATAACTTTTAAAATCTTATCATATTTTTGCCCAAGAACTGCTCCTATAGCATAATCACTAGCATCACACATAAGCTCAAATGGTTTCTCCCAATTAGGTGAAACTACTATAGGTGATGTAATTAATTTATCTTTTAATAATTCGAAAGCATTCAGGCATTCAGTTGTAAATTCAAATTTCTTGTCCTTTTGAAGAAGTTGACATAGAGGTTTAGTAATTTTTGAAAAATCTTTTATATAACGTCTGTAGAATCCAGCATTTCCAAGAAAACTTCTTACCCCTTTCACCGTAGTTGGAGGTGGTAATTTAGCTATAACTTGAATTTTTGCATGGTCTACTTCCATGCCCTTTTCCAAAATTTTATGCCCTAATACAATGTCGCCTGCAACCATAAATTGACATTTCTCCCAATTAAGAACTAAATTAGTTTTCTCAAATACTTCAAATACTTTTTCAAGATGATTTAAGCATGTGTCAAATGATGTTTCAAATATAGAGAAATCATCCATAAATACTTCTAGTCCAGTATCAATTAATTTACTAAATATAGACATCTACATCTCTGGAATGTTGCAGGTGCATTACATAATCCAAAAGGCATCATTCGAAAAATGAAAGTTCCATAAGGACTAGTAAATGTAGTTTTCTCTTGATCCTCAGGAGAAATTTATATTTGATGATAACCGGTGTATCCATCTAAGAAACAAAAATACTTATGTCTGGCTAATCTATCTAACATCTGGTCTAGAAATGGTAAAGGGAAGTGATCTTTCCTGGTGGCTGCGTTTAATTTTCTATAATCAATACATATACGTCATCAGTAACTTGTCTTATAGGGATAAGATCATTATTTTCATTAGCTTTTACGGTCACTCCTCCTTTCTTAGGCACACTGTGAATTGGGCTTACCCAAGCACTGTCAAAAATAGGATATATAATACCATTATCTAACCATTTTAAAATTTCTTTCTTGACTACTTCTTTCATTACGGGTTTAATCTCCTTTGGGGATCTACTTTAGGCTTATGATCATTATCTAAAATAATTCCGTGCATACGGATTGAAGGACTAATTCCTTTAATATCCGCTAAAGTCCAACCAAAAGTTTTCTTATATTTTTTTAAGGTATCTAAAAGTTTTTGTTCTTGAGATTCATTTAATTCAGATGAAATAATAATTGGTAGAGTTGAATAATTACCTAAGTAAGCATATTTCAAATGATTAGGTAACATTTTTAACTCAAGTTCAGGAGGTTTAATAATCGATGGAACTATATTTTTTTCAGTGTTTTCTGTATTATCCAAAAATTCAAATTTCTCTTGAATATAATCTACTTCTTCATTTATATCGGCTTATTCAATTAATTCAGTATTTTCTTTTTCAAATTTTTCTTCATAATATTCCTTAAAATGTTCTTTTTGTAAATGATCGAGTACTTCCATTCGAAAACACTCATCATCTTTTTCTAGCGCAGGATATTCCATTGATTTAGCAATATTAAAAGTAACTTTTTGGTCATTTACTCTCATAGTTAATTCTCCTTTCTGAACATCAATCATAGCTTTCCCAGTGGCTAAAAATGGTCTTCCTAAGATGATAGGAATTTCTTTATCTTCTTCCATATCTAAAACAATAAAATCTACAAGGAAGATAAATTTATCCACTTTTACTAAAACATCTATAATAACTCCCTTAGGATATGTAACGTAACGATCGACTAATCGAAGGGTTACCGAAGTAGGTGAAATTTCTCCCAATCTTAATCTCTTAAAAATTGATAGAGGCATTAGATCGATGCTTACTCCTAAGTCACACAAAGCTTTTCCATAGAATTTTTCTCCAATAGTGCAAGGTATAGTGAAACTACCAGGATCTTTTAATTTTTCAGGAAGCTTTTTCTGAATAATAGCACTACACTCCTCACTAAGTGTGACAGTTTTATTATGGTAAATTTTCTTTTTTTATTTAGAATATCTTTCATGAATTTTACATAGTTTGGCATCTGTTCTAAAGCTTCTATGAAAGGAATATTTATTGTTAATTTCTTCAGAATTTCAAGGAATTTAGCAAACTGTTTATCTTTTTTATGTTGATTTAGTCGTTGAGGAAATGGTGGTGGAGGTTTCCTCAACAGAAATTTTCATTGGTATTAAAGGATTTTCTATGTTTGGATCTTGTTGATTCTTTTCCTTTTTAATTTCTACTTCCTCTTTTTGACTTTCAAGTTCTTTCTGAATTCGAGGATCTAATTCTTTTCCACTTCGTTATTGTATCGCTTAAATTTGTTCCTTTCCTTTGTCTTTGGGATTTATTTCAACATTACTAGGAAATGTTCTAGGTATTCTATTATTAATCGCGGTAGCGATATGTTAAAGTTGAATTTCAATATATTTAATAGTTGTTCCTTGATTTTGTAATTGGTTTCCTTGTATTTGTAATTGATTTCCTTGATTTTGTAATTGATTTCCTTGGTTTTGTAAATGTTAACCCATATTTAATATTAATTCTTCTATAGATAATTTCTTATCTTTAAAATGAGGGTTATTATTTTTAAATCCAGGTGGATAACTAGGTTTATAATTAGAATTTCCTTGGTTAGAGGGATTTCCTAATGGTTGTGTTATGTTGTTCATCCATGGTTGATTAGTTGTATTATTATTCCAATTAAAATTAGGATGATTTTTCCATCCAGGATTATAATAATTCGCATAAGAATTATTGGGTCTGTTATTAATAGCATTCATAGTTTCATATGAAGGTTGAGATTCTATAAGTTGTCCAGATGAGTTTTCTTCTAATATAGTTGGAGAGTAATTCATTCCAAGATGATCTAATTTTTTAGATATAGCGAGCGATTTGCGAAGCTAACATAGATATTACATCATTTTCATGAATACCGGCTATCTTTTTCGGATTCATTCTATCAGCAGGCCATTGAAAATTATTGGTAGCCATTTCTTCGATTAGTGCATAGGCTTCATCAAATGGTTTCGACATTAATGATCCTCCAAGAAGAAGCATCGATGATTGATCTAAGAGATCCTACTAATCCATTATAGAAAGTTTGAATAATTAACCAATTCTTGTAACGCATGATGTGGGCATTTCCTAAGAAGTTCTTTAAATCTCTCCCAAGCTTCATATATTGATTCTCCATCAAACTGACTAAAAGAAGTTATATCATTTCTAAGCTTAGAAGTTTTAGATGGTGGAAAATATTTTGATAGAATTTTTTGTGATAACTCTCCCCAAGTTTTAATAGATCCAGGTGCTAACGAATTTAACCACATTTTAGCCTTATCCCTTAAAGAAAAAGGAAAAAGTCTAAGTCTAATAGCATCGTTAGATACTCCTTCATATTTGAAAGTAGCACATAGTTCTAAAAAACTAGCAAGATGTAAATTAGGATCTTCAGTAGGTGAACCACTAAATTGATTGTTTTGTACCATTTGGATAATTGCGGGTTTAAGTTCAAATGAGTTAGCGGCTACATCGGGGTTTTGAATAGTTAAATGAATTTCATCTAATGTAGGGTTGGCATAATCTCTTAATGGTCTCTGTTGATTGATATTTTCATTTTCAGGAATATTCGCCATTTGTGTTAAATTTTCGTTTCCAAATTTACGCATACAATTTTGTAAAATAAATTTTAAAATAGTTCGTTACTCTAGTAAATAATTTCTTTACTTCTCCGACAACGGCGCCAAAAACTTGACCCACTTTTTAATGTTTACAAAAATAGCAACGGCACCAAAAACTTATCCCGCTTAATATCTATCTAATTTTATGATGGAATGTATAATGTGGATTCTATGCAAGTATACGTATCGTATCAAGTAATACAGGGCTCTAATGGAGTCCTGGTTATCGATCCCATAGGGAAGTTTTAAAAGATTTGTAACAGCTAAATTTAAAAGGATTCACTTACTAATATAGTATACGGAATTTAGAATACTTAACTAAAGGATCTAAAGTAAACTAATTCTTTAAATAAAGTTGATTTAAAGATTTCAGAAAAAGTATCTTTCCCCTTGTTTTTAGAAACTTAAGTGAATGAAGAATTCAAATAAATTTTTTTATTGTATTGTGAAAAATAGGAGCATTCCTATTCTTTACCCTTTGGTCCAGGTGCAAAGAACATTGACTAGTCCTATGCTTGATATGCGAATCTGCGGCTAGGTCGGGAGGATACTGGCTACCACATCAGAGCTCCCACATTCCCCTAACCTGAGGGCTAACATCTGCACTTCAGCTCTCAAACAATAGGACCAAATTGAATATTTTAGTCTGCCACACTAAAATGTCTAATTCTACTTCCGATAAATAATATTTCCCTATTTATTTGCACCTTCCTTCCAAGGCTTTTGACTTACCTGAATATTAGATGTAATCTTTACTATAATTGATAATTCAACATATTTTAACAATTTAATTGGCCAGATTGAAAGAAAATTAATTTTTAAGTAAAAGATTATCACAATTTATTTTAATATATTAGGCACTTCTATCTAATTTCATCAATTCACATAATTTCATAAACAATGAGAAAGACTAAGAAAACTACTCAGAATGCATGGGAATTAAACAAAGCATGGATTTCATTTAAAGTTAACAACAATAAACAAAGATACTTATCTCAATTTCCTCTCCAAGCAGACTCATGAAGTTCCTTTGACTTTTCCTTCTAGTACAACACACTTCTTAACTCACTACTTACACTTACACTAAACTTCAACTTAGACTCAAAAGCACACTAATAGAATACTCTAAGACTCCTAAAATAGACACACTGCATACTAAAATTTGTCGTCTATTTATAGAGGTAGACAAAGGTCTAAGGGGTACTTAAGCACTTCTTCAAAAAGCGTCCAGGTTAAATGTATCTGGCATTTTGAACGGTCTCGCCGTCGGCGAGAAATGACCTCGCCGTCATCGGGGCTTCTAGGAGGTCTTCAAACCGTGCGATCTCGCTATCGGCGGGCTCGAGCTCGCTGTCTGTGAAGTACTTACAAACCTTTAAGAAATTCTCTTTATAATCTCGTCGTCGACGGACTCGATTTCGCCGTCGGCGACTTAGTTCATTTTGCATGTATTTCTTCCTTTTTGATCCAATTTTGCTCTATTTTATGCTTTTTTTCTTCCATCACTTATAAATCTTCGTTCCTGCAATAAAATAAAAAAATACCTTTCTTTAAAGTGCAATTTCATAAAAAATAGGTATGAATTTCTTAACATATTTTTCTGTAATCACGCCACTTCAGCTGTTTTTTGGAAATTATCTTGATTTGAACCATTTTGCTCATTTGGAGGTATTTTTCTCTTTTTTTCTTTTGAACACTCTTTCTTGCACCTACAACCAAGAAAAACAAAAAAAATACCTTTTATTAAAGTATAATATCCTAATTAATAGGTCTAAAATGTGCATATAAAATAGGTAATTTTACGCTTTATCGGTCCTGCTGCCTCTAAGACATGCCCTTTCTATCAGGTCACTACCTTCATGGCATACCTGCCTTCCTTTGGGTTATTACCTGTATGACATGCCGCCCCTTTTTGGAGTCCTCCTCTATGATACCCATCTTTTGGGTCGCTACCTTCAATCATTGCATCTTTTTTTTTTTGAGTTCTTGCCCTCGATGACATGCCCCTCTTTTGGACCACTAGCTTCACGATATGCCTAACATTTTGGGTCACTGCCTCCATGGCACACTCATATGTTTGGAATGTTGCCTTCATGGCATGCTGACAACTTTTGGGTTACTATCTCCATAGCATATCCATCATTTGAGTTCTTTGTCTCTGAGGCATTCTCTCCTTTCGGTGTTGCCCTCGATAACATACCCATTTTTAGGTTGTTGCCTTAACGACATGCCCTCCAATCTTAGTCCGTTTTCCTCCATATCGTACTAACCTTCCACAACTCTTGTGCATCCATGCTTATTTTATTTCTTGCATTCTTCGTATGTGCTCGATGAGTGTCTCGGATAATTTTGTGAATTCTTGTATAAGTATTCTTTTACCTAATGTAAAATCATTTGTAGTCGGTGACTATTAGTTGCATAGCACTGCAGATCCTCGGATAAGTGTAATTCCTCTCTAATGGTATTGGTTTACTAGCATAATTTGTGGTAATAGCATGTTACATGTAGTAACCTTGCATCTATTTGCATTATGAGTGCTTAGACCTTTAGGCACCCTTTGTGATTTTTTCATACTTGAATCAAACAATCACAATATGAGCTTATTGCATGTTTGTACGTATGCCCAGGCACCTTGTTGGCTTACCTACTCATTAGAAGATTGATTAGCTTGTTGGTCTTGATACTCGAGGTGACTCAGCCAAGGATACCTCCATGAGTGAATTTTGTATTGCAAGAAACAAATATTATGACTATTTAAGGGATTTAAAGACTCTATGGTACATCATATACATCACGAGGCCCTCATATTATGGTCTATTATTTTAAAAATATAAATAATAGATATTTTGCTATTATAAGAATTTTAAATTGTCCTACTTTTAACACTATATAAGTTACGCCATATGTGAGAGCACTTATTTGAAGCTTTCACCCCTTTCTTATGATTTTTCTTTAGATCCCATGGATCTTTAGGGTGGGGGCTGGTATAGCGGCCAGTTAAAGTCGTATGTTAGTGAAGACTTTACACAGTGCACTTAGATGTTTGGTTGGGACATTTTTTCATTAGATCGCATGCTAGGCTAGAATTTAGGATGCTAGGTAGTCTTTTCATGCTTGGCTATGATTAATTGTTGTTCTAGTTTCCCTGGCCAGGCATCATTCTTTCTTTGTGCTTTTGGTATTCATACATGCTTAATATGAATGGTAGTTTATTAGGGCATTATTCTATAAAGAGTCATGCCTATTTATATGCACACACACAAGTACAATAATAGGGTTAGCCTGTAATGATTTCAACTAACCCTATATTGCGAGTCTTTGCTTAGCTTCACTTGAGGGCGCATCTCATTGTATGTGCATGGATTTTTCACTAAGCTTATTTCTTATGGAGGTTAAATCATTCCTTTTATTTCATATGTACTTTTTATAGTTTAGGAGACTTTTGTAGTGGAAGATAAGGGCATGGGTTCGAGGTATTTTAGCGTATGAACAACGTGGTAGGGGACCAGGAGGAGATGTTCTTATTCCAGGTCTTAATTTTAATTTTGATAGCCATGTATAGATTTAGCCAAGCACGTAAACGATGAGTTTGACCAACCTTTTTCTTCTGAGAGAAATGTTGATGACCTAGCGACACCATCCACTTTTATTACCTGGTATAGCTTGTTTTCCTGGCTTTGTGTGTGGTTGAATGCTTGGATTTTTTCCTTGTTTACTTTTATGGGTTGTCTAGGAATTACAGATGCAATGTCTTCAAGAAGGATTTTACAAATGCAATGTCTTTAAAATTATAATAAAACATCCAAGATAATGAAAATTGAAGATTAAAACATTCAAAATTTTATAATTTGCAGTTTTTACTTTTAACGTGACTTCGAAGGATTTTTAAATAGGTTACATAGCATTTACATATCCCCGATTATAAATAATAGGGCCTCCACAATATCCTGGGGATCACTCGGGGCATGCCAATACATTCATGTTTACATCTCCCGAGGACAAGCCCCTATGCTTCTCCAATCCTACTTGCCTAACATACCTTTCTTATATAGGTGGTTGTCTTGTGTGCCTTGGTCATTAGAAGGCTCCACGAGCCCTGGGCGAGTGTAAAGGTCAACTTTTATTGGGAGGGTTGACAGCATTATAGTTGAACCTTCATTTTCTCCCTCTTTTCTAGAGGAAACCTTGCCATTTAGAAGGTGTGATCCTACCTGTTAAGCTCCAGGCTGACGGAGTCATATAGCTAGAGTTTCCATCTTCGCGCCAGAGCCATCATGTTTCTTATGGACAATGCAATTCATGGATTCTTTGACCAAGTATCTACGGACAGTGGGTCGACCAACTTAACATTAGGGTAAACTAAAGGTCCAGTGGCGGAATGATGGATCCGTAAGATGCCACGACCCGAAACTCTCTCACCTTTTTAGATCACATTACGTATTCTTTTTGTTGAGCCCCTTTAAGTCTTGTCACTCCTATAACTTCATTGGTATCATCTTAATGGCCCAATGCCTATGAGCTACCACCCTTTTGGGATACAAAGATTTTTCCTCTTCTTTGGGGCTTAGATGTGCTTTAACGCATTGATATATCCCCGTTAACATGATTTTCAATATTCCATGGCCTACGTGTGCCAATGGCTATCACACATTTAGGATGTGAGAGACTCTCTACCTTGGTGGCATAACGAGAGCTTTAAAGCTTCGAGGCATTCCTACGGAGAATAACCTTCCTTTGATGACCTATTTCCTCGAGGTCTATGATAATATAAATGAAACTCGAATTTGTGCTTGGTACATTCCACAGGTAACTACCAAGATGTAATTAAATAGAGGGATTCGTTGAAAAAAAAACACTTTTTGGCTCTCTGGTTACAGGTGTATTATATAGGGATGCTCTTCGTAAATGACGTGTTTTGAGGTATTTCGATTCATTCTAGTTTGGATGTATACTCTCTACATCACACAAGGATTACTCATCTATAAGCCTTCTTATTCTTTTCTTTTATTTGTTCTCCATTTGTTTGTCATATGTACCTTTCTATTCGATTCCACTCCTCTTTGAATCATTTATGATCGAGGGATGTTGTGAATCGGTGAATCATACGATGTAATATAAATAGACGAAGCTAGAGACTCAAAATAGTAAAACGAACCGTGAAAAATAACATCTATACGAAAGTGTAATTCATGATGATAAAAAAATTTCTCTTTTAATTTAAGAAGAAAAAAGAGCAATCATTATAGTGTACGTACACCAAAATATATATCATTTTTTTATACACATTTTAATATCTATTTTTGATGATATATTGCACTTTAATAGAAGATATTTTTTGCATTTTTTATTACAGGTATCATTAAATGGATGGTTGTGATGAAAGAAGTGAAAAATGATCCAACTTGGAGAAAAATTGATGAAAATTGAAAAAGGGATCTAAGGCGACTAAGCGCCAGAATCACAACGCTTTACGCGCAGAGCTGCGAGGCTATGCGCCCGGATCAGAATTACATGCCGAGCGGGCTCGCGGTAGCGCCGAGGAAACTCGTGCTTACGTGTGGGAGTAATAAAGAGAATTTGTTTGAGTTTAAGTGTCATTTTAAGAGGTTTTCGAGCACCACTTGGTAGGCATTGGTACTTTGTTGGCACCAAATTTAAATTAAATCTCTCTTGAATGGATGCATCTCTTGGATGATACGTTGAATGCAGACACAATTTGAAGAGAGATACGAGAAGACACTTTTTGGAAAAGAATAAAGAAGACAGGTAAAAGATGGTTGATATTGGAGAGTGTGGTTTATGTTTCAGAGTGTGGTTTATGTTAGAGAGCTATTTTAGAACACACCTCTCCACTTCGCCATCTTTTTGTTACTTTATTACAGTTTGTATTTGAGTTAGAAGTGAGATTTAGAACCCTTAGAGTTTGGTTCCAACCTCTAAGGAGTATTTTAAGGGAAAACAAAGTTTTTACCGGAACTTTAAAGTTTGGTAGAAGGATTTTCATATAAGTTTTTATCTTTGTTATTACATTTGTTTTAATTAAGACACTTGTGTTTCTATGATTTCTATTTAAATGATAATGGTGTATTTTCTCATGGTCCAGAGTAGTTTTCTTTATCTTTCTCCTTAAAATGAAGAAGTAATAAAGTTATGGAAATATGTTATTATTGATATAGATTTCAACGTTGGAAGAAGTTGTGAAGATTTAAAATCTTACACTTGTTTACATCATATTATGAGTGAGATGTTAAGAATTTATTGTTATAACATGTAAAGAAGCTGATATGGTATTGTAATGATCAACAATAAGAAAAAAAAATCACATGAGGTTATAGGGTGAGAATGTAATCATATGGTTGAGTGCAAATAAATAGGGAGATATACTTTGATGGGTGTAAAATTTGAGAACTTTAGGTAATGACTAAATACCCCAATTTGATTTATTGTTTTATGTTTTGATACGAGATGTTATCCCCGTGTAGAGAGAGATGGGAACTACAGAGTGAGCTAATGGTTTCTTTACGGCTAACCCATCTTCAAGATTTTGAAACGGTCGTTAAAGCTATGTTCTTTATAGCATCTCTAGTAAAGAGTAAAAAATAAAATTGCTCTTTATTTGGTATAACACATTTTAGATGCTTCCACAAAAAAATATTCTCATAATTTATTCTTGATTCGCTAAAAAGGAAGAATATATTTCATTTCCATAAGTTTTCATCTTACGAAAGTTTAGTTAAAGAGTTGCTTACTTTCCTTTCAAATTATAAAATTAACAAAAAAAATCAAATTTTACTTTCTAAGAATAATATCTTTAGTTTGAGTAAGATCTTTTCTAAAAACTAAAAAGTTAATTTTATGTTTTCTGTGCTAGAATATAGTTCCTTTATTTATCACTTTCCCGGTGGGTTCGGTATCTTAGGCTTAATCAGAAAGTTTTATATTATTTGATAAATGATACGCATACTTTCGTATTAATATATTAAAATATCATTAAAGATACATGGAGTTTATATATATATATATATATATATATATATATATATATATATATATATATATTGTAAGCATAATATTGGTGGATCAAGTTTTTGGCGCCGTTGTCAAGGAAAAAACTAAACAAGAAAAATTTTTTAAGAGAAAAGTGCAATTTTACTTTTTAAAAACTTATCATAGCTTTTTTAAATTTATTTTAGGAAGTTGTTGTTTTGTTGTGATTTTATTTTATTGTGTTTTATAATAATGTATCGTAAGTTCAAGATACGAAGAACTTATGCCTTACTATTATTTATTAAAGAAAAGAACTATAAGAAAAATAAAAATATTAAATATGCGAAAAAGTAAAATATTCGAAGCTTAATAAAATCAAAATAATCAAAATGTTGATATACATCCAAATTTGAACCTTTAAGAGATTATGCTAACCCTACCGGTAGATGAATTTCATGTGACATTCAAAGTCCCTCTGTGAGTAGCTAATTCATTGAACAATCCTGCTTATTACCCCAATTATGTATAATGACGGTTGCGGGAGCACCAAGGCGAATCCAAATTTAAATTTTTGCCGATTTTCTAGAATTGCTGTGCGCTACATTTAAAAATGATGGTGTTTCAGATAGTGTCATTAGACTTAGACTTTTTTCTTTCTCATTGAGGGATAAAGCTAAAATATGATTACATTCTTTAGCATCTGGATCTATCAGAACTTTGGGTGATTTTTTACAACAGTTTCTTGCTAAATATTTTTCACCATCAAAGACTTCTAAGCTTAGAAATAATATTAAATCTTTTTAAGAGTTTGAAGGGGAATATATTTATGAAGCATGGTAACGTTTTAAAGATCTCTTAGAAGATGTACATCACATTAATCAAAGTTGGTTAATAACTACCATGCATACTTATAATGGATTAGTTGGATCTCTTAGATCAATAAATTCGATGCTCCTGGTTCATTAATGTCTAAACAGTTTAATGATGTTTATGCCTTAATTAAAGAAATGGCTACAAATAATTTTCAACGGCCTTTTGGAAGGGTAAATCCTAAAAAGGTAGCCATTATTCATGAATATGATGCTTTTACAATGCTAGAAAATCAAGTTGCTACAATTTCAATGAAGATAAAATAATTTGGAATGAATTTTCTCTGATCAATGTCAATGATTAAAGAAAATTCATTAATTAATGGTAGATTCTCAGATAATTAAAACTGAATCTTATCATGGCCTTTAATAATATATTCATTTATTAAAACCAGTTGGAAGAACCATCAAACTATTTGGAATAACAATAATGCAGGTGGTAGTAATCAACAATGGGTGAGCAATCAAGTAAACCTATTGGGAAATTGAAACAATAATTATAGACATACTTATCCTTCAGTTTATGATGCTTCACATTATAAAGAGAAGAAGTTGTCTATAGAAGAGTGGTATTACAAATGGGAAACTAATTACAAAGTCAAGGAGTTACATTTAAAATATTGAAATCAGTTAGGACAAATAGCCAATTCATTAAGTAATAGATCCAAGGAAAACTTCCCCAGTATTCTTCAGAAAAAATCCAAGAGATAAAAATAAAAAGTGAGTAAAAGTTGTTCAACTAAGACGTGGAAGAGAGTTGGAAGGTAGAGTTCAAAAATAGATTGAAGTAGAGAAAGAAGAGATTAAAGAACAAAAATAAAACGCTCATAAAGGTTGGGAAAGACTTATTTCTCCACTTAAAATTGATTTGAAAAGCGCCTTGTCACCTTCTTCCTCGGACTGCCGACAGAAGTTAGATAGCAGAATTTTAAAGAAATTCTTGGATATTTTTAAGAAATTACAATTAATATTCCTTTTACTGAAGCTTTAGAATGGTAACAAGCTATGTGAGAACATGAAGGATACCAATGATGAAGTTTGAAGAATAATGTTGTTGCGCATAGTGAAGAATGCGGTCTGATAATTCGAAGGAAAAGCATACGAAAAGCTTAAAAATCCTAGTAGCTTCACAATTCCATGCAATTGGAGAAAAATTTTGTGAGAAGCTTTATGTGATTTGGTCAGAAAAACGTGTAGCTATCTTGTGCTCATATGTAAGGCGCTGATTCGGAGAAATAACTATACGTAACTCTATGGTTAGCAGATCATTTGATAACATATCCTAAAAGGTTTTTAAGATGTTTAGAAAAAGTGGATTAATTGCCCTCTTTCATGTTGATTTCATTGTGCTTGATATAGAGGAAGATAAAGAGATACTGATTATTTTGGGAGACCTTTCTAACCGCGAAGAGTAATGATAGATCGCGAGAAGAGGAATTAACTATGAGTGTTAATGATTAAACTATGACACTAATATTTCAAAGTCAATGAAATATCCTGCAAAAGGTAAAACTGTTGAATATTTCAAGATGGATGTAATGAGATATTTGAGTGAATGTCATTTCAAAGCAATATATAAAGAGAAATCTGAAAATGAAAAGTTGGAACATGAACAAGAAGAGGAAGCACAATATTCTGACGATTTTATTAAGGAAGACTTAAATTCTATTCAAGAAAGTTTTGAAGTTTTGGACATCACAAATAAGATGAATCTTTCGGTGTGATTAAAAAAACCTCCTAGCTTGAATTAAAGGTACTTCTAGAACTTTTAAATTATGCCTTCTTAGGTGATTCCTCAACTTTCCAGTTATAATTTCCTTAAAATTAACTACGGAAAGAGAGTTTGCTTGAAACTTTAAAAGATATAAAAGAAAGGCTTTGGATGACGTAGTTGATATTAAAGAGAATCAGTCCTTGATTTGTATGCCTGAAATGCTTATGAAGAAAGCGCAAACTCGGGGCTGATCCTTAAAGGATATTTTAAGTAGTATTATGAACCGGTTGTTAAAAAAATTTTAAAGTGGTTAGATCTTTAAGATTATGTCATATTTCAGATAATGCATGGGTTAGTACTATTCACTATGTTCCTAAGAAAGGAGGAGTAACTGTAATTGTTAATAAAAAGAATGAACTTATACCAACAAAGCAAGTTACAGGATAGTGAATATGCATTAACTATAGAAATTAAATTCTACGGAAAAGATCATTTTCATTACCACTTTACGGATCGGATGTTGGATAGACTAGCTGGGCATAAATACTTTTATTTTTGGATCGATATATTGGGTATCACCAAATACGAATTCTTTCACAAAGGATGAGAAAACGAGGTTTAACGTTATTATGTTACTTTTTCTTTTAGAAAAGTCTTTCTATGGTTTATGTGATGCCCCTGCTACATTTCAAAGATGTATGATAGCAATTTTTTGTGATCTAATTGAAAAAGGAATTGAAGTGTTTATGGATGATTTTTCAGTGTTTGGAACTTCATTTGAATAGTGTTTAGAACATTATCTAAAGTTCTTAAATGATGTGAAGAAACAAATTTAGTTCTTAATTGGAATAAATGTCAATTTCAAGGTAAACGGGGAGGAATTTTTTTGGGACATAAAATTATAGAAAATGTATGGAAGTAGACCCTCCAAAAATTCAATGATCGCTAATTTACCTTATCCAAAAAATATGAGGGAAATTATGAGTTCTTTGGGATATCTTTGGATACATAGTGTTAAATTAAAAATTTTTAAAGTACTTAAGCGTGTTATGCCAATTAATGGAAAAATATGTCATTTTTTATTTTAATGAAGATTGCCTACTTTTGATAAATTAAAATCATATTTAATTGGAACTAAAAGTGTGGTGCATATCTTGACCATTGTCTTATTAAATATTTAATGAAAAGAAGGATACGAAGCAAAGAATGATAAGATGGATTCTTCTTTTATAATAATTTAACTTTTAGATAGTAGATAGGAAGGGTGCTGATAATGAAATTGCTGATTATCTGTCTATGCTTGAAAAATGAAAAATCTCTCTCTTCTGATGTTGAAATTAATGAAAATTTTCACGATAAAAATTTATTCATACAGTAATGGTAAACGTGATCGTGTTCCATGGTATGCGGGTAAACTATATTTTAGAAACATATTACCCTATGGTTTGACATACCAACGAGAGGAAGAAATTTTTTATCTGAAGCTAAGACTTATTGTTGGGATGACCCATTTTTATTTAAACGAAAGAAATGATCTTATTATTAAAAGATGTGTACCATTAAAAAGAAGCTTATGAAATTATTAAAAGAATTTCATGATTCGATTTTCGGGGACATTTTGGTGTTAATAAAACTGCATATAAAATTCTACAATTTGTAGTTTTATTGACCAACAATTTTAAGGATGTTAATGCTTATATTAAAAATTGTGATGTCGGCTTCATGTAGGCAATATTTAGAAGAAATGAGATGCACCTCGATTATATGTTGGAAGTAGAAATATTTGATGTTTGGGGATTGGATTACATGGGACAATTTATACCAGCTTTAACAAAATTATATATATTGTTAGCCGTGGACTATGTATCTAAAATGATACAAGCTGTTGCTTTAGCTCGATGTGATGCTCGAAGTGTTGTAATTTTTTTGAGAAGGAACATATTTAGTAGATTTGGAATGCCAAGTGTAATCATAACTGATGAAGAAAGTCATTTTAAAAATGCAATTATGGAGAAACTAGTAAAGAAATATCATATCATCCATAAAATTACCACTTGTATCATCACCGAACTAGTGGTTTGGTTAAGGCTTATCCGATGTTGAAATTAAAAGAACATTGGAAAAATTTTTTAATCCGAATAAAAAGGATTGGTCAATCAAACTAGATTTTGTTGTGTGGGCTTATAGGACTGCATATAAGACTTCTATAGAAATGTCCCCATATAGACTAATTTTTGGGAAAGCTTGTCCTTTACCAGTTGAACTTGAGCATAAGCATAGGGTTATTAATGAGTTCAATTATTGCAATTAAATGAGCTTGAAGAGATAAGGAATGATTCATATGAAAGTGCAAAGCTATATAAAGAAAAGAAGAAGATATGGCATGATTGTAAGATTCTGAAAAAAATTATTGAGCCAGGACAAAAATTTTTGCTATATAATTCCAGATTAAGATTATTTGCTCGAAAACATAAGTCTAGGGGGATGGGCTCGTATATTGTAATAAAATTTTATCCCTATGGAGCTACGAAAATTAAAGATCCTAAAACTGGAAAAATATTTAAAGTAAATGGTCATAGACAGAAACCTTATTTGTCAGTAAATCAACTCGAACAATGCGATGTTGGATCACGAATTAACTATTGAGTATGTCGAGTGAAATGGCATTAAATTAAGCACTTTAGGAAGGCAACCAATAATTATCGGTGTGCTTTATTTTAATTGTGTTTTGTTATGTTTATTTAGTTTGGGGTAGGAATTATATGGTGGTATTTTGCTTATATTATGTTAGTGGAGATTAATGAGAACTTAATTGATAATTTAGATGAGTTAAAATGAGAATTCAGACGTTTAGAAGGCCTATGCTAAAATAGGAACTGGCGGCTAAGTGCTAACAGTTAGCGCTTAGGTGCACAGTTAAAAAAATGAGAAAAAATGAGGGTCCGGGGAAAGCCATTATCATGGAGAAGTTGCATGGCATGTTATTTGAAAAGTAGTTTGTGAACGTGGAGACTATTTTTAGGCTATGTAAAGTCTATAAATAGGGACCAAATTAATGGAAATCCATCTCATTCCAAAATTTTTATCCTATGAGCCTTACATAAGAGTTTCATTTTTGAAAATGTCTTCTCGAGAGAGTGAAATTAAGAAGAAGGAGGATGGAAAAAAGATGAAGTTCATTATTGAGAGTGCGCAAGAGTTATTTAACGAATTTCTAGCCATTAGTATTAAAGGAATAACAGAGAAGATTGCAAAGATCGAAGGTGATGTTGCATCAATTGAAGCAACGGTAAATGAAACTAATTTACATTTAGCATATTGGATAGCAATTGAAGATGAAATTTAGTCATACAAGTCATATTGAAGAAGCGGACAAGGTGATGTATCTGGTAAATAAGATTGAAAGTTAATGAGATGTCTTCCTCATTACATGTTCTATCAAATCTATATACATAATGGTTCAGATGGATCTAATGGAGGTATTGGATATTTTTCGCTTAATGAAGACTAGAATTAAGTTCTACAGTGTGTTAAGTGTTAGTTATTTGTGCTTTGTTTTTAATTAATTGTGTTAAGTATTAGTGTTTAATGTTTATGTATGTTATATGATATAAGTGTTTATGTTTTAACTTTGTTTCTAGTATTTAGTTTAAGTGATTTATTGTGTGTAGAAAATATTAGATCTTATCCAAGTATCTTGGATTAAAGACTTATAATTTGCACTTGTAATTTGTATTTGTTTTACTAAATAAAATTTTGTCTTTTTGCAAAACTTCTGTTGAATTTTCTTAATCAAAAGAAGTATAATTTTAGAGATAAGAAGATTATAAGGTGATGATATACTTATTAAAACAATTTAGGGTTGATTAAAGGAGCGAGAATTGCAAATTTTTCCTCACCTTCATCATCTTCCTTCGGCATTTAGAGATTATGGAGGCTAGGGCATCATCACATTTGCAAATCTTGAACCATTTCAAGTAAAATTACAATTCTACTGAAGAAGAACAGGATGAGATTATTTCTATTTTGGTGATGGGGAGGTTATGGAAGATTACTAATGAGAGAAGAGTAAACTTCCTGCATCAAATTCAATGCCGTCTCCAAAGCACAGCGTGCTTCATAACATCCATCTTGCTTCCTACGAATCATCCCCGAGTGGTGACTATAGAAGAAATACTTCGACGAAGACGGTTATAAAATTCTTGGGAATTTTCTTCGTAACCTCACCGTCGGCGGAAGCTCGATCTCGCAGTCGGCGACTCAGCACAAATTGCATGATTTTGCTCCAAATTCTCTCCTTTTTATGATTTTTGCTTTTATCACCTAAATTCTTTATTACTGCAATAAAATAAAGAAAATACCCTTCTTTAAAGTGCAATTTCAACAAAAATAGTACATAAATTTCTTAATAAAATTTTAGTAGTCAAAATCCCCAGACTTACTTATTACTTGTCCTCGAAGTAATTTTAGTACTACATAAAAATAATGGAGTTTTATAATAAGATTTTTTCAATTTAAATAACTATGAATTAGATTAATTAATATCATAATAAAGTTAAATAAAAATAATTCATGTAATTTAATTAATCTTATAGAAATAAATTATTTAGTTATCGGTCTAAGATTTCTAAGCACTATTCATTTCGGGAATGACTATATTTAAAGAATAACAACTTACTAAAGATATTCATATGATAAGAAATTCAAGAAAATACAATTAGGTAAAATTCTAATCCATAAACATAAGTTTGGAAATATCTAAGTTTTTCCCTTTAGGTTAAATCAAATGAAGCCAATTTTTGATAAAGCATCTCCTCAAGCTTCTTCTTATTTTTCTTTTTTTCTTTTTCTTTTTCTTTTTTTTTCTTTTTTTTTTCTTTTTTCTTTTTCTTTTTCTTTTTTTTAAATGAGGATTCATGTCAAGATCCTGTTAATAATTTTGAACTTCATTTTCATCTTCCTAAATTTGAAACTTAGGAATATTTCTTAGCTTATATATACTTCATAGTTTTTCTTAGAATTGATTTTCGATCATTTCTTTTTTCATGAATACTTAAAATTTTAATTTTAGAATAAAGTTTTCCTTACCAAAAATAGTTTACTATATTCTTATTCCTTATCCAAATATTTTATTCTATTTAATTAATTAAAAGATGTAAAAAGCTTATTTCATTTAATATTTTATAATAATTAAATAAAATAATTAATATTAAATCAAATTGAAAAATTTTATATAAAAAATCATTTTATAATAATTTGAAAATAGAAATTGAGAACAAGTTAATAACTAAATTTGTATTTTACTCTCACAAACTTAAATTTTATATCTATTCTAAATAATGAATAAGAAGGAAAGTAAATCATACCTTTGAAGTTTAGGTATTTCTTTTTCTTTGAAATTTTTTGCGGGCTTTTTCATTTTTCATTGAACTTTATCTTACATTAGTATTCTCCAGTATATATATGATTTAAAGAAAATGCGGGCATAAAATCTAAGAAAAGTATTAAACACAACAATTAAAATAACTCTACACGACACACTTATGAATTGCTAACATATTAAAAAAAATTGAACGAAGCAGTTAACAATTTTAAAAACTTAAAACAATACAAAATAAAATAAAAACATATTAAAGAAAAGTACTTATCCTGGTACGCAAAAACAAATCTGATTATGGCTGCAAAAGCAAAAACACTACGCAACAATCGAGCGATTAATCGCCAACATCGTGTCTCGAAAATATAAAGTCTTGAATATTACAAACATATACGGTCCTCGAAATAACACAAATAAAGCAAATAAAATGCAAAAGTCCTAATCTTGACATCGAAGTCCCAAACTATATCATCCCCTCCTTGATCGCGGGGCTGGCCGAGCGGTGATGCGGGTGTACGCAGGGCATTCTGGAAAAGGCACACATCTAAATCTGCCACTCCTATAACGACGTTGACTTCGCAATATGCAATCTCGTATTACGAGATAACATTTTGGGTATTCAACATCATAATCATGTCTCCTCTCCGGATTATCAATCCTTTGATCAAAATGATCGAACCTTCTCCCGCGTGGTCTCTCAGTAACAAAGCTCTTCATGCGAGTCGATTCATTCATCGGATCTTATGAGTAGGGGTGGTAGGCTCGGGAGGTCCACGTAGCTGGTAAATTGTATCTACACTTGATTGAGTGGAAATAACTTCTTACTCCTGCTCTCACCTTCATGGACTCTGCACTTCTTAATGTTAGCGGTGTAAGTGGTTTCATTGGTTGCACTGCATTCTTCATCATCTACAGCCTCGGCTTTCCGGAAGAGTTGGCGAGTGCGAAAATCGATCCGGGGTGGCCCAGTCGAAGCTCCTCTCATTTCGAGGGAGTGGCCGGGATATTACGATAAATAACTCTCCGAATGTTGATGCTCTGTTATTCGAATGCGAAATTCGAATTGCTCTATCTCTTGTTACCTCAACATGGTGATATGTGGGTAACGAGGGTCGCTCGAAAATAAAGTAATGCCGAGCCTTGGAGACTATATTTAACTTGGAAAGAGGAAAATTCACTCTTTCTGAAAAACTCAATTTCCATACTCCGGTTATCGGTAGAAGGATTAATGACTTCGCAAATTGGTCCTTGGTACGTTCCAAAAGTTTCATACTTGCTAAAGTGCGAGTCATGAACTTCATAGAACGCGTTAATTCTAAACGGCATTAAAATCTACAAAAAACCCTCGTACCTTTACAAATTCATGCATCTTCGAGCGATCGGATTGGCGTAAAATTCTTTCGCCATACTGCAGGCTATTTTATGCGAGCATACTTGTTAATTTTCCCGGCCTCGTTCCTTTATAATTTGCTCTGCCCTGTCCTCTAGGATTTTTGAATACCCGATCCGCAATGCACTCTTCCTCGTATATTTTCAAAATAATTTGCTTGTGCTCGTGCGTTGATGAATCGTTTCGTCGAGCCTACTCGACGTTTACGTCATGGAGCCATTCGATCGATCTCTAAAAATCACAAAAATTTTCACTAAACTTAAAAATAATCCTAAGATGGCTTCCTACAACATTTTATAAGCAATTTAATCAAATTCCAAGGATTTCCACCGAATATTTCTTCCACATTTTGATTTTTTTCCCAAAATTTGCAATGTGGTGAAAATACATGGTGAAAATCAAAAATTTTTTGCATAGGGTGAAGCTCTTACCAAGAGAAGATGAAATCCGGTGTTTTTGAGTGATGAAATCGCTTAAAATCAAGATCTCTCAAGCCCTAGGAGTAGGTTTTTTACAAAAAATTTGAGGTTGGTGATGATGAATAGTGTTTTTGACGGTCGAATATACTATTTTCCTACCTCGGCTGTCCCGCGGAATTTATCTCGCCATTCAATGAAACTATTTTTCAGAACCAAAAACTTTCGGGAAAAATCCGGCTGTCGACGTGGAATTCTTCGACGTCGGCGAGATCGATCTCGTTGTGTTGAGGATATTTCTAAGCAAATCCAGCGAATTTCAAAAATTTTTAAATTTCTGAAATTAATCCTTATTTTCATCCTTGATTTGTCTTATATTATATTTCCGATCACATCATTTATTAATTTAATAAGAAAGATTAGCTACTTATACACAAACAAATTCACAACTGTAATTAACTTTAATATTGAAATCCATGAGACATACAAACTAACATAATTTTTAGACTCTATAATCAAACTTCAAATCCTTATACTAATCGGCATATGAAACCAAACCACGACACACTAAATGTATGATACAAAACTATGACACATATCTCAATTAAGTTTGAGATATTCAAATCATCACTCCAGACATAATAAAAATCTAAATCGAGCAAATAACAAAAATACAAATATCTTTTATAGAAATCTTTACTACTACTCTTGGTCGAAGAATCTTTATCTTCTGCGATATTTCCGATATGACGATGATGCACAAACCGTTATAGAAAGGCACGAGGAGATTCAGAACGATTCTTATTTGATGATCCAACCCTTACATCTCGATAAATGAAAAGCTAGCTTCGAGTATCCCGAATGATGAAGTGTTCTTCATCCTCCGATCGTGTGATCAAATAAATCGGATATATTGTCGATTAAATCTCTCCACATTTTGTAGTTCTTTCTCCATTCCATTGTTTTCTTCATAATTAACTGCGTTTTATACGAAATAGGCCTTGTTATGGGATTACGTGAGAAGCTCTATCATAGATGAATGTAATGTCTTCATTATTGTCAAGTAGGAACATATTTGTAGGATCAAGCGGCTTCCAAAGATGTAGTACCTTTCCCAAGCTTCATAAGAAACACAAAATGTGCCCAGCGCATAATGCAAAAATAGTAGATGGGTGTCCTGGTCAGGTAGGCCCGACCCATGCCTTGATTAAACCCAGTAACGGACTTAACAATTATTGATCCCACGTCAATAGGCAATCCAATTTGAATACAATAATTCAATATAGCGCATTCTTTCGAAACCTTGTTTACCCTCATAGTGGTAACAATTTAGATAAGATGAAAAAGTTCAGGTGTGAGAGACGGGGTTAAGTGATGCGAAGAAAGCTAACGTACGCGTCTTCGCGCATTTCCCGATCTTTGGTTTCATCGATTAGGATATCGAAATATCTCATTCATATTATATGCAGAAGGCACAAAATTTGAATAGTGACATACCGGGGTGTTGCTATGAGAATAACTCATTTGCTACGGATGGAGTAAACGTCACCCATCTTCCTCGGACGTAGATATTCCCATTGTTGATCGCATGTAAATTAGAGTAAAACTCTTTCACAGCGGAATAACAACGGCGGACGTGAGTGTAACGGGGAATACTTCCCGGTGCCGCTGCGCGATACGGCTCTTCTATCTTTGTAGTGGAATTCTCTAATCATCGATTGTGAGAATCCCCTTCCTTGATAACTCTTTTCTTTACGAAGCCTTGTTGAATCATTTGTGCTTCCGCACTCATAATTTCCTCAAGTTAAACACTCAGTTTAGAAGAATCTAAGAATTTGGAGGCCATTATGGTGAATGGAATGAATTCTAGTGAAGAGCGGACTTAGAATGGTTTAAGAATGGTTTTTCACTAAGGATTTGGTGTTGAAGCGTCAGATCGGCGGTTAAAGAATATATAGCTCATTTTTATAACTTGCCTCGGCTTGTCGGCGGGAGGTTTCTCGCCGTCGGCGACAGTTTATAAAAGCGCAGCTCGGGTTCTCGGCGGCCCGGCGGGCTCATTTCTCGGCATCGACGAGCTGTCATCCGCCCAGATTAGCGCGAACCTGGCTGTCGGTGAGTATCGACCTCGCCATCGGCGAGATTTTGAAATAATGTCGATTTCGCTCTAAATCGAATAATTTCTTTTCTCGTCATAATGGTTCAGATATGTGATGATTCTTAATAAAAATTGAGTAGTAAAATTTCAATAATATAAACTAACTATTAAAATACAATAAAAATAAATAACTAATATGGGTTGCCTCCCGCCAGCGCTTGGTTTAACGTCGTCGGCCAGGCCCCAATTTCAATTATTAATGGAGTTGACTAAGCATTAAAACCTCTTTATAGTTAGGTCTTATACCTTCGAAATATGATTTAATCTATGTCCATTAACTTTAAATTTATGTCCCGAGTTTTTGGATCTTACATCTCTATAGTTCGAGTATGAAAATATTTGAGTTATGGTGAAAGGTCTATCATCGAGACTTGATTTTCCGAGGAAATAATTTCAATCTAGTATTATATAGCAAAACTTCCTGTCCTGGTTCAAAATTTCTCTGATTAATCTTCCGTTCATGCCATAATTTCATCTTTTCTTTATAAATCCGATCATTATCATATGATTCATTTCTTAATTCTTCGATTCATTTAATTGTAGCAAATCTTTTCTCTGACTTCCTTCATATTATAATTAAATTCTTTAATCGCCTAATATGCTTTATGTTCTAATTCAACGAGGTAAGTGGCATGTTTTTTTCCATATATAAGCACAGCAAGGAGTCATTCAAATCGAAGTTTTGTAAGCGGTCATTATAAACTGGCAATACGATTATCTGTCAATAGACCGATCTAACCTTTTTGGGTTCTGATTTTCTAAAATACGTTTAATCTCACGATTAGATACTTCGGTTAATCCGCTAGTACGTGGATGATAAGCGATTGGATATCTTATGAGTAATATTGTATTTTTCTACTAGTTTGTGAATGTATTTATTTCTAAAATGAGTTCCTCGTCGGTAATCACTTTCTGTATTCCAAATCTAGTAAAAATATTTTTCATCGGAAATTTTGAAACACTCTTAGCATCACACCTAGGTAAAGCTTGTGCCTCGATCCATTTGGAAACATAATCAATGACTCTTGTATATATGAGTTTCCAAACAAAGGAATAAAAGGTCCCAAAAAAATCTAATTACGAACATCAAAATTTCGACTTCTATTATAAAGTTTAGAGGCATTTCATTTCTTCTATAGATATATTTCCTACTCTTTGCTTTATCATCAGTTTTAATATATACGTATACATCTCTAAATAGAGTAGACCGATAAAATCCAGTTTGTAGAATCTTATAAGCGAGTTTTATCGGTCCAAAAATGTCCTCGAAATCGGAATCATGACATTTTTGAATAATTGGTTCAATTTCTTCATAAGATACACATCTTCTAATAATTAAATCCTTACATTGCTTATATAAATATGGTTCATCCCAAAAATAGAGTTTCGTATCATGGATGAATTTTTTGTTGTTCTGCCAAGGAATTAACATAGGTGGTAAAATATTACTATTTATATAGTTTACTATATCGGCATACCATGGTATTTTCCACTCATTGATATTATATAGTTGTTCATCGGAAAGAAGCATACATAATTTCATTTTCAATATCGAGGATAATTCATGATTTTCTAATCTTGATAAATGATCTGTTGATTATCGAGTTAAACTTTCTTATTATGATCTCGAAATCGAATTGTTTGCATTAATAGCATCCATCTAATTAATCTTGGTTTGATCTTTCTTTTGCATTAAATATTTGATAACGAGAATGATCGGTATGCGATACATTTTGTTCGATCAGATAAAGATACAATTTATTAAACGTATCTTCTGGTAATAATTATAACACGCCAGCGTATAATTTATTTTCGGCGTCATTTAGAGTTTTACTAGCATAGTATATAACTTTAAAAATCTTTTCATATCTTTACTTGGCTTGCTCCTACGGTGTAATCACTAGCATCACACGTATGTTCGAATGGTTTATCCTAGGTTAGGTGAAGCTATTATAGGTCTTGTAATTAATTTTTCTTTTAAAGTTCGAAAAGCATTCGGGCATTCGATTGTAAATTCAAATTTCTTGTCCTTTTCGAAAGTTGGCATAGAAGTTTAGTAATTTTTGAAAAATCTTTTATAAAGCGTACGGCAAGATCCCGGCATGTCAATAAAACTTCTTACCCCTTTTACGAAGTAGTTGGAGGTGGTAATTTAGCTAAAACTTGAATTTTTGCGGGGTTCTCCATGCCTTTTAAAAGTACATGCCCTAATACAATGCGGCAACCATAAATTGACATTTCTCATTTAGAACTAAATTTGTTTCATTATCTTAATACTTTTGAATGAGTTAAGCATGTGTCGAGCTAAATTATTCAAATCTGAGAAAAATCATCCTTAAATACTTCTATTCCGTTGTCGATTATCTTACTAAATATAGACATCATACATCTACGGAATGTTCTTGGTGCATTACGTAATCCGAAAGGCATTCTTCGAGAAGCGAAAGTTCCATAAGAGGCCAATAAATGTGGTTTCTCTTGATCCTCGAAGCGATTTGTATTTGATGATAACCGGTATATCCATCTAGAAAACAAAAATACTTATGTGCGGCTAATCATCTGACATACGATGCAAGGCGGTAAAGGGAAGTGATCTTTTACGGTGGCGATATTTAATTTCATAATCAATATATACGCCAACCAGGTAACTTGTCTATAAAGGAATAAAGTTCGTTATTTTCATTGACGGTGATGGTCACTCCTCTTTTCTTAGGAACCACCAAATGAATTGGGCTTACTGACAACTGTGAAAATGAATATACAATCTCATTATGTTAACCATTTTAAAATTTCTTTCTTAATTTACTTCTTTCATTATCGGGTTTAATCTCCTTTGGGGATGCACTTTAGGTTTATGTTCATCATCTAAAATAATTCTATGCATACGGATTGAAGGGGTAATTCCTTTAATACATACTTTAAAGTCCAACCAAAAGTTTTTCTTGTATTTTTTTTTAAGTTTAAAAGTTTTGTTCTTGAGGTCTGTTTAATGCGGTGAAATAATAATTGGTAAAGTTGAAGAATTACCTAAATAAGCATATTTCAAATGATCAAGTAATATTTTTAGCTCGGGATTCAGGAGGTTTAATAATTGATGGAACTATATTCTTGTCATTATTTTCGGTATTATCCGAAATTCAAATCTTTCTGAATATAATCTAGTTCTTCATTATTATCTTCAATTAATTCGGTATTTTCTTTTTCTAAATTATCTTCGTAATATTCCTTAAAATGTTCGCGTTGTAATTGTTGAAGTATTTCCGTAGAAACATTCATCATCTTTCTAGCGGGATATTTCATTGATTTTGCAATATTAAGGTAACTTTACGGTCATTTACTCTGTCTTAGTTAATTCTCCTTTAGTCCATCCAATCACCAGCTTTTCCAGTAGCTAAAAATGGTCTTCCCACAAAATGATAGGAATTTCTTTATCTTCCTCCATATCTAAAACAATAAAATCTACTGGGAAGATAAATTTATCCTTTTACTAACACATCTTCAATAACTCCTTAGGATAGGTAACCGAACGATCAGCTAATTGAAGGGTTACTGAAGTAGGTGTAATTTTTCATAATCCTAAATCTCTTAAAAATTGATGAGAGCATTAGATTGATGCTTGCTCTAAATCCATATAAACTTTCCATAAAATTTTTCTCTATAAGCGGGTATAGTGAAACTACCGGGGATCTTTCAATTTTCGGGAAGCTTCTTCTGAATAATAATAGCACTACACTCTTCACTAAGTGCGATAGTTTCATTATCGAGTGAATTTTCTTTTTATTTAGAATATCTTTCATAAATTTTACATAATTTGGCATCGATCTAGCTTCGACAAGGTATATTGATCGTTAATTTCTTTAGTATTTCAAGAATTTAGCAAATTGTTTATCTTTTTTATGTTGAGCTAGTTGTTGAGAAATGATGGTGGGAGTGTTTCAACGAGAAATTTTCATAGGTATTAAAGGATGTTCCAAGTTTGGATCTTGTTGAATTGTTTTACTTTTCAATTTCCACTTCCTCATTTTGGCTTTTTAGGTTCTTTTTGAATTTGAGGTTCTAGTTCTTTCTTCTTAGTTGTATTGCTTTAATTTGTTCTTTTCCTTGATCTTTGGATTTATTTCAACATTACTAAGAAAAGTTGAATTGTTATTATTAAGCGCGGTATATTATGTCGAGTTGAGTTTCGATATTTTTAATAGATGTTCCTTGAATTTGTAATTGATTTCCTTGAATTTGTAGTTGATTTCCTTGATTTTGTAGTTGATGACCCATATTCAAAATTAATTCATCCATAGATAATTTCTTATCTTTGAATTGTGGGTTATTGTTATTAATCAGGGTAGGTAATTAGGTTTATAGTTTGGATTTGTTTAATTAGGTTGATTCATCCATTATTGATTAGATGTGTTATTCCAATTAAAATTTGGATGAGTTTTCCAACCAGGATTATAATAGTTTGAATAAGGGTTATTAGTTACATTATTAATAGCATTTAAAGTTTCATAGTTAGATTGGTCTATGATTTGTCCCCAAATGAGTTTTCTTCTAAAGTAGGAGAGTAGTTCATTCCAAAATGATCTAATTTCTTAGATATAGCAGCAATTTGAGGAAAGCTAACATAGATATTGCATCGTTTTACATGAATCTTAGCTATTTTTTTTGGATTTACTCTATACGAGGCCATTGGAAATTATTTGTTGCCATTTCTTCGATTAGTGCATAAGCTTCATCAAATGGTTTAGACATTAATGAACCTCCAGCAGCATCGATGATTGATCTTAAAGATCCTACTAATCCATCATAAAAAGGTTTGAATAATCAAACGATACGAGTAGCGCATGATGTGGGCATTTCTTTAAAAAGTTCCTTAAATCTCCGAGATTCATAAATTGATTCTCCATCTATCGACAAAAAAAGAAGTTATATCATTTCTAAACTTAGCAGTTTTAGATGGTGGAAAATGTTGGATAGAAATTTTTGTGATAATTCTCCCCAAGTTTTAATAGATCCGGGTGCTAGCAATTCGACCACATTTTAGCCTTGTCCCTTAATGAAAAAGGAAAAGTCTAGTCTTATAGCATGGTGAGATACTCCTTGATATTTAAAAGTAGCACAAGTTCTAGAAAACTAGCAAGATGTAAGTTAGGATCTTTAGTAAGTGAACCACTAAATTGATTGTTTTGTACCATTTGAATAATTAGGGTTTAAGTTGAATAGTTAGCGGCTACATCGGGGTTTGAATAGTTAAATAAATTTCATCGATGTAGGGTTGGCATAATCTCTTAATGGTCTTTGTTGGTTCATATTTTGAATTTTAGGAATATTCGCCAATTGTATTAAATTTATAGTTTTGTTTCTTTTGTTTTTCTAGTGCTGCAATTGTACGCTCTAGTCGGAATCGTAAGGTATTAAATTTTCGTTTCCAAATTTGCGCATACAATTTTAGAATGAATATTTATTTATTATGATTATTTTAAAATAATTGTTACTTTAGTAAATTTTTCTTACTTTCCCCGGCAACGCGGCGCCAAAAACTTGACCCACAAATTTATATTATGATATTTTAATTTGATTACCATGGCTTAAAAACTTGACCACGGCTGTATAGAATTGTAATTTGTTTATGTTGTGGATGCTACCTTGGTATACGTATCGTATCAAGTAATACATGGCTCTAGTGGAGTCATTTATCGATCCACGGGAAAGAAGAAAATTAAATAACAACTAATTTTAAAATAATAAAAACAATAATAATATTATACGGAAATTTAGATTACGAGATTTAAGCGCGATAAAGTAAAAGTAAGTATTTTAATTAGATAAATTAAACTAAGTAGAAAATTAAACTGCAATTGCGAGTGCGAAATAATATTCATTGCTAAATAAGACTTAACTATTCAAAAAAAGTATCTTTCCTTTGTTTTAGAAATTTAAATGATTGATGAATTTAAATGAATGTGTTAAGGTATTGTGACAAATAGGGCATTCTTTATTCTTTACCCTTTGGTCCGGGTGTAAAGAATATTGACTAATCTATGTTTGATTGCGAGATAACGGCTAGGCCGGGAGGATACCGGCTCTTCGGAAACTCCACGTTCCCCTCGCTGAGGCTAACATCTACGCTTCAGCTCTCAGACAATAGGACCAAATTGAATATTTTATTTGTCACACTAAAATCTTTCCCGATTCTGTACAGTGATATTATTTCACATTTATTTGCACCCTCCTTTCAAGGCTTTTTGAATTTCCCGAATATCAAATGTAATCTTTAATATAGTTGATATTCAACATATTTTAACAAATCAAATGGCAGTTTGAAGAAGAAGTAAATTAAGTTTTAAGTAAAAATTATCACAATTTATTTAATATATAAAAGTATCTTTATTTTAATTTAAATCAAGTCTTAATTTCGCAAAACGGGAAAAATTTAAATAAACTATTCGAAATCCATGAGCAAAATTGTATGGATTGGAAATTTAAAGTTAAAATAATAAATACAAATACTTATCTTAATTTATCCACTAATGAGACTCCTCGCAGTTCCTTTGACTCTTCCTTCCGATGCGGCCGACTCACTAAATACTCGAATAAAGACTCAAAATAACTCACTTATAACACTTAGAACAAAATAACACTAATTTAACACTAAGGTAACACACAAATTAACACACAAGGAGCTTAATTTTGGCTTAATATATAGAGGTGAGCGGGGCCGAGGTGTGTAAGCATCCTTTCAAAAAGTGTCAGGGTTGATGTATCTTTTGCAGGTGGTAGGCTGCCGTCGGCGGCAATTTCTCCATTTGTCGGCGAGGCTTAAGAAGATCTTCAACCGCTACGAAAGCTGTTGTCGGCGGACTCGGGCTACGACTGTCGGCGAGACGGTTATAAATTCTTCGGGAATTTTCTTCTCGTAACCTCGCGTGGCGGCTCGATCTCGCGCAGTCGGCGACTCGATTACAAATTGCATGATTTTGCTCCAAATTGACTCCTTTTTATGATTTTCTTTTATCTTTAAATTCTTCGTTAACGATAAAATAGAAAATGCCATAACTTTAAAGTGCGATTTAAATCGAAGAATAGGTATGAATTTCTTAATAAAATTTTCAGCGATCACTATAGATGGGAAAGTAAACCATATTGGGGAATATCTTCAGAGACATAGTCAGTATGAGGAAAATTATTACAGTTGCATGGATAGATTGATCAGAGGTGATTTTAGTGTGGTACTACTCTCATCCATAATATAGCCCATATGTGCCAACCTATACCTGGAACGAAGGGGATGATGCAGAGGAGGAAGAAGATGATTAGGATTGATATTTCATATGAGTGATGTTATTTTATGTGATGTTTATGTAGGCTTTTTATTTTTTTTTGTGGTTTATTTTTATTTGTGGATGTTAAAGAGGACTACTCTATGTCTTTTATTTTATTGTATTAGTTACTGAGACACTTTAGTTTGTGTTTATTATAGTTGTGGATGTTATATGTCTGTGATATGTGATGTGAATGTTTGTGGTAGTAAATGTGTTAGTAATTTGTTAGTGTATTTTGTTTGTTAGTTTAGAACAAATTCAGAAAAAACTATTTAGGAAGGTTTTTAAAATGCATATTAAAATCCACTAATTAAATTCATACTTAACTATTCAATTTACTACCATATATGTCTTAGTTAATGATTTTTGTTTAAGTGTATGAATATGTTTTTATCTCCTCCACTACTTCAAAAGTCTTTTGAATTTCTTTTATAAAATGAAAAAATTTTAAAACTTTTTATCAAGACATTTTCATTCATGTTTTTAATATCTGCATATTTAGGATATAAAAATTCATGCAAGTTTAATACTTATAGTTTTTATTCATACACATGTATTTTGTTACTATGCTTAAATGTTTTATCATAATGAAAATTTTAAAGTACAAGGCGAGAAGAAAGACAATTTCAAAAACTTAAAATTTTTTTGTTCTTAAATGTACTAAAAATTTAATTTTGATTGAAAAACTAATTATGTGTAAGGTGTTATATTAGGGAAATAAAATTTTGAATATAGAAATTAGTAAGAGAATTTAGCTAAATCTATAGTATGGATAAAAAATTTTAAGTTAAAAATTTCTTAGTGAAAAAATGATGAATATTATGTAACTATCTTTAGTAAGAAAAGATGTATTTAAAAAAAAATTAAAAGGATTAGAATTTTAATTTTAATACTTAAATTTCTTTCATTGAAAATAATTTTCAAAACTTTTATTATATTTCTAAGTTAAAAATATATATCTACCTTATTCTTTAGGAAAGGAAGGGTGGAATCAGAAAATCGTGAAACATCCCAGGATAGTAATCCTTGCCTTATAAAGAAAAGAAAAGGAAAAAAAAAAGAAAAGTGAAAAAGTATATGTGAAAAAGGAGGAGAAGTTTGAGGATTTAAAGGCCTAATCAAAAATTGGTTAAAATTACTGTCTTTTTAGCGTATTAGATTTGAGAAAATCTTAAAGCTTATAAATATATAATATAGTTAGTACAATTATTTTTAATAAAGATTTTTAGATAAATAAATAAAATGTTTATGCTCTATATGCAGAAGAATGCAAGAATTTACGGTGGAAATAGGAACTAGTATTTTTAAATTTAACCTTTACATAACACATTTCTAAACTTTAAATTAGTCTCATTTACTAAAATGTTTTCAGGGGTGGACTATTTTATTTCTAGAACAAAATTTTAATAACTCCTAAAGAAACTTATCACATAATTTACTTGTATGATTTTTTATATGATTAAAGTGTCACTTCAGGATAAATAACATTTCAAGTTTAGGCGATTTTGATACACCTAAAATATATAGTATTTTTATACACATTTTTATATCTATTTTTGTTGATATTACACTTTAATGGAAGGTATTTTGTGTGTTTTTCTTACACGCATCATTAAATTGATGGTTGTGATGAAAGAAGTGGAAAAGGATCCGATTTGGAGTAAAAGTGAAAAAAATTGAAATATAGATATGTGGCGACTAAGCGCCAGAATTTGCGCTTACGCACTAAGGCCCCACGGTATTTGGCCGGATTTAGACTTGTGCCAACGAAGCTGTTAAGTGTCGAACATCGTGCTTACGCGTGGGAGTTATAAAAGAAGAGTTATATAATTTTTTGCGCCATTTTGAAGATGTTTTCGAGGCACCTCTTGGTAAGAATGTGGGTAACTTTCTATTGGCACCAAATTTAAATTAAATCTCTCTTGAATGGACACATCTCTTAGATGATAAGTTGAATCTAGACACAATTTGAAGAGATACGAAAACACCTTTTGAAAAATTATAAAAAGTGAACTTGAAGATCAGAAAGAGGGTTGATGTTGGAGGGTGTGGTTTATGTTTAAGAGTGCGGTTTATGCTAGAGACTTATTTTAGAACACACCTCTCCACTTCACCATCTTTGCTTTACTTTATTACAATTTGTATTAGGATTAGAAGTGAGATTTATAACCTTTAGAGTTTGGCACCAACCTCTAAGGAGTATTGTAAGGTAAAATAATATTTTCAAAGGAACTTCAAGAGTTTTGTGGAGTGAATTTTAGTAAGTGCTTTATCTTTGTTATTACATTTAGTTTTTAATTAAGTCTTCTTTTGTTTTCACTATGATTTCTACTTTTAAACTAAGTTGTGATTGTATTTTCTCCATGAATTCTGAATAGTTTTCTTTATCTTTTCCTTAAAATGAAAAAGTAATGAAGTTATGGAAGTATGTTGTGTGATCTATAGGATTTCAATGTTGGAAGAAGTTGTGATGATTTAAAATCTTGCACTTTACTTCTTGATTTGGCCTATTAAGATGTTAAAATTTGTTTTAAGAATATGTAAAAACTGGGGTATGGAATTGTCTGTCCAACAGAGGAAGAATCTAATGAGATTGTATGGGTGACAATGTAATATATATGGTTGGTGCAAAATAAATAGGGATATATCTGTAATTAGGTGTAAAATTAGAGGAGTTTGGAGTGAAGGGCTAAAGCCCACAATTTGATTTATTATTTTATGTTTTGATACGGGTCCCAGCTCCCAGGGGTGGGAGGGGCTCCAGAACTACAGAGTGAAAGCAAGTATCTTCTTGCACAACCCATCTTCGAATTTTTAAAACGGTAGCTTAACCTATGTTCTTTATAACATCTACAATAAAGGTAAAAAATAAATTGCTTGTATTTAGCACAACATTTTAGATACTTTCTAGCAGTAGTTCCAGCTAACTTATTCTTGATTAATAAAAGGAAAAAGATATTTCATTTGCATACGTTTTCATCTTACAAAAGTTTAGAAAAGAAGTTGCTTGGTTTCATTTTCAAATTATAAAAAAATAACAAAATGAATTGAATTCTATTTCCTAAGAATATTATCTTTAGTTTGAGTAAGATATTTTCTAAAAAGTAAAAAGTTTATTTTTGTTTTATGTGCTAGAATATAATTCCTTTATTTATCACTTTCTACGTAGGTTGATATCCTACAGGCTTGTCTGGAAAGTCTTATATTACCTTGATAAATGATACGTATACTTGCATAGTATCCACATTAAAAATATCATTTAAAAGGAGTATCAATATATATATATATATATATATATATATATATATATATATATATATATCGTAAATATAAATATTGATTGTTCATATCCCTTTATCGAACATATATTTGTTATTGCTTAGTGAAAATCTTGAGTAAGAATGGCTTACTCGTACAATCGAAGGTATATCCCTTGAGAAATCATAATGCCTTTGGTGACGAGGACCCCTTTATCTTGGAACATCACAGTCAAGATTATCTTTGGGACTCAATAATCCTTGATTATCTTATCAAGATCATTGACTCTTTATTAATGGATTGAGGTATTTTAGTTACTCCGACATCGGTGATGTGCTCAGCTCTCTTTCATTTCTATAGTAAAAAAAAAAGCTCAGGGTTTAAAACCTTGTAGGCTCCCGGCAATTGGGCGATTACAAATCCAAAATCACCATTACAATTTGACCATATTTATATTTATTTGGATGGAAAATTCAGATCATATAATCGAGCCCTCAAATTTAACTTTATTATTCATACATGGCTCCATCAAGCTATAAGAATAGAAAAGAATACCACTCAGGGAATCTTGATCAAACTAACCCTCACCTTCACCCTTTGAAGAGATTATGATGGAACCTTCTTTTAAGGAAGATGCTACTTGAAAATAGAACTTCCATTCTATGGAATAAATGACCGACCGATGATCATTGGACAATTTTTAATTAAACGTTGAGTCACATGAGATCAGGTGAACTCCCTGGAGATGGTCTGAAACTATTTAAATCATTTCCCTGGATGGCCCATGAGGAACATATGAAATGTTAAGTTGTGATAGTACATAACCCATCGTTAAATCGTCTACTAAAGTTGAACGAGTCATCAAGTATTATAAGGGAGTTACCCTTGAAATCAAACTAATATGATGTAAGAGCATGTAATGCCTCAACTTCTGAACAATGAATATCAATGTCATATAGTATTTATCAATTGATGTATGTTTCATTTCAGTGGGATGAAACAGGAACTAAATTATGCAAAGAGGCATTCTATTTCTAGTCCTCACTATTACGAAATGGCAGCTCCTACTCATCTAAAGGTAGTAATATTCAAAATGTGGGGCTTCCTGGATGGAAGGTGCTATCTTTGACGGATTCAACAAATAGTGTTTAATATCATCGAAAGCATCATAACATGTTTTATCCGTTGAAACAAAAATTGTTCTTACTCAATGCGAGAAAAGCCGACATCTATCAATAATTTTAGAGATAAACCACCTAATAAAATCAAGTTTCCTTGAAGAAAATGCAGTTGCAACAAACTCTTAGGAGGCTCCATATCAATGATAGATTTTATCTTCTTTGAAGATCAATTCAATGCTCTATGGCAAAGAATGAAGCCCAATAACTTCCTAGAGGATGCCAAATGAACACTTCAATAGGTTCATCTTCATATCATACTTTCTAAGGCACTAAAAAATAACTTTAATTCTGAAAGATAATACTCTTCAGAATGACTCTTAACCACCAAATTATTGTTTACACTCGAGTTGATTTATTATGCACGTAAGATGTTCGTCATAGCACATTAACGAGTTGCCTTTGACATTCCTTTGAGTGAAATACATGACCTTATAATAAAATAGACCGAGAGAGGTATGAAATTTCGTACGCTCTTCTTCTTCCTCTAAAGTTATCAAATCTAATTATAGCTAAAAAAATCATCCATAAAAAAAGAATATAACTTGAGAAAAGGCAACAACTATTACGAGGTTTGCATTGTTTAGGTAACCGTTCATGTCCCAAATATCTATGCAAACACATATTTGTCCATTCTTCTTTCTAGTAGATATGAATTTGCAAGGCATGTAGAGTATCAAACATTCTAATGAAGCCATTCAATGATCTTTTGGCCCCTTTGATCTGTTCTCTATCTAGGGCTGCGTTCTACTAGGGTGATTGCTTTACGAGAAAAATGCTCAGATCTATTACTAGATTATGCATAACTATGTCCAGGCTAACAAAAGTCTCAGCATAACTTCATGCAAGGCAATCATGAAAATCTGTCAATTTCATGATCTTCAAATCCATAAAATTTGACAAGAGTTTGCTTACAAATTTAGTTAAGGATTATAGCTGTATTAGTGACTTAGTCAACTCATTCAAAGTCGAAGAAACATCATCCTCAAATTTTAAGAGGGGCGTTCTTGACTTCCTTCCTCAATAAAAGAGGTGAGAACCTCACACCTTGAAATTCTTTGTTTTCTTTCCTATGTATCATGATTTTTTTACTTATGGTTGGTTTTTTAAATTTTTTAGGTTCTAGGTGTAGAACATTTAAAGGCTGACACAAGTGGAATAAAGTAGATCTTGTGTACCATGCCAAAGTGGTGTAATTACATTAGTTTTGTTCTATGTTTAATGTAATTATGCTAACGTTTAAGCATGGCTTGAGAAAAACATGCGGTGTGTAACTCATAAGGACCAAGGGCATGGTTGCACAATCACCAATCAAATTCTTATTTTGAAAAGACTTCATAGGGTGAAATTGGAAAGATATATATAATGAATGTATTGACTCAACTTAAGGGGAGTTGGCAAGTCTTTGGAGGCGTTAGTCATCAGGATTCAGATGTTTTCTTTTTGAAAACATAGGGTTTCTTTTCATCTTTTTTTTGGGAGAATCTCTTAGGTTTATTATCTATTAGTAGAGAGTGTTTGAGTTAGAGTGTGGTTTAAAGACGAGTTTGAGAGAGATTGTCAAGTGTTGATTATTGTACGGTGTGGATTGATTGTATTGCTAAAGGGACTTAGATAGGTTGTTTGTTTGTTTCTTTTTGTACTTGATATGCTATTATTTCAATGAAACTATCCTTATTTTTCCGCCTCATGTTCAATGTTAATGTTTTCAGCACTTGTGATGTAAGGATATTTTTTTTCCTCATTAGTTTTTCATCATGAATTTTTATTTTCCCGTATACATTTTTTGGGCCTTTGAATAATTCATGTTTATATGTTAACCTTTTGATCGTCATTTACTTCTAGTCTGTTCTATTAGGTTAGCATTTAAAACTTCTCGTGATCTGAGACTTTTAACCATCACCAGAAGAATAAGAAGGTTCACATAATAGTACGAAAGTGGAATATAATTATTTTTAGTAAGAAAGTGTAATTAGATAGAGGATCAGAGATACGAGAAACAACACCATTTATTAAATCCCACTTAACTGTAATATCATTTATGAATCTTCTTTTGACCCTGACATAGGATATAGATGATTGTGTCATGGTTGTCAAATATCATGTAGGAGAACTAATAGGAAAAAATAGATAAAACATCAGTATCACTACAACATAAACCTCATCACCTCAAAAGGACTCAAGGTTGTTCTGTCATTCTTTGCAACCTATTATTTTTACTGCTCTTTCAGGAATATTAGATTTATATTCTTGCATTTTGATCACTTTATATTAGCAAGTTTGGTGGTATAGTAAATTAGAACTTCATCTATTAGGTATATTTTGATACTTTTCTATTGGGATGATACACGGATCTTTCATTAGTATACTACTTAATCAATATAAATACTTGTACGGTCAAATAACAGGTTATAATGATTTTTGGGCATCATCTCTCTCTTTCTCTTTTGGTTATTAGAGCTCAGCTCCTCTTCTTTGTTCTATGCTCTCTATTCGGGCGTGACCCATAGACAAAATAGATTAAAAACTAGTGAATAAATGTAAACCTAAAATAGAAATGAGTATTTTTAATGGAAATTTTGAATTTGAATGCTGGATACATAGTCCACCTTTAATGTGAATAAAAACTAATATTTAATCTAATATTTTATTCCTATTAAGATAAATCGATTGAACAGGACACTCATCTCCACTAAAATTGGATTAAAACATTCGGACTAAGTTTTGTTTTCCGAAAAAAATATTATTATCTATAGATATATCCTCACATGCATTTTTAAGAAATTATCCAATTTCTGATTCTATATAATTACACACATTTTATCTTCACCAACAATCAATTATTAATACAACACTCTTTAACAATGATTAAATATGTATTAGCTGTGGTCAAAAATTCCAGTATACAACATTTAGGTTAATTACATAACAATTGTTCATATATATATATATATATATATATATATATATATATATATATATATATATATATATAGTATACAACATTTAGGTTTAATTTTATAACAATTGTATATATATATATATATATATATATATATATATATATATATATATATATATATTCTTACTCTAATTAATGAATACATTCAATATATTATTTTAGATTAATATGTATATATATATATATATATATATATATATATATATATTCTAATTACTCTAATTAATGAATACATTCAATATATTATTTTAGATTAATAATTGTTAATTCAATATTTTTATGATAGAGATTACGAGTGTCAAATTTAGGAAAAATTATTTAGTACGTACGGCGTACGCAGAAGTTATGTCCACGGACTCGATTAAAACGACGATACGTGTTTGTGTCGGCCACGCATAAATGCAAAAATCTGACAACGGTTGTATTGAAATATTGAAATCTTCTGTGTCTGACGGAGAATATTCGAATACAGCGACGAGGCCTTCGAATGGCAGCTATAGTTGTATTGTATTATCGGAACTGCAACGATAAGCAAAGGAATATTCAATAAAGCGCGGAATATTTGAATACGACGCGGCTTTATTTACGCTCGGGAAAAATTGGGTTGGGTAGGGCCGTGTGATAAATTTCTTGTTTGTATTATGGTAGTATTACGGAATATTCAAATACGGCCGCGGTTGTATTTTTGTGTTTTGAGAGATGAAGTAAGCCTTGAATACGTGTCGTCGTGTGAATAGTACGAGACGTAAGCTACATGTACGACATGCGTACGTAATAATTTTTTCAAATTTAAATATTTATTGTAAAAGAATATAAATTTCAAATCATAACGAAAAATAAAAAATATATTTGATTAATGAAAAAGTTGTCGGTAGATTTTTATTCATATTTTAAAACGGTGTTTTCAGAATGAAAGCGGCCCTCACTTCTTCCTTGATGATTTTGATGCCACAATAATTGAGCCGGTTTGACTAACATCTCGAAATAAGGAAACGAAGAAAATTGGGACGCCTTTTAATACTACGCTCCGACAAATATTTAGTTTTTTTCTCTTCTAGAATGCTTCAATCTTGACCAAGCAGTTGGACTCACCATATTAATTCTCATTGATGGGATTAAGATTTTAAAGAAATAAATCCAAGAAATGATTAGCATTTAAGTTTAAAATCTTCTCTCCAAAAATATTCTTCTTATTTTAGATCTATTGTTCTAATTGATGATGACATAGATGGTGATATTCTTAGTAAAATTGAGAGTTGGTTGGTTGAAGTTGATGGTGCATCGGGCTTATTGTGGGGGCAAGGAAAGTACCGCTTAGACTGGAACGAAAATTGTATAAGATGCTGGTGAGACTTGCAATGCTCTATGGCGTAGAATGTTGTCCTTTAATAAAGAAGCATAAAACTATGCTAATTGTTGTCGAGATGAGAATGCTTAGGTGGATGAGTTGATTTACACTTAGAGACAAAATGCGGAATGAATGTATCCGTGATAGGTTGATGTAGCTCGAGTAGTGGACAAAATTAGAGAGTCTTCTTAGATAGCTTGACCACATTAAACATTGACCATGTAATGAAACTGGTTAGGAGAGTAGATGTTTTAGATATATTTTAATGTAACTTGGTAAGATGCTTATTGCACATACAAATTCATCACAAAATTACAATCTAAAAGACAGGATCAAACCGATACATTGTTTGAATCCAAGTTATTCTAGTTCAAAGTTTAAAATGAAGTAATGATAAATTTATATATTTTTAATAAAAACAATTTTAATAATATGTAAAAAAAATATTAAATCGTTTATTACTTAAAATTTTTAGCATGCAACATTCAAATATGATTTAATATAAAAGAACATTTTTTTGTCATAAGTCTGCTTGATTAAAGTTTTGCAGTTGAGATTTTTATGTAAAATAGTGTAAAAAGGCTAATTTATCCAATTGAATTTCCAAAAACATTAGAAGATAATGAAGAGTTATTTGAATGGTTTAGAATTTGCACTTATTAGTTTGACTCTTTAGTAATGCTTAATCTTAAACCAAACACACAGTTCCCAAAAGCACCTCTATTGAGGGATGTTAATAAATTAGATTAGCGAGATCAACTTTATTTTAACCTAAATAAAAAAATTTGAGTTGAGGTTGACTCTATTGATTTTAGGTTATGTATTGAATTATCCTGAAAATACATAATTGACTTGAAAATTCAAAATGGGCCAATATTTACTAAGTTAACCTGAATTTGACATATATAACAATTGTGTATATGTTAAATTGGCTATATGGGTTGGGTTCACATCAATTTGGTTGAAGATGGTCTAGGTTGGGTTAGACTTGCTCACCCACTTTGAATTCTAGTTGGGATCAAATAATTTCAGGTAGTGTCAAGTTTGTGTCGGACACAGACTTAACCACAAGCCTAATTTTACACTCCCAACCTTAACTTAATGATTCATAACCATGGATCATGGATAACTTATTGTCGCAACATTTACATTCTACATAGAATTGCATTTAAGTCCATTAAATGAAAATTCTCCAAGCTCATCCTCCACATTATCTTCTTGGATGCTATGGTTTGATTGATTTGTAATTTTTTTTTATATCAACCCATTATATACCTTTACGTAAAATTTAATATCATCAAATAAAATAGTAAACTTTATATAATTAAATTCTTTATCTCCTTTGATAAAAACATCATTTAGCATTTTAATAATTAATCTAAGTTATGTGTGTCATAGCTTTAAAGTGATCGACTATAAAATCAACCCTAGAAGGACAGTTAAATGATGAAGCCATAAAAGTCGCATTATCAAAACCATCTCATATTTATAACAAAATGTATTGATAAACAATCATATAATCCTTACATACTTGTTTTCTACCACATACAATCTAATTAGTACAGTTTTATTACCAACCATAAGTAAAAAATCATGATGTTATATGAAATAAATATGATAATGATGATGGTGGTGGTGGTGGTGGTGGTAATGATGATGGTTGTAACATCATCAAGATGTTATATGAAAATTTAAACTCTATCATTATAACTTGTTGGTCGAGTTATTTTATTGTGCATCACTTGTATATGCTCCCGAAGATTTGAATATAAATGATTGGATATTATACTTAATGAATAATATACTGCCTCGAGTGATATAAATATTACCTGGAATGGATTTAATAATCGGGATGATTAAAATCACCATATTATGTGTATATAAACCAATGGATTTTCTCCTATCTTTTAGGTGTAAGATAATATTTATTTTATTCTTTGATTTGATAATGCTGCGAGGGAATAGCCATAACATGAGTTGTGGCTTGTAAGAATACTTTCAATTAATTTGTCAGCTTACCTCGTGAATGTATTCAAACGTTTCCGCGAGATTGATGCTTGGGGATTTGAATGATAGACTTAGGATTTGAAAATATTTGAGTTGTGACATATATTCAATGACGTATCACGGAAAGGCCCGGGATAAGGGTCAGCTATGTCTGTGAAGAAAGTACACCAAGGGGATTGGGAATCGTCGATTTGATTTTGATTAATTCACTTGAGCTGAAGATTTGAGTTGATTGGGCTTATTTTAAATTAATTTAAATTTGTTTTATACAAATTTATTAAGCTTTTATTCTATACAAAATTATTACGCTTTTATTTAACGAAGAATTAAGCAGATTAAAATGTTAAAAATACGATAATCTATATATGATTAAAGTTGTAAGAAAATATTATGTGCTATAAAAAATACATCAATATTTTCGCCTAATTCATTTTGTGTCAAGATATAGTTATTTTTTAAAATAGTTGAAACAACTAAATAGTATTTTGAGTATTTTAAAATTTAAAAATAAAAAAAATGTGAAATACACATCAATCAAACATGTTTTGAAAAACAAATAAAAATAATAATAAAAAAAAACAGAAAAGAAAACTGATTCAAAACAGATCCTTGGATGTCTTTTGGGATTACTATATTTTATTTTTTATTTTTTATTTTATTTATATATATTAAAAAAAATTTGAAACAAAAACATGTTTTCAACTAACGTTAAGATGAATTTTTTAAAACATTAAAATACTAAAAACGTTAGGTGTTTTCAAAAACTATTTATTTATTTCTAGAAACTAAAATTTAAAAGATCTAAAAACACGCAAAATAAATACATATTTAAAAATAAAAAAATAAAAAAAATTACAGACAAACCCTAATTTTGCATCATATGAAACTATGAAACTGTTGAATCTCAAGGTATCTTTTGTGTCACGCCCAAGGAATAAAGAATTGGTCGGATGAGAAGAACAAGAGGAAAAAGGAGAAAAAAGAAAAAGTAACAAAAAATACTAATTCTCTAGAAATAGATCCAATACTCCCTTTCGTAGAAAATGACCTGATAGGAATATAGAGAACAATTCTCAACTATTGGGGCTTAGGATCAATCAAAAACTAAACCACATCACAGATTAATAGGCTCACACAAAATTGAGATAAATTGCAATAAAATCTAAATGCAGCACAATCAAAATAAACCAGAAAAGAACACACACGAATCGACGTGCAGACCCAACGGGAAAAATCACATTACCACTGCGAAATTCAACAAATTTGCATCGACCATATTGGAGGTAAATCGAAGGCAAATATGCTGATATTTTTGGGATTATCATCGGATTTGTATTTGTTTTGCATCTTTTTTAACGGAGTAAATAGGGATCGATAAAGTAATTTACATCTAATTTCCGTCGAGAAAATTCACTGTAATTTATTTGTCGTATTTGCATCTTATTAACATCAATTATTGTTGAGGCTACACGTGCATCTAAAGGTTTACTAAGAAAAAAAAAATTGGACGTTAAATTTATGCTTCTGATTAGAGATTGACAATATTGATGGATGACGAAAAGTAATTGTCATATGGTCGTTTAGATATTGACGCAGCAGGCATTAAATCGGACTCAGGCACATACACATATAAAAATAGAAAAGAATGATTACATTTGCAAAACCACAAAAACAATACATCTCACGAATAACATTTTATCCGGCTACATCAATCAAGATTATAACTCAAATAATTATCAATAAAAAGTAAAATAATGCTGCAAGTTGTCCCAAATATCAACAATAAAATTAGCCCAAAATTCCATCACATAACTTTAAAGCAATGCTGTGAAATAAAAAGAAAACATAAAAAATAAACCCTCCTCCTCCTCCTCCTCCTCCTCATCCTCCTCTACTGGCTTACCTTGGGGATCTGCTAAATTGTCTGTCATGTGCGCTATGAAATATTTGACCCTATTGAGTCCTTGCAGTATCTGTTCACACGGCTAGTGAAGCTCTTTGTTCGTTGTAGCAACTTGCCTGGCAAGAGCATCCTTACTCTATCATAATTACATCAAACATTGAATTTTTAACATATTTAGAGAATCTTACCAACATCATGTAATGCTTTTTTATAAGGGATTGATCCTCCAATATGGAATGCTACTCCCTTAGCCTCCTCCATTGCTCGATTCATCCTCCTTTTCCTCGATGGCAAGGCCTAAGTACAGTCAACTTACCCCGAAGCTCCTCACCATTCCAGGCGGGTCACTTGCCCTTTCCATGGGTTGTGGTGAAGATGTCACCAAGTTGATGCTTGCCTAGAAACTTGAAGATTTAGTGGATTTGGTGGTGGTGCTTTGGTATCCACGTGAAGGAGCTCAGCAACGTAAAAATTAATCTATGTGTTAGTATAATAAAATAAATTAATAATGCAATTCTTGTTCAAATTACGTGATCCTACCTCAAACTTCATGAACCACGAATGCGAGTGACGAGTAGGGATGCGCAGAGAGATGCGGCTAATCGTCTCGGCTGAATTATCTCTCTGATGTTGGTTTGGGGCATCTTGTGTGGAATGAATATACGTACGAAAAAATTTAATTAGAAAAAAGATATAAAATGAAGAGCAAACATAATGTAATGCTAGAAGTAACTTGTGAGTACCCCTCTGGTGATAAATGTTCCCTCACAGGCAGGAGTCGAGGGGCCAGGCTCGATGCAGTAGGTGGGGCTACATCTAATTGGGTGAGACAGTGTCTGTGCTTACATGTCACAATAGGTGGCATAGAAGGTTTGGGAACGATAGGTGGCACAACTGATTATGGAGTAAGTGTGTCTGCAGCAATTGAGTAGCAGGCAATGTGAATGGTGTGATAGTAGTAGGTGTAAGAGCAAGTGTCACAGAAGGTGTGGCAGTAGCAGATGGAGGAGTAGGTTCAGTAGTAGTTGAAGAAAATGGATCCCTCTTCATGCTCCGGTAAGTAGTCTTTAATGCCCAGAAAGAACGGATGGTTGACCATTTGCCACATGTGGTCATCTATAATAAAATTAATAATTTTTTGTTGACAACACATAATCATGAGCAAAAGAAACAAGTAAACACGAAGTGTGCTAAACAATACACTTGTGCTAAATGCACCTAAAAAAAAGAAAATTAAAAACATGAGAGGTAAGACAAAAGTAACCAAAGTTAACAAAAAAAAGGTATAAAATTAAAGAAAGATACATGTTGCAGCTAAGTCTAAAAAGAAGAAAAATGAAAATATAAAGTAGCAGTGACCACTAATCATAAATTACATACCATAGTTATTATTTTCTATTAGACGAACATATCATCATAGATGAACTTAAAGTTTTTTCTTCAGCCTCATTATCATTCTCATCTATATCATGAGAAACCTCTTCACGAATTCACATGGTATCTTCTAGCGCAAAAATTTCATCATTTATGTAATGTGAAAATCAGGCTTACCTTTCTATTCATAAATTGTTTTTATAAAACTTTGCAGTTTAAAAGTATTCCTTAGTTTATTCTTTATAACCACATGCCAATCAACTTTATCTCTAGCTCTACTAGAGTATCAAAGGCACTTATGTAACTTGGTGTGCCATAACAAAATGATCAAACATCGTATATCATTTGTTCATTTTGACGTTGATGTTATTATAAAGGTAATTGTTCGAGTTCCTCAATTTGGAACAGGATCAAACAATAGACAATTGAACAAATATACAATGTGCGCAACATTACTTGGATATTGAAATTGAATTACTTCCTCAAGTCACTATAATAGCTAATCTCATGATCTATGTGTGCATTTCCTTTAGCAGCAGCACCACAATTATATATTTTATTCCCTTAACACTAGAAACTCATATGGAATCTGCATAAGTGTTTCGCATCAAATAATTGTCATATAGCAATGCTGAGATTAGACCCCCAAGTAAGATCTAGTACTCTCTGATTTGTGATTATTTTGCTTGCATTGTGGACGTATAATTATTTTCGATGTAAAATTAGTCGTTAATTGTGATGATTATATTGCATACATTTGATATGAAGAGTTTATTCATTGTATGTATAATTTTAACCATGTCGAAAAGTCTGCTTTAAGCTTCTTGCTTTTTAGTCACTCGTCTTTTTTGTTCAAGCTGCCACTAAATAATCTTCCCACAACATTGTCATTTGTATTATTGAATTATTTATTACATTATAGCATTCTAAAAAATAAATGACATTATTGAGTTTCATTATAGAAATGGCTGGACTTCATTGAAGCTCATTAGAACACACAATGTAGCTACTCAAATCTCTTTATCACTCAAATATCTTGTATCATTACTCCTTGATAGCTCCTCTAATATTTTAATTGTAGAAATTTATGGCTGTGTGAGCATGTCACCGATAGTATGCCCTATTTGATGTCTTTGCTTAAAATAATAGGAGCTGAAAGTAATTTTCTCTTTACAAGTATGCTTCTCATTTATATCCCTCTAGTCATGCTTTAATCTTAACTATATATATTTTTTTTATTTAAAAATCTACAACTCAGATATTTTACATAGATGATGGCGGTATATTAGTATAAAATAATATGTAAAAGATCAGGAAGTCGAACCTCTCAAATGGATACATTCATCTTTACTTCGCTAAGCTCTATTATAATATCTGCCTTGATGTATAGTTATATGTTCCATAGAGTCAAAAGAAACTGGGAAGGAAATATCAACAAACACATAATAATAAAGGAATACTTGAGATTTTCAATGAGTCTACATTAGAGTCACACTGCTCTCTAAAGAATGCAAATGCCAATCGGAGTTCGGTATGGCTTGATGGTACATGAAAAGCAATATGTAATTAGCAATGAAAAAATATATGATAGTCGTAACTCTTCACGCCAAACACTTTCCCTATTTCTAAGTCAAAATAGGGGTTCAAATTTGAGAAAGCCAATGGGAAATTTCAGAATTCACCCACTCAAATATTGTTTTTCATTGATCTAGTGTAAGACATTATGTAGCTTTTAGATTTATTAATTTACTTGACATTATGTAGCTTTTAGATTTATTAATTTACTTGCATTTGTCTCTTAATTTTCTAAGGTCCCTCTCTTGCAACACACTTTCAGGTCCAATCTATCTTTCACAATATCTTTTGTTTCACCCTTGATATCCATCACAATATTGAAGATGTTATCAAATGAATTTTTTTCAATATACATGATATCAACATAATGGCTAATCAAATTAGTCTCATAGTATGGAAGATACTAAAATATACTCCACTTAGTTCATCTATTTGTGACACCAAAATCAGAAGGATGAGTTGAAGCTAAATCTTGTCACCTGATGACCTTTTGTACTTCACTGAAATCTGCAATATGTTGATACTAGTTATACTGGGGGTGGACTTGATCTTTCAATCTATTTTTAAAGAATGCATTTTTGTTCCATCTAAATGGGTTTTTGGGACCCATAAATCTTTCGTGATAGTCCAACTAGCTATTTTTCTTTCCATATTTTATATTATGAGCCTTTGACATATCCATGCAGTAAGGAAAAGACAATATTGCAGCTCTACTTGACTGACTAATTTCATAGGAAGAGTAGCTAATTTCCCACATCAAAGCCACTCTCATTTAATAATTCTAACTCGTAGTGATGTTATAAGTAAGCACACCTGTCATCCATAACCTTTGAAGCTCATTAATCAAAGGTTGTAAGTAGAAGTTAATTTTTTTTTTTAGTTATATGGACTTGGTATTGTGGTCAATAGAAATAAGAATAGCTTAGATAAGCATTTTATTTAGGAAATACGTATGGTGTAATGATTACTAGCTGGCATGAATGCAGAACTACAACATTGGGTAAAGCCATTTGCAAATAAGCCAAGTCCATGATTGTGTGCTTCACGTGAAAAATCCAGATAAGTACAATCAAAATGTTTCTGGGCCTCACCATGTGATGGATGACTCATCGAATTAGCATCAACAGATCCAGTACTGTGCCAAATCTTGTGAGGAGTTGTACACATAGAAGCAAACAATCTCTGAAGCTGGAGTATGTATAAAAAAGTTAAAGAGACGCTTGTATGGAATATTTTTATAATTTGTACCTTTTTGCCCTCTTTCTTTGAATTTGAGCACCACAAAATCAACACATCACCTTGACCACATCAGCCTTGTAATTTATTAAGTAGTTATTAACATATCTATCAATCTTCTAAGATTGTACCCCAAATTTTGACCCTAACATTTTTTCTTCTGTATAGGTCATCTTTTTATGAAATTCCATCTAGGGTTAGTCTCTTTCGATAATGTTGCTATTTGATTGAATGCTTCTCTGAGTATGTTAAAATCAATTTTGATGCTCAACATTCTCAGTGACACTGATAACTCCTTATGTGTAATCATCCCATATAGGTTGTTTTGCAGCGGTCATATAACAATGAAGATTGATAGTTTAGTGTTTCTTTCAAATTAATGATATTCTTATGAAAATTGAGCTCGGTGAGCATCATGAATAATTTCTTCATATGTGCTAGGATCATATTCCTCCACTAGAGTGCCATAACGTATTGAGGGGCCAACTTGATCTTAATGAACTTTTTGGTTGTTGCTCAGCATGTGTAATTCAATACCAATAAGTTGGTTTGAAACCCTTTTGGTAACTTATAGATCTTTCTGGCATGCTTGTCTCATTAACATCATCGTCACTCGAATAATAAACATTGAGTTATTCTTCTACTTTAACAACTGACTTGAATTCTTCTAATAACATTCCCATCTATTTCTTTATCGGTTTAAACAATTGGCCTATTGCATTACTCCTTTATTTCGCTGCTTGACTTGAATTAAACTAATATTATCCACATCTAGATTCTCATACATACCCTCCATGCTTACATATATATACATAGCTAATACCTAAACATCAGCAGCGTAGAGAACATTGGATACATACTACTCAATTCCTATGTATATACATACCAAACACCTAAACTTAAATGCTTATAGAGAACACAAAAACAATCAAGGAGAGGGCGATGGAGAGATGAAAAAGGTTTTAGGGCGTAAGAGGGATAGAATGCGAGGGTTTTGGGGGTGCTCCAAGAAGAAAATAAAATGGATGTCATGGGATGGGTATTTTAGATCATTTGCATCGGCCATTTTATCTACTTTGTGTCGGATTTAGTTCGATGCTTTATGTAAAGCTTTTGCATCGAGTTGTTTGATATATCATGACATGGCAAATCACAATAGCCTTTAAAACTTTTAGTTCATAGTCATTGAAAGGTCTTTTGCACTGAATTATCAGAGGCAAATTCGATGTGAATTCCGCCGCATATATCAACAACTATTTTCTGTCTCTTAACAGTTGCAAATTAGACGAAAATATCCATGTAGAAAAATTCTAAGACAATTACCATCATCTCTTATAGTGTACACCACCAGAAAAATTTTTATTTCATGAAATCAAAGTTTTAAAAAGTCACTCCACACCAATTTTCTCTCTACATAGAAGGAAACTTACAGGACTCGCACCATAAAATTTCTTATGATAATCCAACAAAAGAATCACGCTAAATTATCGAAATCTACCTCTTTAACTCTTCTCACCTTCAGAGGGAGGAACATAAATTAAAGAACACAAAGCAAGAATTTACAGCCAAAAGCAACACGCCGCTTAAAATCAGGGCTTAAACTGATATCCCGTGTTAACTGCTCTTATGCATAGGCGCCCTAGCTAGCCTTTCAACGCTCCACGCGCTATGGAAGCAGGCCCTCCAGCACCTTTACTGGGCGCTTAAGCACCTAGAAGGGTGTGTACGAGTACCCTAGCTCTGTGAATAACACCCATAGCCTGGCACCTTGCTTTCAGGTGCACTGTATGAGAGGAAGCCCAGGCCAATGCTAGCACTAGTGCTCCCCAATACTTGCTGGTTGTGAGCGTTCCAATCATGCTCCACAGTATAACATGACCCTACTATTTATGAATCATAGAAGCGGTCTAATAAATGACATAAATGACCCTCATTTAATGAAAATGTTATAATGATCAATGTGTGATTGCATATTTTGACCTTGCAACCTTTACTGTTGTTGCGCCATATTTATAATTGTCCATACACCATTTCATATTCATAAATGCATGGCTTGATCAAATGGTATTCGTTCGATTAACCAAAAAATCATTTAATAGATTGAATTATCATCAGTATCCTTTTCTGAGGGGATCCATTATGAAGGCTTATTGTAATTCCAAGAAAAATGCACATCACTATAATCTAACGAGCAATTTACTTACGGTCGATGAATCTATACAGAAGAAGTCCCTATTAAGAGCCTATTGTCCTAGTGAATGCCATTTGTGTTCATTAAGTCGTTATTGGTATAGGTGCGTGGTGTTTCTTAGTCCGGTCAGACTAATAGTTGGGAGTTCGGCCAACTGGAGCGATACTGAATTGCTAGATCTTTTGCTGCTCTCTTCATACCATCAGTTGGAACTCCTCGAGATTCTTGTATTTATATTTCTGATCTAGAACAATAAATCATATTAAAACAAATATTAAAGTTATAAAAACAGGATGAATGATATTTGATTTAGAAATCGTGACTGATGCGAACTCTTAACTCATTTCAGCCTCCTAGTTTGTGGCTCGAGCCCCAAGCTGCAGTTCAAAATCTCACAAATCACGAAACATATCCTAAAATTTTAAAAATAATATAAAAAATTATAAAACTAATGCGGACAACCTCTCGTTAAGCACAGCCCGAGTCCTTTTACTGGCACTTCGTTTCTAGCTATCAGGGTGTCATTCCTCTGACCCGGATAACACGAAACAAGAAAAGATTCGTCAAACCTCTGTAAATGATTCGGTGCTGGAATTTAGGCGTACCGTAATTTTCTTTTTCTTTTTTTCTTAAAATTCTCATTTAATTAACAAACTCTACAATTAAATTTTAGCAGATACTATTTTGGATTTTTCAATTTCCCGCTTATTTGAACGCTACCATGCATATATCCTCTGGTTCGATAGAAAAAAAAAATAATAATAAAAAATAGCATAAAAATTAATTTAATAAATAGTAAATGTTAGAAAGCTATGCACGTTATTAACTCTTTTTATGTGAAATAATAACTAATCTTCTTTGCATTTATTTACTGAGAAAATGTTTGGAATTAATAATAAATTAATTAGAAATTCAAGATTAAAATGAGCTTCAAAATTATTTCTTCTAATTAAGGAGAAAATGCTCTACTAATTCATTATAAATTTGAAACACCTATTTATATGAAAAGAACCGTCGCCCCCACTCACCACACCATGCATTCCATCAATCAGTAGGGTAGATATATAATTATTATCGGTAATAACCATTTCAGCATGGCTATACCAAGCGATACCCTTGGTTTCGTGCCTGAAATGTATGCTAGGGCTTTCTGGATCCCTTGGACCATGGGAGGCTATCTATAAATGAAAAATGATCCTAAAAAATTAAAATGAATATCAAACATGTGTAATATTAAAAATTAATGCCAGCGATTGCAACATGTAAAATTTGTATACTTGTGACTGGGCAGGGTTTCGTCTTATAACGCACGGAAAGATTTTTACAGATGAAATTGATAGTTGTTGTATTACATATAAATTGTAGAGCAAATATGATATTAAATAAGAGCATTAATTGCATTAAGGTTGATTTCCATTATCATTCTCTCCTTTCTGTAAATGTACAAGAAGGTCACTATAAATAGGGGACCAGAAGATGAGTAAAGGCACTTTCTGTTCGACTTCTCTAACCGAGTTATAACTACTCGACTCTCTCTCTCCCCTCTTTTTCTCTCAGGTCCAACTCTCTAGGCATGTATTTCTAGAATGCAATATAGGATACAACAACCTAAAAGGTGGTGCGGTGAGTGCGGACATGCCAAAGATGAGAAATAGGGCAAATTACAAAAGAGAAATCTCGCAAAGAGACAGAGCATCCATGGACTTCAATAGAGAGACGGTGTGTCGAGGCATCCAGGAGGAGGTCCAAGCGTTGTGACACAGATGATGTACCCGGTTTGAGGCCCTCCGTCAGCCTCCTCTCGGACGAACATTCAAACACCACTTATGGAGGAGAAGACTTGGGGATCTTACTCATAGAATCCTCTAAAATATTTGCTAATGTCGACGGTCAGGCGATTATCAGCGTTCGAGACGGGAGGGACTCCCAGCTCGAGAGATAGTGAAGTGTCTACGGCGATAGCAAGCACGAGTTGATTAAGTATGAGAACCCGCCGAACCCTCGGATAGTGCTTTTTTCTGTTGATCCTGTAAGTGTGTCTCCCAACAAAGCTAAGGATTTCCTAATTTAGATCCTTACATGAAGAAGAGTAACCCAGTGACCATATTGCTTGCTTTGAATCATCGGTTAGAGTTGTGCGAGATAGATGACTCTATGAAGTGTTTAAATTTTCTGGCCACATAGGATGACAAGTTCAAGGCTTGTTGCTCTTGAGAAGAAAGATGAGATGGAGAAAAATGGTGGTTTTTGACACTTAAACCGTCATGACCGTTTTAGTGAACCGGCGCCCAAGCCCGACGGGTTCTGCTCAGGCTGATGCACAATTTTTAATATTTCTAAATTTTTGGTTCAAATGCACATCTTCTAAGTCGACCACCCTCATGGTTTTAATATATCATAATAACTATTTTCTTCCCTTTTTTCTCTCTTCTTTCACAAAACTTTTCAACTTCTCACTACTTAGATTCGATCATAATAACACTAAAATTTCACACAAACATAACACTTTGATTAAGATATTTAACAAATACAAACACACATTACATATCTAATCTCCATTCCAAAAAATTTTCAATGAGATAACATCTAAATTCAACACCATACAAGACAAAGTTACATGAAAAACTTAAAACAAACAAACATAAACAAACAAGAAAACAAACAAAGACTCTGAACTTAATTTCATTCTACATTAGGTGGAACATAACCTTGGCCTTCATTTGTTGCCTTTGAACCATTATACACATCGATTTGATAAAACGGATGATGATGAAGAACTCTGATAAAATCTTCTTCAATCGACTTGTTTTCGGATACACATCGCATTGCACGCTTCTTCAATATAACTTGAATAACTGAATTGCATTTTGAGTTGCCAACTAATATGTGCTAAATGTACATTAGTTTCATTTACCTTTGCCTTAATTGATGCCACATCAGCCTCAATTTTGCAATCTTCTCCACTATTCCGTCAATACTAACGGCTAGGAATCTGTTGTATATCTCTTGCGCACTTTGACTAACAAACTTCTTCTTAACGGCTTCATCCTTCTTCTTCATTTCATTCTCCCAAGAAGATATCTTTGATAACTTAACACCTCTTACAACTCAAATCACTCTTCACTTAGACTTTAGAATGAAAATTTTTAGAATGAAAATTTTGAAATGGGCAAATCTTTTCTTCATTTCCATGCTATTTATAGATGTTATTAGAGTTTATACCCACTTCTCACGCCTAAAAACCACAAAATAATGTTCAATACTACTCTCCCACATTTAATTCTTCCAAAAAATTATTTAGGCGCGATTTTATAACTCCGACACTTAAGCACCAAATCTGGGCGCTTAGGCGCTAGTGCTCATTTTAGCACAGGTCAGCCTAAAGTCCAAATACTCATTCTAACACATCTAAGACATCAATTAAGATCTTAAAATTATCACAAAAAGTTCAGAATACTACCAAAATTCTCTAAAATAAACACAACAAAAAAACATTCAAAATAAAAGCACACCGATGACTATGGATTGCCTCCCACAAAGCACTTAGTTTTACGTCGTCGGCCTGACGTGCAGTGTATGCAGAACTAACATCAAAACATCATTCCTTTGAAATCCAATCCCCAAAGGAAATAGGGTTTCAATCTATGACCATTCACTTTGAAAATTTTCAGGGTTTTAGGATGTTTGATATCCACTCTTCTATAGGGATAAACTTTTATCACAATAAATGGGCTCATCCACTTTGACTTAAGTTTGCCTAAAAAATAACCTCAATCTTGCATTATAAAGAAAAATTTGTTGCACTGGCTCAAAATTTTAGTATGAATCTTCCGATCAAGCCACTTTTTTATCTAATCTTTATAAATCTTACCATTCCCTGTAAGAATAATTCATATCTCCTTCTAGCCTCATTTAATTTTAAATATTCTCATGCTGCAGCATCTTTCAAACCTATGTTCTGTGGATGGTTTTCCTGAAAGTTGTAACGCACATATCGATCTTGAGCCTTCGACTGCAAACTTATCCCAGAAATGAAAAGTGGATTTCATGCTCCTCTTTGGTTCCATTTCTATAATTTGTATAAAAAATCACTATAAATTTCACATTCAACTTAGAATCACTAAACTCAACTTTCAAAGCCCCAAAAATTACTAAATTAAAGTAATTTCAAGCTTTTTCTCAAATTTTCATCATGAATAGTGGACCTGCAAGTTTCTCAGAAATGCACTCAAACTATATGGTGAAAATCAAAAGTTTCTACTTATGAGTAGTGCTCTTCTCTCAAAGAAGACCAAATATAGCATTCAGCAGAAATGGCTGAAAATTGTAAAACTTGGTATTCCCCAACTTCTTATGTCACGAACGAAGAGTAGAAGATGATGGGATAGAAATTCTTTGTGATTTTTAGGGTTTTCAAACTGGAAAACCAAATTTCATGAACCGGCGCCTAAACATGAAAGTACGGTGCTTAACCACGAAGCACTGGCGTGTCAGCGCTAGGTCTCAACGTTTACCTGCGAACTCATTGTTTTTTATTTCTTCGTTAAACGCATATTCATGCTCGCTTAATCGACCACTAAATTGTAAATATCATCACCTTATAATCTTCTTATCTAGGAATTACGCTTCTATAGATTAATAATGGATTCAACACAAGTTTTACACAAAACACAAATTCTTTACTTAATAAAACAAATACAAATTACAAATACAAATCACAAGTCTTTAATCAATATGCTTGCACGAATCTCATCTCTTCTACTCACATTTAAACACTTAAACAAAACATTAACACAAACTAAAACACAAACACAATTATAACACACAACATACATAAAACATTAAACACTAACACTTATCATGATTGATTTAACACATAACACAAATTATTAACACTTAACACAATATAGAACTTCATTACATTCTCAGCAATCGGTGAACGTATCCAAAACCTCCATTAGTTACATGCGAACCATTTGGTATATAGATTTATAGAGCAATGATGGTTAGAAAACTCTTGCGAATCTTCTTATATCCATGTCTTTAAACTTCGCTTTATCTACCTCTTCAACATGACTAGTATGGTAGTGCATCTTTAATTAGCAATCTTGATATGTGCTAAATGTGCGTTAGATTAATTTACCTTTGCTTCAATTGATGCAACATCAACCTCGATCTTTGCAATCTTCTTTGCTATTCCTTGAATACTAACAGTTAGAAATCTGTTATATAACTCTTAGACACTCACACAAATGAACTTATTTTTGTTTGCATCCTCCTCCTTCTTAACTTCACTCTTCCTATAAGACATTTTTCTCACTTAAACTCCTCTCTAAGGTTCTTAGGATAAAAATTTGGAATGGGATGAATCTCCTCTAATCTAATCCCTTTTTATAGACTTTAGATGGCCTAAAACCGTCCTCACTCGTTCACAAAACACCAAATAATGTGTCATGCAACTTCCGCATGATAATGGCTTTTAGAAACACGTTTTTTGTAACTTCATCGCGTATGCACCAAGCACTTGCACTTAGGCGCGATTAACTCATTTTAGCACGGGTCTGCTAAACGTCTGAAACTCGTTTTACTCATTCCAATTTATAAATTAAGGTCTCATTAATCTCCACTAACAAAATATAATCAAAATACTACCTTAAATTACTTCAAATAAAGCAACAAACACTTTCAACAAAACTTAAAATAAAGGCAGGCCATCTCTTTGGTACAGTATTCAGTAATTTTCTTCTTCATCAGGTGACAAACAATAAATTCTCTGTCCAGGTTAACCAATCATTGAAAATAGTACAATCTATGACATTCATTTTGAATAATTTTTCTAAGTTTTGATCCTTTAATATCCACGTACATAGGGATAAAATTTTATTACAATAAATGGGTCAATCCACCTGGATTTAAGTTTTCCAGCAAATAATCTTAATATGGCATTATATAACAAAACTTGTTTCCTGGCTTAATACATTTATTCAGAATTCTATGATCATGTCACATCTTCATCTTTTCATTATATGTCTTAATACTTTCATATGATTCATTCCTTATCTCTTCGAAGCTCATAGAATTCCAATAAACTTTTCTCTGTTAGGCATCCTTTAGAACATAATTAAACTCTTTAATAGCTTGATATGTTTTATGCTCGAGTTATTTAGTAAATGACAAGCTTTCCAAAAATTAATCTATATGGGACATTCATATATGAGTCCTATATGCGATTCTATAAGTCTACAAAGCAAATTCAGTTTGATTGGCTTGATCCTTTTATTTGAATTAATAAATTTTTCTAAAATTATTTTAATTTCATGATTAGATAGTTCAACCAAACCACTAGTCGAGATGATAAAAAACGATAACAATTTTTATGGATTATATGATATTTCCTTATTAAATCTCCATAATTTCATTTCGAAATGACATACCTCATGAGTTTTGATTACTCTCGGCATTCCAAATCTACAAAATATATTCTGTCTTAAAAACTTTACAGTACTTCAAACATCACATCTAGGTAAAGCAACAGCTTATATCCATTAAGATTCCTAGTCCACTGCTAATAATATGAATAAATTTCTGAAAGATGGTATAAATGATCCCATGACATCTAATCCCCTAACGCCAAATATTTCAATTTTCAAGATATAATTGAGAGGCATCTCATTTCTTCTAGAAATATTGCCTACACGCTGACATAGATCAAAATTTTTAAAATAAGTATTAACATCCTTAAAAATTGCAGGCCAATAAAATCAAGATTGCAGAATTTATATGCAGTTTTATCAACACTAAAATGTCCCCCAAAATCAGAATCATGACATTTTTTAATAATTTCATAAGCTTCTTATAATAAAACACATCTTTGAATATTTAGATCATTTCATTGTTTATATAAAAATGGGTCATCCCAAAAATAAGTCTTAGCTTCAGATAAAAATTTCTTCCTCTGTTAATATGCCAAACCATAGGGTAATATATCACTAATAATAAAATCTACAATGTTGGCATACTATGGAACATGCCACTCAATAATTGTGAACAATTTCTCTTTAGGAAAATGTTCATTAATTTCTTCATCATAACAGAGAGATTTTTCTTTTTCAAGCCTGGAAAGATGATCAGCAATCTGATTATCAGCACCCATCCTATCTTCTATCTCAAAGTTAAATTCTTGTAAAAGTAGAATCCATCTTATCAATCATGATTTTGCATCCTTTTTTTAATTAAATATTTAAAAGCTGAATGGACAGTATGCACCACACATTTAGTTCCAATCAAATATGATCTGAATTTATCAAAAGCATATACTATAGCTAATAACTCTTTCTCAGTTGTAATATAATTAGTTTGGGTTTCATTAAGAGTTCTACTAGCATAGTAGACTACTTTGAATATTTTATCATGTTTTTGTCTTAGAACAGCTCCAATAGAATAATCACTTGCATCACACATTAACTCAAAAAGTTTTTCCCAATATGGTGAAACAATAACTGGTGCAGTGATTAATTTTTCTTTTAATAATTCAAAAGATTTAGGCAGTCTTCAGTAAAAATTAAAAATGACATCTTTTTCCAATAACTGGCATATAAGCTTAGGAATTTTTTAAAAGACTTTAATATAACCCTGTACAATTTAGCATGTCCTAAAAAACTCATAATCTCCCTTAAATTTATTGGGTAAGGTAAATTAGCGATCACTTAAAGTTTTGCAAGGTCTACTTTCATATCTTTTTCTGAAATTTGATGTGCTAAAATAATTCCTCCTACGGCCATAAATTGGCATTTTTCTTAATTAAGGACTATGTTTGTTTCTTTACAGCTTTTAAGAACTTAAGATATGTGTTCTAAACAAGATTCAAATGAAGTAATAAACACTAAAAAATCATCCATAAAAACTTCAATTCCTTTTTCAATTAAATGACAAAAAACTTTCATCATACATTTTTAAAAGGTAGCAGGTGCATTACATAAACCAAAGGGCATTCTTTTTAAAGAAATTGTACCATAAAAACTGGTAAACGTTGTTTTCTCTTGATCCTCGAGAGCAATTTGTATTTGGTGATAAACAATATATCCATACTGAGAACAAAAGTATTTATGCCTAAGTTGTTTATCCAACATTTGGTCAAGAAAGCGAAGTGGAAAATGATCTTTCCTAATGGAAAGATATAATTTTCTATAATCAAAACATATTTGACATCCTGTAACTTGTCTTGTTGGTATTAATTCATTGTTTTTTATTAATACTTACAGTTACTTCTCCTTTATGTTAATAGGATTAACCCATGCACTATCTGAAATATGGTAGATAATTCCAACATCTAACCACTCTAAGATTTCTTTCTTAACAACTTCTTTCATAATATGGTTTAATCTCTTTTGAGGAACGACTCTGAGTTTGTAGTTTCCTTCCAAAAGGATTTTATGCATACAAATTGAAGGACTGATTCCTTTAATATCAGCTATGGTCCATTCAAAGGCTTTCTTAAATTTCTTTAAAGTTTCAAGCAAACTCTCTTCTTCTTCAGTAGTTAATTTTGAGGTAATTATAACAGGTAAAGTTGAGCAATCACCTAAGAAGGCATATTTTAAATGTTCAGGAAGTAATTTCAAATCAATTTCAGGAAGTTTTTCAATTGATGGATAAAAAGATTCATCTTTATTTGTCATGTCCAAAGCTTTAAAACTTTCTTAAAGATAATTTAAATCTTCCTAAATAAAATCATCAGAGTATTGTGTTTCCTCTTCTTGCTCTTGTTCCAACTTTTCACTTTCAGAATTTTCTTCATAAGTTTCTTTAAAATGACATTCACTCAGATATCTCATTACATTCATCTTGAAGCATTTATCATCATTATATTTTGCAAGATATTTCATTGACTTTAAAATATTAAATGTCAAAGTTTGATCATTAACACACATAATTAATTACCATGTGTGCACATCTATCATTACTCTTCCTATAGCTAGGAATGGTCTTTCCAAAATAATAGGTATCTCTTTTTCTTCCTCCATATCAAGCAAAATGAAATCAACATGAAAGTGTCGGCCGTTTAATTATCATTGAAGAGTTTTTTAAAATATATTTTATAAAATAGGGTTTTATTTTCATAAAATAAAAATTTGATTTAATCTAATATATATATGTGGATTTTGAAATTAATATTTTAATTTTTGAAGAAATATGAAATCAAACCGATCTCATATAGATAATAGTTTAAATAATCAAGCATTTTGCCACAAGACATGGATTTATTCAGAAGAATGAGTACAAGACTTGTGGTGAAGCTTAATCAAAGAAACTAAAGAAATTATGACATCTATTTGATTTGTGAACCATTTCGACCAACAATTTCCCCTATCTAATATGAAGGAATTAGATACGGTTTATATTAATCTGGGGTCTTTAACTTTCCTATAATGGCATGCCCCTATAGTTAATTACATCTTAACTAACCAAAGTCACCTAAGAAAACTCTTGATATAGATCAAGAAATATTTATATTCATGACTTCCAAAGGTAAGGTTTTCTAAGAAAATGTGGTAGTCAGAAATTCAATGGGTGAGTGACTCAAATTTTTGGAATATTTCATTCTATCAGAATCCAAAGGAAAGAAGGCTGGGGGAATAACACAGATTCAAGGGAAATCTTGATGTCCTCCCAAACTATCTTATGGTTTGGCTTTAGATTTTTGAAATGAATTTATTTAGATTTCAATCCTACTAATTAATTATAGGGATGTCGGCCTCAATTTTTTGTGATTTAGATTTACGTATGTTTATAGTTTTAAATAGTTTGGGAAATAATGTTTGATTTTTGAAAATACGAGACCAAGTCGATCCCATACCTTGAATAGTTTAAATAATTGAATGACGCACCATAAACTATGTATTTATCCTGAGAAATAGACGCATTGCTTAATAATGGGGTTCAATTAAATAAACCGGTAAATTTATGACATATGTTTGGTCTGCGAACCAATTTTATGTTGACTGACAAATTCTTCTATTTAATACAAAAGAATTAAATACAGTTTTTATTAAGCTGAGTTCTGAAATTCCCTATAAGGGCAAACCTCTATAATTAATTACATCTTAAATGACGGAATCACTTAAGAAAACTCTCAATAAAGATCAGTGGTTTCGCTTTCAAGAATTGCAAAGTTTAGGATTCAAACAATTGAATTTTAGAAATTCAAGAGGGAATGGATCAAATTTGGAACAGTTCTTTCGGGAATCCAAAGGAAGAGAAGTAGGGGAAGCTGAGGATCCAAGAAGAATCTTGGTGACTTCCCAAACTATCTTATGATTTGGCTTTGATTTAAGGTGATATTATTTAATGTTTCAATCTTGCCAATTTTAATTAATTATGACTTATATTCGTATGACATAACCATACAAATAGCCTGAAAATTATGAGGGTTTATGTCGTAACGAACGACGATCTCAGAGTCCTAAGTCGAGTTTAGGGCTTAAGTTGCATAGTATGATTATGCAAATGCCTAAATGATGATGTGAGGATTTATGTTGCACTAAGCAAACCACCTCGAAACCCTATGGCTTGGTTGTTTATTTCTAAGGAAAGTTAAGCTGACGAAGATGGTCGAGTCGCCCACTGCTCTCACTTCAAGCTCCTTGCTGTTGCAGAGGTTTAGTTTAAGAAGTGACAATCACAAGATGAGAGAAGTATTATGGTTTAGAGGTCAAGTTTTAAATTCAATGTCTTAAATTTTATTGGGGAAATATTAAAATTGATTAAGCAGAACTGGTTAAGATCCCACGGTTCCATCATCCCGACACCACTATTTTTATTGGATTCACTCAGTCCAAATGAATTTGCTAAAATCAATTGAATGCTTTCCATATTTTCATTTTGACCATGGGAAATCTCGTTAGCAACACGTGGGTTACATCATCCGAGGGATTCCCGATCATCCAACGAGACGTTTTAATTTAGTTGTAATTGTAGTTTTGTTGTTTTGTTTGTGATTAAATTTTGAGTTGTTTTATATTTTGAATATTGTGGCGATAAATTTTATCTTGTTTTGATTTAGTTTTAGTTTTGGTTTCAGTTTTGCAGCTATCCTAAGGGTTTTAGTTTTCATGCAGGGTGAAATTGTTCTTTAACATACAAGCTTGCAAGAAAAGAAAGTATAGCACAAGTAAGTAAACCACAATAAAATAAAAGCGTACCTGGCGGGTCTTCTCATCATTTCCAATTGCACTTAAAACACATGTTAGGGCATTTAAATATTTAAAAAAGAACACCTAGGTAAAGCTAAGTGAAGGTCCTGGTTGTCCACCAAAATCCTAATTCTATCACTAGTCAATTCTTAAGGTGTGTTTGAGGATGATTTTCTTCATCAACGCATAATGAAGTTCAATTATTCTTCTAAAACATCCCATTGGATTAAGGAAGTGCTTAGGACAAATCATAAACATCTTTTCATTGCCTTTGGGATTATTTTGAGTCCAAATGAACTTCATTATCTGGATGAATTGATCATCCGAGGTTTAGTTGAGTTTTGATTCTTGCTTCGCGAACTTGGATGTTTGATTATCCTATGAGTAAGGTGACATTTCATTTGACACTTCCTTTAAAAGTTATAATGATGGAAGCCTTTAGGGGTAAATTAGTTCATTAAAGAACCTAACCATTCTTAATTGAAGTTGAATTAGTAATTTTAAATGATTCAATTTAGTAATAAAGTTTTGGTTCAAATATTTTAAATTGTTTTTAAGTTGGAAAGAGGTGTTTAAATTATTTAATTCAGTTAAGTTTTAATATTTTATGTTGTTTTTAATTTAATTATAATATTTCAGATTAATGTTAATATTTTAAATTGATTTAATTTAATTATAATATTTTAATTATAAATTTGTTTCAGAGTTAATCTTAATATTTCAAATTTGTTTTGATTTAAGTTTTAAATGATTTCATATTAGTTTCAATATTTTAAGTTTGTTTTAATTTGATTTTAAATTATTTCAAATTAATTTTAATATTTTAAGTTTTAATGATTATGAGTTTTCAAGATTATTCCCTTTTAATTATTAATTTCAATCATCATTTTGATGGTTCAATTATTTTGAAATGTTGTGGCGGTGAATTTTATCTTGCAATGACTTTTAACTTAGTTTTGGTTTCAGTTTTAGGGACTATCCTAAAGGTGTGGGTTTTCATGCAACAGTTGTTTATCATGCAAGAAAAGTAAGTGCGATGCGATTAAATAAATTGCAATAATTTAAATTGCAATAAAATAAAAGCGTACCTGGAGGGTCTTCCCGTCATCCCAAGCTGCACTTAAAACACAATTAGAATATTTAAGCAAGTTCCTAGGTAAAGCTAAGGTAAGGGTTATGGTTTTCTACCAAGTTCCTAATCCTATAGCTTAGTCATTTCTACGACGTCTAGAGTTCCTTGTGTTTTGGTTTAAAGACGATTTTTTTCATCAAAGAACAATTAAGTTCAATTGTTCTTATAAACATCCTATCATATCGAGGAAGTGCTTAAGACAAATCTTAAACATCTTTTCAATATTTCTAGGATTGTTTTAAGTCCAAATGAATTTAATTATATAAATGAATTAATCGTCCGGGGATTCAAGTTTTGTTATCTTGCTTCGATGAACTAGGACATTTGAATATCTTATGAGTGAAGTAACATTTCATTTAATGTTCTATTTAGGAGTTATGATAACCAAAGCTCTTGGGGGTAAATTGGTGTTCAAATGATTTGTGATTTCATTTAACTTCAGTTAAAGGGTTTAAATTTGGAATAGTGTTCAAGTTGTTTCATATTTAATTTCCTTCATGCCTTAGGTGATGTCATATTTAATTCAACTTAATTTAAATTAATTTAATTTAATCTTTAATTTAATCTTTAATTTAATTTAATTTAATTTAATTTAATTTATTTAATTTGATTTTATTTATTTAATTTAATTTAATTTAATTTAATTCAATTTAGTTTGATTTGATGTTAAATTAAATTAATTTGATTTGATTTAATTTTAATTTAATTTGATTTAATTTAATTTAATTTAATTTTAATTTAATTTAATTTAATTTAATTTAATTTAATTTAATTTTATTTAATTTTATTTGATTTTATTTATTTAATTTAATTTGATTTATTTTATTCATTCAATTTAATTTAATTTAATTTAATCTTTAATTTAATTCAACTTTTAATTTTAATTTAATTTAATTTAATTTAATTCAATTTAATTTACTTAATTTAATTTAATTTTTATTTTAATTTTATTTTTAATTTTAATTGAAATTTTAAAAGAGTTTAATAATTTAATTTTAGTTTAATGATTAAGTCTTTTAATATATTTTAAATTTGAGTTATCATTTTAATTAAGAATTGAATTTTAATGAGATGATTAATTTAGAGATTTTTAAATTAAAGAATAAATCTCTTTCTAATAATATCCCTATTTTAATAATTCCAATTTTATTATTCTTCCAAATTTAATCAATTATTTAATTAAGGTTTAATTATTTTAAATTGTTTAATGGGTTTCTACCCTTTAATTATTTAAATTTCAATCATCCAAATCAGATTAGGATCAAATATTTTGCTTGTTAATTTTTTTGTTAAACCTAAAGTTTTAATTAAGGATTAAAATTTTAATTACCACTTTACCCTTTAAGCTTAATAATTTCATAACTCACTAAATTGAACTCAAATGAACTTGAAATTTTTATGTGACTTCACTCATATGTCAATAAAGACATGAGAGAAGAAAATGTGATTTTTCTGTATTTAATTTATTTATATAATTATTTTTGGTGGAAAATAGAGATTTCCAAGGAAAATTTAATAACATGACCAAGGGAAAGTTTCTGTCCTTAAGAAAATTAGGGGACATTCCTAATGACCAGAGGACCATTTGGACCAATTTTAGTGATTTTTTTGAATTATATTATTTTTATTATAATTATTTTAAGTTTTGGAATGTTAATTAATTTAAAAATAAAATAAATGTTGAAAAATGAATTTTATATTTTTCAAAAATCTCTCTGATATCAAGGAAATCAGAGAATCAAATTTTGAAATTTTTTGATTTTTCTATGATTTATTATAATTATTTTAGTGAAAATTCTAGAAAATACATTTTTTTAATTTTAAAATTACCCTAGGGCTTTAAAATTTAATATCTCATAAAATATACCTAAGAAAAATATGGGGTTTGTTCCTAAGTGATTAAAATTCAAAATGTGACATTTTTGTGAATTTTATTATTTTTGTGATTTTTATTATTTTTTAATTATTAAAATAGTAAAATAATATTAAAAATCAACTTTTTTAGAAAATTGAAATTTTAATTTTCTTAAATTCCCCTGATATCAGAGAGGCTCCAAAACCAATTTGGTGAGTTTTTGAAAGATATTTTGAAAGTTATGAATTTTTAAAGTTTAAAATGGCTAAATGGCTTAATCAACCCAATTAGTAGGGCTAACCAAGTCCAATTGATCTCAAATTTTTATGGTGAGTTCCTCTGATCCTAAAGGTCAGTGCAGAATTGATTTCAAGTCAATTTGATGTATGGTTAGCTCTAATTAATTAGAGATCCATTTTGGGTGTTTAAGCCAATTAGGGTTGTTTTAAATGAACTGACTCGAAAACTATTTTTCCTAGGGTCCTCTGGTCATAAGGAACATCTCCAAATTTTCCTAGAATTTATTTCACAACATGCTATTTATTGGAATTAAAATACTCAAAACAGTAACATGAATTTGAAAAATCAATAACTTTTCATAGGGATGGCCTCGACTTTGGAAAATTCAGGGAATGTTCCCAAATTCAGAGGCTTCAAAAGCCCTATGGTCTCATGCCATGGTGAATTGTATACATGCATGGAGAATTAAAAATATGCAGAGAGTAAATAAATTATTAAAAATAAAATACTTGATAAAATTAAATAATTTCTTTTCCACATTATTCTCCTCCGTTCACCGAGCAAGAGGGTATTTTTATTTTATTTTTATGATTTTCCTACACAAAGTTATGAATTTTTGAAGTTTAGGGAATTAAATAAATGAAAAAATCCCTAATTTTCTATTTATCCACGCGGCGCCGCGTCAACCTCGGCAGCTCCGAACGCACACGCGTCGCGCTCCCATTCGACGTCGCCATTTGACTCAGCGCTCCGGGCCCCGCGGTTCTCGTACCGTCTCCAGGTCCGACGCCATTTGAGCCGTCCGTCCGCGCGTGTATTGAATGGACGGCATCCGTTCATCGTCCCCGAGCGTCCTCACCCGAGAGCCGTCCACACTAAATCCCCAAGATCTCACTCAATACTCAATGGATTTTCATGTTCTTATGCTCTATGGATTCGTCTTGAGAAGACGAACACATCCATACGGTTTATGTGGGATGAAATTTACGCAATAGAAATGGAGAATGTTCAGAACCTCGGGAAGAAGAGTGAGGCCATACCTTTGCTCGCAGAAGTGTGGCTTCGATCCGAGGGTTGTTGCACCTTCGATTGGATCCCGGCAAGCTCCGGATGAAGTCTCCCGGTCTCGGTGAATTGTCTCAGGTGTGATTTCGACCAAGCCCGATCACAAAGCTTGGAGGCCGGAGCAACCGGTGGCCCGGAGATGGGGCTTTTGCTGGTGGACACCTTCCCTTGGTCCGGTGAAGGTGTAGAACCAATCAATTTGGGGATTGGCTCACTGTGGAGAAGTGTCCCGGTTTTGGGCTTGGATTTCAACTCGAAATCGAGCTCGCAGAGAAGAAATGGCAGGGGGATTTCAGTGGGGATCAAGTGCTCGTGTGTGGGGAGTAGTCCGGAACAATTTTGGCGGAGTTTCCTTAAGGTTTTTTTCAAGCACCTCTCATGGCCGAGAGGGGTGGTGTTTAAATAGGAGAGGGTGGAGGGCCTCCCGTGGAGAGTTAGGGCTTGGGATCGGCTGCTCTTGGCAAGAGAAGAACGGCTCCAATGGCCACCTGGGGATGGGGCGGCTCGACAGGTGAGAATTCCAAGTTGGGCTCACATGTGAGCTCTCGGCCCGGTGGTTTCGGCGGCCGTGGTGGCCGGCCGGCCGTGGTCGGTCACCCTCAAGGTCGGGGAGGTCAAAGCTGCAGGTTTGTGCAGTCAATTGGCCATGGACATGTGTAAAGGGGTTGAATTGAAATGGAATGGGGGATGAGCTCATTATGGGTCCAAATGGGTCAACCCACCTTTTGGGCTTGGTTCACCTCCCCATGGCTGATTTGGGCTGAGGGAAGATCAGATGGATCAGCTAGGAAAGGGTGGAGAAGTCACCATCCATGAATATTTTGATTAAACATGGATTAAGGTGAAGCATTAAAAGGGTTAAAACCTTTTTAAGCGGGCTTAAAAGAGGCTCCTCCATTTGCCATTAGTGGCTTGATCACATGTCAAGCCTTCCATGGCTTCATGTGGCTTGTCCATGGCTTGCATGGCTCACCTTTGGCTTGGGAAAAGTGGAGTCAATTTCATGGAAATAGATTTTAGGAATTTTTGGTAATTTGATGGAAATTTGTATGAAACTTGATTTGGAATAATTTGATAATGAATTTAGGACTTAGGTAATGGCTTTAAATAAGTAGATGGCAAATGGAGATGTCATGTGGGCTTTAGGGTGGATTTTGGGCTTTTTTGAAATGGTTTTAGATGTGCTTTCAAGATGGTTTAGGAAAGTGGGCTTTTGAATTTTAAAATGGATTTTGGGATGAAATTTTGGTAAAGGCTTGGGCCAAATAATTGTTGGGTTTAGCTCATAGATGTGTCATGAGTGACTTGAAGCAAATTGGGGGTGATTTGAGTTTGAATTGGGTTGAATTTGGGTTCTTTTGGTGAATGGGCCAATATAGGTCCAAGTGGGCCAAGTTGGGCCAATGTTGGGCTAGTGTTGAAATTGATGTAAAATTAATGTTGAGAATTGTTTATGGGAGTGTTTTAAAGAGGTTTTGACTTTGGTTGGGCTTTGATTTTGGGGTTTGGGCTCATTTGGGTTAGGTTTGGGTTTAGGTCAAAATGGGGCCTTTTAGCTTTTGGTTGAATTTGAGTGGGGTTTGGATCTAACTTTTGGGCAAATCATGTTAGTGTTTTGCTTGTGGGGATGCTAAGGAAGATTTAGAAAAGATTTGGGGTTAATTGGAGTTGAATTGGGTGAGTTTGGGTTAGGTTTTGGTCATGGGTCCAAATTGGGCTTTAAGGCCAAAAGTGAAATTGGATCCAAATGTCAATCAAATTGGACTTGGATTTGGTCTAAATTGGTGTTGGGAATGTTGAATTGAAGTTTAGGATTGAATTGGACCAGAATTTGGGTCAATTGGGTAGGTTTGGTTTGACATTGGATTTACTTTGGGTTAAAATGGGTCAAATTGGGGCTTTTGACAAAAGTAGGGTAAATTGACAAAATTGGCCCATGGTGTAGTTGAACAAAATGAAATTGCGAATATTTAGGATTTTCTGAAATTTTCTAGGAATTTTCTGAATTTTTGGATTTTTGGGTCAAGGGGGGTATTTTGGGTATTTGGAGGGTATTGGGAGGTTTTCTTGGAATTTTTGATATTTTTTGGTATGGATGGTCAATTTGAGTGATGTGGAAATGTTTGGAATTGATTTTGGGGGATTTTGGGTGATTTAGGTGATTTTGAAAAATTTGGGTAATTTCAAGGGCTTTGGGTAGGTTAGGCGGGTGTAGGGTCCCGGGGGTCAAAAATTAAAAATTTGGAAAATTGAAGATTGGGTGAATATAAGTGGAATGAAATCATTTTGGTTGAGCCATGAAGCCACATCAAGCCCACATGAGCCATGAAGGGACTCATTTGAGGCATCCACATTGTTGTTCCTAACCCTCTAGCCAAGGGCTTAGGGGTTAAGGACCATCCATGTGAATCACCTACATGAGTCGGGAGGTCAAGTTAGGTATGGGTGTGGTTTTAGGAGGTGTGTGAAAGTGTAGTGTATGAGTGTAGTGTGTGTGTAAATCAGCCCCTTCACTGGACTGGGCCACCCAGGGCGATCCTAAGGCCAAAGAGTCCTATAGGAACTCATCCTTTAAACTTCCACATTTGATTTCAACCCTCTAGGTGATTAGGGGTCTACGATCAAGTTTGTGGAGTTTGCGGGGAGTTAAGAAGTGGTTTGAAATTCTAGAAGGTGGGTCCCAATTCTAGTCCTCTAAGATAGTCAAAGGAAAAGCCTAAGGCTAGATCCTAAGTACTAAAGAGAAGAAGAGAAGATCATCAAAAATGAGGTCAACAAATGGACCCCCAATAGATGTGGTGAGCTGACGGAGCACACCGCGCGTATTGGTGTTGACCGAAGCGATCGACAAAACCAACACAGATGTCCCAGTGACAAACTTAAGACGAAGTAGAAGAGTTTCTGTTGGGGAGTGTCAAGCATATCTCTGAAACCGGAGATTCATGAACTCTCGCTGGGGAAAGGAAAAGGAGGTGAATTCCAAATCACATGATCTGGGGAAAATTCATTTTAGATTTTATTTTGTTTCAATTTAAGTTTCGATGTGTGAGTTTAGATTTCAATTTGGAGTTTCAATTTAGATTGAAGTTTGTCAAAATTAATTTGAAGGGATTTGATTTGAAATAAAAATTGGAATTTTGAGGTTTTGGATGTAACATCTTCAACCCCAAAAGAAGATTGAATTGATTGGATTGAATCATTACAATGAGGAGAGATCTCAGAGAAATGTGGTATTGGATGTAAAATCCTTAACCTTAAGAGTTTGATTTTGATGTATTTCATTGCAATAGGGAAAGAATCCTAAAGCAATGCAGTCTTGGATGTAAAATCCTCAACTCCAAAAAAAATTTGAATTTTGATGTATTTCATGGCAATAGGGAAAGAATCCTAAAGCAATGCAGTCTCGGCTGTAAAATCCTCAACCCCAAAAGATTTGAATTTTGATGTATTTCATTGCGATAGGGAAAAGATCCTAAAGCAATGCAGTCTCGGATGTAAAATCCTCAACTCCAAAATTTTGAATTTTGATGTATTTCATTGCAATAGGGAAAGAATCCTAAAGCAATGCAGTCTCGGATGTAAAATCCTCAACCCCAAAAGATTTGAATTTTGATGTACTTCATTGCGATAGGGAAAGGATCCTAAAGCAATGCAATCTCAGATGTAAAATCCTCGACCCAAAAGTTTGATTTGATGTACTTCATTGCAATAGGGGAAAGAATCCTAAAGCAATGCAGTCTTGGATATAAAATCCTCGACCCAAAAGTTTTATTTGATGTACTTCATTGCGATAAGGAAAGGATCCTAAAGCAATGCAGTCTCGGATGTAAGATCCTCGACCCAAAAGTTTGAATTTGATGTATTTCATTGCAATAGGGGAAAGAATCCTAAAGCAATGCAGTCTTGGATATAAAATCCTCGACCCAAAAGTTTGATTTGATGTACTTCATTGCGATAGGGGAAAGAATCCTAAAGCAATGTAGTCTTGGATATAAAATCCTCGACCCAAAAGTTTGATTTAATGTACTTCATTGCGATAGGGAAAGGATCCTAAAGCAATGCAGTCTCGGATGTAAAATCCTCAACCCCAAAAGATTTGAATTTTGATGTATTTCATTGCGATAGGGAAAAGATCCTAAAGCAATGCAGTCTCGGATGTAAAATCCTCAACTCCAAAAATTTGAATTTTGATGTATTTCATTGCAATAGGGAAAGAATCCTAAAGCAATGCAGTCTCGGATGTAAAATCCTCAACCCCAAAAGATTTAAATTTGATTGAGATTTGATTTGAGATCTGGGAAGATTGAATTTGAAATTTGATTGAGATTAGTTTGAACTCGATTGAAACTTGATTTAAGATTTGATTTAAAATTTATGTTGATTTGGTTTATCTTTTAATGATTCAAATTTTATTTTATCGTTTATTTAATGTTCATGTGAATTTGGTGTTCGTCATTTTTAGATTTTTAAGGAAAATTTTCTTTTATTCTCTTTTTTATTTCTTTTCTGTTCTTTGTTCGAAGTTCATTTAACTTTAATGGCGTTTCCCAGTCAATTTGCACAAAAGAGGTGAAGGCCAAAAATGTGACATGGTCACTTTCATTCCAATCATGTCGAAGATACATCATACAACTCGATCTGGAATATATCTCATACAATCCATGTAGACTCAAAACGGACTATGTATGATCTTCGTCGATCCATCAAAAGAAGCATCTGTCAAAAATCCATGTCTGAACAGTGGGGTACATGGTTAATAACATCACCTTCCAAGCCATACTTGGCAAGGATGCCGTACGGATGTACATTGGAGGTGTGATATTTTCCATGTAGCTCACAGCTCGTAAGGCCGAAGGCTCTCTAGCTCCGGGTCTGGCTGGAAATGGTAAGGTGTCTTCCCGTCGTCCATCCTTCCGAAAGTAACCGAGATCCGCTTCACCGGTACTCCGGTATGCAATGCTTAGCGATATCTCGCTCCGTTGCCCTTCAATATCATGACGGAACCTACCGGTAAAGGTATCTTCACTGGACCTCGGAACTCACTCGGGCTCGCTATCCGGAGGTCGGATCCGAACATGATGTTACACTCGTTCGAGAAAGAGAGCGTGCGAAAGGTCTGACAAAGTCGTGGTGATCTATGTGTGGGGGTATGCAGTCACCCTACTTGTAGATGTTGATAATGCAGCTATTGGGTATGCAATCTGCAGGCAGTACCCTCCATGTTATCAACCTCTTTACCATTCTCTTGATGACTAATGGCATCGGATCCACTTGCCCATGACGGAGTCTTCCCGGTGGGTTTCCCTTCCTGTCCTCCGCAAAAGTTGTAGCAGCATCCGCATTGTATTGTGATTCTTCCCTTCCCTGGCATCCATCTCCAGGGTTCTGAGTATGTGTTTTCCCTCAGGCGGCTGCTCGGCCCATTCTTTTCAAATCCCGGATGCAATCCACGATTTCGTTGTTGTTCATACTTTGAGAATACGTCCGTATGTAGCTCGAGGCCCTCTAGTATATTGATTCTTCCGCCTTTAATTCTCTCGAAGTATTCAAAGGTTTTCTTTTCAACATTCGCATTCTCTCCAGCTCGTATTCGGAATGATCCGCGGATGGCGAGGCCCGGTGACATATTATGGGATATACGGTTCAATCCCTTCACGTTCTCCCGCATACCTCGGCTCCTCGGGGATGATGTACGTCGGGACATCCCCGGGGTTGCTTCGCAACAAGGTCATGCATTACTGGTGGTTCTATCCGGTGGCGTGGTAGCCTTCTTTCTTCTGGTCTTTGTGAGATTTCCCTGGTTCTTTCTGTTATCCTAGGAGCTGGCCTCTTTTCTTCAGGTTCCTGGTGAACCGGTGTCCTTGAAGTTGACGTACTGGCAGTAGCAACTGTCTCGTCGCGCTGGTCCGCAGCTAGTTTTGTTAACATCTTACGGATACGGCGATTCTTATTTCTTCGTTGCGTTGCTGTGAGAGTAGCTCTTCGAACTTCTTGAATCTCTGTGGGCGCGGCGCTGACAAGCTTGCCCTCTGCTGTAGCGACTACAGACTTCATTTTCTTATCTTCTTCAGCGTTTGCCTTTCTTTTCTTCTTCGTTGGATTGGTGGCTTGGGCCACCCACTTTCATCACCGTGTCGCCGGGCGGTTCTTCTCGGTCAACCGGGACCCGGTCACTTTCCTCGTATCGTAGGCTCGCCGGTGCGAAATCCGAGTCAATCTCGATTATCGATCCATCTTTCACCCTCTTTTCATCGAGTGCAAGGCTTACGCCATTTCTAAAGTTCAAGACCAACCGCCCGTTCGACATTTCCTCGCGAAAAGACAAGGAAAAGGATCGGGGGCGTACTAAGAACAAGAACATTAAGAAAATGTTTATTAAAGACATATTTTTTATTTCTTTTTATTTTTATATTCTTAAATTTAACGAGAATGAAGTAGGATAAAGATCGGGGAAGAGATTTTGATTTGGAAAAGAAAACAAGGAAAACTTTATTATCATGATTTTATTTATTTTAGCACATTTTTTATTATTTTTGGGTTCGGACTCAGATCATAAGTAATTACTTCGCTCGTGTTTCTTAGGGATGAAGAATTCATTCCTTCGAAACATCGAGTAGCGTAATACTTTTTCAAGTATCGTCCGTTGATCGAAAGCATATGTCGTTCTCCCCGGCAATCCACTAGCCTGGTAGGAACCTCCCGAGTATACTACTTCAACCACAAACGGTCCTTCCCAAGTGGGTTCAAATTTTCCCCTATCTTGCGGTGTGCAAGAATAGGTCTCTTGAGAACGAGAACTAAGTCACCAACTTTGAAGGTTCTTGGGCGGACCGACTTGTCATGGGCTTGAACCATCTTAGCTTGGTATAGTTCTAAATTCCGTTGCGCCGCAAGCCTTTTACCTTCCGGGCTTTCTAATTCTTCGAGTCGTAACTTGGTGTTCTCTTCGTCGTGATCTTGTTTGCAACTCGCAATTCGAGTGAAGGAAGCCGAGCCTCTAAAGGTAATATCGCCTCGGACCCATACACCGGAGCGTAAGGTGTAGCTTGAGTAGGAGTTCGAAGGTTGTCCGGTAGGCCCATAAGGCTTCTAACAACTTCTCGTGCCAATTTCTCTTATTATCGTCCAAAGTTTTCTTTAAGATTTGAACGAGAGTTTTATTAAAAGCCTCGGCGAGGCCGTTTGCTCTTGGGTAGTAAATTGTTGAGTATCGCCGGTCGATTCCGTGTCTCCCGACAAAATTGTTGATTTGCATGCTTCGAATGCCGACCCATTATCCGAGATAATCTCGCGCGGCACTCCGAAATGGTAGACAACTTGGTTCTTGAAAACCGTAGCACGTGGTGTGCTTTCACTTCTCTAAGTGGAACCGCTCTCGCCCACTTGGAAAAGTAATCTGTAGCCGCAAGAATGAAGCGATGTCCTTTCGAAGATGGTGGTTCTATCGGGCCCACTATATCCGTGCCCCAACATTCAAATGGCCACGACGCAATTGTCGGATGTAGCACATTTGGAGGTTGGTGTAGAACCACTCCGTGCACTTGGCATTGGTGACAGCTCTTGGCGATTTTCATGCAGTCGGTCATCATCGAGGGCCAGTAGTACCCCAGTCTTTTAATTTTCATTTTCATCTTCGGATTCGACTGGTGAGCGCCACAGAGTCCTGAATGCACCTCTTTAACAATTTTACGGGCCTCGGACCCGCTTAGGCTCCTTAGCCACATCTGATCAAAAGACCTTCTGTACAATGTGTTGTTTATTAATGCGTAGGACAGAGTTCTTTTCTTGATCTGATGGGCTAGCGACCTATCGTCCGATAGCTTTCCTGTTTGCGGGTAGTCTACTAATGGCCGTCGCCAATCTTCGTGTTTTCCGTCACTCGTTGCAACCGATTCTTTTTCTTTTTCCGATTTGTGTATTGTGTCTATGTCGAGCCGTGATAGGACTCGACGTCCGTGAACCGACACTTCCACCGATTCATCTTGCAAACGAGCAAATTCTTTTGCGAGACGGGCTAAAGCATCCGCTAAAGCATTTTCTTTTCGGGAATTTTGTAGATCGTCACATTTGGAATTTGTTCCAACAACTCGTATGGCATACTCGGAAGTATTGCTCGAGTCTTGGCTTTAAAATTTTGTATCGTCCGACGATCCGTTGAATGATTAACCGTGAATCCCCGTAGATGTTGATGTCCGTTATCCCTATTTGAATAGTTAATTCCGGTCCCGTTATGAGGGCTTCATATTCTGCTTCGTTGTTTGTACATGATTCTGTTAAGTGGTAGGAGTATCTTAACATCCCCCGCTCCGGTGTTATAAAGATTAGCCCGATTCCTGCCTTACCGGGCACTATCACCTGCGATTCTTCATCTTTGTGTGCTGAAGATGCTCCGTCGAAGTATAATTCCCAACGTCGATCATCAGGGTCTTCTAGGCTCATTATTTGTTCATCTGGCAAATCGTCATTGAGAGGAGATTCTGCCGGCAAAGGGTGTGCTGCGAGGAAGTCTGCTAAGACTTGTCCCTTTACGGCACGAAGAGGCACGAAAGTTATATCGAATTGCAATAATATCATCGACCATCCGGCAAGTCCGCCGGAAAGCGTTGGACGAGTCATCAAGTATTGCAATGGATTAAATTTCGAGATCAGGTTGACCTTATGAGAAAGCATGTAGTGCCTGAGCTTTTGAGCGGCGAAGATCAGGGCCAAACAATGCTTTTTAATTGTGGGATACCTTATTTCCGTCGGAAGTAAATGACGGCTTAAGTAGTAAAGAGTATTTTCTTTACCCTCATCATTGACCAGGGCTAACAGGGCTCCGAGAGAGTCGTCTAAAGCCGCGGTGTAAAGTATCAGCGGTCTACCTGAGACTGGGGCTGCTAATACAGGAGGTGTCATTAAATATTGTTTAATGTCCTCGAAGGCCTTCCGGCATTTCTCTTCCCAAATGAATTTGGCGTCCTTTTTAACTAGCGCCGAGAAAGGCCGACACCTACACGACAAGTTTGAGATAAAGCGTCGAAGATATGCCAACTTCCCTTGAAAAGATCGTAGTTGTTTTAAGGTTTTGGGAGGCGGCATTTCTAAGATAGCTTTAATCTTTTCCGGGTCGATTTCAATTCCACGATGTCGGACAACGAATCCTAAGAATTTCCCGGAGGTGACGCCGAAGGCGCATTTTAAGGGATTCATCTTAAGGTTAAATTGTCTTAATCGTTCGAAAACAATTCTCAAATCATACAGGTGGTTTTCCTTTACTTTGCTTTTGATGACCACATCGTCCACATAGCATTCGACTTGATTATGGATGAGATCATCAAAAATTCTTGTCATTGCTCTCTGGTAGGTTGCTCCTGCGTTCTTCAGTCCAAATGACATCACCGTGTAGCAAAATACTCCGATCGGCGTTCGAATGCTCGTAAGCTTTTCATCTTCTCGGAGCCATTTTTATCCAGTTGTATCCCGAAGATCCATCCATGAATGAGAATATCTCATGTGTTGAAGCAATGTCGATCATTAATTCGGGATCGGTAGGGGGAATTCATCTTTTGGACATGCCTTGTTTAAATCTCCGAAGTCCACACAAATTCGATCCGACCATTCTTCTTTCTAATCGGCACCACATTGGCTAACCAAGTCGGGTATTGTTCTTCACGGACAAATTTGGCGTCTATTAGCTTTTTAACTTCGGCTATGACTTGTTGTTTGATTTCTAGACGCATTCTTCGGGACCTTGTCGGACCGGGACGAAGCGGGATCCACTCCTAGCTTATGGACTGCGACCTCCGGAGCTAATCCCGGCATCTCATCGTAGCTCCAAGCAAAACAGTCTTTAAATTCCATTAATAACTTGATCATTTCTTTGGAGTCTTCTTTATTGAGTAAGGAGCTAACAAAGGTAGGTCTAGGCTCTTCGCTAGTACCTAAGTTAACTTCCGTTAACTCATCTATTGTAGATTTAATTTCTTCTTCGAATTCTGGCGGAGCGTCTCCAATTTGTACATCTTCGAGTTCGTCTGTAGTTTCCATGCAGTTTTCATTAGGCTTGCAAGTGACAACCAAGCAAAATTCAGTATCGTCAACTGATCCTACTGTGCCGAATCCGAGTCCATACTTTGAATTGGGTGGACGACCGGAGCTATTCCATAATTTTTCAAAATGTTGTGATTGACCTTTTGTCCATTGTCGAGGTAAGAAACCACGCTGAATTAAATTTTGAACACAGGGAGAGTACCACTCAAAAGGTAATTCCATTAATTCTGATGAAGTGACATCTTCAAATTGTACATTATTTTCAGTTTTGGAGGAAGTAGCACCATGGTAGAATTTGATTGGCTTTGCACCGCCGCTACGTACCTCTTTGACCACCATACCCTCGATATTATTAGAATGGATTGGGGTTAGGGTCATAGTATGTACATAGTGGTTAATCTTCTCGTACATCGATTTGTATTCTTCATTCTTCTCATCTTCGAGAGAGATCTTGAATTGCGGCTTCTTCCGACTTATCGTTGCTGCTTCTTGCTTGATTTCCTTTTCTTCTTCAGAACTATCTTCCCAATCAACATTGATGGCTGGTTTCCTCTGTCCAACTGTCCTAACGTCTCTTCCACGGCCTCGTCCCCGGCCTCGACCTCGGATGCGAGTTGTGGAGTAACCTTCACCATCTCGCCGGAAGGGAGTGGTGAGTGACTGTTGGACTAGAACTTCAGGTTCTTCGTTGTCCCGAACTTTCTTTGCTTCATTTGTTACAGTATCTCCGGAGAAGATTGTTTTCTTCGGTGGTGCATAATAAGTCGCGTCTTCATGGATTCCAATCTCATGTACGGAGAATGGTTGTAAGTCACCTTTGATGCACTGCTCCCCTCCATCGTAGTATTTGATGCACTGATGTAGAGATGATGGTACCATCCTGTTTTCATGTATCCATGGTCGGCCCAGTAGAGCGTTAAACGACGTTTCTGAATCAATTATGTGAAATTTTACGGTTGTCTTTGCTAAGTCACCAGTCTTCATTAGTAGCGTTATTGACCCAAGGGCTCTTTCTCCTTTCTGGTTGAATCCTCTTAATAACATTTTGTCGGCCTCGAGCTCACGAGCTTCAATTTCCAGATATGCTAGTGTTCGGAGACTCATTATATTGCTTGATGCTCTTGGATCCACCAATACTCTAGAGAGCGTAAACTTCCCAATTGTAACTGAAATGTACAACGGTCAGTTGTGATCTGCTGTCCCAAGTAGTAGGTCATTGTCCGTGAAGGTAACACCTCGCTGTTCTTTTAACGAGCAAACCTCATCTAAGGAATCTCCGGCCATTTGAGCTAAGCAAATTTCCGGATCAAGTAAGGCCTTGATCGAGCTTCTCTCATCTCCTTTGATAAGATGAGAGCGTCGTAAATGCTCGGTTGGCCGGTAGTTTCCTAAGATGGGCTAGCACGTTGTAGTCCACTTTATTTCCATGTGTCTCGGCTTCTTCTCGAATGGGTATTTCTTCTGCTGGGGTTGGTTCTTCTTGAACAACCACCTGCTTTCCTTTGTCTCTTGGACCCATTCTCGGAGGTAGAACTCTTCCACTTCTTAAGTTGACTTCTGTAATTTCTTCTGAATCTAGTGTTGAGCTTGCCGGTGTCTCCTCCCGAATCGGAATGGCGAGGCTCTTCCGGATTAACTTCGGAATCCGAAGGCTCTAACTCTATTATGATCGGAGCTCCTCGAAACTCGCGAGATAGATTCATTGCTTGTTGAACTCTCGTAGCCTCCTTGATGGATGCCTTCTTCGTTATTTTGCTCGTCGAGATCGTGTATGATTTGAGAATTGTCGTTGGTATCGAAATCGATGTCCGGATTGTCGCTAGTTACGTAATCGTTAGAAACGATCAAAACGTAGCCAACGCCATCACCCTTATCATTATATAATCCCACTCGAAGTGAGCGAGATAATCATACAAAGTCGGAGGTTCGAGGGATTTCTCCCCGAATCGAAACAACTATCCTAGGATAAGCAGCCCCTAGTCTAGCCTTAGGAGCCTCGGTCCTCTCTTCTTCGTCGATTTTCTTCTTCTCTTCAATCGTCTCCTGTTGAGGTGGTTCTTCTATCGCAAGTGATAGTACCGGCTTAACAGGTTTCGAACTCTGAATTGAAGCTCGCACCGAAGCGGTTTGGATGCTGTCTAAAATCTTTTTCGAAGACCTTGTCCAAGCGGTAGTCCATCCATCGTCAGTCGTATAGGGATCTATCGGAATGATGGGATCAGTTGAGATAACATTGACGGAACCTCCTTTCTGGGTTCCTTCATGTACTCCTTCGGGATCGTTATATTCCCTTTACGAAGGTTGTCGTTGAGCCAACTTTTGAAGGTAATGCAATCTTCTATTTTGTGCCCAAGCATCCGGTGGTAGGGGCAAAAGTTGGGATCACCTTTCTTGTTGACTTCCTCTCGGTCTTTTAGGCTCGCGCAGTGAAAATCCGGAGTCTTCATCGGACTATGGAACATTTTCGGCATTGCTTCATTCTTGAATGGATATTCCCCGCTCGAAGTTCCCTTAATGTACGTTGCAGACGAGGCGGTTGTTCATACTGTGGAGATGACTGATAGCTTGGTCGGGGTTGCTGGTAATTCTGTTGAGGTTGTTGTGGCCGTTCGGACGATATTTGTATTGGTTGCTTGCCTTTGTCGACTGCTGCAACGATCCCGGATTTCTTTTTGAAAGTCTTCACAGGCTTTTGCTTGTCCGTCTTGTCGGCGAAACTTAATTGCTTCGCCTCCTCTTGCAAGCTCCCAGCCTTGCTTAACAACTTCTCGAAAGTCTTAATAGTGAATCCTTTGAGGAGAAGTGCTATCGGGCCGTGAATGCTTTTAAGTAAGATGTCGATCGCATGTTGTTCTTGTAGTTGTGGTTCACACTTCATGCTTAAGTTCCTCCATCGAAGTATGTAATCCACCAAAGTTTCGTTCGGCTTTTGTTTCTCTACCACTAAATCACTTATAGTGATGTGGTGCTGAGCTCCGGCGAATCGCTTGATGAAGAGGTTCTCTAGTTCTGAGAACGTCTTCACCGAACCATTTGGTAATTCTGCGTACCAATCAAAGGCGATCCCTGACAGGCTGCTGACGAACTGTCGGAAGAGTAATGCATCGCTCCCACCGACATTGCAACAACTGGCACGAAAGTGTGCGACATGCTGTCGGGGTTCCCGGTTCCATCGAAGGTCTTGAACGAGAGGTGGTACGAAGCCTTTTGGGTGCGGGACGGCGTCGAATTCTTCCGGGTAAGGTCTACCGGTCCGAATGGATGTCCCGCTCTTCGATTGTGCTAAGGCTTCTCGCACTCGCTGTTCCACCAAGTTCTTGATATCTTTTTCGGAATCATGCTTTGTGTCGTATCTTTCTTCAGCTGATCGTCCCCGTTGACGGATGTAATCTCCTTTCCTCCGTCTGTAATGAGAATGACCTCTGGGGGTGTCTCTCTTTGTGGTTGCATTTGACTCTGGAGAGTGGCCAGAGCTACAACCATCTCTTCCATCCTTTTTGCCATTTGGGCGATCGTGTCGTCTTTCTCTTAAAGCTGCCTTCTCATCAGTTCTGGCTCCTCTCTTTCTGCGGCTGCAGGAGCACCTTGTGAAGCTGATGAAGCTCGTGTTTCGACCATGTTGATTTCCGCATATTCGTCGTCCATGAATTCCGATGAATCAATCTCGTCTCGAATTTCTCTTCTCTTTCTTTTGCTAATCGTCGGATATCGGTTCTCAACTTTTCCATGGCATCTTCTAGCGGGCTTTTCCGTGCGTCCTCGCGGTTGTCGTGCGATAGCTGCCGGGTCCCCTTCTCACGAGTCCCCTTTATTGCAGGTAGCACTTTCTTCGCATTCGAGTCTCTCGACGAGACTTTCCTTCTCGAGTCGTTGTTTCAATCTTAATCGCCCGAGTAGTGGGACGCCATACCATCCTTCTAGCGGCGGAAGGTCTAGGACCAATTGGTCCGTCGACCAAATGCCGGAAGGTGGTATCCTCCCTAATCCGTAATCCCGAGACGACGACAGGCGGACTAGCCTTCATTCTTTTACTTGGCTTTTCTGTCATGATGGCGGGTTCTACTAGGGGTCCAAGATGGGATTTGACTGGCACCCGCCCCATCCTTCGTAGAATCTCCGATACGGGGCACTTTTCCTTCTTTGCTAGCTTCTCTATCAAAGTTTGCAGTCGAGCAAACGGCGTAGTTCTAGTCCTTTTCTTGCGGCTATCGTTGTAATATGCGGGCTGAGGCAATGCGGCAGCAATCTTGCGAACATTTTCTTTGTCCTCTGCTGCGGAGAAGGGATGGAACCTGCTTCCTCCCAAAAGTGGTATGTATTCGAGCGACGGTGTATATTCGGGTAGCGGTGTATATTCGAGCAGTTTCGGGATTTCCTCCAGGAAAGCAATTTCAGCAGCTCTGGCTTCTCTAGCGATCCTTCTACTTCTGTTTCTTCTTTGGGTCCTTGTCAGTGATGGAATTCTTGAGCTGGACCCGATTTCAAAAACAAAAGGTCTCACAGGATAATCTGTACCCTCCACGGTAACAGGTTTACCATAATTCTGGATTTCTTTCCCCTTTAATTTGGCGGAAGTCGGGGTAGGTGCAGAAACAACTAGACCAGTGGGGGTAATAAGAACAGTCCTCCTGCGGACAGCAGTACTCCTCTCAGTCGGGATCTTTTGCAAGGGAGAAAACTCTTGAGTCGACCTAAGGTTGAACTCGAGCAACGGCTTCTCAGTTTCAGATACTTTGTTCGTCAGTGCAAAGAGGGAAACATCGGTGATCTTGACATTCGTGTTTTCAAATCCTTGTCCAAATCAGATGATCCCATTGTCGGGCAGCTCATCCTTATAGACAGCGAAGTCCAGTCCATTGGTGAAGGAGAAAATCAGCTTTGGGGCTTCCATTTCTGCAGGGTAGATTCTGGTTGTCAGTCCCAAGTTATGCTTCTTCTCATCAGGACGAAAAGAAAGGAATTGAAAAGAGTCCGAACACATTCTTGTTCATGTATTTATAAGAAGGAATCATTTATTAAAAGAATCATTTATTAAAGGATTTGTTTATTTAGAACGGAATGTTCAAAGGTGTAGAGAAGGTAAGGAATCCGATTCGGAGTTGGAAAGGAAAAGAAAGCCTTATGCAAGACTTCTCGACTCGAAGGATCACTCCTAAACTAACACCTATTGGGGGTCCACCCCACCTCAGAAATGAGGTAAAAGGATCTCGAACCTCTCGTTTAGGGGTGTCTAAACGGTGGCTCCTACATCCGAGAGAACGTTGGTTATACTTGTTCAAGGTAGAAATGAACATAGCATCCCAACGGAAAGAAGGGTAGTTTGATCCATTAAGGGCATGGATGCACTACCGATTTTTGAAAGCAGAATTATCTGATTATAATGGAGAGAGGAATTCTTCCCCAGCGGAGTCGCCAGAAGTTGTCGGCATATTTTAGGTTATGTGTTTTATTTTAAAAAGGGGGTCGCCTAACAGAAGTATGTCGGCGAATTCTTAATTTAGTTTAAATAAATAATTTTGAAAAGTAGTATTTGATTTTGAAAATAATTTTAAATTTGAAGGTTTTAAGATATGAGATTAAGCTGATCTCACATCCCAAATAGTTTATATAAACGAGCACCGCACCACGAACCGTGTATCTATCCCTAAGGATAGACACACTCGCTTGATGGTGGGGCTCGATTAAATAAACTAGAAGATTTGTGCCATCCGTTTGGTCCGCGAACCAATTTTATAAGCCGACAAATTCCCCGCTTAATATGAAAGTATTAAACGGGGTTTATATTACCCAGGTTCTTTAATATTCCCTATAAGGGCAAGCCCCTATAGTTAATTACATCTTAAGTGACGGGAATCACCTAAGAAAACTCTCGATAATAATCAATAATTCCGCTCTCAAGAATTTCAAAGTTTAAATTTTCAAAGGATTGAATTTTGGAATTTCAATAGAGAATGGATCAAGTTTAGAACATTTTGTTTTGAGAATTCAAAGGACGAAAGGTAGGAGAAATTACGGATTCGAAGTGAACTTCGGTAATTTCCCGACTATCCTATTGTTTGGCTTGGATTTAGGAAAGTCCTAATGTTTATTTAGTATTTCAATCTTGCCAATTTTAATTAATTAGGGCTTATATTTATATGATAGAATCATACAAATAGCCTGGAAGATATGAGGGTTTATGTCGTATCGGACGACTACCTCGGAATCCTAAGTCCGGTTAGGGCTTAATTTGCAGTGCAAATGCCTAACAAAAGGTTGAGGATTTATGTTGCACTAGGCAAACTACCTCGAAGTCCTATGGCTTTGTTATTTAATTCTAGGAAAGTTTTGCTGAAGTAGAGTCGTTTTGCTGGCGAAGATGGCCATGCTGCCCACCGTTCCCCGAGCTCCTTGTTGTTGCAGAGGTTTAGTTATAGAAGTCATAAATCTGGGGATGAGAAAAGTGTTTTGGTTTAGAGAAGTCTTAATTTCCAAGTGTTTTTGTGTTTTAATTAAAACAAATCTTAAAGTTGATTATAACGACACCGGTTAAGATCCCACGGTTCCATCCTTCCGGCATCATTATTTTTATCGGATTCACTTAGTCCAGATGAATTTGCTAAACTCAACTGAATGAGTTGCACACTTTCATTTAGACCGTGGGAAATCCCGTTAGCAACATGTAGGTTACATCATCCGAGGTATTCCCGATCATCCAACAGGACGTTTTAATTTAATTGTAATTGTAGTTTTGTGTTCCGTTTGTGATTAAATTTTGAGTTGTTTTATATTTTGAAATGTTGTGGCGGTGAATTTTATCTTGCAATGACTTTTAACTTAGTTTTGGTTTCGGTTTTAGGGACTATCCTAAAGGTGTGGGTTTTCATGCAACAGTTGTTTATCATGCAAGAAAAGTAAGTGCGATGCGATTAAATAAATTGCAATAATTTAAATTGCAATAAAATAAAAGCGTACCTGAAGGGTCTTCCCGTCATCCCAAGATGCACTTAAAACACAATTAGAATATTTAAGCAAGTTCCTAGGTAAAGCTAAGGTAAGGGTTATGGTTTTCTACCAAGTTCCTAATCCTATAGCTAGTCATTTCCTATGACGTCTAGGTTCCTTGTGTTTTGGTTTAAAGACGATTTTTTTCATCAAAGAACAATTAAGTTCAATTGTTCTTATAAACATCCTATCATATCGAGGAAGTGCTTAAGACAAATCTTAAACATCTTTTCAATATTTCTAGGATTGTTTTAAGTCCAAATGAATTTAATTATATAAATGAATTAATCGTCCAGGGATTCAAGTTTTGTTATCTTGCTCAGTGAACTAGGACATTTGAATATCTTATGAGTGAAGTAATATTTCATTTAATGTTCTATTTAGGAGTTATGATAACCAAAGCTCTTGAGGGCAAATTGGTGTTCAAATGATTTGTGATTTCATTTAACTTCAGTTAAAGGGTTTAAATTTGGAATAGTGTTCGAGTTGTTTCATATTTAATTTCCTTCATGTCTTAGGTGATGTCATATTTAATTCAACTTAATTTAATTTAATTTAATTTAATCTTTAATTTAATTTAATTCAATTTAATTTAATTTATTTAATTTGATTTTATTTATTTAATTTAATTTAATTTAATTTAATTCAATTTAGTTTGATTTGATGTTAAATTAAATTAATTTGATTTGATTTAATTTTAATTTAATTTGATTTAATTTAATTTAATTTAATTTTAATTTAATTTAATTTAATTTAATTTAATTTAATTTTATTTTATTTTATTTAATTTAATTTGATTTTATTTATTTAATTTAATTTAATTAATTTTATTCATTCAATTTAATTTAATTTGTTTATTTAATTTAATTTAATTTAATCTTTAATTTAATTCAACTTTTAATTTTAATTTAATTTAATTTAATTTAATTCAATTTAATTTACTTAATTTAATTTAATTTTTATTTTAATTTTATTTTTAATTTTAATTGAAATTTTAAAAGAGTTTAATAATTTAATTTTAGTTTAATGATTAAGTCTTATAATATATTTTAAATTTGAGTTATCATTTTAATTAAGAATTGAATATTAATGATATGATTAATTTAGGGATTTTTAAATTAAAGAATAAATCTCTTCCTAATAATATCCCTATTTTAATAATTCCAATTTTATTATTCTTCCAAATTTAATCAATTATTTAATTAAGGTTTAATTATTTTAAATTGTTTAATGGGTTTCTACCCTTTAATTATTTCAATTTCAATCATCCAAATCAGATTAGGATCAAATATTTTGCTTGTTAATTTTTTTGTTAAACCTAAAGTTTTAATTAAGGATTAAAATTTTAATTACCACTTTACCCTTTAAGCTTAATAATTTCATAACTCACTAAATTGAACTCAAATGAACTTGAAATTTTTATGTGACTTCACTCATATGTCAATAAAGACATGAGAGAAGAAAATGTGATTTTTCTGTATTTAATTTATTTATATAATTATTTTTGGTGGAAAAAAGAGATTTCCAAGGAAAATTTAAAAACATGACCAAGGGAAAGTTTCTATGCTTAAGAAAATTAGGGGACATTCCTAATGACCAGAGGACCACTTGGACCAATTTTGGTGATTTTTTTAAATTATATTATTTTTATTATAATTATTTTAAGTTTTGGAGTGTTAATTAATTTAAAAATAAAATAAATGTTGAAAAATGAATTTTATATTTTTCAAAAATCTCTCTAATATCAAGGAAATCAGAGAATCAAATTTTGCAATTTTTTGATTTTTCTATGATTTATTATAATTATTTTAGTGAAAATGCTAGAAAATACATTTTTTTAATTTTAAAATTACCCTAGGGCTTTAAAATTTAATATCTCATAAAATATACCTAAGAAAAATATGGGGTTTGTTCCTAAGTGATTAAAATTCAAAATGTGACATTTTGGTGAATTTTATTAATTTTGTGATTTTTATTATTTTTTAATTATTAAAATATTAAAATAATATTAAAAATCAACTTTTTTAGAAAATTAAAATTTTAATTTTCTTAAATTCCCCTGATATCAGAGAGGCTCCAAAACCAATTTGGTGAGTTTTTGAAAGATATTTTGAAAGTTATGAATTTTCAAAGTTTAAAATGGCTAAATGGCTTAATCAACCCAATTAGTAGGGCTAACCAAGTCCAATTGATCTCAAATTTTTATGGTGGGTTCCTCTGATCCTAAAGGTCAGTGGAGAATTGATTTCAAGTCAATTTGATGTATGGTTAGCTCTAATTAATTAGAGATCCATTTTGGGTGTTTAAGCCAATTAGGGTTGTTTTAAATGAACTAACTCGAAACCTATTTTTCCTAGGGTCCTCTGGCCATAAGGAATATCACCAAATTTTCCTAGAATTTATTTCACAACATGCTATTTATTGGAATTAAAATACTCAAAACAAGTAACATGAATTTGAAAAATCAATAACTTTTCATAGGGATGGCCTCTGACTTTGGAAAATTTAAGGAATGTTCCCAAATTCAGAGGCTTCAAAAGCCCTATGGTCTCATGCCATGGTGAATTGTATACATGCATGGAGAATTAAAAATATGCAGAGAGTAAATAAATTATTAAAAATAAAATACTTTATGAAATTAAATAATTTCTTTTCCACTTTATTCTCCTCTGTTCACTGAGCAAGAGGGTATTTTTATTTTATTTTTATAATTTTCCTACACAAAGTTATGAATTTTTGAAGTTTAGGGAATTAAATAAATAGAAAAAATCCCTAATTTTCTATTTATCAACGCGGCGCCGCGTCGACCTCGGCGACTCCGAACGCACACGCGTCGCGCTCCCATTCGACGCCGCCATCCGACTCGGCGCTCGGGCCCCGCGGTTCTCGTACCGTCTCCTGGTCCGATGCCATCTGAGCCGTCCGTCCGCGCGTGTATTGAATGGACGGCATCCGTTCATCGTCCCCGAGCGTCCTCACCCGAGAGCCGTCCACACTAAATCCCTAAGATCTCACTCGATACTCAATGGATTTTCATGTTCTTATGCTCTATGGATTCGTCTTGAGAAGACGAACACATCCATACGATTTATGTGGGATGAAATTTACGCAATAGAAATGGAGAATGTTCGGAACCTCGGGAAGAAGAGTGAGGCCATACCTTTGCTCGGAGAAGTGTGGCTTCGATCCGAGGGTTGTTGCACCTTCGATTGGATCCCGGCAAGCTCTAGATGAAGTCTCCGAGTGCAGTGAATTGTCTAGGTGTGATTTCGACCAAGCCCGATCACAAAGCTTGGAGGCTGGAGCAACCGGGTGGCCCGGAGATGGGGCTTTTGTCGGTGGACACCTTCCCTCGGTCCGGTGAAGGTGTAGAACCAATCAATTTGGGGATTGGCTCACTCGTGGAGAAGTGTCCTGGTTTTGGGCTTGGATTTCAACTCCGAAATTGAGCTCGCGGAGAAGAAATGGCAGGGGGATTTCGGTGGGGATCAAGTGCTCGTGTGTGGGGAGTAGTACGGAACAATTTTGGCGAGTTTCCTTAAGGTTTTTTCGGTACCTCTCATGGCCGAGAGGGGTGGTGTTTAAATAGGAGAGGGTGGAGGGCCTCCCGGGAGAGTTAGGGCTTGGGATCGACTGCTCTTGGCAAGAGAAGAACAGCTCCAATGGCCATCGGGGATGGGGCGGCTCAGCGAGTGAGAATTCCAAGTTGGGCTCACATGTGAGCTCTCGGCCTGGTGGTTTCCGGCGGCTGTGGTGGCTGGCCGGCCAGGGTCAGGTCACCCTCAAGGTCAGGGAGGTCAAAGCTGCAGGTTTGTGCAGTCAATTGACCATGGACATGTGTAAAGGGGTTGAATTGAAATGGAATGGGTGATGAGCTCATTTTGGGTCCAAATGGGTCAACCCACCTTTCGGGCATGGTTCACCTCCCCATGGCTGATTTGGGTTGAGGGAAGATCAGATGGATCAGCTAGGAAAGGGTGGAGAAGTCACCATCCATGAATATTTTGATTAAACATGGATTAAGGTGAAGCATTAAAAGGGTTAAAACCTTTTTAAGGGGGCTTAAAAGAGGCTCCTCCTTTTGCCATTAGTGGCTTGATCACATGTCAAGCCTTCCATGGCTTCATGTGGCTTGTCCATGGCTTGCATGGCTCACCTTTGGCTTGGGAAAAGTGGAGTCAATTTCATGGAAATAGATTTTAGGAATTTTTGGTAATTTGATGAAAATTTGTATGAAACTTGATTTGGAATAATTGGATGATGAATTTAGGACTTAGGTAATGGCTTTAATTAAGTGGATGGCAAATGGAGATGTCATGTGGGCTTTAGGGTGGATTTTGGGCTTTTTTGAAATGGTTTTAGATGTGCTTTTAAGATGGTTTAGGAAAGTGGGCTTTTGAATTTTAAAATGGATTTTGGGATGAAATTTTGGTAAAGGCTTGGGCCAAATAATTGTTGGGTTTAGCTCATAGATGTGTCATGAGTGACTTGAAGCAAATTGGGGGTGATTTGGGTTTGAATTGGGTTGAATTTGGGTTCTTTTGGTGAATGGGCCAATATAGGTCCAAGTGGGCCAAGTTGGGCCAATGTTGGGCTAGGGTTGAAATTGATGTAAAATTAATGTTGAGAAATGTTTATGGGAGTGTTTCAAAGAGGTTTTGACTTTGGTTGGGCTTTGATTTTGGGGTTTGGGCTCATTTGGGTTAGGTTTGGGTTTAGGTGAAAATTGGGCCTTTTAGCTTTGGGTTGAATTTGAGTGGGGTTTGGGTCTAAATTTTGGGCAAATCATGTTAGTGTTTTGCTTGTGGGGATGCCAAGGAAGATTTAGAAAAGATTTGGGGTTAATTGGAGTTGAATTGGGTGAGTTTGGGTCATGGGTCCAAATTGGGCTTTAAGGCCAAAAGTGAAATTGGATCCAAATGTCAATCAAATTGGACTTGGATTTGGTCTAAATTGGTGTTGGGAATGTTTAATTGAAGTTTAGGATTGAATTGGACCAGAATTTGGGTCAAATGGGTAGGTTTGGTTTGACATTGGATTTACTTTGGGTTAAAATGGGTCAAATTGGGGGTTTTGACAAAAGTAGGGTAAATTGATAAAATTGGCCCATGGTGTAGTTGAACAAAATGAAATTGGGAATATTTAGGATTTTCTGAAATTTTTTAGGAATTATCTGAATTTTTGGATTTTTGGGTCAAGGGGGGTATTTTGGGTATTTGGAGGGTATTGGGTGGTTTTCTTGGAATTTTTGATATTTTTGGGTATGGATGGTCAATTTGAGTGAGGTGGAAATGTTTGGAATTGATTTTGGGGGATTTTGGGTGATTTAGGTGATTTTGAAAATTTTGGGTAATTTCAAGGGCTTTGGGTAGGTTAGGCGGGTGTAGGGTCCCGGGGGTCAAAAATTAAAAATTTGGAAAATTGAAGATTGGGTGAATATAAGTGGAATGAAATCATTTTGGTTGAGCCATGAAGCCACATCAAGCCCACATGAGCCATGAAGGGACTCATTTGAGGCATCCACATTGTTGTTCCTAACCCTCTTAGCCAAGGGCTTAGGGGTTAAGGACCATCCATGTGAATCACCTACATGAGTCAGGAGGATAAGTTAGGTATGGGTGTGGTTTTAGGAGGTGTGTGAAAGTGTAGTGTATGAGTGTAGTGTGTTTTTAAATCAGCCCCTTCACCAGACCAGGCCACACAGGGCAGTCCTAAGGCCAAAGAGTCCTATAGGAACTCATCCTTTAAACTTCCACATTTGATTTCAACCCTCTAGGTGATTAGGGGTCTACAGTCAAGTTTGTGGAGTTTGCGGGGAGTTAAGAAGTGGTTTGAAATTCTAGAAGGTTGGTCCCAATTCTAGTCCTCTAAGATAGTCAAAGGAAAAGCCTAAGGCTAGATCCTAAGTACTAAAGAGAAGAAGAGAAGACCTCATCAAAAATGTGGCCAACATATAGTTATGTCACTTCGGTAATATATTTAATGGGTTAAGTTAACTCCAATTTATTTGAAATTTTTATGTGGTGTTCTCCTAATCCTAAAGCATAGAATTGATTTCATGTTACTTTTATGTGTGATTTCTCCAAATTAATTTAATTTCAGTTTTGAGTGTTTGGACAAATTAGGATTATTTTCAATGAATTAAATCAAACCACAATTTTTCTAGTGTCCTCTGGTCCTAAGAAATCTCCCTTAATTTTCCTAGATTTTTACCATCAACATGCTAATTTTTGGAATTAATTCACTAAAACATACACCTAAACTTGGAAAATATGTACTTCTGCCTAGAGGTCCCCTCCAACCTTTAAAAATTCAGGGAATATTCCCAAGAGTAGAGGGAACAAAAGCCCCATGGTCCCAAATCATGGTGAATTATGTATGCTAATGAAGAATTGAAATACTTAGACCAGTGAATAATTAATTAAAAATCAATTACATTACAAAATATTTTGATTTTGATTCAACATTATTCTCCTCTGTTCACTGAGCAAGGGGGTATTTTTTGTTTATTTTTATGATTTTTTATGCAAAGATATGTATTTTTAAAGTTTCGTGATTTAAATAAATAGGAAAAAGCCTAATTTCTTACTTAAACTGCGGCGCGGTTTGATTCGCGACACCATCTGACTCGGCAGCTATGCGTCTCGCTGTTTTGTCCCGTCTCCTGGTCCGGCGCAATCTGAGCCCTCTGCTAGGCATACACGTGATCGGACGGCTCTGGCTCATCGCCTCCGTCTGGTTCAACATGAGAGCCGCACATTTTCTAGCCCTAATTTCTCTCTCATTTCTTAACCAAATCAAGTGAGGTTTGTTTCTACATGCTCGATTAGGCTAGATGAACATATCCATATGGCTAACATGCATTAAAATTAAGTAAAATAAAATCGAGAATCCATGAAAGCTCGGGAGGAAGAGGAGTTTAATACCTTTGCTCTGAGAGGTTAGCCTCGATCAAAGATGCTCGGTACATTTGTGGAGGTCCAAGGAGCCTACGGATTGAGCCTCTGGTAGTGGTGAAATGCCTAAAACTAAGTTCGATCAAGTCCGATTTAGTTCTGGCCGATAGCACAATTGGGCGGGCTTGTGATGGGGCTTTCTGACGGCGGACTTTATATATGCAAGAATGTATGAACTCAAATTTATATATGTCTATAATGATTTTGTAAGGTCTGAAAACTCAACGCAAGTATATGTATCGTATCAAGTAATACAGGGCTCTAATGGAGTCCTGGTTATCGATCCCACAGGGAGGTTCAAAGTATAAGAAAGTGTTTCACAGTATATATAATATAGCACTGAAATCTGATACTTAAATTGCACTTAAAGTTTACTAATTACTACTACTACCTCTATATAGAAAATAGTAAAAATTAATTAAACTACACTTACTTCTAACAACTTTAAAGACAGAATTAACTAGCAGACACACTAAAATATATATTCAAAAGGTTTTTGATATATGAGAAAAGTATCTTTCCTCTTGTAACGAGAATATGATGTGTGGATTGATATGGAAAAATTATCTATTTATTGTGCCAAAGTGGAGCATAGATGATTCTTTACCCTTAGAAGAGTACCCCTTCCTTTAAGCATGACAATAACATTGACATATCCTAAGTTTAGTCACTAAACCTAAGGCTAGGCTAGGAGGATACCGGCTCTCACTTCGGAGCTCCCACTCACCCTTCATCTGAAGGCTAACCTTTGATGTTTAGTAACTAATCTTAGAACTTATTTTGGGATTTTAGTCTGTCACCTTAAAATCTCCACATTAAAGTCCATCAAAAAACATTTCCCTATTTATTTGCTTTCAATTCCCATGAACTACACAATTCATCCATGGAAATTGAATGGATCTTTCACAATTGTTGTAGGACATTAAATCTTTTCATAATTAATGTTCAATAACATATTTTCACATTTCAATTGGCCAAATTGAAAATTAAATTAAGTTCAAAATGAAAAACCATCACAATTTCTTCAATACATTAAAAGCACATCAAATCCATATCAATCCATCACCACATCTCTATGCAAGAAGAAAGACAAAGGAGACTACTCAGAATTCATAAAGAAGATACAATAAAACATGGATTTTATATAAAAAGAAAAATTCATATGATCCATGAAAAAATAATTACTTTTATGCCTTGATTTTTATTAAAATTTTAAGGATATTATGCTTTAATGAAAGGTATTTTTTATGTTTTTGGATGCAGGTGATGTAAAAATGTTCAAAAAGGAAAAAAGATAAAAAAGGATGAAAAAAGAGCAAAAGGAGCAAAAAGGAGAAAAAATGGAGCCAAAATACAAAATTGCTAAAATAATGGGTCTGGCGCCTAAGCACCAGCTCGATACCAAAAAAGTTACGATTTCGTAACTACTTTGGGCAGTTATTTTGACAGTTAGAGCGGTTATTGGACCTTCTAGATGATTGGCAGTTATTCCTGGATTATAGGACATGTGATACATTGTATCTAGATGCTTGGAAATGGTTTGGATTGCGAAGAGGTGTGATCCAAAGTGAAGAGGTGCGAAGAAATGGATGCGGAATCCGGCGCCTAGGCGCCAAACACAGTTTCTAGAAGATTCATTGAACTTGGACACATTTTGAAGAGGTGCTTTAGGCAACCCTTGAAGCCTATAAATAGGAGGCCATTTCTACAGAAAAAGAGGCCCCCAATCAGAGAGATAATTTCAAATATAGGTCCACACTTCTAGTTTACTTTCCTTCATAAATTAGTGAGTTTATTTTATTTAGAGTTTGTATTGAGAGCTTGGAAGAGTTGGTGCTTTTGAAGACTATTTCACTTTGGAGTCACTAGGAATCAGAGGTTCAATTGGAGAAACACTTGAGATAAGTATTTTTAATTTGATTTAAATTTTTATTTATATATTTTGTTATTTAAATTCAATGTGTTCTGAGTAGTTACTTTACTTTCTTCTTTCAATTATGAAAAGATAAATAAGATAATATAAAATTTGTTGGAGAACTAAAAACTAAATATGTTTAAATATTGTGATGATATTAATACCAGATCTTAATTTACTATTTAAATTGGCCATTTAAGTTGTTAAAATCTGTTGAAGAATTTTGAGACCTAGAAGGAGATGAATTCTTAACTAGTAGATATCACATGAATCCTTGGGTAGTCGAAAGTCTTGTGTGGGTTATTCAATGTGAAGTACAAATAAATAGGAAAATATTATTCAATGGGTGTAGAATTAATAAGTTTTTAGAGTGACAGACTAAATTCTTTTAATTTGGTTTATAGGAAGGGAACGGGTCACTAGTAGGGCCGACCATAGCCACCCTTGGACATCTAGTAGTGTGAGCTTAGATTAACCCATTCTACTAACAATACATCCAGACCTGATCTATAAATTAGGCAATGTTCTTTATACTATCAAGCGAAGGTAAAGAATAGGAATGCTTCTATTTGGCACAATACCATAAATTTATATATTTTCCACGAATATTGCAATATCTAAAATGTATTAGATTAATTGGAAGGAAGAAAGTTGTTTGCTTATTATTATTTACATCACTCATTATTTTAGTACTGCGTTATTTCTGCATTTAGTAAATTAATTATTAAATTTATAACTTTAAAAGAAATACATAAAAATAAAATTAAAATATTTAAAAATCTATAAACCTCCTCGTGGGATCGATACTGGGTCTTTATTTAAAGCCCTATATTACTTGAAACAATACGTATACTTGCATAGTACCTCTAGTGTGTAAAATATTTTTCATAAAATTATATTTATATACACTAGCCACTATTATTATTTGGGTCAAAGTATTAGCTATAACATATTTTTGGAAGCATAAATTACTGTGTTATTTGCGGTCGGGTCAAGTTTTTTGCGCCGTTGCCGGGGAGGCAAATTTTTAGATTTTAAATATTTTATTATTATTATTTTATTTATTTCTTTTATTGTCAAAATACAAAAAATATAAAATACAAAAACATTTATAAAAAAAATAAAAAAAAGAAGAGATTTTATTTATTGCTATTTTATTTTACTTTTTATTTGCTTTTTATGTGTAGTTCTCGATCTGAAGGATTATTACATTTAGACTCTGAATTAGAAAGAATTATAAGAAGAATTAAAAAAAGAAAACAAATTCAAAAATATCAAGAGATGGCTAATTTACATAACAATTTACAGAATCCAATTGAAATTAATGAACAAAATGTTTACAAACCATTAAGGGATTATGTTAACCCTACAACTGATGAACTTCATATTAGTATTCAAATACCTGCTGTAGATGCTAATTCTTTTGAGCTTAAACTATTTATGATTCAAATGGTTCAAAATAATCAATTTGGGGGAACACCAAATGAGAATACAAATTTACCTTGCTAGTTTTTTAGAACGTTGTGCTACCTTTAAATATAACAATGTTTCTGATGATGTTGTTAGACTTAAACTCTTTCCTTTCTCTTTAAGAGATAAAGCAAAGATGTGGCTGAACTCATTAGCAACAGGTTCTATTAAAACATGGGCTGAAATGACACAAAAATTCCTTGCTAAATATTTTCCTCCTTCTAAAACTGCAAAATTAAGAAATGATATTACTTCGTTTAGTTAATTTGACGGGGAGACAATTTAGGAAACTTGGGAAATATTTAAAGAACTATTAAGAAAGTGTCCTCATCATGCTTTACCTTGTTGGTTAATTATTCAAATATTTTATAATGGACTTATTGGATCACTGAAATCAATTATTGATGCTGCTGCTGGAGGTTCTTTAATGGCTAAATCATTTGAAGAAGCTTATACTTTAATTGAAGAAATGGCTTACAATAATTTTCAATGGCCTTTTGAAAGGGTTAATCCTCAAAGAATGGCAAGTATTCATGATAACGAAGCGTTTTCTATCTTAGCTTCACAAGTGGCTGCAATATCTAAGAAATTATATAATTTTGCTATCAATGTATCACATAACAACTCTGCTAATTCTGAAGATTCTCAAACTATTGAAACTTTACAAGCTATTGCTAGTAAAAATAACCCTTATTCAAATTATTATAATCTTGGATGGAAAAATCACCTTAATTTTAACTGGAATAATTCACAAGAACAATGAGGTAATAATCAATCTCATCCAACTGGAAATTGGAACAATCAAGTAAATTCAAACTATAAACCTCCTGGATTTAATAATCAACAGAAAACGTTATCTATAGAAGAATTAATTTTACAACTGAATAATCAATTACAAAATCAAAACACTGCTATTCGTAATATTGAGAATCAAATGGGACAAATCGCTAATTTAATTAGTTACAGACCTCCAGGAACACTTCCTAGTAATGTTGAATTTAACCCAAAAGAAACTGGAATGAACATGAACATGCTAAAGCTGTACAACTTATAAGTGGAAAGAAATTAAAAGAAAGAATTCAGGATGAAGTTGAAAATGAGATTGAGATTGAAGAGATTGAAAAACCTAAAGAAACTCCTTCTCCTAGTGGAGATCAGACTGTTATTCCTATTAATGTGGAAGTTGAAAAACCACCACCACCTTTTCCTCAAAGACTAAAACAGCAAAAGCTTGGTCAACAATTTTCTAAGTTCTTTGAAATTTTTAAGAAACTTACTATTAACATACCTTTTGCTGAAGCTTTGGAACAGATGGCAACTTATGCAAAATTTATGAAGGATATTTTAAGTAAGAAACGAAAATTTGAAGCTTTTGAAAATGTTGCATTAAGTGAAGAATGTAGTGCAATAATTCAAAAGAAATTATTGAGATTCATAATCTTCAATTTCATATAATAGAGGATAGAAAAGGAACTGATAACCAAATTGCTGATCATTTATCTAGAATTAAGAATGAAATTATTATTGAAGAAAATATAAATGAGAAATTTCCTGATGAACAGTTATATGTTATTCAAGGATGCCAATTACCTTGGTATGCAGATATAGTTAACTATTTAGTTAGAAATATTCTACCTTATGGATTGAATAACAAACATATTAAGAAATTTAAAAATGATGCTAAATCTTATATTTGGGAAGATCCTCATTTATTTAAATTAGGAAGAGATTACGTAATTCGAAGATGTGTACCTTTTGAAGAAACTTTTGCTATTATTCAAAAATCTCATGATTCTGAATTTGGAGGACACTTTGGAGTAGATAAAACTGCATTTAAAATTTTAAATTCAGGATTTTATTGGCCTACCTTGTTCAAAGATTTGATACAATATGTGAAAACATGTGATTGATGTCAAAGGATGGGAAATATAACTAGGAAAGATGAAATGCCCTTAAACTATATATTGGAAGTTGAAATTTTTGATATATGGGGTTTAGACTTTATGGGACCATTTGTACCATCATCTGGAAAGATTTATATTTTATTAGCAGTTGATTATGTTTCAAAGTGGATTGAAGCTGTAGCTTTACCTAACTGTGATTCCAAAAGTGTTTCGACATTTTTAAAGAAAATAATTTTTTCGAGATTTGGAATGCCTAAGGTAATTATCACAGATGGTGAAAGTCATTTTAGAAATATAAGAATTCAATCATTACTGGAAAAATTTGGAATCAAACATAGAATTGTAATTGCTTATCACCCACAAACAAGTGGAATGACTGAAGTATCAAACAGAGAAATTAAAAGAATTTTAGAGAAAACTGTTAATCCTAAAAGAACTGATTAGGTTGATAGACTTGATTTTGCATTATGGGCTTATAGAATAACTTATAAGACACCAATCAGAATGTCACCTTACCGGTTAGTTTATGGTAAACATTGTCACCTACCTGTTGAACTTGAACATAAAGCTTATTGGGCAATAAAGGAGTTTAATTTTGATTTGAATACTGCAGGAGAAAAACAATTATTACAATTAAATGAGATGGATGAAATAAGAAATGAGTCATATGAAAATGCAAAGAATTATAAAGAGAAAATGAAGATATTACATGATAAAAAGATTTCAGGAAAAATATTCGAGCCTGGACAAGAAGTATTATTATTTAATACTCGTTTAAGACTTTTTCCTGGAAAATTAAGATCTAAATGGATGGGACCACATATAATTGAGAAAGTATACCATTATGGAGCTGTGGATATTAAAAATCCTAAAACGGGAAAAATATTTAAAGTTAACGGATTAAGACTGAAGCCTTATTTGGGAGATATAAAATGATTTATAAAGAGGCTTACGAGTTGAGTCTACCTGATTAAAGACTTAATTAGGTCAGGCTGGCGACGTTAAACCAAGCGCTTTGTGGGAGGCAACCCATTGTTATTTTTGTGTGTTTTTATATTTTTAATGTAAGGTTATGCCTCGGTCTTGACTAAATTTTATATAACTTTAGAAAATTGTATGCTAACAAGTCTTTATTGACTTAAGCTAAAGATTATCTCGAAGTGTATAAATTTTGGACTTTAGTTCACTCCATTTTGTATATGAGTAAAAAGGAGATCAAGTTAACCTTCATTATGAATGTTTATAATTTGAGTTAATTTTAATTACTGAGTTTATATTGATCTTAACATTATAATTTACCTATTTTTGAGATCGAAACTTTGAAATTTGACGTTAGGCAAAACGGAGTCGAACATGGTTCCAGCGCCCAGGCACCGAAATCTAGTGCCTAAGCGCCAGGGTAAACTGTGTATCGATGGGTCCGGAGCCTATGCGCTAGTTTTGGCGCCTAAGCGCCACAATTACTGGGTCGTGTAAAAATCGAAAATTTTTCAGTTTTCCACACGATTTTCTCCTATAAACTACCTCATCTTCGTTCCCAATCCCTAAGCAATCGTAGATACGACCTTTACACTTCATTCTTGAGGAGATAAGAGAAGATTTTGAAGAAATGGTGAGAAGAAATCAAGGAGAAGAGGCTAGAGACAAGTGTTCTAAAGATCCTCAACCTTTCTTCAATGGTTTTATTGCTGTTAGTTTAGAGAAGTTTTCGAGTCGCTTAGATAAGTTTGAAGCGGAATTCAAAAGTATTGGAGATCACCTCCATGAGATGTATCATCAAATCGAGCATCTGGAATGGCAGACAAAGCTTCAATTCGATCATCTAGCGGCCTATCAAGACGCTCAAGTGGAGATGTATGCGAAGAACAAATGGATCGATGAGAAAATGAATGCGGATTTTCCAAGGGCGTTAGTGTTCTTCCCAAGCAGGCCGAGTAATCTTCATTGCGATGAGAGTGGAAATTTCAAATTTGAAGATTATATAGTAAATGTGGTTAGATCAAGACTTTATCTAGTGTGTCGTTGCATCAATTTGGTAAATCGAATGTGTTGTTTGTGTGTTTGTTTAATTGTTCAATGTGTGTTGTATTTGCTTTGAAATTGTGTTGTTTGATTGTTTGTTAAGACTTGAATCTTATTATTATACTTATCTGTAATTCAATGAGGCCAAAATTGAAGATTATGAAATGGAATTAGAAGAGTTTGACTTAAACTAGTGTTGGATTGGTGGATTTAATTTATATTTTTTCAAAATTTTTGGAAAATATTTTGAAAGTTGGAAACTGAAGCAATACTCTTATATGAGTAATTGAAAGTTGAAGTTATGAGTTTTGGTGGAAAATTAAATTTTTAAAATGATTTTTGTGAAAGGCGAGTCTGGCGCCTAGGCACCAGAGGTCGGCGCCTAGGCGCAGGTTCGGCATGAACCAAAAATTTCATCTTCTTAAACCCCCATGCCATGACTGACACTTAAGCTCTCTTTCTTCCTCCATTTTCACAAAAACCTACGTCATAGATCCATTTCGAGGCCAAATCTTCATGTTTTTTAGCCCAAAATCACTTGATTTCTTCATCCCAAGGTCAGATCTACCTTCTAATCCATTTATTTTTTATTTCTACAATGGATTTTCCTATTTTTTCTAAAAACTGAAATTTTGGAGAAAAATTTTGATTTTTAGAAAATTTTCCATGGATTTTTAAACTCATTTTAAGTTTCTCAAGCTTAAAAGAGTTTAGTTTATTTGATTCCTTAATTTATTTGTATTTTCTTTCACGTTTAGATGACACCTAAATCTAAGCGCTGAAAAGAATGAGAAAATTTCGATCGTAACAAGTTCGCTACTGCGGCAGTGCACTTTCGTTACCACGAATTTGCGAAATCGAGGAAATTTATCTCGGAGCGCAGTTTTAATAGTCCTGGAGAGATGATCGAGAACACGATCATTGCACCCAACTGGCAGCGATTCTGTTATTTCACTGTTGTTGCTGTTATTCCAGTTGTACGAGAATTTTACGCCAACTTTATGGATGCGGAAGACTATGAAGTCTTCGTCAGAGGTGTCAGAGTGGGCTTCACTCCAGAGGGGATCAACATTTTCTACGGCCTATCACCTACGGTCGAGTGTTATTATTCTGGTCTATCTCCATCTGAAGGAGATCTGGAGATGATCATTGCATATCTGACTAACAACACTGGAGCTTGGAAGATCCGGAACGACAAACGGGTAAACTTTAAATCTTCTAAGCTGAATGTTATTTCAAAGGCCTGACACTATTTTATTTCTACTGGCCTACTTCCTTCCAACCACCTGAGTGAAGTTACCAGAGATAGAGCTATCCTAAACTACTGCATTCAAGAAAGGAAGTCGATTGATGTTGGCAGCATTATCTATGATTCTGTAGAATCAACTGAATGATCCAACACTTTTGTGGGATTAGGATTCCCATCTTTGATATATTCTTTATGCGTGAGCGATGGAGTTATTGCTGATATTTCTGAGGAGAAGTTAAAGACTACAAAGCCTATTGGGCAGGAGAGTATTAGTATTTATGATCGTCTTCGCGGGAAGAAATCTACTGCTCCTTCTACTTTGTACCTACTCCAAGTAGTGCTTCTACTTCTAGACCTTCTACTTCTGCTACACCACCACCTAGTTTTTGGGAGACTATGGATGAGAGGTATTCAGAGCAGCAGAATGTATTACATTTAGCTCATTGTCACATAGATACGATCGATGTGAAATTTGATCTTCTTGCTGATTTTACGCATAGGAAGAGCAATTATGATGCTGATTATGATGAAGCTCTTGTTAGCTTCCTGAAGGGAGAACAGTCTGTTCAGTTCCCTACTTGTCCTAGATTCACACCTTATGATCCGAAGAAGACTGAGGATTTTTCCTTTGGTGTCGATGATGATGATGATGAGGAGACTGCGAGTGATGATTAGATTGTCGAGATTATGTTCTTATTTTATCTGTTTGTGTGTTAGACTTAGTAGCATGATTTTTTTATGTTTGTTTGATGTTTTGTTGATGTTAGCCGTACTGATGATTGTCGTACTATTTAGTTATTGATGTTGTTTTGTTTCTATTTTTGCGATTAGTATAGTCGTTTAATTTAGCTACGGATATAAAAATTGAACATGCTTACTTTTATATATGCTTCATTATTTCAGTGATAATCATTAAAAGCATGTGTAGAAGTAAATTTTTCTTCGTAGATTGTTTTTACATACTTATAAAATTCCTTTTTAAATTATGCCTTTCTTTCTCTCATACTTTAAAATTTTTCACGATATACCAAAACTTAAGTTTGGGGGAAGGGAAAATACATGCAAATTTAAATTTTATTTGTCCTTAAGTGCTAATATTTTCTCTAAAAAAATATTAACATAACATAAGGAATGAAAAATCTATTTAAGATCACTTAATTTTTTGAAATTATAAATAATTTAGTAGACTTAACCCTATTTTTAATAACTTTGATTGATTTTAAGAATAGAATTATTCAACTTAAAGAAGAGTAAGACTAACAATTTTTTCTATTCATGGTAGAGATAATTGAATTTTAGAAGCATTAAGAAATCAAGAATTATAACTTGAAAAAGAAAAGATTGAAAGTCTTTTTGAAAACTATTCATGTTATAGTAATTAAGTGAAGATGTATAAGTTTGTAAATATAAGTTAAGGATAGTGAAATTCAAAATCATTAACAGGCTATCCAGATACAGTAATCCTCACTGTGAAAAAAAAAGAGAGGAGAAGCTTGAAGAGATGCCTAATCAAAAACTATCTTCATTTGAATTATCTTATAAGAAGAAAACTAATTACATATTTTACTTAATTTTTATGCATGTATCTTTATTAGAAAAGATTTTCATGAAGATCTTTTTCTTGTAAATAATTTATGTGATCTTAATATAATAAACTACAATTATTTTCGAAATGAATGATAAATTTTGGAGTAATACGATTTGGTAGTTAAATAATCTTTAAATTATTAAAATTAAACTTAGTTAGTGAAATTTGGATAATGATTTACTAAAACCTTTATAAAATAAAAAATTACAAGGAATCTTAAATATTTACCTTTCATTCCAATTGTTATACATTTTATATAGTAAAAAGGGTTACTTGAGGACAAGTAACGTTTATGTTTGGGGAATTTTTTGATCTATGAAAAAAATACCTATTTTTATGCCTTGATTTTTATTAAAATTTTAATGATATTATGCTTTAATAAAAGATATTTTTTTATGTTTTGGGATGCAGGTTATGTAAAAATGTTCAAAAAAAAGATGAAAAATGATGAAAAAGGAGCAAAAAGGAGCAAAAATTGAGCCAAAATGTAAAATTGCCAAAATAATGTGTCTGGCGCCTAAGCACCAGCTCGATACCAAAACAGTTACGATTTTGTAACTACTTTGGGCAGTTATTTTGACAGTTAGAGCGGTTGTTGGACCTTCTAGAAGATTGTCAGTTATTCCTGGATTATAGGACATGTGATACATTGTATCTAGACGCTTGGAAACGGTTTGGATCGCGAAGAGGTGCGATCCAAAGTGAAGAGGTGCGAAGAACTAGACTTGGAATCCAGCACCTAGGTGCCAGACACAGTTTCTAGAAGATTCATTGAACTTGGACACATTTTGAAGAGGTGCTTTAGGCAACCCTTGAAGCTTATAAATAGAAGGCCATTTCTACAGAAAAAGAGGCCCACAATCAGAGAGATAATTTTAAATATAGGGCCACACTTTTAGTTTACTTTCCTTCATAAATTAGTGAGTTTATTTTATTTAGAGTTTGTATTGAGAGTTTGGAAGAGTTGGTGCTTTTGAAGTCTATTTCACTTTAGAGTAAGTAGGAATCAGAGGTTCAGTTAGAGAAACACTTGAGATAAGTATTTGTAATTTGATTCAAAGTTTTATTTATATATTTTGTTATTTAAATTCAATCTGTTCTGAGTAGTTACTTTACTTTCTCCTTTCAATTATGAAAAGACAAATAAGATAATATAAAATTTGTTGGAGAATTAAAAACTAAATATGTTTAAATATTGTGATGATATTAATACTGGATCTTAATTTAGTATTTAAATTGGCCATTTAAGTTGTCAAAATTTGTTGAAGAATTTTGAGACTTAGAAGGAGATGAATTCTTAACTAGTAGATATCACATGAATCATTGGGTAGTCGAAAGCCTTGTGCAGGTTATTCAAGGTGAAGTGCAAATAAATAGGAAAATATTATTCAATGGGCATAGAATTAATAAGTTTTTAGAGTGACAGACTAAATTCTTTTAATTTGGTTTATAGAAAAGGAACGGGTCACTAGTAGGGCCGACCATAGCCACCCTTGGACATCTAGTAGTGTGAGCCTAGATTAACCCATTCTACTAACAAAAAATCCAGACCTGATCTATAGATTAGCCAATGTTCTTTATACTATCGAGCGAAGGTTAAGAATAGGAATGCTTCTATTTGGCACAATACCATAAATTTATATTCTCCACAAATATTACATTATCTAAAAAGTCTTGGATTAATTGGAAGGAAGAAAGTTGTTTGCTTATTATTATTTATATCACTCATTATTTTAGTACTGCTTTATTTCTTCATTTAGTAAATTAAATATTAAATTTATAACTTTAATAGAAATACATAAAAATAAAATTAAAATATTTAGAAATCTATAAACCTCCTCGTGGGATCGATACTGGGGTCTTTATTTAAAGCCCTATTTTACTTGAAACGATACGTATACTTGCGTAGTACCTCTAGTGTGTAAAATATTTTCCATAAAATTATATTTATATATACTAGCCACTATTATTATTTGGTTCAAAGTATTAGCTATAACATATTTTTGGAAGCATAAATTATTGTGTTATTTGTGGTCAGGTCATCATACAAACCACAAAAGAAAAAACAACTTATCTCTTTCTCTTCCCCAATGCAATTCTCTTGAAGTTCCTTTGAATCCTTTTCCCTCTTCTTTGCTGATCCACTTTAAAAATACTCATTTTTATGCCTTATTTAAGATTCAATTCTTAAGGATATTATGCTTTAATGAAAGGTATTTTTATGTTTTTGGATGTAGGTGATAAAAAAAAGTTCAAGAAGGAAAAATGAGCAAAAATGAGCAAAAATGGAGCTTAAAGAGCAAAGCTGTTGAAATTATAGGCCTAGCGCCTAAGCACCAGAATCCAACGCCTAAGCGCCAGCTTGATACAGAAACATATAATATTTTTGATGACTTTGGGCAATTATTTTGACGGTGTTAAGCGGTTATCAGACCTTCTAGAATATTGGAAGTTACTCCTAATATATAGGACATGTGATACAGTGCATATGGACATAGTAAAACGGTTTTTAATCGCGAAGAGGTGCGATCCAAAGTGAAGTGGTGCGAAGACTTGGTCACGGACTCCGGCGCCTAGGCGCCAGATTCTGGCTCCTAGGCGCGACAGTTACCTTCTAGAAGATACATTGCATTTGGACGAATTTTGAAGAGGTGCCTTAAGCAACCACTAGTTAAATTCGGAGCTCTATAAATAAGAGCCCATTCTACAGAGAAAAGTGCACCTAATCAACCCAAAGCTCTCCATGCTTGAAAATAGTTTTAGGGAACCAGCTTCTTTAGTATTTAATGAGTTTGTTTTGAGTGTTAAGTGTGAGTTTATTAGTGTTGTTGCTGATGAAGTCTTTCATCATTGCATTGGAGTCAGTAGGAGTCAGCGGATCACTTGAAGGAACATTCCAGATAAGTATTTGTAAATTGGTTCAAAGTTTTATAAATATATTTTTTGTGTGAATTCAATGTGTTAAGTAGTTAGTTTTCTTTCTCCTTTCAACTATGAAAAGATAATAAGATAATTGAATTTTGTTGGAGAATTTAACTTAAAATATTTATAAAAATTGTGATGATATTAATACTTGATCTTAGTTTACTTTTTAAACTGGTCATTTAATTTGTTAAAATCTATTGAAGAATTTTGAGACCTATCTGGAGATGAGTTCTTAACTAGTAGATATCACATGAATCCTTGGGTAATCGAAGTCTTTATGCGGGTTATTCAAGGTGAAGTGCAAATAAAAAGGAAGATATGATTTATTGGGCATAAAATTAATTAGTTTTTAGAGTGACATCTAAATTCTAATAATTTGATCTATAGAAAGGGAATGGGTCACTGGTAGGGCCGACCATAGAAACCCTTGGACATCTAGTAGTGTGAGCCTAGATCAACCCATTCTACTAATAAAATATCCTGAACTGATCTATAGATTAGTTAATGTTCTTTATGCCTGGACCAAAGAGTAAAGAATAGGAATGCTTCTATTTGGCGCAATACCATAATCTAAATTGTCCTCAAATGATAATTATTCTTAAAATCTTGGATTAGTTGAAAAGAAGAAAGTTGTTTTATTTATACTTGCATTAAACTTTATTTAATTACTGCTTACTTACATTTAGTAAAAAAAATTTTAAAATTTAAAATCTGAATTTTGAAAAGAAATAAAAATAATAATTACTTTTAATTTGAAAAATCTAAAATATTTCTTAATTTTCTCAAAATCTTCCCTGTGGGATCGATAACCAGGACTCCAATAGAGCCCTGTATTACTTGAAACGATACATATACTTGCGTTTGAAATTGTGACTTTTACAGTAATTAATATAAATATTTAAATATAAATTCATAAATTCTTATAAAAGTAAAGTTCGTACCACACATCATTTATAACACTTGATTCTCTCTTTAGAATGGAAAAGAAGAAGCAATCTCTCACTTTACTTCTTCTCCTTCACTGACTTAAAGAGGAATTCCTCTCAAATCCTCACTTCTACTCACTCTTCTCCTAAATCCTAACACTTAACACACACTAAAACTACACTAGATCCAATGAAGAAGCACACCATTTTCGTCCAAAAAAAGTTACTTATAAGATAGGGATGAAATCCCAAGAGTTTCCATAGGCATCCCTTCAAAAAGTCACCAAAACTCTTCAAATTTGAATTCCACCGACTTCGGGCGCCAGTGACGCCAGATAGGGCACTATCGGTGCTCTATCCTACCAATATTTTTTGGAGTCTTTGGATTTGGGCTCCGGCAGGGCCAGAATATGTTTTCCACTTTTTTGCTCCTTTTTGCTCTGAATTTGTTCCTTTTCACTTTTTTTCACTCCAATCATCTAAAATCATCATACCTACAACAAGTCATGAAAAATACCTTTCTGTAAAGTTCAATATCACCAAAAATGGGTAAAATTACATAGAAAAAAATGTATATATTTTTGGTGCATCACTTTCACTAGGGAGCCTCTTCTCTTGGTGTGGGGATGGCGTAGGTGCAGTTAATTTGATTTTAGTTAAGGTTTCAAGAGTGTCCTATTTCTGGCCTAAATTTCGACGGAGAAATTGAGCTAAGTTGGTGGAATTCAGGGCAGGAGGACTATGGGGATTTTCTTCTTTTGGCAAAAAAGAGGTCTGGGAGCAATTTGGGAGGGATTTGTGAAAAAAATTTTAGCACCTGAAACTCGGCCATGGAGGAGGCATTTTATAGCCATGGCTAGAGAGGGGAGCTCAGGGCCAGGCAATGAGTTCCCTGGGCTGCTTAGGTGAGGGCTGAGCAGGGCAGGTGGGCAGTAAGGGGATAGCTCAATGGCATTGCTCAATTTTTTATTTTTAGCTCATGGGGAGTGCTCAGGCGTGCCTATTCTGGCAGCTGGGTTGGCTGGCAAGGACTAGGCAGGGGGCTGGCAGGCTGAGGAGGAGTGGGGGATGAGTTCAGTGGCATTAGTTTGGGCAAAGAGGTTGCTTAAGGAGGATTTGGGGATGGGACTTAGGCTTACCCAAGTGGCTAAACACAATGTTCCAAAGTAGTTGACCATTGGTCCATGGCTCATGGAGCTTAGGTTGGGTCAGATTATAGGAGGTCTAGGGTTGGCTGGCATGAAGTTGGTTTGGTCCAATTTGGCTTGGTTTGGTTCAATTTAAATCATTTGTCAAATTGGGTTGGTTTGGGCTTGGGTTAGAGCTTGGCTAGAGCTCAATTGATGGTTCAAATTGATGCAAGTAATTGCCTTGAAGTTGGATAGAAATTGGGTGGAAATTTTGGGTTAGGGGATTCAATTTTGTGGAATTTTGGACATGTGGCAATTTTAGGGAAAATTTTGGGGCTTTTTGTTTCAAGGGATTTTTAATGGGGTTTTGGTCAAAATTTTGGGCAAATAAATGTTGTGTTTGGTATAGTAATGTGTCATGAAAGTTTTAGAACAATTTTGAAGATAATTTGAGTTGAATCGGATTAGATTTGGGTATGTTTGGGTTCATGGGTAATTTAGGGCAAAATTGGGTATTTTGGATTCCAAGTGGAATTGAATTCAAATGTGAATCAAATTGGGCTTGTATTTGGTTTATATTGGTAATTGAGATGTTTAATTGAAGCTTATAATTTAAATTGGGTAAGATTGGGGTCAATTGGGTCAAGATTGGGTTTGATTTGGGCACTTTTGGGTTAAATGGGTCAAATTGGGGCTTTTAATTAAATTGGGCTAAATTGATAAAATTGAGCTATGTGATAGTTGAGGAAAATGAAATTGAGAATATTTAGGAGAATTTGGAATTTTTTGAGAATTTTTGGAATTTTGAGCTAAGAGGGGTATTTAGGGTATATGGAGGTTATTTGGAGTGTATTGGGGTATTTTGGTGGATTTAAGAGGTGGGAACTATTTTAAAATGATTTTGAGGAATTTTGGGTAATTTTTGGAGAAATTTGGATGATTTGGTGGTTATATGGGCAATTTAGGTAATTTTGGGTAAATTTTAGGAACCAAGGTCAAAACTTGAAATTTTGGAAAAATGAAGAAGGTTTCAAATAGAGAAGAATGAAACCATTTTAGTGGGGTAAAGGTTGAGAATAAGTGATTTGGGATGGAATTAAGGTTTAGGAGCATGAGCCAAGTCCCTTAGCCAAGTCCAATAGGACCAAGTCTATCTAAATGGTAACCACTTTATGATCCTTCACATATTGACCCTAGCCATCTTAATCAAACACTAGTGGCTTTGGTTCAATCATGTGAGTTACTTAAAGGGTAGAAGGGAAAGAGTTTGAGGTTTGGGTCAAATGGCTTAGGGGTGTATGTGTGTGTGCAAGAGAAGCTCAAGTCACCCAAGGTTACCCTAAGTCCAAACACTCCTATGGGAACTTACTATTAGGTCTTCCATATGGTGGTTTCAACCTTCCAAGGTGATTTAGAGTTTGTAACCATCCAAGTGAGGTCCCAAGTGGAGTTAAGAAATGGTTGAAAATTTCTAAATGGTGGATCCCAACTCTAGTCTTTTAGGATAGTGAAGGAGAAGTCTTATGGTTGGATCTTCAGCACTAAGAGGAAGATTAGACCTCACCAATAGTGAGGTCAATAAGGAATTACATTTGCATAATATCTGATTATACAAAAAACCTAGAAGATGGGAGGATTTATGTCGTATTGGACTACAACCTCGGAATCCTAAAGTGAATTAGGGTTTATATTGCATAGCAGAACTGTACAAAGGCCTAGAGAAAAGATGAGGATTTATGCTGCACTACGCAGGCTACCTCAAAGTCCTATGGCTTATTGTTTAAACTAAGAAAAGGTTTTGCTGATGTAGACAAGTTTTGCTGTTGAAGATGGTCGTGCTGCCCACTACGCATGCTCCGAGCTCCTCGTTGTAGCGGTTTTGGTTTAAATAAGTGTCAATTAAGGAGAAGAGAGAAGTGTCATGTTTTATAAATATTTGAAATTGAGATGTTTTAATATTTTATTTAGAGGAATATTAAAGTTGATTATAGAAACACCAGTTAAGATCCCACAATTCCATCATCCTGACACCGCTATATTCATCGGATTCACTTAGTCCAAATGAATTTACTAAACTCAACTTAATGAGTTTCATACTTTCATTCAGATGGTAAGAAAACCCTGTTAGCAACACGTGTTACTTCCTCCAAGGAATTCCTGATCATTCAACGATACGTTTTAATTTAGTTGTAATTGTAATTTTTGTTTTGTTTATGATTAAGTTTTGATTTGTCTTATATTCTAAATTTTGTGGCGGTGAATTTTCATCTTGTTTTGATTTTAGTTTCAATTTTGGTCTCAGTTTTGTGGCTATCCTAAAGGTTTCAATTTTCATGCAGGGTGACATTGTTGTTTATCATGCAAATTGCAAGAAAAGAAAGTATAGTACAACGCAGGTAAGTAAATCGTAATAAAATAAAAGCGTACCTGGCTGGTCTTCTCGTCATTTCCAACTGCACTTAAAACGTATATTAGGGCATTTAAATTTTTGAAAGAAATCACCTAGGTAAAGCTAAGGGAAGGTCCTGGTTATCTACCAAATCGTAATTCTATCACTAGTCAATTCCTAAGGTGTGTTTGAGGATGATTTTCTTTATCAAAGGACAATGAAGTTTAATTGTTCTTCTCAAACATCCCATTGGATTGAGAAAATGCTTAGGACGAGTCGTGAACATCTTTTCATTGCTTCTGGAATCATTTTGAGTCCAAATGAATTTCATTATGTGGATGAATTGATCATCCGGGGTTTAGTTGAGTTTTGGTTCTTGCTCAACGAACTTGGATATTTGATTATCCTATGAGTAAGGTGACATTTCATTTGACACTTGATTTAGGAGTTATAAGGATGAAAGCCTTTAGGGGCAAAATAGTTCATTAAAGAACCTAACCATTCAAATTGAAGTTGAATTTAGTGATTTAAACTCATTCAATTTAGTTATAAAGTTTCAGTTGATATTATTTTTAATTGGAAAAGTGTTTAAATCATTTAATTCAGTTAAGTTTTAATATTATAATATTTCAGATTAAATTTAATATTTTCAATAGATTTAGTTAAATAATGAATTATAAATTATTTCAAAATTAATCATACTTTTAAACTATTTCAAATTAATTTTAACATTTTAAATTGTTTTAATTTAATTATAGATAAGTTTTGAATTATAAATTATATTAATATTTTTAATTTATTTTAATTTAATCTTAAGGTTTTAAAATTATTCTTTTTAATTTCAATTATTATTTCATGGTTTCATTAGTAAATTTTAGGTGGTGTTTGATCAATTCATTGGTTAGGGATTCAATTTCAAAGAATTAGAATCCTCCTATATTACATCCCTTAACCTTAATAATTTATACTTTAATTAACTTCCAAATTTTGATAACTTAATTAATTGGGATTTCTTCTTTAATGTTAAAGGCGATTAATGGGTTTCTACCCCTTAGTTCCTTATGTTTCAATCATCCAAGAAGAAAATCAAGATCAAATATTAACCCTTCTCCTTTGGTTAAGCCTAAAAATTAGTTAAGGATAAAGTTCCTTAATTACTTTTATGCCTTCTTAAGCTTGTTCATCTCATAATTCATAAAATTAAGTTCAAATGAATTTGAAATTTTTTTCTCACCTCACTCACATGTCAATTAAGATATCAGAGGAGAAAATGTGATTTTTCTATTTTTATTTAAATTTATATAATTATTTTAGTGGAAAATAGGGATTTTTAATGAAAATTCAACAACATGGCCAAGGTAAAACTTCTGCCCTTAGAGAAATTATGGGAGATTTCTACTGACTATAGGACCACTTGGACCAATTTCAGTAATTTTTTTTTAATTTTATTTTATTTATCAGAATTGTTTTAAATTTTGGGGTATTAATTAATTATAAAATAAAATTGAGGGGGAAAATTAAGTTTTATATTTTTCTTAAATCTCTTTGAGCCCAAAGAACTCATGGAAAACAAACTTTGTATTTTTCTAATTTTTCCTTGAACTATTTGAATTTAATTTAGTTGAAGGCTTAAAAAATTGTAGTTTTTAATATTAAAAATTACCTTAAGCCTTTAAAATTGAATATATTTACTTAGAGACTTAGGAAAAATGTTTTGTCGGTTCCCAAGTGATTAGGAGGCCAAATGTGACATTTTAGTTAATTTTAATATTTTTATGATTTTTATAATTTTTTAATTATTTAAATATTTAAAATAGGTTAAAAATAAAAATTTTATGAAAATTCCAATTTTAATTTTTGTGGACTCCTCAGATCTCAGAGAACTCACAAAATTGATTTGGTGAATTTTTTAGTTATGTTTTGGGTTTTATGAATTATTTAATTCCAAATGTGGTTATGTCACTTAGGTAATTCATTTTGTGGGTTAAATTAACTCCAATTCATTTGAAATTATTATGTGAGATTCTCCTAATCCTAAAGCACAGTGAAGAATTGATTTCATGTCATTTTGATGTGTGGTTGCTCCAAATTAATTTAAGTTTAGTCTTGAGTGTTTGCTCAAATTAGGGTTATTTTTAGTGAATCAAATCAAACCATAATTTCCCTAGGGTCCTCTAGCCTAAGACACTTCCTCTAATTTTTCTAGATTTTTATGAACAACAAGCTAATTTTTATAATTATTTTTTAAGAAAATGTCCCTAAACTTAGAAATTGATAACTCCTTCTAGACATAACCTCTGACCTTGGAAAAATCAGAGAATGTTCTAAGATCAGAGGCTACGAAAGCCCTATAGTCCCATGCCATGGTGAATTATGTGTGTGAATGGAGAATTAAAATATTCAGGAAAGTAAATAAATAATTAAAAATTAAATATATAACAAAATATTTTGATTTTAATTCCACTTTGTTCTCCTCTATTCATTGAGCAATAGGGTATTTTTAGTTTATTTTTATGATTTTTCTACTCAAAGATATGCATTTTTAAATTTTAGGCTATTTAAATAAATCAGAAAAATCCTATTTTCGTACTTAAACTGCTTAGCGCTGACTGGATCCTATGTTGGATCGAAGCTCCACGAGGCGCAGTTTGATTCGGCACCGCCATCTGACTCGGTGGCCACGCGTCCTCTTGTCTCGCCCCATCTCCTTATCCGGAGCAATATGAGCCCTCCACTAGATGTACGCGCGATTGGATGGTTCCCCTTTATCGTCTCCGTCTGGTTTGAACCTGTAACTGTACGTTTTTCAACCAAATCATGTGGGGTTAGATCTTATGTACTCGTCAAAGTGAGGAGATCATATCCATACGGTTAAGATGCAATGAAATCAACTCTAAGCAAATAAGGAATAAAAATAAGCTCAGGAGGAGGAGGAGTTTAATACCTTTGCTCTGAGATGTGAGGCCTCAATCAGATATATTCGACACGTTTGTGGAGGTCCATGGAGCCTACATATTGAGCCTTTGTTCGTGGTGAAATCTCCAGACCCAAGTTCGACCAAGGCCGATTTGGATCTCTGGCTGATAGCACAGATGGGTGGCCTGGTGATCGGGCTTTCACTGGGGAACTTCTTCTTTTGGTATGGGGATGGTGTGTGTGAAGTTATTTTTATTTTGGTGGAGTTTTTAGAATTTTCATGTTTCTGGCCTGAGTTTTGACCGAGAAATTGGGCTAAGGTGGTGGAATTCAGGGCAGGAGAATGGTGGGGATCTTCTTCTCCTGACTGGAATTGGGTCTGGGAGCAATTTGGGAGAGTTTTATGGAGAAAATTTCAGCACTTATAATTTGGCCGTGGAGGATCCATTTTATTGAACTCGACGGAGAGGGGAGCTCATGGCTAGGCAATGAGGGCCCTGGGCTGCTTAGGGTGAGGGCTGAGAAGGGCCATTGATCACTAAGGTGATCCCTCACTGACAAGGCTCAACTTTAGGTTTTAAGGGGATATGGGGGCGCTCGGGCTAAGCTGTTCCGGCAGCTAGGGCAGCTGGCAAGGATAGGGCAAGCAGCAGGCAGGCTGAGGAGGAGTGGGGGAGGAGCTCAGTGCATTCAATTGGGCAGACGGGTTGTTTAAATAAGAGTTTAAGGATGTGACTTAAGCTTAGCCAAAAGGCTAAACCCAATAGTCCAAAGTGGAGGACCTTTGGTCCATGGTTCGAAGGGACCTGGGTTGGGTCGGTCAAACAAATCCTAGGAGGTCTAAGGTTGGCTGCCAAGAAGTGGCTTTGGTCAAATTTAGCTTGGTTTGGTTCAATTTGAATCATGTGTCCAAATAGGTTTATTTGCGTTTGAGTAGGGCTAACATGAGTTTGGGTTTGATTTGGACCAAATTGATTGAAAAACATTGTGTATATGATTGTAATAAAGATTTTTCATGAAGACTTGGAGTGGTTTTGAATTCATTTGGGGTTCAATTTTGTGGATTTTGGGATATTGGTCAATTTGGGACAAGTTGGATCCACTTGGGTTTGGGTTGAGCTAGGGTTGGGTCCAAGGCCAATTTAAGGCTCCAAATGGTCTATGGGGATGTCATAAAGAGTTCCCAACACCGACTGGGTAGAAATTTTAGGGTTAGGCCAATCAATTTGAGAGACTTTGGGCATATGTTGAATTTGAGTTAAAATTGGGTAAACTTGGTTCAAGTGAATTTGGGTGAGACTTAGGCTCAAATTGGGGGCAATTTATGATTCAATCCAATTTAAGGGAGTGTTATGGAGGGTTTAGAATTGAAATTGGGGAGAAATTGATTAGTATTAGGTACATTTTGGGGATTTGGGTCACTTAGGTAAATTAGGGATTTTGGATTTTAAGTGAAATTGAACTCAAATGTGGGTCAAATTGAGCTATTATGTGGTTTATATTGGTATTAAAGATGCTGAATTAAAGTTTAGAATTGAAATTGGGCAAGATTTGGGTCAATTGGGTAGACATTGGGCTTAATTTAGGCACTTTTGGGTTAAATGGGTCAAAATGGGGCTTTTGGTTAAATTGGACTAAATTGGCCAAATTGGGTCATGTGGTAGTTGAGAGAAATGAAATTAAGAATATTTGGGAGGTTTTGGGAATTTATGATAATTTTTGGAATTTTTGGAATTTTGGGCTAAGAGGGGCATTTTGGTCATTTTGGAGATTTTTTTTGGGAAATTTGGCAATTTTGGGTAATTTTGCTTAATTTGAGTGGTAGGGAGTATTTTGGAATGATTTTTTGAGAAATTTGGGCAATTTGGGTAATTTTGGAAATTTTGGAAATTTTAGAAGATTTTAGGGTTTTGGGGGCATTTTAGGTATTTAGGGTATTTTAGGGCAAAGGGGTTAGACATTTGGAATGTTTGGGAAAATTGGGATTTGTTGAAGGTGAGTAGTATGGAATTGTCTAGATTGAGCCATGGACCAAGGGTCACCTTCATTTGATCCTCTTTGTGTTGGTACTAGCCAAACCCTAGCGTGAGGCTAAGAGCTTCGGAAAAACACTTACATGAGTTTCCAAAGAGTTTGGGGATCAAAGATAATGTGCCTTCTTTAGGGTTGCGATTTTGTAGTGTGAGTGTGGTGTAATCTCCAAACCTCCCAGGGTATATCCTATGGTCTGACCACCTATAGGTGACTTCCCCTAGGCTTCCTTATGCTTGGTCTCCTCCTCCCAAAACTAGAGGTTAGGCCTTAAGAATATGAAAACTCCCAGTGAAGTGATAAAAGTTTGAATTTCTATGGGGGGTACCATGACTAGTCTTCTAAGGAAGTCACCAGGAGAGTCCTATGGCTAGACAATAGGCTATTCTAAAGAGAGACTAGACCTCAATAAAAAAGTGAGGTCAACAGAAAGATAAATTGATCCACTTTTACTAAAACATCTTCTATAACTTCTTTAGGATATGTTATTGAATAATTTGCTAACTGCAGAGTTATAGTAGTCGAGATTATTTCTCCTAACTCCAATCTTTTAAATATAGATAATGTCATAAGGTTAATGCTTGCACCTAAATAACATGAAGTTTTCCCATAAAATTTAACTCCAATTGCACATGGAATTGTAAAGCTACCAGGATCATTAAGCTTTTTAGGAAGCTTCTTTTGAATTATTGCACTGCATTCTTCATTAAGTACAACAGTTTCATTATCCTTAAACTTCCTTTTTCTATTAAGAATATCCTTCATAAACCTCATATAGCTTGGCATTTGTTCTAAGGCTTCAGCAAATGGAATATTAATTTTAAGTTTCTTAAAAATTTTCATGAATTTTGAAAACTGCTCATCAAACTTTTGTTGTCGAAGTCTCTGAGTAAATGGTGGTGTTGGATTTTCTAAATTAATTTTTCTGTGGAGAAATAGGTCTTTCCAAACATTTCGGAGTGTCCTCTATTTCTTCTTCAATCTTTTCTTTCTCTACTTCAATCTCTTTTTGAACTCTACCTCCAACTCTCTTCCACTTCTTAATTGAACATCTTGTACTTGCTCTTTATTTTTATCTTTTAGATTTATCTCTGTATTACTATGAAGTATTTCTTGGAATCTATTACTTGATGAATTGGTTATTTGTCCCAATTGACTCTCAATATTTCTAATTGTAGCTACTTGACTTTGCAATTGATTTCCCATTTGCGACACCACTTCTTCTATATACAACTTCCTCTCTTTAAATTTTAAAGTATTGTTAAAACCTTGAGGATAATTAGGTCTACAATTATTATTCCCTTGGTTGTTCCAATTTCCTAATGGGTTTACTTGATTGCTCCCCATTGTTGATTACTGTCACTTTGATTATTGGTATTCCAGTTAAAGTTTGGATGGTTCTTCTAACCTGGGTTATAATAATTGGAATATAGGTTATTAGGCTTGTATATGGCAATCAAATTTTCTAAAGATGTTTGAGAATCTACCATTTGGCCTAATGAATTTTCTTCAATCATTGAAAATTGTTGAGAAAAATTCATTCCAAATCGGTCTATCTTCCTTGAAATTGCAGCAACTTGATTTCCTAGTATTGCAAAAGCATCATATTCATTAATATTGGCTACCTTTTTAGGATTTACCCTCTCAGTAGGCCATTGAAAATTATATGTAGCCATTTCTTCGATTAAAGCATAAGTATCATTAAACTGTTTAAACATCAATGAACTACCAGCAGCAACATCGATAATAGATCTAAAAGATTCAACTAATCCATTATAAAAAGTTTGAATTATTAACCAATCTGGTATCGAATGATGTAAACACGTTTTTTGGAGATCTTTAAAACAACATCATCCTTCACAAATAGATTCCCCCTTCAAACTGATAAAAAGATGTAATATCAATTCTAAGTTTTACAGTCTTTGATAGTGGAAAATATTTAACAAGAAATTTTTGCGATAAATTACTCTAAGTTCTAATAGATTCAGATGATAATGATTGTAACCATATCTTAGCTTTATCTCTTAATGAGAAAGGAAAATGTCTAAGTCTAATAGCATCATCTGAAACACCATCATAGTTAAATGTAGCGCACATTTCTAGAAAATTTGCAAGAGGTAAAATTGGATCCTTAGTTGGTGCTCTCCTAAACTAATTATTAGATATCATTTAGATAATTACAGGTTTAAATTCAAATAAATTAGCCACTACAACAGGATTTTGAATACTACCATGAAATTCATCGACCGTAGGGTTAGCATAATCTATTAAATGTCTAAATTCTTGATGGATTTCAACATTTTGATTATTTTGATTTGTCATTTCTTGAATATTTTTATCTAATTTAGTATTTTTAATTTTGTTGATTTTTGCTATAGTTCTTTCTAATTCAGAATCGTAAAGCACAAGTCCTTCAGAACCTAAACTACGTATAAATTATTATAAAACATAATAAAATAAAATCACACAAAAAAACCAACAACATCTTAAAATAAATCTAACTAGTTCAAATAAGACTTAAAAAGTAAAAAATTAATTTTTCTTTAAATTTTCTTTCTTTCCCCGGCAAAGGCTCCAAAAAATTGATCATTTATATTTATATGTTTTATATATGAATTGATACTTCTCTTTAATGATATATCTTTCTTTACAAAGACGCCAAAAACATGACGCCAATGTAAATAAGGGATTTAAATGATATTTTAAAATGAGATACTAAGCAAGTATACGTATCACTATCAAGTAATATAGGACTTTTGATTAAGCCACGAGATTTCGCACCCATAGGAAAAGTGTTAAATATAGATTTATTTTTTTAGCAAAGAAAACAGAAAAATAACATTTTACTTTATTAGAAAAGATCTTACCCAAACTAAAGACAATATTTTAGGAAATAAAATTCAATTTTTTTTGTTAATTTTTTAAATTTTAAATAAAAGTAAGTAATACTTTAACTAAATTTTTGTAAGATGAAAACTAAGGCAAATGAAATATCTTTTTCCTTATTATGAATCTGTAATAAGTCATGGAATTTTTTTTTGAAAGTAGGCTAAATGTATTGTGCCAAATAGGATCAATTATATTCCTTACCCTTACAACAGATGCTGTAATGAACAAAGGTTAATCTATTGTTTTATAAATCTTGAAGACGGTTTAGGCAGGAATGATACTAGCTTTTGCTCTAGAGTTTCCTCTTCTCCCTCCACCAGGAGGCTAACATCTCATATCAAAACATAAAATAATAAATCAAATTGGGGGCTTTACCCTGTCACTCTAAAGTCCTCTAATTCTACACCCATCAAAGTATATCTCCTTTTTTATTTGTTCAATCATATGGACTACATTCTCAGCCATGTAATCTCATGTGATTCTTACCAATTGTTGATAAGACAATACCATACAGGTTCTTACAGGTTCTCACAACAAATTTTAACATCTTAATTGGCTAAATCAAGAAGTAAATGAAGTACAAGGTTTTAAATCATCACAACTTCTTCCAACATTTATTTCTTATACTTCACACAACGTTCTTCCATATCTTTATTACTTCATCATTTTAAGGAATAAGATAAAGAAAACTACTCAGAATTCATGGAGAAAATAGAATCTTAACTTGGTTTAAAAGTAAAAATCATAGTGACAAGACAAAAAGTCTTAAATAAAAACCCAAATGTAATAACAAAGATAAAGTCTTATCTAAAAATCCTCTCAACCAAACTCTTAAAGTTCCTTTGAAAACTTTACTTTCCATTACAATATTCTTTAGAGGTTGGCACCCAACTATAAAAACTCTATATCTCACTTCTAATCATAATACAAACTATAGTAAAGTAAAAATATTGAAGTGGAGTGGTGTGTTTCTAAAATAACTCGTTTAATACAATAAACATAAACCACACTCTCCAACATCAACCCCTTTTTTGATCTTTAAGTCTTCTTTTTATAATTTTCCAACATGTGTCTTCGTATCTCTTCAATTGGTGTCTAGATTCAATGTATCTTCCAAAACATGCATCCATTCAAGAGTATTTTGAATTGAATTTGGCGCCAATAGGAAATTACCTACGTTTTTACCAAGATATGCCTCAAATACCTGTTCAAAATGGCGCTAAAATAAAATAACGTGAGGTCTCGACGTGTAAGCCCCAGATCTGGGCGCTTAGCCGTGGGGCCTTAGTGCTTAAGCGCAGGTTTCAGTGCTTAGCCATCACTGATCACTTTTTCAATTTTCTTCATTTTTGCTCCAAATTTGATCCATTTTCACTTCTTTCATCACATTTTAGGTGTATCAGGCTTCTCCTCAGTTTCGAGGTTGGTTTCCTTTAATTTATCTACTGTTGATATGATATCTTCTACGAATTTTAGCAGAGCATCATATATCAGTTGCTCTTCATAATCATATTTGATGTCAAAACCCTGTTCTTTTAACTGGCTATTAACAACCATAAAAAATCTCGAGTCATCGACCGGTCTAATCGTACAAAACCCTAGACCCTCTCTTGAATTGAGTTTCTTTCCTTTTATGTTCCATAATTTTTAAAGGATTGTAACTTATCTTTGGGCATTTGCTTTGGTATATATCTTTGTTGAATTATTTTTTGTACACATGGCGAAACGTAACCAAAAGTTAATTCCATTAATTCATTATAATCATTTTCTTTGAAATTTACAAAAGGTTCAGATGTAGAAAGAGAATCCTGATAAAATTTGATCGATTCAAAACCACCATTATGGACTTCTTTGACCTACATAGTCTAGATCTTTTGAGGATGGATCAGATTTAGGATCATGCTTGCACATAATGGTTAATCCTATCGTACATTGATTCATATTTATTCCTTTCTGTGTCTTCCAAAGATATTTTGAACTGAGGCTCCTTTTGACTTTCATCGTTGTTTCTATTCTAAATTCGTCCTAATTGGAGCTTCATTCTACATTGATGTTGATCATCAGCTTCATCAGTTAAAAAAATTTGGTCAGTTCTCCCTCACCTGCGTCCACGGTATCGACCTCGGATGCATGGGCTAAAGAACCTTCACCAACCCGTTGTGAAGGAGTGGTGGGAGATCGTTGAAGCGGAGGTGAATGGTCCTGCTCTTGTGATCTTTTTGAATCCTCAGGGTCATTTGGCATACTTTATCTTGAAAATACTATTTTCTTTGAAGGAGCATAGTAAGCGGCGTTTTCGTGAATGCCCACTTCATGTATTTAAAATGACTGTAAATCTCCTTTAATGCAATATTCTTCTCCATCTTTATAGTACATGATGTATTGATGAAGAGATGACGGGACCATATCATACCCATGAAGCCATTGTTGACCAAGCAGAGTGTAGAATGAAGTATCTACATCAATGACATAAAATTTTGCAGTTATTACTAGATTTCCAACTTTCATTTGCAGTGTTATATATCTGACAGCTCTTTCTTCTTTTTAATTAAATCCTCTTAACATCATCTTATCTGTAGTGAGTTCTCGTGGATCAATATCCAAGTAAGCTAACGTTCATAGACTCATTATGTTAAGAGACACTCCAGGATCAACTGACACTCTAGAAAGTATGAACATGCCGATGATGAAGAAAATGTAGAGTGGACGGTTGTGGTTGGCAGTATTGAGTAGCAAGTCTTTGTCGGTGAAGGTTACGTAAGGTTGTCCCTTCAAAGTACAAACTCCATCCGAGGTTGTGTTAGCCAATTGTGCTAAGCAATGAATCAAGTAGAGCCTTGACCAGATTTTCTCTCATCTCCTTTGACAGGATCATAACGTTGTAATGCTTAGTTTGGCTGGCAACTTTCTAAGATGAGCTAGTACATTATAATCCACTTAGTTTAAATTTCCAATCTCATTTCAAATATGTACTTTTTCCATTGCTAGAGGCAATTATCTTGAGTAATTGTGTGCTTTCCTTTCTCCACTGAAGTTGTTCTTGGAGGTAGCACTTTTCCACTTCTTAAATGTACTTTTGTTGTCTCTTCCTTATCTAGACCTGGAGGTTCTCCATATGTTGTAGCTGGATCTTCTGGTACTGTTTATGTATCTAAAATGTCTAAGTTAATTGCAATTAGAGTTCCTTTGCACTCGAGGACTAGCTCCTCGCTTACCAAACTGTCTTAACCGGTGTTGTCAATATCTTCTTTATTTCTGTTAAAGTTCTCATTAGAAACTAGTATGATGTGAGGATCATTTTGGGAATCAAAGTCAAGGTTAGATAGGTTATGATTGATTGCGTCATCACTAGAGACTATAAGAACGTAGACAAATCGTCACTCTTATAATTATAATACTACGAAAGGGTGAAAAGGAAATTGTACAGAGTTAACAGTTTGAGGTATTTCTTCCCCAAATCTAAGACAACCAATCTAAAGGGGGTAGCACCTATCCTAGCCTTCGTGCTATCGGTCTTCATCTCATCCAGGACATCTTCTCTCTTGACCTTCTGCTGAGGCAGTTTCTCTGGTGTAATCTCCATCTTTAGCTTAGGAGGTGGTAGACTCCGTGCAGTGGCTTGCTCTGAGATGATCTGTATCTGATACAATATCTTCTTGGAAGATTTGGTCCAAACTGTGATCCATCCATATTTATCGGCATATGGATCTATCATGTAGAATGGCTAGGCCAAAATCATATTAACAGAACCTTTTTCAAGTTCTTTTAAATATTCTTTCAAGATTTTTTTATTTCCTTCTTTATAGTTATTCTCGAGCCAATCCTTAAAACTAAAGCATCCCTCTATCATATGCCCGAGAAACCTGTAGTACAGACAAAAGTTGGGATGATCCTTCTTGTTCATCTCTTCTACCTTCTTTAGCTCGGGCAATCTGAACTTGGGCTTCTTCATAACATTTTTGAACATTTTTATCATGGAATCATCTTTAAAGGAGTAGTGCAAACCCTTTCTAACATTATCGGACCCTATCTCCCATTTGTTCTGTATGGCCTCTGCTGCTGAATAGCCTGACTATTTTGATAATGACGGGGTTGACCGTACTGCTGAGACTGACTGTACTGTGGAGGCTGACTATAATGGGGTGACAGAATGTGCTCCTGCAGCGACTGCTCAGCCTGAATCCTCCTCGTCTGCTTCCCTTTGTCGACGATTGCCACTATACCAGATCTCTTCTCATATGATTAAACCGATCTCATTTTCTCTGTCTTTTCAGCAGGTTCCATATGCTTAGCTTACTCTTGTAAACTAATTGCTTTGCTGATTAGCTTCCTAAAGGACTTAATAGAAAGACCCTTAAACATGAAAGTCACCAGACCATGGTTACTATTAAGTAGTATCCTGATCACATGTTGTTCCTGTAGCTGAGGCTCACACTTCATGCTTAAGTTCCTCCATCTCAGAATTTAGTCGAACAGAGTCTCATCAGGTTTATACCGCTTCATTATGAGATATCTTATAATAATGTGGTGTTGCGCGCCAGCGAATCTTTTCACAAACATGTTCTCCATTTCTGTGAAGGTCTTTACTGATCCATTGGGTATTTCTGCATACCAGTCAAAAGCTATCCCTGACAAGTTGTTGAGGAACTATTGAAATAATAGATCTTCACTTCCTCCCATGTTGCAACAACTGGCTCTGAAGTGTGCTATATGCTGACGAGGGTTTCCTGTCTCATTGAATGTCTTGATAATTAGTTGCACAAAGCTTTTGGGGGAAGGCATGGTATTGAATTCCTCTGGGTAAGGTCCAACCTTTGAAACCGATACACCTCCTTTGGGATGATCCATGGCCTCTCAAACCTGTTGTTTGACTAATTGTTTGATATCCTTATTTGGTAGACTCAGAGCTGAATACTTCTTTGGAGGTTCATATTCATTGATAGAAGTAACTTCTCTTCTTTCATCTGTGATATGTATGATTTCGGGCTGGTTAACTTCCAGAGATGCTATTGGTGACTGCGACTATCCCTTTAGCGTGGTCATGGTGGTAGCCATCTCCTCCATCTTCTTCTCCAGATTACTAATATATTCATCTCTTGTCAAAATGACCTTTTAAAGCTCATCTGCGGCATTCTCCTCACTAGGAACATCGTGCATAGACGATGTGGCACTTGTTTCAACAATATTAATTTCCATAAATTCTTCTTCATATAATCTGACAGTTAGTAATCTTTATTATCGGCATCTAGTCCTCATTCTCTTACTAATTTTGAAATCTCTGCTCAGAGTTTTTAGACTTTATCATCGACTGCTTTCTCTTTAATCAACTTCAGATCTATAGGCTTCACTCGATAGTTACTTCTCTCTGCAACTCACTCAGAAGCAACGACAGTAGTGGTAAAGGGGAAATCAGACTCATGATCAATTTTATGATCCATTAACTTCTCGGAGTGTACTGGCGCAACGACCTGTGGTAACCACACTTTCCTCTTAAAAGTCAGCACCTTGAGATGGAGTGCCTCGGCGGGGACATCAGAGTGGTAAGGAGAAGTGTGCTCCCTAGGGTGTAGACCATGTACAGAGCAAAACAATCCTCTCATATTCTCCTTCTTCAGGAATTCCTTATAATCATCGGCAGACTGTACTCTTTAACCTAGCTGAGACTTGAACGATCTATGCAATGCGGGTGTCAGAGTGGCACTAGTTTCATTTATAGTGGTACCAATACTGAAACATCTCCCTAAATGGAGTCTGGCAGGAACACGGACTGACGGTGTTTCAGAGAATCTCCGTACTGGATGGTCATGTCTTTCTTTTCTTAGAATCTCACTCTTCATTCTCTGGGATAATGTGCATCCAATTCTGTTGAGGAGCTTAGCAAAGGATATAAAACTGTGCATACTAGGGTGACGATTGTAGGATTCTTCCTCACCTCATCACGACTACGTGGTGACGGTAGAGTAACAGCAAATATATGGAGGCTTTCATCTCCAGTAGTATCAACCAACAAGTGAAACCGATTTCCTCAAAGTAGCTGAGTGGTCTTCGACAAATCGAGTTCTTCCTGGTGAGGAATCTCATCCATTACTGGCAAACTTGCAGGTTGTGCCTTGGCGGATTTGAGAATCTTATGGTTGTGGTTCCTCCTTTGAGACCTAGTCAACGGGGGAATTCTAGAGATGGAACCAATCTTAAAAAATGATGGCATGATAAGGAAAGCATCATCGGTATCATTTTCATACAAAATTTCCTTTCCCTTGGCAGACGACAAGGTAGGTGTGGTGACGACAAAGCAAGTAGCAATAGGGATAACAATTCCCCTAGGCATGGAGACGACTGACTTGACGGGGTGGTAGGGACCTTCATGTTCTTGAAGGGAAATCCTGATGGAAGTTCAAATTGAACGCGGCAGAAGGTACTTGAATTTTGGGGGCAAAAAATTTTACGACGAACGGGGATTGACCAAGTACAACTTCAAACTCACAAAGGCCGGTCCTAAAATGGATCCTTGGTGCAGAAAGACAGGTCTCACGGGAAGTGGGAAAGTTGCATAAGAAGGTAAGCATCAGGGTCGACATCGTAACTATCAAAAGAAACATTCTGAAAGTTAACAGAGGCTTAAACCTTATAATCATAGTGTAAACACTACAAAAATGTCATTCTGTGAACTGGGCACAATTTCATTTTATTTTATTTTAGCTAATTCTTAACATTATATTTTTTCTTTGATTTTTAAGTATTAAAATTTGAGATTTTAAAAAAGGAGTGGTTCAATTTGCCGATAGCAAAATTGAACCTGGGAGGCATAAAGAGAAAGTGAAGTATAAGACCCTGTCCTGAACCCCTCTATAACGCATATTGCTCTAGAGAAACGTGTTCACGAAGACACCTATTGGGGGACTGACCCCACAAAATCAACAAGAATTCTAAAGTCTCAAGGACCCCTCTGTTTAATGATAGTTAAACAGACGGTCCTAAAATAATGGAGAGTTGATCCTACTTTCCCAAGAAAGAAATAGGTAAAGTATGTCAATAGAAGAATGGTAATCTGATTCATGAGGGACACAAATGCATTGCTGATGTATGAATATAACATTTTCTGATCTTAATGAAGAGAGAAATTAATCCCCAGCGGAGCTCCAGAAAATTGTCGCCCGTTAAGATGCTTAAACTTAGTTTATGTGAATATATATAGATTTTTTTTGGAAAATATTATTTTTAATTTGAAAAATATGAAATCAAACTTATCTCATATAAACAATAGCTTAAATAATCGAGCACTTCACCACAAGCCATGTATATAATCAGAAGAATAGATGCATTACTTGGTGGTGAGGCTTGATCAAATAACTAAAGGATCCATGACATCCGTTTGGTCTGTGAACTATTTATGTTGACCGACAGCTTCTCTTATCTAATATGAAGCAACTAGATAGGTTTATATTAATTTGGGTTCTTTAAGTTTCCTATAAGGGCAAGCCCCTATAGTTAATTACATCATAGATAACCGAAGTCACCTAAGAAAACCTTTGATTTAGACCAGGAAATATTATTTTCATGACTTCTAAAAGGTAGAATCTTCAAAGAAATGTGGTAATAGAAAATCCAATAGGTGAATGGCTCAAATGTGGAATAGTTATTATAGGAATCTAAAGGGAGAGAAAGCTAGGGGAAAACACAGCTCCAAGAAGAATCTTGGTGATTTCCCAAAACTATCCTATTATTTGGCTTCAATTTGAGATATTTATTGAATGTTTCATCCTACCAATTTTGTTATTTAGGCCTTACATTTACTTGATATTAATCATGTGAATAAACTAAAAGATAGGAGGATTTATGTCACATCTGATGACAACCTCAGAAACCTAAGACTAGTTTGGGCTTATATTGCACAACGTAAGAAGGACTAAAGAGATAAAGTGAGGATTTATGTTGCACTAGGGAGACTAACTCAAAGTTTTATGGCTTGTTTCTTTAATTCTAAGGAGTTTTGCAGTTAAAGATGGTCGTGCTGCCCACTGTGTATGCCCCATCTGCCTCGTCGTAGTAGGTTTAGTTTTAGAAGTGTCAAATGTAGTGGATGAGAGAAGTGTTGAGTTTTAGAAATGTTTAAATTGAGGTGTCTTAATGTCTTATTAGGGGAATATTTAAATTGATTATGGCAACACTGGTTAGGATCCCATGGTTCTCTCATTCTGGTCCCACCATTTTCTTCGGATTCACTTAGTCCAGATGAATCTAACAAATTCAACTAAATGAATTCAGTACTTTCATCAGACCATGAGAAATCTCGTTGGCAGCCATAGGTTGCCTTTTTTGAGGTATTCTCGATCATCCAAAGAGGCGTTTTAATTTAGTTGCAATTGTGATATTCTTTTATTTGTGATTAAATTTTGAGTTTTCTTAAATTTTGATTGTTGTGGCTGTGAATTTTATCTTTGTTTTGTTTTAACTTTAATTTCGGTTTTTGTGTCTATCATAAATTTTTATTTTTGACATGCAGAGTAAACTTATTATTTATTATGTGATTTCACAAATAGAAGAGAGTACGAGAACGTAAATGAAAGTAATTTGCAATGCAATAAAATAAAAATGTACCTCACATTTCTTCTCGTTCCTTCACCTGAAATTTTAGCCTTATAATCCATATATATACATATTATTTTGGATATAAAAATTTGTTGGCAGGAGAAGAGAGAGAAGCTCTATTAGGGTTTCTATGGCTCCGACGGTTGTGACTAGTGACGGCAGCCTGAGCTCAAGGTTGGGGGAGGTGAGGTGGTTGTATCAAGGCTGTGGTGTGTGGAGCCTTGGAGGAGTGATTCGGGCCTTCCCTGGTTATTTGGTTTTTGAATTTTTTTGAAGTGAAGTTATTGTTTCATTGGTTGGCATGGCTTGCAACTTGACAAATGCTAACCCAAACTTTGTGGGAAGAGGCTCCCATGCTGAGGTAACTGTTCGGCCGGAAGGAGGTGCCACATTAGGAGACAGACTAGTTTTTTCCCAACTTTACCATGATGTAATAGAAGGCAAAGTTGAATGTGAGTTTATAAGAAGATGCACTAAGAAGGCCGGCAAATTGGCTTTGATCTTTACTGAAGAGGTGCTTTCCAAGCTGTCTGAGCCTTACAAGTTTACGTTGGTAGGTAAATTTCAGTTTGGTCATCCCAAAGTTGACATTTTGCGCAAAGCCATTGATGACTTTAAACTTTTGGGAAGTTGGAAGGTTGGAGTTTTTGATAGTAGACATATCATGCTTTAGATGTCAAGAGAGGAGGACTTTGCCCAAGTTTTCTTTAAGAAGTTTGTTATGGTTGAAGGGAAGACTATGAAGTTACTAAAATGGACTTTGGACTTTGATCCCTCACAAGAACCACCTATTATACCTATGTGGTTTAATTTACCCAATTTGAAGCTGCCTTATATTCATCATAAAATACTTTATGATATAGCTGATTCTTTGGGTAGGAATTTAAAGCTTGATATGTCTTCCACTAATGTTACAAGGATCTCTAAAGCTAGAGTTTTGGTGAAGAGAGATTATTACTCTTCCTCATTTGGATGGTGTTTGGTTAGGACTGCCAACAATGTCTAGTGGCAGCCTACTGTTATGGAATATCAACCATTATATTGCAAGCATTGTCACATTTTTGGCCATACCATGGAAAAGTGTTATAGGATGCATCCTGATCTTAAACCCTATAAATTAGCTCAGAAGGTAAATTTGTCCAAGACTCTACCTCAGGCTGGTCTGACAACTAATGATGTTCCACAACCAGTTTTAATCCCTCCTCAGCACTCACCAAGAGCTCTTTTCACTCATATTGAACCTACTGGCGATTCAGCACAGGAAGTCCCACATTTAAACCAGACTGAAAGGCCCCTAGCTGATGTTGGACTTACAAATGTTTCTGCTTTTGATATTAGGGACCTTTCTGTTGAAGAAGGGCTGCTTAGTAAAGAAGCAGGTAGCACCTTCATTTCTCTAGAAGAAACACTCAATAGGGCAGCAACTCAATTAAATCAGACTGAAATTGGGATTACAAATGTTCCTGTTATTGATTTTAGAGACCCTCCTGATGGAGAAGGGTTGCCTTGGAGTTCAGAAGCAGGTGGCACATTCATATCTCCAAAAGAACCACTAGACAGGGCAGCAGATCAATTAATCCTGAATGATATGGCCCAAGAACTTGAAGAAGAATGGTCTATACAAAGAAATAGAAGAAAAAGGAAAGATGCTTTGGAACTCAGATCTTTATCTCAGTCTAATATAATTCTTGATGCAGCTCCCTCAAATACCTCTAAGGCCCCTCCCCCTAGGTTAACTTGGGCTGGTAAGGCTAACCATCATGATTAATATTCTGTGTTGGAATGTTAGGGGTGTGGCCAATCCTAACACCCTTAGCAGACTTTTACACTTGAACAGGACTCACAAGTTATGGTTGTTTGTTTTATTGGAACCAATGGTGTATAAGTATATCCAAAAAATTACTAGGAAGTTTAATGGCTTTCATTTTTATGCTAACTGTAATAACAAAATTTGGGTGTTTAGTAGGAAGGAACTACAATGCAATGTGCTAATTGATAACTATTAATTTTTACATTTACATTTTTGTATTGATCAATTTGCTGGCCTAACTACCTTCATCTATGCTGGCAGTACTGTTGCTACCAGAAAGGAGCTATGGGAGACCCTTATCAACATCAGTTCACAGATCCAAGACAATTGGCTGGTTGGGGGGACTTCAATTTTATCAAAGACCCTAGAGAGAAACTGGGAGGCAGAACTCCCAACCTTCAAACCTTGCTGCATTTCTCCCAGGATATCGATAATGCTGGATTATTTGATATGGGGTATTTTGGCACTCCTTTCACTTGGAAAAGAGGTAAAATAATGGAAAGGCTAGATTGTTTCCTTGCAAATAGCAGTTGGATGAACAATTTTCCCATCACTCAGATACATCATCTTCATAGAACCACCTCTAACCATTCACCTCTCCTGATTAAGATTTCATTTTTTAATAGAAGTTACTTCTCCACGTTTAGATTTCTGAATGTTTGGGTTGAACATCCTCATTTTCTAGATGAAGTGAGAAAGGGTTGGACTGTCACTGGCCCAACTGATATTAACACATTGGTCAGGTTGTGGAGACTCCAAAAGAATCAGACATATCATCTCAAAAGTTGGAATAAGACTATTTGGCAATGTTTTTCAACAGGTGGTTGATGTTGATCAAAGAGTAAGGCACTTGGAATCCGATCAAGATATGGGTGAGAATAATGCACAGGAGTTAATTATCGCCCAAACTCACCTCTTACAGGCTCTAGAGAGGGAGGAATTATTTCTGAAACAAAATGCTTCAGTGAACAAATAGTTTTTTGGAGATAAAAATACCAAATTTTTTCATGTTGCTATCAAATACAGAAGATAACTCAATGCCATCATTAGTGTTAAAGATTCTCAAGGTCAATGGATTACTGATCCTCATCTGATTAACCAAAGTGGTGTGCATCATTTTCAATCATAGCTGGCTGCCCAACCCACTTCTTCAAAAAATTTTCTTCTTGAAGTCATTGAGGCTAAAAAAGATTTTGTGCATCAACTGAATTTTACTCTATTGTCTGATGAAAATGACATCTTACAAGTGTTGAAGTGCATTGATGTCAATAAAGTTGTAGGGGCAGATGGCTTTGCTGCAGTCCTTTATCATAAGGCTTGGGACATTGTTGGTAAGGATGTAATCATTGCATAAAATACCTTCTTCTCTGGTACAGATTTATCTAACTACTTTGTTGCGACCAGTATTGCTCTCATTCCAAAGGAGAAAAAGAAAACCAGTTGGTAAGACTTTAGTCCCATCAGCCTTTCCAACACTGTCACTAAAATAATTAGCAAGATTATTGTTGGCAGATTGCAACCCCATCTTCACAAACTAATTAGTGCTAACCAATCGGCATTTGTTCAGGGTAGAAATATCACAGATAACATATTACTTGCTCAAGAATTGTTCCTTGATATTGATAAATCATGCAGAGGGCAAAATTTGATCTTCAAATTAGATTTGAAAAGAGCATATGATTCAATCAGTTGGCAATTCATTGACTTAGTATTGAAAGCCAGGGGTTTCAGTCCAACCTTTTGTCATTTGATTAGCAGATGGCTTTCTAATTCCTTTTATAGTGTGCTTGTTAATGACACAAGACATGGTTTCTTTTCTACAGGAAGGGGCATTAAACAAGGAGACCCCTTGTCTCCCACCATATTTATTTTGGCCTTTGACTATTTATCTAGGCTATTAAATTCATCTCATAATTCCTTGCCTTATATTTGTTTTCAGAATAGTTCCACACGTATAATCAGTCATCTTACTTATGCAGATGATGTAATTTTATTTACTAATGGCAGTAAACAGGCAGTTAAGAGAACCATGCAGATCCTGGCGCATCTTCATCAGGTGGCTGGATTGGAACTCAACAAGAAGAAGTGCCAATTTATGGCTGGAAAAAATTTTAGAAATCACACATGGCTGAAAGACTTTACTGGTTTCTCTTCTATTGAGTTTCCATTGAGATATTTGGGGTTTCAATTAGTTAAAGGCAGAAAGAAAGAAACCCAATATTATGAAGTGGTCAATTAGATCTCCTCTTTCATCAATTGTTGGACAAATAGTTTTTTTATTTAACGGAGGAGGATTTACTTTAATAAAAAAGCATCTTAGCTACCTTCCCTCTTTACACACTGCAAATGGTGAGAATGAAAGGAAACACTCAAAAGCTATTGGAAACCACCTGTAACAAGTTCCTTTGGGAGGGTCAGTATAAACAGCCACACTGGACTGTGTGGAATAAAGTATGCAAACCTGTCACTAATGGTGTTCTTGGTGTTAAAAGCTTCCAACATTTAAGCCACATTTTCTATTGCAAACAGTGGATTAAGTTTAGACAGCAGGCTACTCTCTGGGCTTTATTCTTGAAGGATAAGTACTGTAAAAAGCTTCATCCTGATCTAGTTCAGGCCAAGTTGGGGGACTCAAAGCATTGGAAAAGCCTATTGAAGATAAGGGAGGATGCTAATTTTTTTTTCTGTTGGGAGTTGGGAGTTGGGAGTTGGGAGTTGGGAAGATCAACTTCTGGCTGGATACCTGGCTTCCTAATGGTTTGCTATACCCAACTTCATTGCCTTGTTATAATCCTCAGCTCATAGTTTCTCAGTTTTGGAATCCATCTTAATGGGATGTGGCACCTCTTACACAGGTTGTGAATGATGATGCACTTAAAGTGATCACCTCTATACCTATTGATACTCACAGACCTGATAAATTACTTCTTAAGAACCCCCCAAATCAGACTCTCAATTCTTTCATTTATCACACTACCATTTCTTGGCCTTGCAATAATTGGGGTACTAAAATTTGGGATAACAAACTTACACCATCCTTGTCTTTCTTTTGTTGGAGATTGTTTCTCAAATTTCTTCCAATTGATGATATCCTGAAATTAAAAGGGTTGAGAACTGCTTCTAAATCTTGGTTGTGTCACTTTGCTGAAGAAACATTTCCTCGCCTTTTTATGCACTGTCCCATTACTAAAGAGGTGTGGACTTATGTTATGGATTAGTTTCAACTGTCTCATTGCAGATTCAACTGGGTTTCATTTGAGGACTGTTGGGATGATTCGAAGGATAAGAAAATGTTCTTTAATCCTTTGATTATCAGTTGGTTCACTTGGATGACACGAAACTAAGCTAAATTTGAGAATAAAAAATGTTTTGCCGGGAAAGTTGATGTTAATTGCTGCAGCTATGTTAGCAGAATTGTTTCTGTCAATTCAGCATCTATTTCAACCAGGAAGAAGTTTCTACTGTTGCATTGGTCTCCACCTACTAATCCATGGATTAAAATTAACACTTATGGGAGCTTCAACCATGTCACTGAGGTTATAGGGGGTGTATGCAGGAACTATTTGGGGAACTTATTGTGGTGTTTTCAAGCTCCCATCTTCTCTTTTTTTGCTTTGGAATCAGAACTAACTGTTGTATTATGGGCACTGAAAACTGCTACTGCTCTCAGTCATCAACTTATTTGCATGGAATCAGATTCACAACAACTCATCAATGTAATGAAGGGTATCTCCTCCCCCCCATGACATTTGGTATATCTTTACAGGCAAGTCAAATCTCTAACTAGGGAACTTCAAATACTGTGGACTAACGTACATAGGGAAGGAAATCAGCCTGCCAACTGGTTAGCCAAATCTTCTACTTCCACAGCTAATGTTAAGTTTTGCAATTCTCCTTTTGGGCCTCTAAGGCATTTACTTTTGGGGGACTCTAGTAATATATATATATATATGTGTGTGTGTGTGTGTGTGTGTGTGTGTGTGTGTGTGTGTGTGTCTATATATATATATATATAGACACACACACACACACGATATATATATATATATATCTATGTGTGTGTGTGTATATATATATATATATATATATATATATATATATATATATATATATGTATATATACACACACACACGTATATATATATACACACACGTATATATATATATATATATATATATATATATATATATATATATATATATATATATATATGTATGTATGTATATATATATATGTATGTATATATACACACACAAAATGGCGGCTGGTTTGGAGGGAGGTGCTCGCTAGGGTTTCCATGGAGGAAGCCGGTAAGGTGAGCGGCCGTGCGGGTGCAAGGTGGAGAAAGGTGGTCGTTAAGAAGCCGGAAGCCTTCTCGCTTCTCTTCTTCCTTTGGTTTTGGGTGGGGGTGATTCTTTCTCACTTCCCGGGCTCTTTATTGTTTGAATTTTGCTTGTGGTACTGTTACATTGGCAATGGCACATGATCTCACTCGGGCTGATCCACACTTTGTTGGAAGGGGTACTTTTGCTGAAGTTATAGTGAGGAAAGATGGTGGAACCACTCTAGGAGATAAACTGGTGTTCCCTCAATTATTTCATGATGCAATGGATGGGAAAGCTGAGTGTGAGTTTATTAGGAAATGTACTAGGAAGGCTGGGAAGCTGGCTCTGATTTTTACTGAGGAGGAGATTCTGAAACTGTCGGAGCCCTATAAATTTACCTTGGTAGGGAAATTTCAGTTTGGCCATCCTAAAATGGATATCTTGAGAAAAGCCGTTGATGATTTCAAGTCGGTAGGCGTTGGAAATTAGGGGTTTTTGACGATAGACACATTATGTTGCGGCTTGCTAAGGAGGAGGATTATGCACGGGTTTTTTCTAAAAAAGTGATAATGATAGATGGGAAACCCATGAAGCTCCTCAAGTGGACAATGGACTTTGATCCAACTAAAGAACCACCTATAGTTCCAGTGTGGTTCGATCTCCCTAACTTAAAACTTCCCTTTAACAATCATAGAATCATCTATGATATAGCTGATGCTATGGGAAGGCCACTTAAACTTGATATCCCCTCTGCTAATGTTACCAGGATTTCCAATGTAAGATTTCTAGTAGACAGGGACATTACTCAACCTTATTTGGATGGGGTCTGGCTAGGCACTGCTAATAATGGATACCGGTAACCCATTGTTATGGAATATCAACCTTTGTATTGCAAGCACTCGTCACCTATTTGGACACACCATGGAACAATGCTTTAAACTCCACCTCGAATTAAGACCTTATAATGTAAATAATAAGGTTACTAAGAAGACTGACAATCCACCTATATCTCCAGTGATTCCAGCTGGCATTGTCCCAATTACTACCCAGGATTTGAATAATGAACTTGCAATTCTAAATCAAGGTCTGAATGGGCTTGTTGATAAGGAGGGGGATTTTAAAAACTATGCTGATCAAATTGGGCGTGCAGCTATTGGGAAATATGCAGATCTACCAATAGAGATTAGAGACAATGTTAAGAATAATGCTACAGTGGTTACTGAAGCTGATGATGTGAGTTCAGATAATTCTGATGCAGAAGGGGCCAGGTCTCAACAAGGAAGTAGGAGGAGGAGGAATAAGAATTTACAACATATTGATTTATCAAACACTGTCCTTAAGGAACCTACAGCTTCCACCACATCTAGGATCACAAGTGCTGCACAGGGAGTTGATACTACTAAGGAAGTGATCCCGCATTACTCGATGCGAGTGCCACTTTTATAACTTCTTCAAGTCCCATAATTGGGGAATCGCCCAAATGATTCTTGAGAATTTAGCAACTACTGCCGATGGTGCTTGGTCTCAACGGAAAAGTAGAAGGAGGAGAAAAGATATTATGGAGCCGCAAAATTTATCTAAGTCTAATATTATTGGTATGGATCATTCGATGCAACACCCCCTAGAATTACTAGGACTGGTAAGGCATTACACAATGATTAATCTGATTTGTTGGAATGTTAGGGGTGTGGCAAGTCCCGGCACCCTTAATAGATTACTACATCTTAACGAGACTTTTAAACCTTGGATTATAGCATTACTCGGAACCTATGGTGCATACCAACATCTCTAAATTCACTAAAAGATTTCCTGGATTCCATTTTCACTCCAACCGCAACAATAAGATCCGGATTTTTACAAGAAAGGAGCTAAACCGCAATGTTCAACTTGATAATTATCAATTTCTCCATTTACGAGTTTGGGATGGATTCTTTCCGTGGCGATGCTACTATCATCTATGCCTGGGTGTACTCCTATGGATAGAGTTTCTCTTTGGAATGAGTCTGTGGCGGATCGGTACAAGTAACTCTTCAAATTGGCTTGTCGATGGGGATTTTAACCGCATTAGAGATCCCGAGTGAGAAAAAGGGGGAAGAACTCCCGATCTTAATACCATGCTACAATTCTCTCAGAATATCACTAATGCAGGATTATTTGATCTAGGCTACATTGGTACCCCTTTCACATGGAAGAGAGGTAATTTGCTTGAGAGAATTGATAGAGCTTTAGCTAATGACCTATGGCTCAACACCTTTCCCATAACTCAAGTGCAGCATTTACACAGGGCAACATCTGACCACTCCCCACTACTAATTCAGATTTCTTTCAGTTCTTACAAAGGGTACTCCCAGTTTAGATTTCAAAATGCTTGGTGCACTCATGATAGCTTTCTAGTCGAAGTACACGAGCCCGGAATGTCTCTGATCACATTAGCTGTAGTCCTCTTGTGAGACTGTGGAGATTGCAAAAGAATGTAGCTTTTAAACTTAGACTGTGGAATAAGACTCAGTTTGGAAATGTTTTTCAACAAGTTAAGGATGCATAAGCTAAAGTTTATTTGTTGGAAGCTGCAAATGATTTGGGGGAGGATCAGGCACATGAACTTAAAATTGCCCAGTCAGTTTTCTTCCAAGCACTAGAAAGGGAAGAGGCTTTTCTACAACAAAAAGCTGATGTAAACAATTACCTTTATGGGGACAGGAATTCTAAGTATTTTCATGCAGTCATTAAGCATAGAAGAAAAATAAATGCTATACTTAAAATCAAGGATGAGGCTGGCAATTGGGTTACTGACCAATCTTCCCTCTCACAAAGTGTCGTATTACATTTTCAGAATTTGTTTGCTTGAACGTACCTATATCCTCTACTTCATTTGTTGCTCGAGATGTTTTTCGATCATCAAGATTATGTGAATCAGCTTAATTTAACTTTCTTACCCGATAAACAGGAGATATTGCAAGCTTTAAAGAGCACCGATGGTAATAAAACAAGCGAGTCCCGATGGGTTTACTTCAACATTTTATATTAAAGCCCGGGATATTGTGGGTGCTGATCTTATTCAGGCGAGTTCATTCTTTCTTTCTTGGATTTGATCTTCCTAAATATTTTGCTGCAACTGAGCATTGCTCTTATTCCCAAAGGAACTCAAAAAAATCAGTGGACTGATTTCAGACCTATCAGTCTTACTACTACCTTTTCTAAAATAATTAGTAAAATTCTTGTGGGAAGACTACAACCCTATCTTAACCAATTGATCAGCTCTAACCAATCTGCTTTTGTGCGGGACGTAACTATTATTGATAATTGTCTTTTGGCTCGAGAACCGTTACTTGATATTGATAAGAAATGTAGGGGACACAATTTACTTCTCAAATTGGATCTTAAAAAGGCTTATGATTCTATCAGTTGGAAATTTATTGATTTAGTACTTAAAGCTAGAGGTTTCCATCCCGATTTTTGTACTTTAATTCAAAGATGGTCGTCTAATGTTTATTACGGTGTCTTGGTCAATGGTCTGCACTCGTGGTTTCTTCAAAGTCGGTAGGGGTCTGAAACAAGGAGACCCATTGTCTCCAACCATCTTCATATTGGCTTTTGATTACTTCTCCGAACTCGAATGTTGCTCAAACAATTTATCCTTATCTCCATTTTAAGCATGGTTCTTCACGGATGATAAGTCATTTGGCATATGCCGATGATGTTATCATTTTCACCAATGGAAGTAAGCTTGTCTGTAAAGAAAACCTCGCAATCGATCGATCACCTAGCCTTGGTTGCAGGCCTGGAATTAAACCAAAGGAAGTGTCAATTTTTGGCTGGCAAAGGGTTCAAATATCAATAGTGGGTGAAAGAGTACACTGGGTTTTCTGCTGCTGATCTCCCCTTGAAATATTTAGGTGTACAGCTAATTAAAGGAAGGAGAAAGCAATCTCAGTATGATGAAGTTGTCAAGAAGATTACATCAACTTTAAACTCGCTGGACTAATACCTTTCTATCTAATGGTGGAAGATTAACTTTACTTAAGAGTATACTCTCAACCTTTCCCCTTTATCGATTACAAATAGTTAGAATGAAAAAGAGCACCCAGAAAATGTTAGAAACAATGTTTAATAAATTTCTCTGGGAAGGCCAAACCAAGCAATATCATTGGGCTATCTGGAACAAGGTTTGTAAACCAACCAAGGCTGGGGGACTAGGGCTGAGAAATTTCCAACAGATGAGCCATTTGTTCTATTGTAAGCAGTGGATTAAATTCGAAGGAAAGATACCATGTGGGCAAAATTCCTTTTTGACAAGTATTGCTGGAAAGATCACCCAAATTCAGCTGTGCCAAGACAAGGGGATTCCAAGCATTGGAGAAGTTTGCTGAAAGTTAGGGATATGGCCAATCAGTATTTCTGCTGGGAAGTGGGCAAGGGGGAGGTGAATTTTTATTATGACAACTGGATAGGAGATGGAACTCTAAATTTTACTGCTGATTTCAATCACCAACTAACTCATTGCGGATTTTTGGGTGGAGGATCACCGGAATGTCAACGAAGCTGAATGAAGTTTTGGATGGGGAGAGCATACAGCAGATTATTCAAATCCCTATTAATCCAACTAAACTCGATAGAATCTTGTCGAAGCAGTCTAATAAAAAATCTTTCAATCAAATGATTCACGACTCACTTCAACTTTGGCTCGATACTTCTTGGGGGAGAAAATCTGGACCGGGCTTTTATCCCCCTCTATGTCTTACTTCGCTGGAGAATATTCCATCATTATCTTCCATTAGATGATATTTTAAAACTCAAAGGCCTAAGACTTGCTTCTAGATGTTGGCTCGTCAAGCTCGGGAAGAATCATTTTCCCACCTCTTTCTCCATTGCACTGTCACTAAACAGGTGTGGATTACTGTTTTAAAACTATTCCATCTTACTCATCTTAATCACAATTGGCTCAATTGGAAGGCTTGCTGGGAGGACTGGAAAAGTAAAAAATGGTTCCATTTACCTTTAGTTATCTGCTGGTTTGTTTGGATGCATAGGAATCAAATGAAGTTTGACAACAGAAATTGCAATATTAATCATATGGTGGCTAACTGCTGCAGTTTTCTGAGAAAGAAGCCACTGTTGGAGCCTACAAATCAAAGAAAACCTACATTGCTGAAGTGGTCCCTTCCACCTCCACCATGGATAAAAATAAATATAGATGGGAGTTTCACTAAATCTGCTGCTGGAATTGGGGCAATTTGTAGAAATTCTGGAGGTAAGTTACTGTGGTATTTCCAAGTGCCAATCATCTCACTCGTCGCCTCTCCATTCCGAACTTCAAGCCGCTTATTGGGCCTCGATTATCGCTAAAGCTTTGAACTACCAATTTGTCCGGATTGAATCGTTTCTCGACAGCTTGTTAATATAATACAAGGATTATCCCCTCCTCCATGGAATTTGGTATACCCCTACGTAACATTGCTCTCTACATTTGGCTCTATCACCCTCAAGTGGTCCCATATCTTTAGAGAAGGTAACCAACATGCTAACTCGGTTGGCCAAACGTGCTACTGCAGCTCAAAGGATTATTTTTTCTGTTAAACCTGATGATCCTTTAAAGCTTTTACTTTTTGGGGATTTGACTGATATTCCCTATATTAGATGTATGTAAACTTTGTTGACTTTTGCTGAATGAATTTTTTTCCTTTTCTTAAAAAAAATGTATATATACACACACACAGATATAATATATACACACACACACAGATATATATATATATATATATATATATATATATAATTTTGCGGGAATTAAAGCATGCTAGAAAGCAGGATAACAAGTTTAAAGCGTACCCATCAAATTCTATGTCATAACTGATCCCCAATAGATATAAATGCAACGGATGCCAGAAACATGGTTCCGCTGGATAAATGCGCTGATGATTTAGATATAAAAATTATGATCTTATAATATGGGATACTATGCAACTATATGTATCGTTTATCAAGTAATATAGGACTTTCTGATTAAACCCCAAGATATCGAACCCACAGGAAAAGTTGAAAATCTTTAAAGGAATCAGAGAAATTATCTTTTTACTTTCTTTAATTGTTTTTGAAAAAGTATGTCTTGATTTTGAAAAGTTTTAGAAAGTTGATTTGTCTTTCAAAATTTTCTTAATAAAATGTTAAACAAGAAATAAAAATAACTAATAACACTGGATGTAAAATACTGTTAAGTAGAATATCTTTTTCTTTCCTTTTATGAAGTAGTAATCGTTCATAAAGTATTGTTGTGGAAGTATTTAATTTTAGTTGTGACAAATAGAAGCAAATGTGTTCTTTACCCTTACTTGGTTCTATAAAGAACATAGGTTAATTTGAAATTTTTATTATTTTGAGCATGGTTAGGCAGGGAAGATACCAGTCTCTCACTCTAGAGTTCCCTCGATTCCCACCACCTAGGGGCTAACTTCTCATAACAAAACTCAAAACTTTAAACAAAATTAGGGGGTTTTAGCCTGTCACACTAAAATCATCTAACTTTACTCCCTTCTATAAAAATATCTTCTAATATTACATTCAATTATATAGACTACAATTCTCATTCATATAGTTGCATGTGATTCTTACTAACGTTTATGAGATTATACCGCATTGGATCTTATATAATCTCAAGAAATTCTACAACTTAACCGGACAAATTAAGAAGTAAATAAAGTTTTCAGAATCAATCTTAACAACTTCTTCCGAATTTTAAACACTGATACATTCCACAACAAATTCTTTATAATTTAATTACTTCTCCATTTAAGAAAGAAAAAGATAAAGTAAACTACTCAGAATGCATTGGGAAAATACAAAAACACATTGATTCGAAATTAAAAACAATAAGAAAAATAATAAACGAAAGCAAGTATAGATAATCAAAATAAAAATAAACACTTATATGAAAATCCTCTCCATAAGACAAAGGAAGTTCCTTTGAAACTTTGACTATTCACTAAACTACTCCTCATAGCAAGTATCCCAACTCCGATGACTCAGAATACAGACTTCAGACTTCAATAAAAACTTAAATTAAACTAAAAGAAAGAAAAGAAGTGGGAAGAAGAAGACTTCACTCCGACCTTTTTCTCTTTACTACTCTCTACTCCTACTCTAAAATAAAATGTGATGGAAGAACCCTTCAAAATGCAAAGGAAAGGCTCCTTTTTCATTCCTAAGACTCTTTTTAAATAGTAAACCAAAAGGTGCCTTGATGTCTCTTCAAAATGTTTCCAAATTCAATGTATCTACTAAGGAACACACCCATTCATTCAAATTTGCCGCCCAAAAGAAAGTTATGGTAGTTACCACCAAGAGTTGCATCCCATCCCATTTGAAATTGGGTCCAAATTCATTTGAAATTCGATTTTTAACTGTGGCGGCTAAGCACCGGCCCAACGGCGCTTAGCCGCCAGTGCCAAATTTTTTATTTTTCATTTTTTTGCTCCAAATTTTGATCCAATTTTGCTCCTTTCATCATGACCATCCATTTTGGTCATACCTGCAAGAAAAACACAAAATACCTTCCATTAAAGTGCAATATCATTAAAAATAGGTATAAAAATGTGCATAAAAATACTATATAATTTAGGTATATCAAAATCCCCCAAACTTAAAATGTTACTTATCTTTAAGTGACAGTTAATCTCATAAAACATTTTAGCTTGCGAATTATGTAATGAGTTTCTTAGGAAGATAAAAAATTTTGTTCTAGAAATGGAATAGTCCAATTTAGAAAAAATTTCAGTAATTAAAACCAACTTAAAGTTTAGAAAGTTCTTAAGTAAAAGAAAATGATAAATATAAGTATCTATCTATTACATAAATATTTGTAGATTTTTCAAAATATAGGATTCAAACATTTTATTTTTCTCACTTAAAAATCTTTATTTGAAAAATAATTTTACTTACTATATTATAACTTTAAGCTTTAGATTTTCTCTGAACTTATATCTTAAACTTTAGGTATGAAACCAATTTTTGATTAGGCCCTTAAACCTCAAGCTTTTCCTCCCTTTTCATATGCTACTTTTCATCTTTTTTTTAAGGCAAGGATTACTATATCTGGATAGACCTTTAATGATTTTGAATTCCATCCTTCCATTTAAAATTAAGATCAGATCTATGTCTTTCACTTAAAAATCATAATAATAGTATTTGAAAATTACTCTTCAATAAAAGAAATTTAAGCTTCGAAGAATAAAAGTCAAATATTCTATTTATCCAAAAATACAAAACTTCTTACTAAAGATAGTTTAACTTTATTTAACACCTCTTTATTAAGAAAATTTTTACTTTATGTTTTTCATGATTACTATAAATTTTAACTAAATTATTTTATTCATTTCAATATTTAAAATTTTGTTCCCCTAATATAACTTCATGTACATAATTGTTCTCAATCAAAAATAAGATTTATTTTAGTAATCTTGAGAATCAAATAAAATTTTAGGTTTTTGAAAATCTTTATTTTTAAGATCCCCCCAAACTTTAATTTTTAATTAAGATAAAACATGTAAGCATAAGAAATGATATATGGGTGAGAAATAAAAGCCGACATAACATGCTTCGTAGAATTTTCAATATCCTAATTATGCAAGTATAACAATTTAAATAACAGGAGTAAAATGAAATCAAATTTAGTTTTTTAAAACATTTTTCTCTACGTAAAAAAGTAAAAAATTTCAGAAGATTTCTATAGTAGTGGAGGTTTTCAAAGTAAATACAGACCAACTAAAATAACACACTGATACAGATAACAGACGGAAGTGGAATTTGAAGAATTTTAAATATGTAGTTTTACTAAGTAGAAGTTCCTAATAGTGGTTTATAATCTCCTAATAGTTTTTGAAATTAAAGTACACAATACTAAAAACTCTGACATAACATACACATAAAAAACATTTACTATTACACACTACCCCACAACAACATATAAAAAAACAATAAAACAACAACAATACCTGAATGTGCATAACAGAAAAATAGTACAACTACAATCTACATACTATCAAGGTCACATCACAATACAATCAACAAACAAAATACTAGATAAAGTACACAGTGACACGGCACATCAACACAATAGCTAAAACAAACAACATACATCTACTCTTCATTTGCATCATCATCATCATCTTTCTCGTTCCAATCTCTGGATGGCACATAAGGTATGTAGAATGGATGAGGTGGCATTTCAGCACTCTGATCTCCTCTAAGCAGTCTATCCAAGTATTGCTGATAATTCTCCTCATATTCATCGTGTTTTACAATATATCTCTCAGCATTATCCAGCATACCATTCATATCTCTAATATGCTCTCGAGTAAGACTCACTTTTTTCACAATCTTTCTTAATAAACCAGTCTGTGAATCAGTCGATGACGAAGCATGTGAAATAGTAGCACGAGAAGCAGAAGCAGCAAAAGCAGAAGCTGTAAAAGCCCTACCAAATCCTGCTCTCCAACCAAACTCTGAATGTACAGTGCAAGAACCAACATTTACACTAGTAATTGGTCTCAATGGCTGAAGTACCTCTTCCCAGGTTTCAAGTTTCACTCCAGATCATTCACAAAGTGAATGAATCAAGGAAGGAAATCCCATACCTGCAGTCGTGGTTGATCTAGCACAGTTCATAACATAATCATAAATTATCCCTCCAATGTCAATAGGCTTCCCGTGCTGAATACAATGGTTCAACATAGCTCTCTCTCGTTACTTCACTAGTATGGCTCGAAGGTAACAACTTAGATGAGATAAAATAATGCCATGCCTTAGAAATGACATTCAATTTGGAAGCAGGAAAGTTCACTCTTCTATCATTTATAATTTTCCATAATCTTCTTCCATCAGTCAGATATTCCATAATTTCATCTAATTCTCCTTCCGAAGGATGATAGTTAGAATAAAAACAAAACATATCAGGAGGTAGTCCATAAAAAGTAATGATTGCACCTGAAGAAAAGTTGACTTCATGCCTTCTAACCATCACTTGATTTTCCTCTGCAGCAGGAAAATTTACATAAAATTCTCTTACCACAGAAACAACAGCAACAGCGGAGAAGCAACAGTAATTCTCCCAGTTTCTTCTTGCAATCATATCTTCAACCACCTCTCCCGGCTTACTAAACACACGCTCAGGAATCAACTTACGTGATTGCAATGCATCAACATAGCGTTCCTCAGCCTTCATACTAACAAATTTGTCAGAATCAAACTTCGTCTTTTCTCGTGCACGCTTTGACTTTGGATCCATCTCTAAAAATTCACGAAAAATTCACAATAAATTCCAAAATCAAACTAAACTTGCTAAAATATCTTCCAAAAGATATTTTCACTAAATCCAAGCAATTTCTCAAGTTTTTCCTCAAATTTTCACCATGAATAGTGATTTTAAGATTTTCCAAAATATACTCAAAATACATGATGAAAATCAAAAATTTTTACTTAGGAGCAGTGCTCTTACCTCAAGGAATCCAAATCTAACAAATTTTGTTGAGATCGGCTCATAAATAATCCATAAAATGACACCTAGACTCTTCTTTTGCGGTAAAACAGAGGTTGAAGATGATGAGGTGTTTGAAAATGGCAATTTTCGGGTTTTTAACTTTCGGGAACCAATTTTCGCGAACTAGAGCCTAAGCGTGAACTCTCGGCGCTTAACCGCGAAATTTGGCACCTAAGCGCCAGCATTTTAGTGTTTAGCCGCCAATACCCAAATTTTCATAATAATGGTATATGCACTAAATCACTTGGTTAATCACTCTTAATTATTCCAAAATAATTATTTCACCCCACATGAATCTTCTAATACTCCAAATCAAAATTTAATAACTATTGATTCCACACAAATTTCACAAAAACACAAACTTATATTTAAAACAAACATAAAATTTAATACAAAACTAGAATTTCTATCCAAACATAAAGGATGAAATTCTCAAAATACAAGACGCTATAATCTTAAACTGATAAGTATACATCTCTAAGATGTACCCATCACATCATCAGGCATATAAAAATAATAAAAACATCAAATATGAACTCACAAGAACACTAACATAACACAACAAACACTAAACAAACAGAAACAAAACACTTTTAATTCCACTCTCCATTAGGCGGAACATAACCAGGACCACTACTATTCTCATTTGACTCTTCTGGAATGTAGATTTGATAGAACGGGCGATCATTGTTCATTCTTATATCATCTTCTTCAATCCATTTTTTTTTGACAAACATCGCCTTATCTATTTCTTCCACATACCTCGAATGATTGAATTGCATCTTGAGTTGCCATCCCATGTGATCCAGATGTATGTAATATCATTGATCTTTGCTTCCATTGAAGTCACTCGGGATTCAATTTTTGCAATCATCTCTGTTATACCTTGAATACTAACAGCCAGATATCCATTAAATTATTCCTTAGCACTATCACTAACGAACTTACTTTTATCAGAATCTTGCTTCTTCTTCATCATGTTCTCCCAGGAAGACAAGATGCACTCAAAATTCTCTTCTTAAGACTTCAAAAATGAAAATAGGACTTGGGGCAACTGTTTCTATTAAGTCTGGTCCTATTTATAGACTTGGGAGATGTTAGAATATTCACCAACACGTTTAGAATCTTCTAAATAACTCCCAAAACTTCTCCCCACGATCTAGACTCTAAATCCACATTATCACGTTTTTTATAACTGTGGCGCCTAAGCGCCAACTAGTCGGCGCTTAGCCGTCGGTGCACAATTTAGCACAAGTCCGCTAAGTGTCCAAATTTTCATTCTGACTTCTCTAAATCATTAATTAAGGTCAAATAAACTCTACTTAAGTTTAAAAAGTCCAAATTACTACCACTAAAAACATAAAAACAAGCCAAACAAAGCAAACAAAACCCACAAAACAAACACAAAGCAAAGCACACCGATAAATATAGGTTTCCTCCCACAAAGCGCTTGTTTTAACGTCTTCAGCCTGACATACCTAGAACTCATTCTGAGTGACCCAACATTAAATTCTCATCAGATTTAGATTTATTGACTAAAAAATATGGTTTTATTCTATGTCCGTTAACTTTAAATATTTTTCCAGTCTTAGGATCTTGAATATCTACAGCTCCATAAGAATAAACTTTTATTACAATGAATGGACCCATCCACCTGGACTTAAGTTTTCCAGAAAATATTCTTAATCTAGCATTATACAGCAAAACTTGTTGTCCTGGTACAAGATTTTTAGTAAGAATCTTCTGATCATACCATAACTTCATCTTTTCCTTATAAATCTTAGCATTTTCATAAGATTCATTCTTTATTTCTTCAAGCTCATTCAATTGCAATAATCTCTTTTCAGGAGCATCTTTCAAATTATAATTGAGCTTTTTAATAGCCCAATATGCTTTATACTCAAGTTCAAATGGTAAATGACAAGCTTCTCCAAAAATCAGCCTATATGGGGACATTTCTATATATGTTCTATAAGCAATCCTATAAGCCCACAAAGCGTAATCCAGTTTAATTGACCAATCCTTTCTATTTGGATTAACATTTTTTTCCAATATTCTTTTACTTTCACGATTGGATAATTCAACCAAACCACTTGTTTGCAGATGATAAGCAGTAGCAATGTGATGGTTAATATGATATTTCTTTGCTAACTTCCCAATAATCACATTTCTAAAATGACTTCCCCAATCAGTTATGATTACTCTTAGTATTCCAAATCTGTAAAATATATTCTTTTCTAAAAACTTTGCAACACTTTGAGCATCACATCGAGGTAAAGCAATAGCTTCAATCCATTTGGAAACATAGTCTACAGCTATCAAAATATAAATATTTCCGAAAGATGGTGTAAATGATCCCATAAAATCTAATCCCCAAACATCAAATATTTCAACTTCCAACATATAATTGAGGGGCATCTCATTTCTTCTAGAAATATTGCCTACACGCTGACATCTATCACAATTTTTAATATAAACATTCACATCCTTAAAAATTGTAGGCCAATAAAATCTTGATTGTAATATTTTATATGCAGTTTTATCACATCCAAAATATTCCTCATAATCAGAATCATGACATTTTTGAATAATTTCATAAGTCTCTTCCAAAGGTACACATCTTCGAATTATAAGATCCTTTCCTTGATTATATAAAAATGGGTCATCGCAAAAATAAGTCTTAGCATTAGACAGAAATTTCTTCTTTTCATGATATGTCAAACCATAAGGTATAATATTACTAACAATAAAGTTTACTATGTCTGCATACCACGGAACACTCAATTCTTTAATAGTGAATATGTTTTCATCGAGAAAATGTTCATTAATTTCTTCAATATCACAGAGAGATTTTTCAATTTCAAGCAAGGACAAATGATCATCAATTTAATTATCGGAACCCTTCCTATCTACTATTTCAAAATCAAATTCTTGCGAAAGAAGAATCCATCTTATAAGTCTCGGTTTTGCATCATTTTTCTTCATTAAGTATTTAATAGCAGAATGATCAGTATGCACAACACATTTAGTTCCAATTAAATATGATCGAAATTTATCAAAGGCAAATACTATATCGAATAACTCTTTCTCAGTAGTGGTATAATTAATTTGAGTTTTATTAAGAGTTTTACTAGCATAATAAATTACTTTGAAAATTTTATCATATTTCTGACCCAAAACAGCACCAATAGCATAATCACTAGCATCACACATTAATTCAAAAGGTTTTTCCAAATTTGGTGAAATTATTACAGGTGTAGTGATTAAATTTTCTTTTAATGTTTCAAAGGCTTTACGGCACACATCATCAAAATTAAAAATTGCATCCTTTTCCAGTAAACGGCATAAAGGTTTTGTAATCTTTGAAAAATCTTTGATGTAATGCCTGTAGAATTCAACATGTCCTAAAAAACTTCTAATTTCTCTTACATTGGTTGGGCATGGTAAATTAGATATAACTTGAATTTTTGCAGGATCTACGTCCAAACCTTTTTTCTGAAATTCGATGTCCCAAAACAATTCCTCCTACTACCATAAATTGACATTTTTCCCAATTAAGGACTAAATTAGTTTCTTCATAGCATTTTAGAACTTTAGATAGATGTTCTAAAAATGATTCAAAAGAAATCCCAAACACTGAAAAGTCATCCATAAAAACTTCAATCCCTTTTTCAAATAAATCACAAAAATTAGCCATCATACATCTCTGAAATGTAGCAGGACATTACATAAACCAAAGGGCATTCTTCTAAAAGCAAACGTACCATAAAGACTGGTAAACGTAGTTTTCTCTTGATCCTCAGGAGCAATTTGAATTTGGTGGTAACCAGTATATCCATCCAGAAAACAAAAGTATTTATGTACAACCAGTCTATCCAACATTTGATCTAGAAAAGGGAGTGGAAAATGATCTTTCCTTGTGGCAAGATTTAATTTTCTATAATCAATGCATATTCGCTATCCTGTAACTTGTCTTATTAGTATCATTTCATTTTTCTCATTAACAGTCATAGTTACTCCACCTTTCTTAGAAACACAGTGAATAGGACTAACTCATGCACTATCTGAAATAGGGTAGATAATTCCAGCATCCAACCACTTTAAAATTTCTTTCTTAACAACATCTTTCATGATAAGATTTAATCTCCTTTGGGGATTAGCCCGCGATTTGCAATTATCTTCCATAAGAATTATGTGCATACAAATTGAAGGATTTTTTCCTTTAATATCAGTAGTTGTCCATCCAAAGGCTTTCTTGTGCTTCTTCAGAATTTCAAGCAAACTCTCTTCTTCTTTTTCAATTAATTGAGAGGAAATTATAACATGCAAGGTTGAGGATTCACCTAGAAAAACATACTTCAAATTATCAGGAAGCATTTTTAACTCAAGTTCATGAGGTTTTTCAATTGATGGGCCAAAAGATTTATCTTTTTCAGTCATATCCAACAATTCAAAACTTTCACGAACATACTTTAAATCTTCTTCTTGAAAATCTTCAGAATGAAATAACTCCTCTTCTTTCTTATATTAAAATTCATCTCTTTCAGCTTTCTCTTCATAAGTTGATTTGAAATGACATTTACTTAAGTATTCGATAACATCCATCCTAAAACACTCATCTTCTTTACCTCTTGCAGGATATTTCATCGATTTTGAAATATTAAATGTAATAGTTTGATCATTAACCCTCATCGTTAATTCCCCTTTTTGCACATCTATCATGGCTCTGCCTGTAGCTAGAAAAAGTCTCCCAAAAATTATGGGTATCTCTTTATCTTCCTCCATATCTAACACAATGAAATCCACAGAAAAAATAAATTGATCCACTTTTACCAAAACATCTTCTATAACTCCTTTAGGATATGTGATCGAACTCTTTGCTAATTGCAGAGTTACAGTAGTTGGGGTTATTTCTCCTAGTCCCAGTCTTTTGAATATTGATAGAGACATAAGGTTAATGCTTGCACCCAAATCACATAAAGCTTTTCCACAAAATCTGTCTCCGATTGCACATGGAATTGTGAAACTAATAGGATCTTTAAGTTTTTCAAGAAGCTTTTTCTGAATTATCGCACTTCACTCGTCACTAAGTGCAACAGTCTCATTTTCTTCAAACTTCCTCTTTTTATTAAGAATATCCTTCATAATCGCATAGTTTGGCATTTGTTCTAGGGCTTCAGCAAATGGATTGTTAATGGTAAGCTTCTTTAATATCTCCAAGAATTTTGAAAATTGCTTATCTAACTTTTGTTGATGAAGTCTCTGAGGAAATGGCGGTGGTGGTTTTTCTAAATCGACCTTAGACGGAGAAATAGGTCATTCAAAACCTTTTGGAGCGTCCTCTTTAGGTCTTTCAATCTCTTCTTTCTCTACTTCAGTCTCTTTTTGAACTCTACCTTCCAATTATTTTCCACTTCTCAGTTGAATTACTTTTACTTGTTCTTTATTCTTTTCTATTGGATTCACTTTAGTATTACTTGGAAGCATTCCTTGGGATCTATTACTTAAGACATTTGCAATTTGTCCCAATTGATTTTCAATATTTCTGATGGATGCTCCTTGAATTTGTAATTGAATTCCCATACGTGATACTACTTCTTCCATAGACAACTTCTTCTCCTTAAATTGTAAAACATTGTTATAACCTGAAGGATAAGTTAATCTATTATTATTATTACCTTGGTTGGTCCAATTCCCCAATGGGTTTACTTGGGTGTTCCCCCATTGTTGAATAACACTACCCTGATTATTGTTATTCCAGTTAAAATTTGGATGATTCTTTCAACCTGGGTTATAATAATTGGAATATGGGTTGTTAGTTTTGATTATAGCATTCACAGTTTCTGGTGAAAAATAAGAATCAACCATTTGGCCGAATGAATTTTCTTCAATCATGAGATTAGGCTAAGAAAAATTCATCCCAAATTGGTTTATCTTCCTTGATACAACAACAACTTGATTTGCTAACATTGTAAAAGCATTATTTTCATAAACACTGGCTACTTTTTTAGGATTTAACCTTTCAAAAGGCCATTGAAAATTATTAGTAGTCATTTCTTCAATTAAAGCATAAGCATTAGAAAATGGTTTAGACATTAATGATCCACCAGCAACAACATCGATGATTGATCTAAGAGATCCAACTAATCCATTATAAAAAGTTTGAATTATTAACCAATCTGGTATCGCTTGATGTGGACATTTCCTGAGGAGATTTTTAAATCTTTCCCATGCTTCATATATTGATTCCCCTTCAAACTGACAAAAAGATGTTATATCATTTCTCAACTTAGCAGTCTTAGATGGTGGAAAATATTTAGCAAGGAATTTTTGTGACAGTTCACCCTAAGTTCTAATTAATCCAGGTGCTAACGAATGTAACCACATTTTAGCTTTATCCCTTAGTGAAAAACGAAAAAGAATAAGTCTAATAGAATCATCCGAAACACCATCATATTTAAAAGTAGCACACAACTCTAGAAAATTAGCAAGATGCAAATTAGGATCTTCAGTTGTTGCTCCCCTAAACTAATTATTTGACACCATTTGGATAATAGCAGGCTTAAGTTCAAAAGAATTAGCAGCTGCAGCAGGGTTTTGAAACTACCACAAAGTTCATCTCCTATAGGGTTAACATAATCTTTTAAAGGTCTTAATTCTTGATGGATGCCAACATTTTGATCTTGATGATTTGCCATTTCTTGAATATTTTTATCTTTTTCTGTATTTTTAATTTTTTTTATTTTTCTGATAGTTCTTTCTAATTCAGAATCGTAAGGCCCAAGTCCTTCAGAACCTGAACTACGCATACAACAATAAAACAAAATAAAATACAACACACTAACAAAAACAAAGAAAAGTAAAAATTTATAATTTCTTAATTCTCTTTAAAATGCAATTTAAATTAATTTTCCCCGGCAACGATGCCAAAAACTTGATCCCCGATAGATATAAGTGCAACGGATGCTAGAAACTTGGTTCCACTGGATAAATGCGCTGATGATTTAGATATGAAAATTATGATTTTATAATATGGTATACTACGCAAGTATACATATCGTTTATCAAGTAATATAGGACTTTCTGATTAATCCCCGAGATATCGAACCCACATGTAAAAGTTGAAAATCTTTAAAGGAATGAGAGAAATTATCTTTTAACTTTCTTTAATTATTTTTGAAAAAGTATGTCTTGATTTTCAAAAGTTTTAGAAAGTTGATTTGTCTTCCAAAATTTTATTAATAAAATGTTAAACAAGAAATAAAAATAACTAATAACACTGAATGTAAAATACTATTAACTAGAATATCTTTTTCTTTCCTTTCATAAAGTAGTAATCATTCATAAAGTATTGTTGTGGAAATATTTAATTTTTGTTGTGACAGATAGAAGCAAATGTGTTCTTTACCCTTACTTCGTTCTATAAAGAACATAGGTTAATTTGAAATTTTTATTATTTTGAACATGGTTAGGCAGGGAAGATACCTGTCTCTCACTCTAGAGTTCCCTTGATTCCCACCACCGGGGACTAACTTCTCATAACAAAACTCAAAACTTCAAACCAAATTTGGGGGTTTTAGCCTGTCACACTAAAATCCTCTAACTTTACTCCTTTCTATAAAAATATCTTCTAATATTACATTCAATTATATAGACTGCAATTCTCATCCATATAATTGCATGTGATTCTTACTAACTTTTATGAGACAATACCGCATTTGATCTTACTTAATCTCAAGAAATTCTACAACTTAACAGGCCAAATTAAGAAGTAAACAAAGTTTTCAGAATCAATCTTCACAACTTCTTCCAATTTTTAAACACTGATACTTTCCACAACAAATTCTTTATAATTTCCATTTAAGAAAGAAAAAGATAAAGTAAACTACTCAGAATGTATTGGAAAAATACAAAAACACATTGATTCGAAATTAAAAATGATAAGAAAAATAATAAACGAAAGAAAGTATAGATAATCAAAATAAAAAATAAACACTTATCTGAAAATCCTCTCCACAAGACTAAGGAAGTTCCTCTGAAACTTTGACTCTTCGCTAAACTACTACTCAGAGCAAGTCTCCCAACTCCGATGACTAAGAATACAAACTTCAGACTTCAATAAAAACTTAAATTAAACTAAAAGAAAGAAAATAAGTTGGAAGAAGAAAACTTCACTCTGACCCTTTTCTCCTTACTACTCTCTACTCCTACTCTAAAATAAAATGAGATGGAAGAACCCTTCAAAATGTAAAGGAAAGGCCCCTTTTTCATTCCTAAGACTCTCTTTAAATAATAAACCAAAAGCTGTCTTGGTGTCTCTTCAAAATGTGTCCAGATTCAATGTATCTACCAAGGAACACACCCCTTCATTCAAATTTGCTGCCCAAAGGAAGTTATGGTAGTTACCACCAAGAGTTGCATCCCATCCCCTTTGAAATTGTCTCCAAATTCATTTGAAATTTAATTTTTAACTGTGGCAGCTAAGCGCCGGCCTAGTGGCTCTTAGCCGCCAGAGCCATATTTTTTATTTTTTATTTTTTTGCTCCAAATTTTGATCCAATTTTGCTCCTTTCGTCATGACCATCCATTTTCATCATACCTGCAAGAAAAACATAAAATACCTTCCATTAAAGTACAATATCATTAAAAATAGGTATAAAAATGTGCATAAAAATACTATATATTTTAGGTGTATCAATAACTTAATGTGTCCTATTTTTAAATGTATAGATGAATCCTTAAATAAATCATAAGAAGTTTAACCATCCTCCAAGGTATCCAAATGAGTATGAGAAAGGGCCTAGGAGCTGGGCTTCGGACATCTCACAATCCTATGAAACGTCTCAAGTTCATTCAAACTTATTACATTGCTTAATTATTCATCTTTATCATACCCTTATGCACAATGTACTGATGTTTTGATCATCCAAAAAGTGGGATAATTATCACTATATGCTCTATTTATAAATTATGTGAGCGGGGCCTTTAGGGGCACATTGATTTAATTAAGAAGCTTAGCTGATTTGATTTTAAAGTTGGGCTTGTAGTATTTCAAATATGTTTACAATTAATGTTATCTTCTTTTCTAATCCATATTAGTCAAGTTTGATTAAGCCTGACTCACTACCAAGCCCTTAAGACTTAAATTCATATATTTGTAATTTAGAAAAAGTTAACTTATGTAATCGTGATTCTTATCTAAATTTTGAATTATCATTAGACACCAACTAAGGGTACCAAATTGAAGAATATTAACTTCCAAAGTCAAAACCCCTAACCTTGGGATCAATTGATTTTAATTATGTCTTGAATTAAAATAAATAAATAATTACAAATTTAACCTCTCTGTGACAAAGGTAGGGTTAGTTTCTACCGTTTAAAGTCTCTTGTGTTTCAATCATCCGAATATGTCAATTATGATCATTCATTGCCTATTTACTCGTTTGTTAGTCCTAAATTTTTATTAAGACTTAAATTCCTTAATTACTATTTTTCCCTTAGACCTATCACTTCATAATTTATTAAATTTAACTCAAGTGACTCTGAAATTTTTATATTACCCCAATCTTGGGTTAATTAAATTATCAGAGGAGAAAATGTGTTTTTCCTAATTTTAATTTAATTTTTATAATTATTTACATGCAAAATGGGGATTTTACAAGATAACTCAATAACTTAAACAAAACACATTTTTTTTTCTTTAAAAATTTACTGGAGGTTCACCTAGGTCGGTGGACCACTTGGACTAATTTTCTTGATTTTATTAATTTTAATTTAATTATTGTAATTATTTGTTTATTTTGAGTGTTAATTAAATATAAAATATTATATACGTTAAAAATTAAGTTTGGTATTTTTCATAAATCTCTTTAAGGACAGGGAACTCAGAGAAATAAATATTATATTTTTGTGATTTACATTTTAATTGTTAGAGTTATTTTAGTGAGAAATTAAGAAAAATTCATTTTAAGCTTAAAAATTATTATTAAACCTTTTAAAATTAATATATTCACTTAGGAAATTAAGAAAATTATTTTAATTGTTCACAAATGATCAAGAGACCCAATGTGACATTTTGGTGGATTTTAATATTTTTTTTGATTTTTTTGATTTTAATTAATTTTAATTAATTTTATAATTTAAAAATAAGCCAAAAAATGAAGTGTTTATTTAAATTACCATTTTATTTTTATTAAATTCTCCTGGTCATAAGAAACTACCAAAACAAATTTTATAATTTTTCAACTTATATTTTAATTATTTTAATTATTTTAATGCCAAAACAAATCAACTCCGAATGACTTGAAATTTTTTATAAGAGCTCCTTTGATCCTAATCTATAGTGGAGAATTAAAATTAAGTTATGTACATTTATATTTAACCCATTTTAATTTTCTTTTATTTTTGAGGTTTAATTACCATTAAAGAGATTGTGAATGAGTTAAACAAAATTTATATTTTTCCTCTAGTCAGAGTGAACCTACCAAAATTTATTTTGCAATTGTCAGATTACTATGCTAATTATTTTAATTTTTTCATTAAAACATTGGTGATTAACTTGAAAATTTTAGATCTCTTCATAGAGATCTCCCGTGACCTTGGAAAAACTCTTATGATAGAATAAACAAAAACCCTAAAGCTCAAGTCATGGTGAAATGTCTATGCCAAAATAGATTTAAAAGATGCAATATTGTATTTAATTAATTAGAAATAAAATGCACATCAAACAAACATAAAACAATTTCCACATTATTCTCCTCTGCCCACTGAGCAAAGGGGTATTTTTGTTTTATTTTTAAGATTTTTCAGCACCAAGTTATAGATTTTTAAAGGTAGGCTGATTTAAATAAATAAAAAATCATTATTTTCCTATTTAAACCACGCGGCCCTGACTGTATCCTCTGCAGCTCCGAACTCCACGCGGCGTGCTCTCATTCAATGCCGCCATCTGATTGAAAAAATGAAGCCCGGGAAAAAAGGAAAACGTTCAAGAAACAAAAAAGAAGCATGTGGAAAGATGGAAGCGACAATTTCTACAACTCTAATCAAATTCTTGAAGAAAGAACATCCAAGAAAGATCTATGGATTTTGAAACCCTAGCAGAGCAATTTCGAGCGTCATTTTATATTTCAGGCTCAACGCACGCACGCACTCACGCACGCGCGCCCACACGCACACGCGCCCACAAGCACGCACACGGGCGCGCGCACGCACACACACACGAGCGCGCGCGCGCGCACACACAATTCTTATGTTTTTTACATACATAAGAATTTACATACATAGCACTCAATTCTTATGTTTTACTTATCGAACGCTTAAATTTTGTTTTTTACATGAAAACACCTTTTCTTATGCATAAAAAAAATATAAATAGTATAATTCACCTTTCATACGTAGGTTTATGTGCTTATACATGTAAAAATTAACATTTGAGTATTAGATAAGTAAATGCATAGCAATTAGGTGTCATATATTTGAATTTTTCTTGTATAAAAAGCATGTTATTTACTGGGGGCCAGTCCCAATAATAAATTACGATGAGTCAGAATAAGGTAAAAACTACTTAAAATTTAAATTAATGAATTAATGTAATTATTTTGGTCGACTTTTTGAATTGTAAATTGTTTCTGACAAGATACCCCATCAAAAGATGGGTTTCGAATCTGGCGTTACGACAGTCAAGTGATTGGGACATTGTATGGTAATTTAAATTATTATGATTTCTAACCAATTGGCTGTCATTATTATTAATTTGTCAAAACAGCTTAATATTTAATAAAATTGTCATTAGGTTCATATTAAAAAAGGGGTCCTGTCAATTTTTTAGGAAAACGTGGGCCACACTAATAGATATATATATATATACATATTTGTGATATAAGTCCGAATGAAAATTTAATATATCAAAGAAAAGAAAAGAAAAGATGAGAAAAAATAAATATTTTTCCGGGGGGAATTTGAGGACGCCAAACTTTTATTAATTGGTAATAAATATTTTACATGTAAGAGTAGTTAAGGAAACATATAATGAAGTTAAAAAAAAAAAAAAAAAAGGAGGGGGGAGGGGGGTAGACTGCTAATAAAGATCGGGAAACCAAAGAGGGAATAATAAAATTTGAGCTAAAACATTGATGCGCGTGGTTAACCAATGTGGACCCCATGCAAGAAAAATTGAATTAATCTCTGAAGCCAAGCTTAAGCCAGATAATCTAAGGAAGGATTCTTGATTGGGGAAAAGTCAACCAAGGATAAGAATTTCTTTCTTTTATCTACTTTTTTATTTTCAATTTTCCTTAAAAAAAAAACAACTCAATCCAATCTGATAATTTATTCTTCAATTTAATTTGAATCTTTAATTTTAAAAACAAGAAAAAAATTGAAAGAAGAAAATTTTGAGATTGGCTATAAGGTGCTAGAAAAATTAGATATACAACATTAGGGCGGCATGGAACCGTTAGAAACCCAACATATCAAAAGAGAAAAATGAAAGCTCCATAATCCCATTGCGGGCTAGTAAAATCAAAACGATATCTGGTTCAGTCCCAATAGTATAGTAAATGGACTTCATTATGGCTCAACGATAATCAAATTAGCTAAAAATGCTAATTGTAACAGCAGAAATAGCAGCTATCGGGAATATATGAAACTCATAACAGCTTCAACAATCAGTTCGAGATAAGTATTAAAAATATTGAAATCTTGATAAGTGATGTTGAAATAGTGACAAGCAAAAGTAATCATACCCATCCTCTCAAAGCTCATAAGAGAAAATAATAGTAGTCAAAATATAGTAAGATAAACTAGATGTAACACCAAAAGGAAGTTCAACACGAGAGGCAAGCTCAAATCTTCCCACTCGAAGATCATATGAACCATCATTGACTAGAAATATCATAAGGCAAACAAGTTTCAACAATAAATTGCAGATCAAAACCAAGGCAATAATACCATAAGTGCATGAGCAGGTAATATGACGGAGGTGGAACTAAAGAAAATAGAGGTTATGAAAACTAGGAGGTAATTCTTCCTAGAGATTCATTTTGTTGCTCTCATTCTTAAAAAGTGAAATTTTTCCATAATTATATGACTAGATGTAAATTATCCCCTAAAAATTATACATTTCCTTTCATACCAAATGAAATGAGACACGATATGGACAACCATCAAGAAGTTTTTTAGTTTTCTCTTTTTTTATGGTATTTGCCTTGTAGGATATCAATATGAACAAGCACTTTGGAGATATTACAATCCATATGAACGAATGAGCCATGGGGAGTATAATATTTAAGGATAGTGAGGCAAAAGGGACATTAAAAAATAGAGGTGAAAGTGGGACTCAAATTATGAATAATAAAACTCTCGAAGAGGGTTAACATGTAAGACAGAGTAAGAGTGACTTGTTTATCATTAAATCTCTCAAATTTTTTTAGTCTTATAGTAGACCTGAGCAACTAATGGAGTTAACTCCAAAAAGAAATTTTAATAAGTTAAAAAACTAAAAAAAAATAGATTAGTTTGTGTTTTCATTCCCCTTAACAAAAATATCATTTTTTCTATAGTCTTGTGAGAATCAATAGCCTTTAGTTTGGTAAAATTAATAGTGATGCCAATGTAATCCTAAGTAAGAGGCTTATGTTGAAACCCCGTAAAATTGTATATTTAAGATCTGTAAAAAGTAGATTATATACTTAAAGTAATTAACATTGAGGTTAATGACCTTTTTAAAAATATTACTAATGTGAGACAAATAAATGATGTCACTATTGTTAGCCTTATCAAAAATGGGCAAATTATTATCATATTTAATATAGGAGTTGCTTTAATTTTTTGTCTATATATAATTATGTTGACTTTGTTCATCAAGGTGCCTAAAAAAGGAATTTATAATAGTACTGAAGAGGTAAGGTGAGAGGTAAAGAGTAGGAATGCTCCTATTTGGCACAATACAATTTCTAACAGTCTATATCTTTCACTAACCATAAACTCATTGCAAGGGGAAGTATGCTTTCTCAAATTTGAATCTTTCGTTATTAATATAGTAAAGCTTTATTTAGAATTAGTAAATTTACTTTGAAGTTTAGAAAGTAGTTTGGTAAATTTAGTTCCATTAGCATATTCAAATATTGTCAACTTGTGCTTTTCACCTGTAAGTTTTATAAAGTTTAAACATTGTGTTTTAGTACTAGTATCATAAGGTTACACCTTCCTCATGGGATCGATAACCAGGACTCCATTAGAGCCTTGTATTACTTGTGTGATACGTATGCTTACGTTTGTATTCAGGTGCCTATAAGAAAATATATTGTAATACAAAAAAACCACATCATGGCTTCAACTAGCTTATGTTAAATATAGATGAGTTCCTTGAAATTGGAGTTATGATGCATGATTTGAAAGATATATTCTTCTTGAAACTTGAGTATAGTGACTTACTTGGTTGTGGGATTAATGTAAAATCATTTAAGACCTTTAATAACCAAGATTACAATTTTGGAGTTTATTAGAGGGAGAGAAAAGAGGCCTTATTTCTCTATGTAATATTTGATTATCTATGCTTCTCCTTCGCATTATTGTTTTATCTCTCTAGCAATTTTATTTAGATGATATGTTTACTACAAAAATTTAGATCCAATATTTACGTAGGTGTTATAATTATAAACATATGACAAAGTAGAAGAGGAGAATTTTGAGTTATGAACAATATTACAAAGGAGCTTATATGAAAATCAATAAAGCTAAAGAGTTTATAACTTAACATTTCGCCTAATTTGAGGCAAAGGTGGCTCAAGTGATATGGGAGGAGGGGATGGAGCATCCTTTTAAAATAAATCCCCAAGAAAAAAAATTGTATAATTATTGACTTCTTATTTAAGTAGAAATAAGTTAAATATGTTGAAACATTGCACCTGAAAAGTGATAATGATTATGAGGTCTCTGTCTCGTATTATACAGAATGAAGAAATATAGTGACAAAAATGTAGCCATAACTAAAGAGCACCTTCCCAATGAAATCATAAAATAAACGAACCTCATTAAATTCAAAATCTTTCACGTGTATTGGTATGATGGTTGAGTGGATCCTTTAGATAAAGTTGGCTCAGATGAGTTATTAGTATTCCTGCTAAACATGATAAATAAAAAATGTTATATTATTCATCCTTTATAACTTCAAATGTGTCTGCTCTGCGGTAGCCCACTTGTCTTCTCATAAATGTAGTCTCCTATTTTTCCTAGATAAAGTGGAATCTTCTGACTTGGATTTTAAGAGAATAGAAGATGCTAAAAAACTCACAAAAATTACTAAAGATACAATAAGAACCAGGAGAGTACTAAAGGAACTTCATCACATACTTATAGTGAAAGTTGTTAGATAATAAATATATCAATCTATCTATGACTAACATGGCTCAAGCTTAAGCTTAACAAAAGATTTATATATGTTCTTAATTGTTAAAAACTAAAGATCGTGAAAAATTATTTTAAATTAACAACACACACATTGTAACAATAAAGTGTAATAACAATGTTAGCATCAATTTTTGATGTCACATGTATAGGGCATTCACTTTAATGAGTCAAAACAACTCACTATCTGGTCATAGTGTCACATAGCTCAAGAAATCCATCTAGACCTTCTCGTACATTTTTTTAGCATAAACTAGGGTTGGTGCCAGTTCAGCCCTACCCGAGAAATTTTACCTTTGAGCAATGAAAAATATTAAATGAAACATAATTAATATCCATTTCAATGCTTAAAGACGCGATTCCATCTATTCAAACTCTCATGTGGTTAAGAGGATTCACAGAACTCTCCTACATTTATTTTTTTGGGAAATATGGTTCATACCGGTACACCCAAGCAGGCATCTAGAATGCCCATTGGCAATCAAATTTCCAATTTGAAACATCCAATATGTTCAGTTTTGATTTATGTGGTCATATTTTAGTAATATGTAGCTTTTTGTAGCTTCCAAATCAGCCGAAACGCATTAATGAACAATCAGAGAAAAGTTTAAGGACGTATTTGGCTTCAGATGGTGATTTCTTCTTGATGTGACCCATCCTCGGTGCTCACACCAAATGTTGGGGAACCTATTTTCACTCTTGAATAATTTCTGGTAGTTTGACAATCCATAAAAAGATGTTTGCATGAAGCTACACACACTTAGGAGAAAAAATGGCAAAAGCCAAGCTCCACTACTACTTTTTCTAAGATCTTTACCCTCCCCTAGAAGGTAATCTAATTTGGTGAGATTAATTTTATGGATCTCATCAACCTCTCTCCAAGCACATCATGAAACTTTACAGGTTAAAAGGAAGCTACATAAGTTGATATTTTTAGAAATTCATGTGATTAAATGATAAAAATTAATATTGCTGGTAGCTTTACTTATATGAAAGCTGGTAGTGACAGAGTTTTTATTGATCATAGTGGCAATTTTTTACTTATGTTTTCCTCCCATTCTATTCCTTTTTCTCCTTTATAATCTAAAGTTGAAGCTACGCTCACTAATCCTAAAATTATTTCTTCAATCCATTGGAGTTAATTGTTTGTTGAGATAGATTCCTAGACCCTTTGGAAATGCTCCACCTCTCTCACATCATCCCACTGGCATATCAAAATCCATATTAGGAAAACTACTCAATTAACTCAATCTCGGAATGTGCAATGGTCTTTTATTCCAAGATAAGGTAAGAAACCATCTGATTTTATTGTCAAGGTTGACGCCTCCTCTGAAAAGTTTTTATAAATACTGTTCACTCTGACCATGTTTTTTATTCTTAAAGGGGATAGGATTAAACTTTCTTATATAAGGCCTCCTACATCCTTTCTTTAATTTGGTTTTCTACTTAATGGAAGTTTGTTCATATTTAAAAAATACATTAAATGCAAAAAATATATATATTTTTTGATTGCTGGAGGCTTCAAAAAGTGATTCCTCTTTCACCTCTGTACACCTTCCACTGGTTTAAAATTTTTTGAATTAAAAAAAAGTAAATTTGAAACTCATTTTCTATATTTTTGTTATACATCCCTCTAAAATTATTAGAAACTTGACTTTACTTCAAAGTCAAATGGATAGAATTATCATTTAAACATTTTAAATATTTAGATTTCTGGAAACATGGAGAAGATTATGGAGACTCATAAAATATCTTGTTAAAATTCCTTATTATTTTTTTGAATTATTATTATATTTATTTTCTAGGGTCTTAAGCATCTTTATTTTTAAAAAGTGATGTAAATATTAGTGAAGTCTTAGAAAGCACTTGTAGAATCATGCAAAGTGGCCCTTAGCCCCACTTAATTTTATTATATAAATTTAGAAGCTTTAAAATTATTTTTGATAATAATTTAATGCAATAAATCAATTATTATTTTATTTATGTAATACTATGGTGTACAAGTTAATTTTATATGATTTTAATGGTTTATGTTCTAAACCTTAAGCAACATTTTTTGCTCGCATTTTCATATAATATATATTATTTTGTGATTTATGACTTTTACAAGTGAAAAGGCATACATACTAATGTATTTTAGTAATCCAATATCTTTATGTGAACCATCTTAATTACATACTTTCACAAACAACTACTTAGCTTGGGAAACATTAGTTCTTCATTTCTTGGTGTAATTTATAATCATAAGATAGCTTATTAGAGTAGCATTAATATTTAAAATAATTTTATAAAATAGTATAAAATTTTCTTAATTTATACTTAATGAGAAGTAATGTGAGGAGATAAGAAAAAAATGTCTCTTTGTGATCCTACATGTAATGAAATTATCATGAGAAATGATTTAAGAGAAAAAAATTGAATGAGGTTGAAATTTCTTTCAAGTGTACAATATTTAAGGAGCCTTGGTGAAGTGTTTTTATAAAAAAAAAGAAAAATAGTGATAGAAGGAGTTTTATAAACGTTATAAAACTTATAAATCTTAATGCCACAAGTATCCAAAAAATATTAAGTTTTAAGATGACTACTACTATTTTTTTTTCTATATTTTGTAGCAGACCTTCAAGGAAAATATAAATTAACTTATCTTGTTTAACAGGTTTATGTCGGCATATTTTTAGGTTGTGTGTTTTATTTTGAAAAGGGGGTCGCCTAACAGAAGTTGTCGGCGAATTTTTAATTTAGTTTAAATAAATAATTTTGAAAAGTAGAATTTGATTTTGAAAATAATTTTAAATTTGAAGGTTTTAAGATATGAGATTAAACCGATCTCACATCCCAAATAGTTTATATAAACGAGCACCGCACCACAAACCGTGTATCTATCCCTAAGGATAGACACACTGCTCGATGGTGGGGCTCGATTAAATAAACTAGAAGATTTGAGACATCCGTTTGGTCTGCAAACCAATTTTATAAGCCGACAAATTCCCCTGCTTAATATGAAAGCATTAAACAGGGTTTATATTACTCAGGTTCTTTAAAATTCCCTATAAGGGCAAGCCCCTATAGTTAATTACATCTTAAGTGACGGGAATCACCTAAGAAAACTCTCGATAATAATCAATAATTCGCTCTCAAGAATTTCAAAGTTTAAGTTCTCAAAGGATTGAATTTTGGAATTTCAATAGGGAATGGATCAAATTTGGAACATTTTGTTTTGGGAATTCAAGGAAGAAAAGTAGGAGAAATCACGTATTCGAAGTGAACTTCGGTAATTTCCCGACTATCCTATTGTTTGGCTTAGATTTAGGAAAGTCCTAATGTTTATTTAATTTTTTAATCTTGCCAATTTTAATTAATTAGGGCTTATATTTATATGACGAATCATACAAATAGCCTCGAAGATGTGAGGGTTTATGTCGTATCGACGACTACCTCGGAATCCTAAGACCGGTTAGGGCTTAATTTGCAATGCAAATGCCTAACGAAGAGTTGAGGATTTATGCCGCACTAGGCAAACTACCTCGAAGTCCTATGGCTTTGTTATTTAATCCTAGGAAAGTTTTGCTGAAGTAGACTCGGGTTTTGCTTGATGACGATGAGCCGTGCCGCCCACCATGCTCCGAGCTCCTTGTTGTTGCGAGAGGTTTAGTTTTAGAAGTCATAAATCGGGGATGAGAAAAGTGTTTTGGTTTAGAGAAAATCTTAATTTCCAAGTGTTTTCAATATTTTAATTAAAACAAATCTTAAAGTTGATTATAACGACACCGGTTAAGATCCCACGGTTCCATCCTTCCGCATCATTATTTTTATCGGATTCACTTAGTCCAGATGAATTTGCTAAACTCAACTGAATAAGTTCCACACTTTCATTTAGACCGTGGGAAATCCCGTTAGCAACACGTAGGTTACATCATCCGAGGTATTCCCGATCATCCAACAAGACGTTTTAATTTAATTGTAATTGTAGTTTTGTGTTCGTTTGTGATTAAATTTTGAGTTGTTTTATATTTTGAAATGTTGTGGCGGTGAATTTTATCTTGCAATGACTTTTAATTTAGTTTTGGTTTCAATTTTAGGGACTAGCCTAAAGGTGTGGGTTTTCATGCAACAATTGTTTATCATGCAAGAAAAGTAAGTGCGATGCGATTAAATAAATTGCAATAAGGTAAATTGCAACAAAATAAAAGCGTACCTGGAGGGTCTTCCCGTCATCCCAAGCTGCACTTAAACACAATTAGAATATTTAAGCAACTTCCTAGGTAAAGCTAAGGTAAGGGTCATGGTTTTCTACCAAATTTCTAATCCTATAGCTAGTCATTTCCTATGACGTCTAGGTTCCTTGTGTTTTTGTTTGAAGACGATTTTCTTCATCAAAGAATAATTAAGTTCAATTTTTCTTATAAACATCATATCATATTGAGAAAGTGTTTAAGAAGAATCTTAAACATCTTTTCAATATTACTAGAGTTGTTTTAAGTCCAAATGAATTTAATTATACAAATGAATTAATCGTCCGAGAATTTCAAGTTTTGTTGTTATCTTGCTCGAGTGAACTAGGATGTTTGAATGTCCTATAAGTGAAGTAACATTTCATTTAATATTCTGTTTAGGAGTTATGATAACTAAAGCTTTCGAGGGTAAATTGGTGTTCAAATGGTTTGTGATTTAGTTTAATTTCAATTAATGGGTTTAAATTTGGAATAATGTTCAAGTTATTTTAGATTTATTTTGAATTCTTTATGTCTTTGGTGATGTTATATTTAATTCAACTTAATTTAATTTAATTTAATTTAATTTAATTTAATTCTATTCAATTTAGTTTGGTTTGATGTTAACTTAATTTAGTTTGATTTGATTTAATTTTAATTTAATTTGATTTAATTTAATTTAATTTAATTTAATTTAATTTGATTTAATTTAATTTAATTTAATTTAATTTAACTTAACTTAACTTAATTTAAATTTGATTTTATTTATTTAATTTAATTTAATTCAATTTAATTCATTTAATTTAATTTAATTTGTTTATTTAATTTAATTTAATTTAATCTTTAATTTAATTCAACTTTTAATTTTAATTTAATTTAATTTAATTCAATTTAATTTACTTAATTTAATTTAATTTTTAATTTAATTTAATTTTTAATTTTAATTGAAATTTTAAAAGAGTTTAATAATTTAATTTTAGTTTAATGATTAAGTCTTTTAATGTTTTGAATTTGAGTTATCATTTTAATTAAGAATTGAATATTAATGAGATGATTAATTTAGGGATTTTTAAATTAAAGAATAAATCTCTTCTTAATAATATCCCTATTTTAATAATTCCAATTTTATTATTCTTCCAAATTTAATCAATTATTTAATTAAGGTTTAATTATTTTAAATTGCTTAATGGGTTTCTACCCTTTAATTATTTAAATTTCACTCATCCAAATCAGATTAGGATCAAATATTTTACTTGTTAATTTTTTATTAAACCTAAAGTTTTAATTAAGGATTAAAATTTTAATTACCACTTTACCCTTTAAGCTTAATAATTTCATAACTCACTAAATTGAGCTTAAATGAACTTAAAATTTTTATGTGACTTCACTCATATGTCAATAAAGACATGAGAGGAGAAAATGTTATTTTTCTGTATTTAATTTATTTATATAATTATTTTTCGTAGAAAATAGAGATTTCCAAGGAAAATTTAATAACATGACCAAGGGAAAGTTTCTATCCTTAAGAAAAATAATGGACATTACTAATGACCAGAGGACCACTTGGACCAATTTTGGTGATTTTTTGAATTATATTATTTTTATTATAATTATTTTAAGTTTTGGAGTGTTAATTAATTTAAAAATAAAATAAATGTTGAAAAATGAATTTTATATTTTTCAAAAATCTCTCTGATATCAAGGAAATCAGGGAACTAATTTTTACAATTTTCTGATTTTTCTATGATTTATTATAATTATTTTGGTAAATATGCTAGAAAATACATTTTTTTAATTTTAAAATTGCCCTAGAGCTTTAAAATTTAATATCTCATTAAATAGACCTAAGAAAAATATGGGGTTTGTTCCTAAGTGATTAAAATTCAAAATGTGACATTTTGGTGAATTTTATTATTTTTGTGATTTTTATTATTTTTTAATTATTAAAAATATTAAAATAACATTAAAAATCAACTTTTTTAGAAAATTAAAATTTTAATTTTCTTAAATTCCCCTAACATCAGAGAGGCTCCAAAACCAGTTTGGTGAATTTTTGAAAGATATTTTGAAAGTTATGAATTTTTAAAGTTCAAATTGACTAAATGGCTTAATCAACCCATTTAGTAGGGCTAACCAAGTCCAATTGACCTCAAATTTTTATGGTGGGTTCCTCTGATCCTAAAGGTCAGTGGAGAATTGATTTCAAGTCAATTTGATGTATGGTTAGCTCTAATTAATTAGGGATCTATTTTGGGTGTTTAAGCCAATTAGGGTTGTTTTAAATGAACTAATGCAAAACCTATTTTCCCTAGGGTCCTCTGGTCATAAGGAACATCACCAAATTTTCCTAGAATTTATTTCACAACATGCTATTTATTGGAATTAAAATACTCAAAACAAGTAACATGAATTTGAAAAATCAATAACTTTTCATAGGGATGGCCTCCGACTTTGGAAAATTCAGGGAATGTTCCCAAATTCGGAGGCTTCAAAGCTCCTATGGTCTCATGCCATGGTGAATTGTATACATGCATGGAGAATTAAAAATAGGCAGAGAGTAAATAAATTATTAAAAATAAAATACTTGATGAAATTAAATAATTTCTTTTCCACATTATCCTCCTCTATTCACTGAGCAAGAGGGTATTTTTATTTTATTTTTATGATTTTCCTACACAAAGTTATGAATTTTCCAAGTTTAGGGAATTAAATAAATAGAAAATACCCCTAATTTTCTATTTATCCGAGTCGGCGCTGCGTCATCCTCGCATCTCCGAACGCACACGCGTCGCGCTCCCATTCGACGCCGCCACTCGAGCCGGCAGCCCGGGCCCCGCGGTTCACGTACCATCTCCCGGTCCGACGCCATCCGAGCCGTCCGTCCGCGCGTGTATTGAATGGACGACATCCGTTCATCGTCCCCGAGCGTCCTCACCCGAGAGCCGTCCACACTAAATCCCTAATATCTCACTCGATACTCGATGGATTTTCATGTTCTTATACTCTATGGATTCGTCTTGAGAAGACGAACACATCCATACGGTTTATGTGGGAAGAAATTTACGCAATAGAAATGAAGAATGTTCAGAAGCTCGGGAAGAAGAGTGAGGCCATACCTTTCGCTCGCAGAAGTGTGGCTTCGATCCGAGGGTTGTTTCACCTTCGATCGGATCCCGGCAAGCTCCGGATGAAGTCTCCCGGTCCAGTGAATCGCCTAGGTAGGATTTGGACCACGCCCGATCACGCAGCTTGGAGACCGGAGCAACCGAGTGGCCCGGAGATGGGGCTTTTGCTGGTGGACACCTTCCCTCGGTCCGGTGAAGGTGTAGAACCAATCAATTTGGGGATTGGCTCACCGTGGAGAAGTGTCCCGGTTTTGAGCTTGGATTTCAACTCCGAAATCGAGCTCGCGGAGAAGAAATGGCAGGGGGATTTCAGTGGGGATCAAGTGCTCGTGTATGGGGAGTGGTCCGGAACAATTTTGGCGAGTTTCCTTAAGGTTTGTTTCAGCACCTCTCATGGCCGAGAGGGGTGGTGTTTAAATAGGAGAGGGTGGAGGGCCTCCCGTGGAGAGTTAGGGCTTGGGATCACTGCTCTCGGCAAGAGAAGAACAGCTACAATGGCCACTCTGGGGATGGGGCAGCTCAGCAAGGAGAATTCCAAAGTTGGCTCACATGTGAGCTCTCGGCCATGGTGTTTTCCGGTGGCTCGAGTGGCCAGCCGGCCGAGCATGGGTCACCCTCAAGGTCGGGTGGGTCGTGGTCGGACTTGGTGCAAGCAATCGGCAAATGCCATGTGTAAAGAGCTTGGATTGAAATGGAATGGGGGAAGACCATTTTGGGTTCAAATGAGTCAACCCATGGTTTTGGGCTAGGTTCACCACCCAAGGCCTGGTCTTGGGCCGAAAAGGATCACTTGGGTCGCCCAAGAGAGAATGGTGTGGTCTCCATCCATGATGAGGTGGCTAAGCATGGTTTAGTGTGTGACATGCTTAAGGTAAAAAAGGGTTTAAGAAGGATTAGAAAAGGGGGCCCTCCTTTCGCCATTAATGGCTTGATCACATGTCAAGCCTTCCATGGCTTCATGTGGCTTGTCCATGGCTTGCATGGCTCACCTTTGGCTTGGGAAAAGTGGAGTCAATTTCATGGAAATAGATTTAAGAACAATTTTGGTATTTAGGGGTGATTTGGCATGAGGCTTGATTTGGAATTATTTGATGATGGGATTAGAACTTAGGGAATGGCTTTTATTAAGTGGATGGCAAGTGGAGATGTCATGTGGGCTTTAGGGTAGATTTTGGGCTTTTTGAAATGGTTTTAGATGGGCTTTTAAGATGGTTTAGGAAAGTGGGCTTTTGAATTTTAAAATGGATTTTGGGATGAAATTTTGGTAAAGACTTGGGCCAAATAATTGTTGGGTTTAGCTCATGGATGTGTCATGAGTGACTTGAAGCAAATTGGGGGTGATTTGGGTTTGAATTGGGTTGAATTTGGGCTCTTTTGGTGAATGGGCCAATATAGGTCCAAGTGGACCAAGTTGGGCCAATGTTGGGCTAGGGTTGAAATTGATGTAAAATTAATGTTGAGAAATGTTTATGGGAGTGTTTCAAAAAGGTTTTGACTTTGGTTGGGCTTTGATTTTGGGGTTTGGGCTCATTTGGGTTAGGTTTGGGTTTAGGTCAAAATTGGGCCTTTTAGCTTGGGGTTGAATTCGAGTGGGGTTTGGGTCTAAATTTTGGGTAAATCATGTTAGTGTTTTTCTTGTGGGGATGCTAAGGAAGATTTAGAAAAGATTTGGGGTTAATTGGAGTTGAATTGGGTGAGTTTGGGTTAGGTTTGGGTCATGGGTCCAAATCGGGCTTTAAGGCCAAAAGTGAAATCGATCCAAATGTCAATCAAATTGGACTTAGATTTGATCTAGATTGGTTTTGGGAATGTTGAATTGAAGTTTAGAATTGAATTGGACCAGAATTTGGGTCACTTGGATAGGTTTGGTTTGACAATGGGTTCACTTAGGGTTAAAATGGGTCTAATTGGGGGTTTTGATAAAAGTAGGGTAAATTGACAAAATTGGCCCATGGTGTAGTTGAACAAAATGAAATTGGGAATATTTGGGATTTTCTGGAATTTTCTGGGAATTTTCTGAATTTTTGGGATTTTGGGTTAAGAGGGGTATTTTGGGTATTTGGAGGGTATTGGGAGGTATTTTTGGAATTTTTGGTATTTTTGGGTATGGATGATCACTTTGAGTGATATGGAAATGTTTGGGATTGATTTTTGGGAATTTTTGGGTAATTTGGAAATTTTTGAGAAATTTGGGTAGTTTCAAGGGCTTTGGTAGGCTAAGCGGGTGTAAGGTCCTGGGGTCAAAAATCGAAAATTTGGGAAATTGAAGATTGGGTAAATTTGAGTGGAATGAAATCATTTTGGTTGAGCCATGAAGCCACATCAAGCCCACATGAGCCATGAAGGGACTCATTTGAGGCATTCACTATGTTGTTCCTAACCCTCTTAACCAAGGGCTTAGGGGTTAAGGACCATCCATGTGAATCACCTACATGAGTCAGCTAGGTATGGGTGTGGTTTTAGGAGGTGTGTGAAAGTGTAGTGTATGAGTGTAGTGTGTGTGTGTCGCCCCTCACTCGGATCAAAGCCACCTGTAGGCGGCCCTAAGTGCCAAAGAGTCCTATAGGAACTCATCCTTTAAACTTTCACATTTGATTTCAACCCTCTAGGTGATTAGGGGTCTATAGTCAAGTTTGTGGAGTTTGCAGGGAGTTAAGAAGTGGTTTGAAATTCTAGATGGTGGATCCCAATTCTAGTCCTCTAAGATAGTCAAAGGAAAAGCCTAAGGCTAGATCCTAAGTACTAAAAAGAAGAAGAGAAGACCTCATCAAAAATGAGGTCAACAATTTATATATAAAAAGTACTAAGAGAATTTACAAGAGAAAGAATTTTGTCCATCCAATGATAACTTTGTAATGTATATATACAACATCTATGTGTTTAATATTTTGTGTTTGTATGGTAAGCATTAATTATGATGTAGTGGGGGAAATTCCCGTCACCTTATTTAATAAACACTTGAAATTTCATAGGAAAAAAAAATAAAACCATATAAGAAAACAATTTTTAAGCATTTTGGTGCTTGATCCACCATTAATCCAAGCCATAGAAGAAGGTTGGTGAGAACTGTTATAAAACCTTGATAAAGATGCACAAATAATTTCAATAAAAATGGAATAATGGTTCTTCTATGAAAGAATCTTATTGTGTTTGAAATATATGGTTCCATAATTTTTTAAGCGCCAAAAAGCATAACAAAAGTTTATCTTATAAAGGCTCAACTAATTTAGAGTTACACTAAAAAAAAAGCATATAAAGAAGGAAGATCCAAACCACCATTATCAATTGAAAATTTGGTGAGTAGTTAAAAAAATTATTTATTTTCTCTAAATCCTATTATTATTTAGTTTGTAATAAAGCTAGAGTTCTTTTCTTCAAAAACCTTAAGAAAGATAGTTGTTCAAAAATAGAATTATAGAAATTTCCTAATAATTAATTTCAATGATTAACATATACTAGAAAAGCAGCTTTTGCTTCCAATAATTCAAGCAAGAACGAAGTTTATTTGTAATTTTAGATTCATCACTCACATTAAGAGTAAAGGATGAAAGTACAACCACAAAAAGTTTTGAAAGTAGTTATTTACAAAAAAACGCCCAAAAATTTAAAAAAATTTAAATATAGCTTTAACATAAAATTCCATAGATAAAAATTTAGTAGATTTATCTATATTGACAAAAATACATGTCAAAGTTCTAAAATTATCCAAAAAATTATCATGCAAGTAATAGAATTTGGATTGATCTTGGCAGGCACCTAAAACATGAACAAAGAAAACTAATGTATTAATTACTAATAAAATCATTTCAAACAAATTTAGCACAGTGAGCTTCCATCACAAAAAAGATAGTTTATAATAAACTAACCAGAAAAGAATAAAATGTACAAAAATTATGAGGATTAATTGTGGCAGGTAAATATTCTATTAATTTATTATTAATGACCACAAAAAATACCATATAAGTAAATGCTACAAACCAATTAGAATGTAATATAGAAATCAAAGGCTCTTAAATTAGAGAAGAAATGTTAGTTAACAATATCAAAGGCTATTTTTTTATTAAATCTAATGTTATGAAAAAATATTTCAAAGGGTTAGATTGATTAAAATCAGGCAATATCTTAATAGTTAGAATTATATTATCTAATATATATATCTCCTATCAATAAAAATAGACTTAGCTCAATGGATAAGTTTGAAAAGAAAAATCTTAAGTCTACAAGTAAGAAGCATTTTTATAAATGGAATTACAAAGTAGAAGTGACCAATAATAATTTAAATATTATCGTGGGATGTCTTAGAGATTTAGGGGATAGAAGAATGCTTAAGATAATATTAGTGTTTAAAAAAGGTGAAATTTTAGTGCACAACCTCAGTGAGAGATAACTAATGATATATTCACAGTTCTTGGGAAATTTTAAAGTGAATCTACTCCAAGAGCCTTTTTTTCTCAATGTCATGTAATCTTATCTGATATTCTCATAAAACATGTATCAATTAGATCATTGCACTTATTTAAAATAAGGATAAAGCTAAAGAAGATGTTCTGAGAGTAAAAGAGGTGAAAAACCTCTATAATTTAGTGGAGATGAAAAGTGAGAGATAGCCTCATGAGATTTATCATTTCAAAAGCTTATGGTACAAGTATTGGAAGAAAATTCTCTAAAATAATTATGATTTCTCATGCTCTTTTCTTGGATAGAAAATTAATACCATCTTTCTCCTTTCCAAGCCAAGTGTAGTTAGTAGGTCATTAAATATATTTTTTCTTACATCTAGCTACTTTTTCAATAATTTTAAGATTAGAAGAGCTTTTTAAAATATATCACGACTTAGGGGTTAATTTTTCAAACCTGGAAATATTTTATTTCATTTTTTTAAGATTAGATGTAGTCTTAGAGATGTAGGAAAAATTCTAGAAATTTATATTCTTATTAGATTAGTTATAAGAGAAAAAAATAGAGTGGCCACCAATAAGAATGTTTCAAGCAATAAAAATCCTCACAAGAAAATTATAACTTTGACACTAAAAAATATTTACAAGAACACGTGTCTTAAGATTAAGAGATCTCTAACTAAACTAATATAAGAGTGACCTGATATAATTGTCTGACAGATGGTAAAGTGTGGCAAATAAAAAACTTAAAGACACTTATTATTACATAATATCATACTTAAGAGGCACGTGATGGGAATTTCTTGTTGATGGTTAAGACAATTAAAGGATAATAATCAAATCAACCAACATACGAAGGAAAGAAAAATGCCACTCATAATTAACCAAGTTTCAACTATAGTAAGAACAATGTTTATGATAAAATTTTAAAAGAAAATCTTTTTGAAAGTGCCATTTTCCATATAAATAAACACAATCATGAAATTAATGGAAATGGAGATAGTGAACCAAGACTGGACATAATAGGGATGAGAAATAAGCATTATTAAAGATACTTGAAATGTATCTCATCTCACTTTAATATGACTATTAAGAGACAACGTAAAATTAAGAAAGTTATTATCACATGGAATAATATTTAATGTTCTAGTGGAGAAGCAATTCATAGTAAAAGAAGTGTAAAGCTCAGCCTAAGAAGGATATATGAGATCCATTTTAAGGTCTTAGCCAAATTATTACACTTAGTGATCCATATATTGACATTCAAACCACAAGTTCATGCAATTTTATTGAGAAAATACATTAGTCTTAGGAGAGGGAAAGCTCATTCATAACTGTTTTTTCTATCCTTTGATTCTAAACACAAATTATTTTATATTTAATGGTTTCATCTTAGATCGTAGAATTAGGTGTTGTGTTAATGATATTAGGGGTCATCTTCTTTCATAGTAGAGATCAGCATTAATAATAGAAGTATAATTAGGCCAGTGCATCTGCATGTTAGCCTGGTTACAAATGGGAGGATCAATAAATTTATATTAGCCTTCAAATGTTAAGGAGAGGTGAGAGATGGGGATTTGATGCTATTAGCCAAATGTATAAATAAACCATTGTGATCACATGCAGTAATGATAATAGATGAAAATGAATATGGGGGTATAATTTTCGATGGCAAGTTGTTTTTATTCCTACTTTCATCACAATAAACAATTTTGTAAAACTTTGGAATTGATAAAATATTATGTTATTTGTGGCGATGGAAGACACTATGAAAAACTATGTCAATTGGTAGAAGAAGGGGATTATTTTAGTTTACATAAAATCGATTGTTGAATATTCATTGGTTTCACAAATAAATGATGATGTTTGGAAGAACAAAATTTGTGGAAATCTAAATATTTTCTTGACAAAAACAATGTAAAAATTGACCATTAAGGGACAAACATTGAGAGGAATTAGTATCTTAGGAAAAAAATTTTGATATTTTGGAGTCAATTCAGTAAATAAATGGATATTTAGGTAATTTGATCCAAATCAAAATGTTTTTAAAATTCTATAGCAGAAGTCAGTATTTCGAGAAATACTAACCTTTTATTCATAAACTAAGAACATTTATTATTCATCTCGTTCAATTGTTTGTCATTACTAAACTTAAGAAGAATAATATCACTTGTAAGAGAAAATAGTTCAAATGTTTCTTTCAGCCTTCAAATTTACTTACAAATTAAAACAGGTTGTCAAAGAAGGCCCGTAGTTGATGGCATAGACAACTCAAACAAGGCTCCAAAGCTTGGCTTTCCTCATGTTCATTGTCGAAGATGAATGCTTGGTATTCTTAGCACTGGATATAATTCTCAAAGAAACTGGAGGTATTAAGCACATACACTTGCAGTAGCACTTTTCAATTCAAGGACAAATTGGTTCATCCATTAGCTAGCCTGTTAGAAAAAGAGATGTAGAGGAAGCTCGAAATGGAAGATAGTAAAACTCCACTATTTACGTTGTAGCCCTAACAAGGGTGATCAGAGGCCCTATGGCCAAGCTACAGAATGAGGGATGCACAAATGGAAGAAGTAGAAAATAATCATCAGTAAGGAAATCTACATACAAACCTCATAATTCTTATGTATTTACCAACCTTACACCTAATGATTGATATATTCATTTATAATACTTTGTTATTATAAACCTAAGCATAAAAGTATATATTTTACTTCTTAAAAGTTAATAATATAATATTTTTGATGTTATATTAAAATTTTGTGAGGTAAGCGTGCAAATATAAAAGTTTAACTATTTAATATGTAAATATATAAGAAATATGTGTATGCATATAGATGAAAAAAAAAATAAAGAAAAAGGAAAACCAAGACTGGAAGAAAACTACCAATGAAACTATAATAGAGAATAATACATAATTTCCATATCAATTATTACAATATCAGAAAAATCTGGCACCGAAACATTAAACAGTATCGCATTTGAGAGGTAGTTATCAATGTATACAAAAAAAAAATAAAAAGAAAACGATTAAAAAAAGGATCCACAACGGACTTGCAATGTCGCCGAAGACCAGAGACCATAACCGTCCCCACTATCTTTCATTTCCTCCAATTATCCCATCCTTCACTTCCAACTGCCCGCTTTCATATTTTCTATTACCTAAAGTAACCTTGAGTTTTGAACTATTCCCAACGCAGTCCCTGCTTCTGCTACATTTTCCTTCCATTTGGAGCGTGGAGACCACTCCAGCATTCGCGTTCAACCGCACCAAATGGCCAAACCCATCAGACCGTTCTTTTGTCTCTTTTCAGTCTCTGCTTCCACTTTCTAAAACGAAAGGCAGCTTGCACAGAAGCCCGCGCGCGCATAGTTAACGAGGGAGAGAAAGAAGATGCAGAGACTCTACGTCGTCGCAGCTCTGGTCTTTCTGCCGCGGTGGCCAATGGTGTTCACCCTGAATCAGGAAGGTGAAGATCTTCTTCAGGTTAAACTCGGTCTTGACGACCCCAGGAACGCTCTTGCTAACTGGGAACCTAACGATTCGACTCCCTGCAACTGGGCAGGCATCACCTGCTCCACCATTGCTGGCACCAGCGGAAAGCCTTCCGTGACAGGCGTTGATCTACACGACCTCGACCTTTCTGGGCCATTCCCCGCCTCTTTCTGCCGCCTTCCCAATCTCTCCTTCCTTTCCCTCTCTCTTAATTTCATAAACTCTACCCTCCTGAATTCCTCACTCCTGCCCTGCTCTGCTCTCACCCACCTCGACCTTTCCCAGAACCTTCTCGTTGGTTCACTTCCTTCTTCCCTTTCCTCTCTTCCTCTCCTCCGATACCTTGATCTTACAGGTAACAATTTCACCGGAGCCATACCCCTCTCATTTGCCCTCTTCCCTTCTCTCCAAATCCTCAACCTTACCGCTAACCTCCTCAATGAAACAATTCCCGAATTCCTTGGCAACATTTCCACTCTCCAGGAACTCAATCTTGCCTACAATCCCTTCGCTCCTGGCCCCATCCCTTTTTCTTTAGCCAACCTCAGCAATCTCGAAATCATCTGGCTAGCAGGCTGTGGCCTCATTGGCCAGATTCCTCCAAACCTCAGCCGCCTCAAGAAGCTCACTAATCTTGACCTATCCAGCAACCTTCTCACTGGTACCATTCCCGATACTCTCTCCGGCCTAGGTGCCGTCGTCCAGATAGAGCTATACAATAACTCACTCTCCGGCAATTTCCCCAACGGGCTCTCCAATCTCACTACCCTAAGGCGTTTCGACTCAGCCATGAACCTCCTCTCCGGCCCGATTCCTGACGATGTCTTCTCTATCCCACTACTGGAAAGCCTCCATCTTTACCAGAACACATTCAACGGCTCCCTACCTGCCACCGCTGCCAAGGCTGGCAAACTTGTGGAACTTCGTATATTTTCAAACCATCTCTCGGGTTCTCTTCCCGCCGAACTTGGCACTAACTCGCAGCTTATGTTCCTGGATCTATCAGGCAACCAGCTCACTGGCGAGATCCCAAAAGGAATCTGCGACGGCGGCAAGCTGCAGGAGATTCTTCTCATTAACAACTATCTTTCCGGCAGCTTGCCTGAAGGTCTCGGAGTTTGCCAGACTCTTACACGTATCCGTCTTGCAAACAATAGGCTCTCTGGCGAGGTGCCCGCTGGTATGTGGGGGCTGCCTCACGTCTCGATTATGGAACTCACTGACAACTCCTTTTCTGGTGGTATAGCTCCCAGCATCGCCGAAGCCGCCAATCTTTCCAATTTGCTGATCGCCGGTAACCAGTTTAACGGAATTATTCCAGCGGGGATCGGTTCACTCTCTAAGCTTTATGAATTCTCTGCCTCGGATAACCGACTCGCAGGTCCGTTGCCAGAGTCACTTGGATTATTAGCAGAACTCGGACAATTAGATCTCCACAACAACTCTCTATCCGGAGAGCTGCTCACTGGAATTCAGTCGTGGAGGAGGCTTACCAAGCTAAACCTGGCAAACAATGATTTCTCAGGTAGAATTCCGCCGGAGCTGGGGAACCTGCCGGTTTTGAACTACCTTGACCTATCAGGTAACGTCCTTTCCGGAGAGATCCCTACCCAACTGCAGAACTTGAAGCTAAACCAGTTCAATATATCCAATAATCAGCTCTCAGGTCCCATCCCCCCAAGCTTCCACAACGAAGCCTATAAAACTAGCTTCCTCGGCAATCCCGGCTTGTGCTCGGATTTTAATGATTTATGCCCGAGCTCTGATAGTAATAGACACGGCCGCAGCAAGTTCTTCTGGCTTCTTTGTGCAATCTTTATGTTTGCTGCGTTGGTATTCGTTATTGGGATTGCTTTGTTCTACTGGAAGTATAGGAGCATTAAGAGGGGGAAGAAAATGATGGATAAATCCAAGTGGACCCTGACTTCATTCCACAAGCTGGGCTTCAGTGAGTATGAGATATTGGATTCATTAGATGAGGATAACGTAATTGGCAGTGGGGCATCTGGGAAGGTATACAAGGTTGTTCTGGGCAACAGTGAGGCTGTGGCTGTGAAGAAGTTGTGGAAAACAAAATCTTTGAAGAATGATGGCGTCAACCATCAGGAAACTGCTTGTGATGCTTTCGATTCTGAGGTGGCAACTTTGGGAAAGATTAGACACAAGAATATTGTAAAGCTCTGGTGCTGTTGCAGTCACAGGGACTGCAAGCTTCTGGTTTATGAGTACATGCCAAATGGGAGTTTAGGGGACTTACTGCATAGCAGCAAGGCGAGTCTGTTGGATTGGCCCACCAGGTTTAAGATTGCCTTGGATGCAGCAGAGGGGCTCTGCTATCTGCACCATGACTGTGTTCCGCCAATTGTTCACAGAGATGTTAAATCCAATAACATTCTTTTAGATGCGGAGTTCGGGGCAAAAGTTTCTGATTTTGGGGTTGCAAAAGTGGTTGATGCTAATGGAAAGGGACCTCAGTCCATGTCTGTCATTGCTGGTTCATGTGGATACATTGCTCCAGGTATATTTTTACGTGTGAAGCTAGTTGAACTTTTTAATTATACGTTAAACTTTTGTTTGCTAATCCTCTATAGAAAGCTTTTATGTCTTGCATATGCATAAATTTATTGTCCGATGCCATAGCCATCTTGGTTATGCTAAACTTTTGTCATGTTCTGGAATTCTATTTTTCATAGTAAATCTGCAGGGAAATCCAAAGGCTTATCTTGTTCCCTCTGTTTTATTTATCCTAGAGTAGTATTCTCTTGTTTCATACATAAATTTTAGAAGCACTTAGACCATTTTCATATCCTATGTTGCATTAATTCTACCTGTTTATCGTGTCATCCAAGCTGCCCTTCCATTTCATCTTTATTAGCACCCCATGCAGATCTATGTAAAAAATTAACTGCACGTCCTGATTAAGAAAGAGCACAGCATCTATGTTGTTGGAAGTTTCCACTACCTATAATCTACTTTAACAAATAAGAAGGCTTTTCTTGCCTTCATAAATCAATTGTGGTATCATTTTCCATTGTTGACTTGGTTATGGTAATATAAAAATAAATAAATAAATAAATTAATTAATAATATATATATGAGAAATGATACTGGATACACATTTTGTTATTGAGAGATTGTTGGAAAAATATGAGAGGCATGTTGGAGCTGAACCCTGACATAATAATATCTTATTGGTTTCTATAAATTCATTAGCATGCTAAGTTTAACTTGAGATTGTTTTGTCAGTGACTTCAATATTTTCAAGTGATTTGTACAATGAGAGGCCAACATAGTGATGCGTTCAATGTGCATGAAAGAGATCTGAAACATTAATATAGCGGTATAACACAGTTTAGCCATTAATTATGGGTTTTTATTTATTTATTAGTATGCTGATTCTTGGTTTATCCACTACTGCATTAGTCACTTGAAGATTATATAACTTTTATACTCTTTTAATATCATTTGAATATACTGCAAACATTGCATTAAATATAAAAAGTATGTTATTTTGATTGATTTGTTAATATTTGTTACTGTTGCAGAATATGCATACACCCTTCGCGTTAATGAAAAGAGTGACATATATAGCTTCGGCGTTGTTATCTTGGAGCTGGTCACTGGCAAGCCCTCAGTGTGCCCAGAGTTTGGGGAGAAGGACTTGGTGAAATGGGTGTGCAGCAACATTCAGCAGAAAGGGGAGGAGAGTGTAATTGACTCCAAGCTGGATATCTGCTACAAAGAGGAGATTGCCAAAGTCCTCCACATAGGCCTCCATTGCACTAGTAATCTTCCTATCAACAGGCCTTCAATGAGGAGGGTGGTTAAGATGCTGGTTGAAGTTTGTGAAGAAAGCAAGCCGACTCTTCTACCAAAGGATGGTAAACTGTCTCCATACTACTATGAAGAGGATCAGGGGAGTGCTGCTTGAGAAGAAGCTTTAGGAGAGGCCCCGAAGATCTTGGACGTTCATTTCTTTGAGAATGATATGGAAAGGATTCAAACTTCTGTACCCCAGCTTTATGTCAAAAGAAAGACGCTTGTCTGTTCTTGAATTGGTGCTAACCATGTAGAGATTTATTGGCATTAATCCATGTGAGATATTCTGTCTTTCTAGGTTATTGTTGGCCTGATTGCTGGAATTCTGTATAACAGTAGTCTGCATAACTGCTTTCAGGTTATCAACGTGCCAGTTTGCTGTATTGGTTTGTGCATCATTCATATGATCATCTCTGATACGACAAGGAAAGATGTCTTATCACTAATTCAAGTAATGTTCTATTAGTTGCCCTAGAAATGACACTATTGTAAACAGATGCAGTTGTATGGAGGTGTAAATCCTAACTTCCTATGCTTCTACCCACCTAAATCCTCAAAAGATTGCATAAAGTATGAGTTTGGGGGTCGAAAGCTGTGGAAAAAATTTGTATTGTGTTCTCATAGTTTCGATGAGGTCTTCCAAAAATATGAATTTAGCATCCGTATCATAAATTATGGTAGAAAGAATTCCTTGTAATCTCATAATGTCTCTAACGAACCACAAGAATGATATTCTTGGATAAAAATATCTATATAGGTGTTCCAGGAATACATAGACTCTTACCTTTGAAAAGATAACCATCAATCATCATAAAAGATTTGTTCAAAATTAATGGTTCAAGCTCTTGTTCTAAATAGATAAGGCAAAACTTAGGACACATCTTATAATCATCTTTCAAGTTTGGCAAACCAAGGATGCCCCTAATATGTTTTTAGATTAGCTTATCAAAATGGATGAATTCTTTGATTGGTATTATATGAATTTTGTTAAGATGAAATTTATAGGTCGCGCTATAAATTTTAGCAGCATCATTTTAGCTAAGCAAGAGATATTCAGTATTGTCTTATGTCCTGAGTATAAATGAAAGCAATGTTGTGATCCAAATAATATTCTTGAAACCATGATAAGAAGCAACATAACCTTTCTTGACTCTTAAACAAATACCCATGCATCTTGTTAAATATAGGGATACATTTAAGGTTTTGATAGCCAAAACTTATTGCACTCATCAAAAATGGCAGCTAGCTAACAAATTTATTAGTGTTATTCAAACTGAAATCAAAATGAAGTTGAGTTCGTTGATCCCAAAAGTTTAAAAGATGACTTTCACATTGCTCTACTACTAAAAAAGCATGGAAGAGCATTCAAATCCAAACTAAAGGGTCAATCTTCATCCTATCACCCTCTCATATTTTAGAGACAAAAGGCTTTAGGTAGTCAAAATCAATATACACATATCTTCGATACTTTTAAAACTCCTAAAAAATCAACAATAACAATGCTTAAGATAATGTATATTTCAAAGGCCATAAGAAGGGAGACATTGCAAAAAAAATGTACGGCTAAGATAATGTTCTTACATGGAAATGAGAAAATAGAAGAAGATGAATTAGGTAATGGAGTTGACTAAATTCATGATGATAGACAACGTCTTAAATAAACGGTTGAGAATGTACGAGATAATTTGAATATCATGAGATGCATGACCTGTTTTAGGGAAGAAAAAGATTGGAGGAAGATGCCCTCGATTACATCAAGCTTGGTATGAAAGCACAAGTTGGAGGATATTTGGTTTGGTGATAGAATTCAGCTAGTTCATCATCTAGATGAGGATTCAGTGAGATAGTGCTTGCAAGAGATAAAATTTGATTCCTAATTAGGAAAGATATTTCAGTAGCAATTAAAGAATATTCAAAATTTTGTAACTTGATGTCACATTATAAAGTGCTAGCAATAAAGTTATTGTAAACATGTTATTATTGAACTTTATAATTTTTATCTAGCCATTTAGATTATCATCTTAATTGTCATTATTATATTTTAAACATAAAGTCCCCTTTTAGTGATATGAAATGTACGTATCATGATATCTTAAATCAATTGTTGTATGTAAAAGATGAGATTATTAGATAAAAAAATAAATTTAGTATAATCTGATAGAGGTTAAGAATTCACTAAATGAGTTGAAGACCGTAATTTTTAGTCAATGTGAAAAAAAAAAAAAACATAAATTTTGAACTAAATAAAGCAAACCCGAAAAACATAACAAAAGTTGATATTTTTGCCAATACTTTAACCCAAAAATCGTTCAATTATTTCTAATGGTCATATACTAAGATATTAATTATCTGAATATTAATTCCACATGGAAAGCATGTTATAAGATTATGTCAATAATGGTACTAGTGAGAAAATGGCTTCAAGTTAACTCAACTGAAGGAAGTAAATGATTTTTATAGTTGGTGGTGATGTATGATGTACTAGAGCTTACAAAAACTTTACCACTTCTATAAGCTATAACAACTCTTCCGGAAAGATTCTTTTTGGGATTCTATGGAACTTATGTTTTACATTATGTTGAAATTAAAATGAGGCCCATTAGTACATGTGGTGGACCTATGGTGGGGCGTATAAGCGTTAATGTGGGACCTACTACTAGAGTTATGTTCACGAGAACTGCTTTATATTCAAAAGATTCAACTACTAGGTGCCAGGATAAATGGATTGCTTGAGTATTAGTATGAAGATATTTTCTATTATTAGTAGTTCATTTTATTTCATATTTTAATGTGTATATTTAAGTGTTTTCTTATGATTTTGCGACTTTATTTCTTGTGAGTGTTAAAGGTTAATATTTTCATTTACCAATGCTTAGGTTGAGATCAAATTCAATCAAGTAGAAGGGGGATGCCTAAGCAAGAAAGTTAGAGTGGAAATATATTAACCATGCAAAATAACCATTCTATTCATTCTAACTTCTCTCTCTATTTGGTAATTGATATTTGAACTAAAGAGACGTGTTTGTTGGTGTAAAATGCTTTTGTATAATACCCAAATTTTTAATGTAAACAAGAGTTTATGCTCTGAATAAAATTTTAGAATAATAAGAGGAAGGCTCAAATTGATTTGGGGCTTGGTGTTTTCTTTAAGGAAGATAGTCTGATGATCATTACACATTGTAAGACTTTACTAAGTTTTGTGATTTGTCTTAATTTCTTTCTTAATTTTTCATACTTTGGTAAAGGGTTTATATCTTGGTAAAGAATATTTTGAAACAATTTCTTATCATATTGATTTTTATCTCACATAAATCACTTTCTAACTTCCATTTACAAAACGTTGTCCACAATTCTTTCTAGTCTTTTTTAGTTAGAAATTTGGCTCCTATTGGGTACCAAATCCACTTAGAATGATAACAATATTTAACAATTATATTTATATCCATAGTAGATTACTTTTAATATATAAGTATCTTATAATTATGTTTTTGATCAGCTCAAAATCTAAGAAACCCAAATCAGAGTTTGTTTTCTATGTTTTTTTTTATTTTATTTTCCACTTTCTAAATGTCAACAAACTATTAAAATATATTATAAATTTTTAAAATTATTAGAAATAAACATCGGCAGATTTATCATTTCTTTCAAGTAGAATTTTAAAAGTTTTTTCTATATTTTAAAATCTGATGTAAAATTGTAAACATTTTTCAATTCAACCTAAATTTGTCCTGGTTGATATTTTTCTCTTAGAGACTGTATCTAATCCTTTTAAAATATCCCCATTTACTTTAAATCATTTGTATACATCATTTTAAATATTGTGCTAAACTTTCACATGATGATTTCCCCTACCTCATCATAAGTCGCTCATATGGTCCTTATGTGAAGTGGTGAAAATCAATATATTATAAAAATATACTCCAAAAATTACCCTAAGAATTGTATAAGTATCTCATTCAAATACCACATAAGCATGCTTGGAGAATTTTGAAAACAAAATAGCATAATCCTTCATTCATATAGCCTTTATCAAATTTTTAATGTTGTTTTCCAATTATACTTAAGATGAATATGAATTTTGTGATGTCCTCTTCATAAATCTAATTTAGAGAAGTGTGTTGATCCTATAGATTTATCCAAGTGTCCTCTAAATAGAGCATTGGAAATGGGTAATTTAAGTTGTTTTTAATAATTTTTTGGCTATCAATATACATTCATCATTTTTAGTACTTTTTAAATATAAATTGACCGACACAACAAATGAACTTACCCTATGTTGAATCAGTTTCTTATCTAAGAGTTTATCAATAATGTCTCAGAGAATTCAATGCTTCTTTGGGCTGATTTAGTAATGAGATAGATTGGAAAAAGTTAGATTTTGAGATAAACTCTATCTATTGTTAGATAAAGCAGATTTGTTGTAGTTAATGTTGTAAATTTATAGGTCTAATATCAATGGATTTTTGCAACACTTCTATAATTTCAAATGATAAATAAATTATAGTGGATTTTTTTAGCTTCATCTATCATAGCAATACTTGAATCAATAAACTCCTAAACAAAATGTAAGAAAGGTCAATCACAAGTGAAAAACAAAGCAAGTTTATCAATGGTTGGTTTGGGTGGGCTAGCTATAGTTACAAGTTTAGAATTCTTATCTTTTCACTTAAGTAGTAAACATTAGATTGACATGCATACCATATCAAACACAATGAATAACACCTCACAAATAAAATTTTAAGAAGGTACATAATAACACATTATTGAATAGAAATAACCATTCCTTTCTTTACCCATTTAATCTTATATGGTTGTTGATGCTTCAAAGTTTTAGGATAAAGTTTTTGCATTATCGACCATGAAATTATATATTTAATTTAGCCATTATCGATTAATAATTCACAGACATTCTCAGTGATGACACATTGAGTATGAAATAAGGTGTTTAATTGTGATATGGTTGAGTGGTGAGGTGCAGGGGCATATACGAGCCAAACCAAACCATGAGCCAGCTTAGACCTACTCTATAAGCTGTTCATGAGGTAAGTTCATTGAGCAAACAAGCCAGGCTCAAGCCAGGCCTAGCTTGAATAGTTAGCTCAAGAGCCCACTCATTTTAAAAGTATGAATATAAAATGCACTCAATATAAAGTAAATATTAAGAATTTATCTTTCATTTATTAAAAGAATCTTAATTTAATATTAATTTTATATTATATATTAAGTGATTTATTATTATTATTTTCCTAACTACATCTTTTATTTTTAATTTTCTTTATAAAAGAAGATTAATTTAATATTAATTTATCTCATCCATAATAAACAAGTAGGCTTGTGAACCAGCTTAGACATGTAGAATTAAACTTGAGCTTGTGCTTAAAATTGATTAGTTAATAAAATTTTAGTCAATGTTGGCTCGAGCTCAGCTCGGCTTGTTAACTAACATAGCAAGGTGTTAATAGGTGCTTCACCAAAACACGCAGTAGTGAATTACGTTCATCCTCAAAAAAAATTTTAACCTCTATTTCCTTTGTTTCAGAATCAATTGGCCATTCCTCCTCTCAAGTTTTACCATTCAATAGCTACACTTGCTACCTTGATGCACTTTCATTTTATTTATATCCAGTTTTAAGAAACAAAAATATATCATATTACTAAGCTTAGAAAAAGAATTGTTCTTGAGTGACACATTAGTTTTGAAAATTATTTTATTTTTCTATATTTATGGAGCTATAGAAAGTAGCTAAGGTGAATGAGCTCATCTTATGAATATTAGGAGATTGTTGATTTTTTGTTCACTCAATAGATGCCCATCAATATGAATTTCCATTCTATTAAGTTGTAGTTCTGCTTTATCAACATAGTTAATGGCTTTTACAAGGTCCAAACTGAATTCATTTCTAAATTCTCATGAATTTCTTCCATATGTCCTTCAAAATATCATGAAACTAACAAATTGTTAATCTAATTGAGATTGTCGCACGTTTTAAGAGGGTAATGCTCTTATTTTATGTGTTTATAAAACAAGATTAGTATGTACAGTGTTAGTATGGTGCATATAATATTTTCTCAAAGTCAATAAGAAAGAAATTCCCCTCCAAAATGTTTCATGTGAAACCAACATTTCACACTACCCTTTAATTCCATTTGTCATGACGACATTAGATATGACCTAGATATGACACCACTCTTTAATTGGCAGACAACATACCTAACTTAGTTCTCTAGAGGTATCTTTATATATCAACAAAATTTCTACTAACTTATTCCTAATATAAAAATTCTTCAATGTGCAAATGGCTTTAGAAAAGAGAAGATCTAACTTAATAATGAATTTACTGCGTTTTCTATCTCATATGGGTTTTTGTTGTAAAAATGGGACTTGTTTGTTATTGAAACTCTTTTCCTTTGATGTTTAAAAAATCAATTTATCATCTTACCTCATTCTTATCATTATTTTTGGGAATTTTACAAGGATATTGGGGTATTCATCCTTGCTCCCTAGCACCGAAGGTGTTCATGTGATTTGCTATTAAATGTGTTGATTCCCCTTGTCTTAGGGTCTTGTTATCCATCAGGATTATCAAAGAGTTTGGATTTCATGTTGCATTATTCACTTAAATAGATGAACTCAATTATGATATCCTCCAATCTTTTCTTGAGATGTTTGTATGTTAGCCATGAACTATCCAATGTATGATCATAGTCAGTAGCTCTTTGCTTACTTCCTATTGCCACAACTTCCAATGTTGAGCTCTAAAAAAATATTGGTATTATTGACAAATAATGAAACAAAGAATCATAATAGAAAATGAAAACTACTATTCAATACTATCTCCTATATCGCTAACATACATAACAAGATCAATATATATTGTTCATTCTTTGGATAGCTAAAAAAGTAAAAGGGATTACATATAACTAATCAAATCAAATACAACTAATTACACAATATGTAAGAAATACAAAAAATAAATAAATAGTATGGGATTAAGTATTTTGGCAACACAAATAAAACTACATTCAATGTCACCAAGCTTATTATTATCGTGTTGGTTATGATGTGTGTAAAATGTTCTCATATGACTTCTAACTATTAGTTTCTTGGAAAACCTTGTCAATCTATAGTTCACTTGAAACTTTATTAGATTTCATGGCCTCAACCACATCCTTCTCCTCTATTTAACTCAAAAGTCCTTTTAGTTATGATTGAAAGATATCACTACCTTATTGTTATTCATAACCTTTATTGTCAATAAAATTCCTTGCCTCATTAAAGCTAGCCATTGCCAGCCCGCTAGAGCTTGTGTGTATGTGTGATTCAAATCACATCATTTTCCATTTTTCTAGAACAAATTAAACATGTTGCTCCTCCCTCTTACGATCTCACTAAATGCAATATAATCACCACAACTTCATCATTGTCTTGAAACCTTATATGAAATTTGAAATCCATCATTATTTATAGTTATAAATAAAATATACCATATAACACATTTTTGTTATCAATAAACTTATCTTTAATTTGTTGGCAATGATGTGTATAACAAAATTTAAATAGGATCTGTAACCTAAAGATAGTTGGAAAAGCCTGTTAAGCTAAATTGCATGTGATAACTCTTTACAAAAAAAAAAAAAAAAGGCCTCACCAAATCCTTCTCCAATCTTCAACTCAACAACCATATATTCATGATTCAAGATTACAACAAAAACTCGCTCCCTTCGTTAAAGCTATCTATCTCTAGCTGGACTTGAACATATTGGCCTCCCCATTACACTCAACCTTAACTCCCACTCATTCCATGATAACTAATACCTAGTTCTGCACACACGCACACGCACACGCACGCGCGCACGCACATACACACACACACACACATTATGCATTTAAACTCTCTCATCTCCTTTGCCTTTGGCCTTTTAAAGAATCTATCGTTTTGCTCCTTTCTTTTAAAGTTTCATTGATGGAATTGTTAACATGGCACCACAAACCCTAAATTTCAACCTATGTAAAATTTATAAATCTTTACCCTCAATTATTATCCTAAAATAACTTCCATTTTGGCTTGTCAACCTTCTATTGTTTAAATCCTTAAAACCCTATCATATTATTTATTTCCTTTGGTGAGATATAGCCTCGATGGATTTTTTTTTTTTCAATTTGATCATTTCCTTGAAATATTGTTCTATTTTATGAGCATATCTTTGCAATAAATTTTAAATAATTGACAAAGTTAACATATTATTAAATCTATCAAAAAACATAATGTTTAAACAAGGTAACTTTAAAATTTCATTTTAGTGAAAATGGTTGTCATACATTTTTTTTAAAAAGATTTTTGAGGCTTAGTGACGGTGACATATTAGCATTAATGAAGAACTCCTAGAGCATGCAAACTCTAGAATCAATATTCTTAACTATTTTTTTAGTAATTTAAAAATTATTAGCTTCATAATGTTTATTTTTTTCTTTTGCTCAATTGTAAAGCTTCAATTTAATATTTTTATGATATTATATATAACTAAAATATATTCTACTCCATTTACCCCATTTGTTGGTGAAAAAATATATAACCACTTTGTTTAGCTTGGATGCACTCTTATTTTAAAATAAATTTTGCTAATCTTACTTACTAATGTAGTATAGATTACCAGTTTGTGTTTATGAAATTGCTTTAATCGCTACTGTTGGCATCATTTTAAATGTAAATCACAAACAATTAGAATTTTTCTGGTTTGTTCATATAGGTTTTAATTGAAAATTATTGACTTAAATAATGGCTTGCCCTTGCTTAGGTGCCGAATAAATCCAATCTTGTGCGAAATTTAAGGCTAAATAAAACATGTGTACTTTATGAATCATGGAGTGATTAATATCATTGATTATATATTAAGATGACAAAATTATGGCTATGTATTAGTTAATGACCGATACATTTATTAGGACATAGCCTAATTAAAATCAAATATAATTTGATCATAAAATTTAAACTAATTTAAAGAGTAATTCAAACTTAATCATATCAAACTTGAGACTAGTTATTCACCTTAATAATTGACCTGGGATACATTACAAGACAATTAAAATGTCTTATTTCTCTAGTAACAAGTGGATCATAACCAAACCTAATATTTGACTTATTGGAATGGAAACTCATAGTCCCTAGTTAACATTATGGCCCATTTAACTCGTTTTCTCCAAAAAAATGAGCTAACATTAAACTATTATAGCTTAACTAAATATATCACTACGTTTCTTAGAAAATCATATTAGAACCTTGATCCCCGATAAATGCAACGACGCCAAAAACTTGGTACCGTCGGGTAAATGCGCTGATGATTTAAATATGAAACTTATAACTTTATAATATGGGATACTATGCAAGTATACGTATCGTTTATCAAGTAATATAGAACTTTCTAATTAAGTCCCGAGATATCAAACCCACAGGGAAAATATGAAAAATTTTAAAGAAATCAGAAAATTCTCTTTCTACTTTCTTTAATTATTTTTGAAACGGTATGTCTTGATTTTGAAAAGTTTTGAAAGTTGATTTGTCTTTTAAAATTTCCTTAATAAAATGTTAAACAATGAAATTAAAATTATAATAACTAATAACACTGGATGTAAAATACTATAAACTAGAATATCTTTTTCTTTCCTTTTATGAAGTAGTAATAATTCTTAAAGTATTGTTGTGGAAGTATTTAAATTTGTTGTGACAGATAAAAGCAAATGTAATCTTTACCCTTACTTGGTTCTATAAAGAACATAAGTTAATTTTAATTTTTTATTATTTTGCACATGGTTAGGCAGGGAAGATACCAGTCTCTCACTCTAGAGTTCTCTCGATTCCCACCACCTGGGGGCTAACTTCTCATAACAAAACTCAAAATTTCAAACCAAATTAGGGGGTTTTAGCCTGTCACTCTAAAATCCTTTAATTTTACTCTCTTTCATAAAAATATCTTCTAATATTACATTCAATTATATGGACTACAATTCTCACCCATATAATTGCATGTGATTCTTACTAACTTTTATGAGACAATACCGCATTGGATCTTACATAATCTCAAGAAATTTTACAACTTGACAGGCCAAATTAAGAAGTCAACAAAGTTTTCAGAATCAATCTTCACAACATCTTCTAACTTTTAAACACATATACTTTCCACAACAATTCTTTATAAATTAATTACTTCTTCATTTAAGAAAGAAAAAGATAAAGTAAACTACTCAAAATGCATTGGGAAAATATAAAAACACATTGATTTGAAATTAAAAACAATAAGAAAAATAACAAACGAAAGCAAGTATTAATAAAAAGATTAAAAGTAAACACTTATCTAAAAATTCTCTCCACAAGACTAAGGAAGTTCCTCTAAAACTTTGACTCTTCGCTAAACTACTCCTCAGAGCAAGTCTCCCAACTCCGATGACTCAGAATACAGGCTTCAGACTTCAATAAAAAACTAAACTAAAAGAAAGAAAAGAAGTGGGAATAAGAAGACTTCACTCTGAACTTTTTCTCCTTACTACTCTCTACTCCTACTCTTAATAAAAACTCTTAAAATGCAGTGGAAGAACAATGGAAGTACCCTTCAAAACGCAGTGGAAGAGCCTTCTAAAGCCTCCCCTTCAAAACGCAGTGGAAGAGCCTCCTAAAGCCTCCCCTAATCTTTCCTAAGACCTCTTTAAATAGTAAACCAAAAGGTGCCTTGGTGTCTCTTCAAAATGTGTCCAGATTTAATGTATCTACCTAGAAACGCACCCCTTCATTCAGACTTGCCGCCCAAAGGAAGTTATGGTAGTTACCACCAAGAGTTACATCCCATCCCCTTTGAAATTGGTGCCAAATAGATGAAGAATTTGATTTTTAACTATGGCGGCTATGCGTCGTCCCAACGGCGCTTAGCCGCTAGTGCCAAAATTTTAATTTTTCATTATTTGTGCTCCAAATTTGATCCAATTTTGCTCCTTTCATCATGACCATCCATTTTCATCATACCTGCAAGAAAAACACAAAATACCTTCCCTTAAAGTGCAATATCATTAAAAATAGGTATAAAAATGTGCATAAAAATACTATATATTTTAGGTGCATCAAAATCCCCCAAATTTAAAATGTTACTTGTCCTCAAGTGACAGTTAATCTCATAGAATATTTTAGCATGCAAATTATGTAATGAGTTTCTTTGGAAGATAACAAAATTTTTTTTCTAGAAATGGAATAGTCCAATTTAGAAAAAATTTCAGTAATTAAAACCAACTTAAAGTTTAGAAAGTTCTTAAGTAAAGAAAAATGACAAATATAAGTTTCTATTTATTTCAGAAATATTTGCAGATTCTTCAAAATATATGATTCAAACATTTATTTTTCTCACTTAAAAATCTTTATTTGAAAAATAATTTTACTTACTTTATTATAACCTTAAGTTCTAAATTTTCTCTGAACTTATATCTTAAAATTTAGGTATGAAACCAATTTTTGATTAGGCCTTTAAATCCTCAAGCTTCTCCTCCCTTTTCATATACTATTTTCACTTTTTTTTCTCTCTCATTTTTTCTTTTTATTTTATTTTATTTTGTTTTTATTTATAAGACAAGGATTACTATATCTGGATAGACCTTTAATGAATTTGAATTACATCCTTCCATTTAAAATAAAGATCAGATTTATGTATTTCACTTAAAAATCATAATAATAGTATCTGAAAATTACTTTTCAATAAAAGAAATTTAAGCTTTGAAGAATAAAAGTCAAATCTTCTATTTATCCAAAAATACAAAACTTCTTACTAAAGATAGTTTAACTTTATTTAACACTTCTTTATTAATAAAATTTTAACTTTGAGTTTTTTATGATTACTATAAATTTTAACTAAATTCTTTTATTCATTTCTATACTCAAAATTTTGTTCCCCTAATATAACTTCATGTACATGATTGTTCTTAATAAAAAATAAGATTTATTTTTAAGTATTCTTGAGAATCAAATAAAATTTTAGGTTTTCGAAAATCTTTATTTTTTTAAAAATCCCCCAAAACTTTAATTTTTTAATTAAGATAAAACATTTAAGAATAAGAAATGAAATATGGGTGAGAAATAAAAACTAACATATCATGCTTGCAGGGAATTTTTAATATCCTAATATGCGAGTATAACAATTTAAATAACGGGAGTAAAATTAAATCAAATTTAGTTTTTTTTTCAAAAAAAAAATATATATATATATATATTTTGTTTATAATAAGAAAAGTAAAAATTTCGGAAAAATTATACGGTAGTGGAGGTTTTCAAAGAAAATACACACCAACTAAAATAACACACTGATACAGATAACAAATGATTGTGGAATTTGAAAAAATTTGAAACATATAGTTTCCTAAGTAGAAGTTCCTAATAGTGGTTTATAATCTCCTAACAGTTTTTGAGTTAAGGTACACCATATTAAAAACACTGACATAACATACACATAAAAACATTTGCTATTACACACTATCACAAAGCAACATATAAATCCACAATAAAACAACAACAATACCTGAATATGCATAACCGATAAATAGTACAGCTACAATCTGCATGCTATCAAGGTTCACATCACAACACAATCATCAAACAAAATACTAGATAAAGTACACAGTAACACAGTATAACAACACAATAACTAAAACAAACAACATACATCTACTCTTCATCCTCATCATCATCATCATCATCTTGCTTGTTCCAATCCCTGGATGGAACATAAGGTATGTAGAATGGATGAGGTGGCATCTCAGCACTCTGATCACCTCTAATCAGTCCATCCAAATATTGATGATAACTCTCCTCATATTCATCATGTTTTATAATATATCTCTCCACATTATCCAGCTTACCATCCATATCTTTCATATGATCTCGAGTAAGAATCACTTTTTTCAAAATCATTCTTAATAAACCAGTCTGTGAATCAATAGATGACGAAGCACGTGAAGTAGTAGCACGAGAAGTAGATGCAGCAGAAGCAGAAGTAGTAGAAGGCCTACCAAATCCTCCTCTCCATCCATACTCTGAATGTACAATGTAAGCACCAACGTTTACACTGGTAATTGGTCTCAATGGCTGAAGTACCTCTTCCCAGGTATCGAACTTCACTCCAGATCGTTCACATATTGAATGAATCAAGGAAGGAAATCCCATACCTGTAGTCGTGATTAATCTAGCACAGTTCAAAACATAATAAAAAATTATACCTCCAATGTCAATAGGCTTCCCTTGCTGAATACAATGATTCAACACAGCTCTTTCTCTCGTTACTTCACTAGTATGACTCGAAGGTAACAACTTAGATGAGATAAAATAATGCCATTCCTTAAGAATGACATTCATTTTGGAAGTAGGAAAGTTCACTCTTCTATCATTTGTTATTTTCCATAATCCTCTTCTATCATTCAGAAATTCAATGATCTCATCTAATTCCCCTTCCGTAGGATGATAGTTAGAATAAAAACAGAACATGTCAGGGGGTAGTCCATAAAAAGTATTGATTGCCCCAGAAGAAAAGTTGACCTCATGCCTCCTAACCATCACTTGATTCTTTTCCGCAGCAGGAAAATTTGCAAAAAATTCTCTAACCATAGAAACAACAACAACAGCGGAGAAGCAACAGTAATTCTCCCAGTTTCTTCTAGCAATCATATCTTCAATCACCTCTCCTGGCTTACTAAACACAAGCTTAGGAATCAACTTACGTGACTGCAATGCATCGATGTATCGTTCCTCAGCCCTCATACTAACAAATTTGTCAGAATCAAACTTCGTCTTTTTTCGTGCACGCTTTGACTTTGGAGCCATCTCTAAAAATTCATGAAAGATTCATCATAAATTCCAAAATCAAACTAAACTTGCTAAATTATCTTCCAAAAGATATTTTCACTAAATCCAAGCAATTTCTCAAGTTTTTCCTCACATTTTCACCATGAATAGTGATTTTAAGATTTTCCATAATGTACTCAAAATACATGGTGAAAATAAATAATTTTACTTAGGAGTAGTGCTCTTACCTCAAGGAATCCAAATCTAACAATTTTTTGTTGAGATCGGCTCTTAAATGATCCACAATATGATGCCCTAGGCTCCTCTTTCGCGGTAAACTGAAGGTTGAAGACGATGGTGAAAATGGTAATTTTCGGGTTTTTAACTTTTGAGAACCAATTTTCGCAAACTGGCGCCTAAACGCGAACTCTCGGCGCTTAGACGCGAAATCTGGCGCTTAAGCGCCGGCATTCTGGCGCTTAGCCGCCAATACCCAAATTTTCATAATTAAGGTATATGCACTAAATTACTTGGTTAATCACCCTTAACTACTCCAAAATAATTATTTCTCTCCACAATTCTTCCAATACTCCAAATCAAAAATTTAATAACCATTGATTCCATACAAATTTCACAAAAACACAAACTTATATTAAAACAAACATAACACTTAATACAATACTAGAATTTCTATCCAAACATAAAGGATGAAATTCTCTAAATACAAGAGACATTAATCTTAAATTGATAAGTATACATCTCTAGGATGTAACCATCACATCATCAAGCTTAGTTAATATCTAAATAAAAACACTAAACACACCAAACATGAACTCACAAGAACACTAAAAATAACACATAAGAACATTAAACAAACAAAACACTCTTAATTCCATTCTCCATTAGGCGGAATATATCCCGAACCACTATTATTCTCATTTGACCCTTCTGGAATATAAATTTGATAGAACGGGCGATAATTGTTCATTCTTACATCATCTTCTTCAATCCATTTGTTCTTCACAAACATCGCCTTATCTATTTCTTCCACGTACCTTGAATGATTGAATTGCATCTCGAGTTGCCATCCCATGTGTTCCAAATGTAAGTTAGTATCATTGATCTTTGCTTCCATTGAAGTCACTTGGGTTTTAATTTTTGCAATCATTTCTGCAATACCCCGAATACTAACATCGAGATATCCATTAAATAACTCTTTAGCATTATCACTAATGAACTTACTTTTGTCAGAATCTTGCTTCTTCTTCATCTCATTCTCCCAGGAAGACATGTCACACTCAAAATTCTCTTCTTAAGACTTCAGAAATGAAAATAGGACTTGAGACAAGTGTTTCTCTTAAGTCAGGTCCTTTTTTATAGACTTGGAAATGTTAGAACAGCCCCAAGACGTTTAAAAACTCCAAAATAACTCCCAAAACTTCTCCCCCATGATCTAGGCTTCTAGATCCACATTTTTCACGTTTTTTATAATCGCGGCGCCTAAGCGCCAACTAGTCAGAGCTTAGCCGCCAGTGCACAATTTAGCACAGGTCTGTTAAGTGTCCAAATTTTCATTCTGACTTCTCTAAATCATCAATCAAGGTTAAATAAACTCTACTTAATTTTAAAAACTCCAAATTACTATCACTAAAAACATAGAAAAAAACCAATTAAAGCAAACAAAACACACTAAACAAACATAAAGCAAAGCACACCGATAAATATGGGTTGCCTCCCACAAAGAGCTTGTTTTAACGTCTTCAGCTTGACATACTCAGAACTCATTCTGAATGACCCAATGACCCACTTTTAATATGTATGTAATTTATGTTTATAGCAACGACACCAAAAACTTGATCCCGCTTTAAATATAGATATATGATTTAATGTATAATGTGGATTCTACGTAAGTATAAGTATCGTATCAAGTAATACATGGCTCTAGTGGAGTCCTGATTATCGATTCCATAGGGAAGTTTTTAATAGATTTGTTATCAGCTAAATTAAAATGAATTATTTACTAATATAGTAAACGAAAATTAAAAGTAACTATCGCAAACTAAAGTAAACTAATGCTTGAAATAAGTTGATTTAAATAATTCATAAAAAGTATCCTTCTTCTTGTTTTTAGAAAATTAAGTGAATGATGAATTTTAAATAGAATTTTTTAAATTGTATTGTGACAAATAGGAGCATTCCTATTCTTTACCCTTTGGTCCAGGTGCAAAGAACATTGACTAATCCTATGTTCTGATCATCGAATCCGCGGCCAGGCCGGGAGGATACCGGTCGCCACTTCGTAGCTCCCACGTTCCCCTCACCCGAGGGCTAACATCTACACTTCGCCTCTCAAACCAGTAGGACCGAATTGCATATTTTAGTCTGTCACACTAAAATGTCCAATTCTACATCCGATAATTAATATTTCCCTATTTATTTGCACCCGCCTTCCAAGGCTTTTAAGTTCCCTGAATATTGGATGTAATTTTTACTATAGTTGATAATTCAACTTATTTTAACAACTCAATTGGCCAGATTGAAAGTAAATTAAGTTTTAAGTAAAAATTATCAAAATTTATTTTAATATATTAGGTGCTTCTATTTAATTTCATCAATCCTCATAATTTTAATAAATAGGGAGAAAGACTAAGAAAACTACTCAGAATGCATGGGAATAAAACAAAGCATGGATTTCATTTAAAGTTAACAACAATAAACAAAGATACTTATCTTAATTTCCTTCCCAAGCCGACTCCTTGAAGTTCCTTTGACTTTTCCTTCTAGTACATCAAACTTCTAAATAACACTCAAATAAACTAAAGAAACTCACTAAACACACTCAGACTTACTAAAATAGACACATAAATGACTCGAGAGAAACTTTTTGAAGACTCAAAAGACACACTAAGACACTAGAATTCGGTCTCTATTTATAGAGTTAAGCAAAGGTCCAAGGGGTGCTTAAACACCTCTTTAAAAAGTGTCCAGGTTCAATGTATTTGCATTTTGAACTGGCTCGCTGTCGGAGGGAAATGACCTCGCCATCAGCGAGGCTTTTAGAAGGTCTTCAAACCGCACGATCTCGTTGTCAGCGGGCTCGGGCTCGCTGTCAGTGAGGTAGTTATAATTCCTTCAGAAATTCTCTTGATGATCTCGCCGACGGCGGAGTAGTTATATTTGCATGAATTTCCTCCTTTTTGATCCAAATTTGCTCCATTTTATGTTTTTTGCTTCCATCACTTATAAATCTTCATTCCTGCAATAAAATAAAGAAAATACCTTTCTATAAAGTGCAATTTTATCAAAAATAGATATGAATTTCTTAATGAATTTTTCTATGATCAAAATCTCCCAAACTTAATTATTACTTGTCCTCAAGTAATTTTGATACTAGATAAAAATAATGATTTCTATAATAGAATTTTTAAATTAAGATAATATGAATTAAATTTAAATAATATTATAATAAAGTAAAATATAAATATTTCTGAGTGATTAAATTAACTTTATAGATATAGGATTATTTAGTTATCAGATCTAAGATTTCTAGCTTTCTATTTATTTCAGGAATGACTATATTTAAAATAGTAAATTACTTTAGATATTTAGATGATAGGAAGTTCAAGAAAACACTATTTTGTAAAGTATCAATCCATAAATATAAGTTTAGAAATATAATTAAGTTTTACTCTTTAGGTTGATTCCATTGAAGCCAATTTTTGATGAGGCATTTCCTCAAGCTTCTCCTCACTTATATTTTTCTTTTCTTTTCTTTCTTCTTTTCTTTTCCTTTTTTTTCTTTTCTCTTTTCTTTCTTTTTCAAGTGAGGATTACTGTATCTGGATAGCCGGTTAATAATTTTGAACTTCAATTTCTCTTCCTAAATTTGAAACTTAAAATATTTCTTTGCTTATATATATTTCATAGCCTTTATTTCATTGAGTTTCTTTCCTTTCTTTTTCACTTAAATACTTAAGAATTTTCAATTTTTAGAATATAGTTTCCTTACTTTAAATAGTTCACTATATTCTTATTCCTTTTAACCAAATATCTTATTCCATTAATTAATTGAATTACTAGAAATATTTTCTTTAACTTTATATAATAATTAAATAAAGTAACTCATGTTTATTGAATTGAAAAACTACTATAGAAAATCATTTAATAATAATTTTTGAAAGTAGAAATCGAGAACAATTTTAATAATTAAATTCGTATTTTTACCCTCCCCCAAACTTAAATTTTTCTATCTATACTATATAGTGAAAAAGGGAAAGTATATAATAAAATTCATCATATCTTTGAGCTTTAGGTATTTTTTTCTTTGAAATTTTTGCAGGATTTTTTATTACTTACAGAACCTGTACTGTTAGTATTCTTCCACATATAATATTTAAAAAAAAGTGCAGGGATGGAAATTTTAAAATAAGTATCAAACATAACAATTGAAAACTTAATCTATTACTATACATACAATCAACTAATCTACTTTAAAACATATTAAAACACCTTAAACAATGTTTAACATTTATAACTTATAAAAACTTTAAATTAACATCCTAAAAAAAATTGCAAACTAATTTAACACACATAAGAAATCTAATATCACAGCTCAAGCAAACAAATAAATATACCAAGTCCAAAGTCCACAGAAAGTACTAAAATATTACACACGTAATAATAAAGTTTGCAAAACAATAAATCTAAACAAACTAAATAAACCGAACAAAGATTCTAATCTTTCGCATCAAAATCCCAAGCTATATCATCTCCCCGATCTCCAGTGCCGAGAAGGCCGAGCAGTCGGTATCGTGAATATCGGGGCACTCGTGAAAGACAACATCTAAATCACCACTCCTATATCGACGTTCAGCTTCATAGTATGCAATTTCGTACTCGAATGTCGCCGGAGATATTCGCTATTATAATCGTGTCTTCTTCCAAGCCTCCGATCCTTTGGTCTATATGCTCAAATCTTCTTTCCATATTTTCTCCAAATAATTCAAAACTCTTTCTACTCAGTGTTAATTCATTCATTAGATCTTGAAGGGTAGGAGTGGTGTACTGAGGGGGTTGATCATAACTAGTAGAGGGTATATCTCTACTTGAAGAAGGTACATAATCCCTCGTTCCGCATCTCCATCCTTCGTGGGATTCATATTTCTTTATATTAGCCTGAGTAAGGGGTTTCATAGGTTCAATCCATTCTTCATCATCTCTTGCCTTTACCCCAGATAATTGGCAAAGTGTATAGATAAGACTAGGATGTCCTAGTCCTCCCCCGCTTTCATTTCTAGCTGTGGCTAATATGTTTTTATAAATAACATTTCCCACATTAATACTCTTCTGGTTCTGAATACGTAAATTCGAATCGCTTTATCTCTTGTTACCTCACTATGGTGGTAGGTAGGTAACAAAGTAGAACAAATAAAATAATGCCAGAGCTTTAGATGTTGCATTTAGCATAGAAAGAGGGAAGTTTACCCGTTCCCGCCGCTTTATCTTCCGTACTCCTTTCCCATCAGCTGAGAAAGTTAATCACCTCTTCCAGTGGTCCTTCCATAGTTCCAAAAGTTTCATACTCGCTGGTGTGGGTGTCTCGTACTTCATAATAAGCGTTTATTCTAGCAGCATTGAAATCTACAAAAAATCCTCTAACCTTAACCGGTGCATCTTCAGCATGTGTTAAATTTGTATAAAATTCCTTCACCACTTCCATAGCGGCTCTGTTGGTCACGTAACAAAAGTTTTCCCATCCTCGCTCCTTTATAACTCACTCCACTTCTCCTCCAGGATTTTTGAAAACTCGATCTTGTATGCACTTTCTTGCTTGAATGTTTTGAAAATATCGAGTTTGTGCTCTTGCATTAATGAATCGGGTTTCGTCATAATCTATTCGTCGCTTTTTTTGTGGAGCCATTTCTCGATCTGTGAAATTTGCAAAAAATTTAACTAAACTCCAAAATATTACTAAGAAGGCTTCCTACAACATCTAAAATCCATTTAAATCAACTTCCATGAAATTCTTCCAAGTATTTTCTCCACATTTCGGATTTTTTCAAAATTCCCCAATGTAGAAGAAATCCATGGTGAAAATCAAAAATTTTTGCATAAGAGTGAAGCTCTTACCAAGGGAAGATGAAATCCGGTGTCAAAAAGTGTTGAAATCGCCTCAAATCCGAGATCTCTCAAGCCCTAGGTCGGTTTTTTCGAAGTTTTGAAGAAGGGGATGATGAATAGTGTCGGTTGACTGGTCAAATATAGGTCTTTTCGCGATCTTGCTGTCGACGAGATTTTTCTCGCCATCGGCGAGCTAATTAATTTCATAAGGAAAAAGTTTCGGGAAAAATTCACCATCGGCGAGCTCGGTCTCGCTGTCAGCGGGTTTTCTCGCTGTCGGCGAGGTTCCAAAAATTTTAAATTTTTGAAATTCGTCAATCATTTTCAACCTCGAATTGCCTTTAATCAATCTTCAGATCACTTAATTTAATAATAATACAAAGATTAGATACTTATACTCACAAAAAGTTCACACAACACAAACAATATAACTTTATATATGAAATCCATGAAACTTACAATTTTCACACTAACAGCTTTAACACATACTTAACTTAAATGTTCAACTCCATAATATTCAGCATCGTAATCCACACCACAACACTCTAAATATTGAGACATAACAATTTACATAAAATCTCATCAAATCTGAGATGATCAAATCAAACTTCGACTCATAATAAAATCTAATTCCAAAACACACACATATATATATACAAATATAACATAAATATAGAAATCTTTCCTACTCTTCAGTGTTTGTACTAACATCTTCTCTGATATTTTCGATGCGACGCAGGTGCATAAATAAATTGTAGAAAGGCCTGAAAGGGAATTCTGCAGTAGATTCTTCATTAATCCATCCTTTCGGGTCTTAGTAGATGAATAAAACTAGCCTCCAGATGTCCAGTATGATCAAAGTGCTCCTTCATTCTCCAATCAATATGATCAAACATATCAGAGATATTGTCAATGGAATTCATCACATTCTGCAATTCTTTCTCCAATCCTTTAATCTTCTTCAGAATGAAATTAGTCTTATCAGTAAAGGGCCTTGCTAAAGGATTGTTCTGTGATGCTCTGTCAGAAATAATGGTAATTTCATCATTGTTATCCAAGGTGGGAAACATATCAGTAGGATCTAGTGGTTTCCATGGTAAAAGTACTTTTTCCCAAGCCTCATAAGAAACTTGGTACTGACTGCATAAAGCAAATATAGTAGATGGGTGTCCAAGTCCATGCACTGACCCATGCACAATTAATCCCAACGCAGACTTTACTATTATTGATCCAACATCGATAGGTAATCCAATTTGAATACAGTAGTTTAAAATAGCGCATTCCTTTGAAACTTTATTTACTCTCATGGTAGGTAATAATTTTGATGATATAAAGAAATGCCAAGTGCTTCGAGATAGGGTTTAGAAGTGATGCGGAAAACCGACATACCCGTCTTCTCGTAACTCCCAATCATCTGGTTCGTCGGTCAGGTATCTGTAGATCTCGTTCATATTGTATCTTGAAGGCACAAAGTTGGAATAATGAAAAACAAAGGTATTCTCTATAGAAAACAATTCATTTACCCTTGAAGGAGTAAATGTTACCCATCTTCCTCTAACGTACACATTTCCATTGCTGATCGCATGTAAATTAGAGTAAAACTCTTTAACTACTGGAATAACTATAGCGGATGTCGTATAACAAAATACCTCCCAATGCCACTGTTCGATCATTTCTTCGATTTTTGTAGTAGAATTCTCTACTCCTCTGTTGACAAATCTTCTTTGTTTAATAAGTCTTTTCTTCATCAAGCCTTTGTTGAAAATACGCTGCGCCTCCGAACTGACGAATTTTATTCGGTTGAAAACTTCAGTTTTTGTGGTTTCTAAGAATTTGGTGGCCATTTTGGATGGAAAGGATTGGTCTCTAGTCTTTCCTAAAGAAGAAAATGGTGTAAAATCGGATTTGGAATAATTTCATACGAAGGAATGGCTTAGATCCATCAAAAACTGCACGAAAAATCTTTAAGAAACCAAATTTTTAACTGCCTCGCCGTCGGCGAGAAGTTCCTCGCCGTCGGCGACTTAGTTATAAAACTTACTCAGGTCACGGCACACGATCTCGCTGTCAGCGGGCACGGGCTCGCTGTCGGCGAGATTCGTAAAAATCACCAAATTTCGCTCTGGTCCGAATATTTTCTGATCTCATCATATAAGTTCAACTTTGTGATGATTCTAATAAAAAAATTGAGTAGTAAGATTTGTTTTAATAATGTAGACTCATGTTGACCTCATTTTTGATGAGGTCTTCTCTTCTCTCTTTATTACTTAGGATCTAGCCTTAGGCTTTTCCTTTGACTATTTTAGAGGACTAGAATTGGGACCCATCCCTTAGAAATTTAAACCACTTCTTGTCTCCCTGCAAACCCCACAAGCTTGATTATAGACCCCTAATCACCTAGAGGGTTGAAATCAAATGTGAAGGTTTAAAGGATGAGTTCCCTATAGGACTCTTTGGCCTTAGGACTACCCTGGGTGGCCTGGTCTGGTGAGGGTTAACTTACACACTCACTACACTCACACTCTACACTCTCACACACACAATCCAAATCCTAAAACCACACCTTACCCAACTTGACTCCTTGACTCATGTAGGTAATTCATATGGATGGATCTTAACCCCTAAGCCCCTGGTTAAGAGGGTTAGGAACAACATAGTGAATGCCTCCAATGAGTCCTCTCATGGCTCATATAGGCTTAATATGACTTCATGGCTCAACCAAAGTGATTCCATTTCACTCATATTTGATCAATCTTCATTCTTCCAAAATTTCAATTTTTGACCCCGGGGACCCTATACCCATCAAACCTACCAAAGGCCCTTGAAATTGCCCAAATCCTCCAAAATCTCCAAATCACCCAAAAGTCCTCAAAATCAATCCTCAACATTTCCCTCCTCTAAAATTGATCATCCATAGCTAAAAATACCAAAATTTCCAAAAATACCCATAATAACCTCCAAATACCCAAAATGCCCTTCTTAGCCCAAAAATCCAAAAATTTCAGAAAATTCCCAGAAAATTCCAAAAAATCCCAAATATTCCCAATTCCATTTTTTCCAACTACACCATGAGCCAATTTTGTTAAGTTACCCCACTTTTACCAAAACCCCCAATTTAGCCCATCTTAAACCCAAATGAATCCAATGTCAAACCTAATCACCCCAATTGGTCTCAATTTTGGTCCAATTCAATTCTAAACTTCAATTCAATATCCCAAATATCAATCTAGACCAAATTCAAGCCCAATTTGATTGGCATTTGAATCCCATTTCATTTTAAAAGCTTAAGGCCCAATTTTGACCCATGACCTAAACCTAGCTCAAACCAACCTAACTCAACTCCAATTAACCCCAAAACTTTTCTAAAACCTTCTTAGCATCCCCACAAACAAAACACTAACATGATTTGCCCAAAATTTACACCCAAACCTTACTCAATTTCAACCCAAACCCAAAATCCCTTAAATGACCCAAAATTCATTAAATGGGCCTACACCCAAGCCTAGCCCAAATGGGCCCAAATCCCAAAATTAAAGCCCAACCAAAGTTGAAAACTCTTTGTAGTACCCCAATAAACATTTCCCAACATTAATTTTACATCAATTTCAACCCTAGCCCAACATTGGCCAAAATTAGCCCAATTTGACCTATATTGGCCCCTTTACCAAAGAAGCCCAAATCCAACCCAATTCAAACCCAAACCACCTCAAATTTATTTCAAATTACTCATGACACATCTCTAAACCAAACCCAATAATTATTTGGCCTAACCTTTTTACAAAATTCTCATCCATAAACTTATTTTAAAAAAACCTAAGGCCCACTTCTTTAGGCCTTCCTAAAAAGCCCATCCAAAATGATTTCAAAAAAGCCCAAAATCCATCTTAAAGCCCACATGACAATCCTCTATCATCATCCATTTGATAAAACCATCCCCTAAGTTCTAAATCCATAATGAAATAATTCCAAATCAAGCCATATGCCAAATCCCATCAAATCACCCCTAAATTACACAAATTTCTAAAACCCTTTTTCATGAAATTGACCAAACTTTTTCCCAAGCCAAAGGTGAGCCATGAAGCCATTCTTGAGCCACATGCAAGCCATGTGAGTTTTTGACATATGACCATACCACATTGGGCAAAAGAGGGGGGCTCTTTCCATAACTCCTAAAAGTCATTAACCACTCCCATGATTCCACTTAACCATGCCTAGGCCTAATTATGCTTGGATGGTGACTTGACCCTACTGATTAAGCTGAACCAAACAACTTTCTCTTCAGCCCAAGCAAGCCTTGGATGGTGAACCTAGCCCAAAACCATGGGTTGACTCATTTAGACCCAAAACTAGCCTTCCCCCATTCCATTTCAATTCAAGCCCTTTACACATGGCCAACTCCAATTGACTTCACCATTGCCAAGCCCTGACCTCACTGGTCAAGATGGTGACTTGACCCTGGCCGGCCAGCCACCACAGTCGCTGGAAAATGCCATGGCCGAGACCTTGGAAGGAGCCAATGTTTGGAATTCCCACCAGCTGAGCTGCCCCATGCCCAATGGCCACCATGGTTGTTCTTCTCTTCCCCTGAGCAGCTGATCCCAACCCCTAACTCCCTCTGGGAGAGCCTCCAGCCAGCTCTATTTAAACCCCACCTCTCTCGGCCATGGAGGAGGCATTGAAACAAACCATACAGAAACTCTGCCAAAATCATTACAGACTCTTCCCCACAACTGGAGAACTTGATCCCCGCTGAAATCCCCCTGCCATTTCCTCTTTGTGAGCTCAATTTCAGAGTTGAAATTCAAGCCCAAAACCAGGACACTTCACCACAGTGAGCCAATCTCCAAATTGATTGGTCCTACACCTTCACCAAACCAAGAGGAGAAGTTTCCCAGTGAAAGCCCCCTCTCCAGGCCACCCAGTTGCTCCAGCCTCCAAGCTTTGTGATCGGCTGTGGTCACTTTTGTACCTATGAAATTCACCAGGCCAAGGGAATTCATCTGGAGCTTTCTTGGACCCAATCGAACGTGACACAACTCTCAGATCGAAGCTTCACTTCTCTTAGCAAAGGTATGAACTCTCTCTTCTTCCCGAGCTTCTTGAGATTCTCCATTTCAAATGTCTTAATTTTAGTGCATGTTTAACGTATGGATGTGTTTGTCTCTTCAAGAAGAATCCATAGAGCATAAGAACATGAAAATTCATTGAGAATTGAGTGAGATCTTAGGGTTTTAGTGTAGACGGTCACGGGTTCACAACAGTCATAGACGATGACCAGGAACCGTCAGATCGAGCGTGTATCGAGCGGACGGTCGAGATCGAGCCAGACATCGCAATGGTACATGAACCGCGGGCCCATGGAGCGCTGAGTCTGATGGCGGCGTTGAATAGGAATGCGCCGCGTGGGCGTTCGGAGCTGCCGAGGATTGCGTGGCGCCGCGTGGATAAGTAGATAAATAGGGATTTTTCTTATTTATTAAATACCCAGAACTTCAAAAATGCATAACTTTGTGTAGAAAAATCCTAAAAAATAAAATAAAAATACTCTCTTGCTCAGTGAACAGAGGAGAATAATGTGGAAAAGAAATCAAGTCATTTCATCAAGTATTTTATTTTTAATAATTTATTTACTCTCTGCACTATTTTAATTCTCCATGCTTTAAGGAAATTCACCATGGCATGAGACCATAGGGCTTTTGAAGCCTCTGAACTTGGGAACATTCCCTGAATTTTCCAAGGTCAGAGGCTATCCCTATGAGAAGTTATTGATTTTTCAATTGCATGTAACTGTTTTGAGTATTTTAATTCCAATAAGTAGTATATTGAGAAATAAATTCTAAGAAAATTTGGTGATGTTTCTTATGACTAGAGGAATCTACGAAAAATAAATTTTGAGTTAATTCACTTGGAATAACCCTAATTGGCCTAAATACCCAAAATTGAATTTTAATTAATTAGGGTTAACTATACATCAAATTGACTTGAAAACAATTCTCCACTGATATTTGGGATTAGAGGAACATCTCATAAAAATTTGAAATCAATTGGACTTGATTAACCTCACTTAATGGGTTGATTAAGCCTCTTAAGCAAAATGGGTGAAATTAAACTTTAAAAATTCATAACTCACAAAATACTTTTCAAAAATTCACAAAAATAGTTTTGGAGCTTCTCTGATATCAGAGGAATTTAGGAAAATTAAAATTGTAATTTTCTAAAAAAGTTAATTTTCATCATTATTTTAATATTTTTAATAATTAAAAAATAATAAAAATCATAAAAATATTAAAAATCACCAAAATGTCACATTTTGAATTCTAATTACTTAGGAACAAACCAAATATTTTACTTAAGTCCCTAGGATAAGATATTGAATTTTAAAGGCTTAATGTAATTTTTAATATTAAAAAATGTATTTTCCAACCTCTTCATTAAAATAATTCTAATAAATCAAATAAAAATCAGAAAAATATAAATTTGTTTTCTCTAGACTTCTTGAGGTTAGAGAGATTTAAGAAAAATATAAAATCCTTTTTTCAAACTTAATTTTATTTTAAAATTAATTAATACTTCAAAATTCAAAATAATTCTAATAAATAAAATATAATTCAAAAAATCACTAAAATTGGTCCAAATGGTCCTCTGGTCATTAGAAACATCCCATAATTTTCTTAAGAACATAAACATTCCCTTGGTCATGTTATTGAATTTTCTTTGAAAACCCCTATTTTCCATCAAAAATAATTACATAAATAGATTAAATACAGAAAAATCACATTTTCTCCTCTAATGTCTTAATTGACATGTGAGTGAGGTTACATAAAATTTTTAAGTTCATTTGAGTTTAATTTAGTGAGTTATAGAATTATTAAGCTTGAAGGGCAAAAAAAAATGGTAATTAAAAATTTCAACCCTTAATTAAAATTTTAGGATTAATCAAAAAGGGGAGGGTAAAATATTTAATTTTAAACTGATTTTGGATGATTTAAACTTAAATGATTGAGGGTAGAAACCTACTAACCATTTCAAATATAATTAAAATAAAACTTTAATTAATTAATTAATTGAAATTTTGGAAGAATAATAGAAATTGGAATTATTAAAGTAGGGATATTATTTAAGAGGACATTTATTCTTTAATTTTAAAATTCCTAAATAAATCACTTCAATAATACTTAATTCTTAGTTAAAAAAAATTAATTAAAATAATAATCCAAATTAAAATTAAACTAAAATTAAATTAAATTAAATTAAATTAACTTAAATTAAATTAAAATTAAATTAAAATTAAATTAAATTAAATTAAATTAAATTAAATCAAAACTAAATTAAATTAAAATTAAATTAAGTTAAATTAAATTAAATTAAATTAAAATTAAATTAAATTAAAATTAAATTAAAATTAAAATTAAATTAAATTAAATCAAATTAAAATTAAATTAAAATTAAGATTAATTTAAATTAAATAAAATTAAATTAAGTTAAATTAAATTAAATTAAATTAAAATTAAATTAAATTAAATTAAATTAAATTAAATTAAAATTAAATTAAATTGAATTAAATTAAATCAAAATCATTTATCAACAAACCTAAATTAAATCATTAAGAATTAAATCTAAAATAATTTGAACACTATTCCAAACTTAAACTAAATTTTTTTAAGTCAAAATTAAAATTAAATTAATAAGTTTAAATCATTAAAATACTTAATAAGTTGATTTGCCCTTTTAAAGCTCTTATTATTATAACTGTTAAATGAGGCATCAAGTGAAGTGTTACTTCACTTATATGATATTCAAAAGTCTTAGTTCACTGTGCAAGAGAATGAAACTTAAACCCCTGGATGATTAATTCACTTATATAGTTAAATTCTCTTGAACTTAAAACAATCCCAGAAGTATTGAAAAGATGTTTAAGACTCGTCTTAAGCACTTCCTCAATATGATAGGATGTTTATAAGAACAACTGAATTTAATTGTTTCTTTGATGAAGAAAATCGTCTTTAAACCAAAACACAAGAACCTAGACGTCATTGGGGATGACTAGCTATAGGATTAGGACTTTGGTAGACAACCAAAACTTTTCCCTTAGCTTTACCTAGGTACTTATTGAAATATTTAGATGCCTTAACATGTATTTTAAGTGCAGCTTGGGATGACGGGGATACACTTTTATTTTATTGCAATTTACTTTATTGCAATTTACTTACATGCACTGTATTTTACTTTTCTTGCATGATAAACAACTGTTGCATGAAAACCAAAACCTTTAGGGTAGCCCCTGAATTGAAACCAAAACTAAATTAAAAGTCACTGCAAGATAAAATTCACCGCCACAACATTTCAAAATATAAAACAAGTCAAAATTTAATCACAAACAGAACAACAAAACTACAATTACAACTAAATTAAAACGTCTCGTTGAATGATCGGGAATACCTCGGATGATGTAACCCACGTGTTGCTAACGGGATTTCCCACGGTCTAAATGAAAGTGTGGAACTCATTCAGTTGAGTTTAGCAAATTCATCTGGACTAAGTGAATTCGATGAAAATAACGGTGCCGGGATGACGGAACCATGGGATCTTAATCGGTTATGTTTAAACAACTTTAAGATTTGTTTTAATTAAAATATTAAAAAACACTTGGATTTTAAGATTTTCTCTAAACCAAAACACTTCTCTCATCCTTTGATTTATAACTTCTAAAACTAAACCTCTGCAACAACAAGGAGCTTAGAGCACGGTGGGCAGCACGGCCATCTTCGTCAGCAAAACAACTCTACATCAGCTAAACATTCCTAGAATTAAATAACCAAAGCCATAGGATTTCGAGGTAGTTTTCTTAGTGCAACATAAATCCTCAACTTTTGTTAGGCATTTACATAATCATATTATGTAAATTAAGCCCTAACCGGTCTTAAGACTCCGAGGTAGTCGTTTGGTACGACATAAACCCTCACATCTTCGAGGCTATTTGCATGACTGCGTCATGCAAATATAAGTCCTAATTAATTAAAATTGGCAGGATGGAAACATTAAGTAAATTTCCAAATTGAAGCCAAACCATAGGATAGTGTGGGAAGTTGCCAAGATTCTTCTTGGATCCTCAACTTCTCCTACTTCTCTTCCTTTGGATTCCCGAAAATAAATGTTCCAAATTTGAGCTAATCCCTTTTGAAATTTCAAAAATCCAATCCTTTGAAAACCTTAAACTTTGAAATTCTTGAGAGCAAAACCACTGATCATTATCGAGAGTTTTCTTAAATGATTCACTTCATTTAAGATGTAATTAACTATAGGGGCTTGCCCTTATAGGGAACTTTAAGAACCCAGGTAATATAAACCCTGCTTAATTCCTTTATATTAAGCAGGAGAACTTGTCGGCTTATAAAATTGGTTCGTAGACCAAACGGATGTCACAAATCTTCTAGTTTATTTAACCGAGCCCCATCATCAAGCAGTGTGTCTACTCTCCGGGATAGATATACAGTTTGTGGTGCGGTGTTCGTTTATATAAACTATTCGGGATGTGAGATCAGTTTGATTTCATATCTTAAAATTTTCAAATTTAAAATTATTTTCAAAATCAAATACTAATTTTTAAATTATTTATTTAAATTAAATTAAAAATTCGCCGACAATTTCTGTAGGCGACCTCTTTTCAAAAATACAACACTCTACCTAAAAATATGCCGACAATTTCTGGCGACTCCGCTGAGGATTAGTTCCTCTCTCCATTTTGGTCAGATGGTTTTGCTTTCATAAATCGGTAGTGAGCCCATGCCCCTAGTGGACCAAACTACTATTCTTCCGTTGGAATACCCCGTTCATTTCTGTCTTGAACGAGTATAGCCAACTCCTCTCGGATTTAGGAGCCACTGTTTAGACACCCCTAAACGGAGAGGTTCCGAGATCCTTTTACCTCTTTTCTGAGGTGGGGTGGACCCCCAATAGGTGTTAGTTTAGGAGCGGTCCTTCGAGTCGAGAAGTCTTACATAAGACTTTCTCTTCCTTTCCAATTCTAAACCGGATTCCTTACCTTCTCTACACCTTTGAACATTCCATTCCTAATAAACGAATCCTCTAATGAACGACTCTTTTAACAAATAACTCCTTTTTATAAATACATGAACAAAAATGTGTTCGGACTCTTTTCGATTCCTTTCTTTTCGTCCCAATGAGAAGAAGGATAACTTGGGACTGACAATCAGAATCTACCTTACAGAAAATGTCTGCCCCAAAGCTGATTTTCTCCTTCACCAATGGACTGGACTTCGCTGTTTACAAGGATGAACTGCCCGACAATGGGATCATCCGTTTTGGGCAAGGATTCGAGAATACAGATGTCAAGATCACTGACGTCACCCTTTTCACGCTTACAGACAAAGTGCCTGAAACTGAAAAGCCTTTGATCGAGTTCAACCTCAAGTCAACTCAAGAGTTCCCCCCTCTACAAAGGGTTCCGACTGAGAAGACTACTCGCTGTTCGCGAGAGGACCGTTGTTTCTACCTCTGCCGGTCTAGTCATCTCTCGCACCTACCCCGGCTTCCGCCAAACTGAAGGGGAAGGAAATTCAAATTTGTGATGAGCATGTTACCGTGGAGGGTACAGATCTCCCTGTGAGACCTTTTGTTTTCGAAATTGGGTCCAGCTCAAGGGTTCCACCCCTAACACGAACTCAGAGGAGAAACAGAAGTTGAAAGATTGCCAGGAAGGCCAGAGCTGCTGAAGTAGCTTTCTTAGAAGAGATCCCTGAGTACACACCATTGTTTGAGTACATACCATTGCCTGAGTATACACCGCTTTTGGAAGGAAGTAGATTCCATCCTCTCTCCGCCGCAGCTGACGAGGAAAATGTCCGCAAGATTGCTTCTACATTACCTCGACCCGCATACTATAGCAACAGCCGAAAGAAAAGGGCTAGGATTACACCATTTGCCCGACCGCAGATCGTGATGAGAAGTTAGAAAAGAAAGAGAAATGTCCTGTATCAGAGATTTTAAGAAGGATAGGGCGGGTGCCAGCCAAATCCTGTCTTGGGCCGCGAGTAGAACCCGTTAGCGCCACAGAAAAGCTGAATAAGAAGATGAAAGCTAGTCCACTTGTTGTTGTTTTAGGTTTACAGATCAGAGAGGATACCACTTTCCAGCATTCAGCCGACAGACCAGCCGGTCCTAGACCTTCTGCTGCTAGAAGGATGGTATGGCATCCTACTACTGGCCAGTTAAGACCTAAACAATGACCTGAAAAGGAAAGTCTCGTTAGGAGACTCGAGTCCGAAGAGAGCGCCACTGCAATGAAGGGGACTCCCGAGAAGGAAATCCAACAGCCATCACATGATAACTGCGAAACCGTACGAAGAAGACCATTGGAGGACGCTATGGAAAAGCTAAGAACCGACATTCAACGATTAGCAAGAGAAAGAGAAGAAAAGTTTGGAGATGAAGTCGATTCATCGGAATTCATGGATGACGAATATGTGGAGATCAACATGGTTGAGACACGAGCATCGTCAGCTTCGCAAGGTGCTCCGGCAGCTGCAGAAAGAGATGAACCAGAAATATTAAGAGTACAACTTCGAGAAAAAGATGATACAATCTCTCAAATGGTGAAAAGGATGGAAGAGATGGTCGCGGCCTTAGCCACTCTTCGTAGTCGGGTTCAACCCCCAAGAGAAACGCCTCCGTAAGTTATTCATATTACGGACGGAGGAAAAGAGATTACATCCGTTAACGGAGACGATCGACCGAAGAAAGATTCTACCCGAATATGATTCTAGAGAAAGACATCAAGAACAAGGTAGAACGAACGAGTGCGAGAAGCCTTAGCACGATCTAAGAGCGGAGCATCTATTCGAACGAGCGAGACCTTACCCCAAAGAATTTGATGCAGTACAATACCCAAAAGGCTTCGTACCACCTCTGTTTAAGACTTTTAATAGTACCGGAAACCCTCGACAGCATGTCGCACATTTTCGCGCTAGTTGTTGCAACTCCGGTGGAAGCGACGCCTTACTCTTCCGATAGTTCGTCAGTAGCCTATCAGGGATCACCTTCAATTGGTACGCAGAGTTACCGAACGGTTCGGTAAAGACATTTTCAGAATTAGAGAACCTCTTCGTGAAACGGTTTGCCGGAGCTCAACACCATATCACCATCGGTGATCTAGTGGTGGAGAAACAGAAACCGAACGAAACTTTAGTGGACGACATACTTCGATGGAGGAATCTAAGCATGAAGTGTGAACCACAACTACAAGAGTAGCATGCAGTCGGTATCTTGCTTAAAAGCATTCACGACCCGATAGCACTTCTCCTTAAGGGATTTACGATTAAGACTTTCGAGAAGTTGTTAAGCAAGGCCGGAAGCTTGCAAGAGGAAGCGAAACAACTAAGTTTCGTCGATAAGACAGACAAACAGAAGCCTTTGAAGACATTTGAAAAGAAATCCGGGATCGTCGCGGCAGTCGATAAGGGCAAGCAACCAATGCATATACAGCCGGAGCGGCGCGGCCCGGCATATCGGCAACCTCGGCGGAACTACCAACAACCTCGACCCGGTTATCAGCCAACTCAACAACATGAGCAACCGCCTCACCCGCAGCGCACGTTAAAAGAGCTTATAAACAGAGAATATCCATTCAAGAATGAGGCAGTGCCAAAGATGTTCCGCAGCTTAATGAAGACACCAGATTTTCAGCTGCCAGAGCCCAAGAAGCCAGAGGATGTTAATAAGAAAGATCATCCCAACTACTGCCCTTACCACCGGATGCTTGGACATAAGATAGAGGATTGCATCACCTTCAAGAGTTGGCTTGACAACAATCTCAGGAAGGGGAACATAACGATTCCGAAGGAATACATGAAGGAACCCCAGAAAGGCGGTTCCGTCAATGTCATTTCAACGGATTCTATTGTTCCTATAGATCCCTACACGACGAATGATGGATGGAGTACCACTTGGACGAAGTCATCAAAGAAAATTTTGGATCGCATCCAAAGCGCTTCTGTGCATGCTTCGATTCAAAGTTCGAAACCTGTCAAGCCGGTGCTATCGCTTGCGATTGAAGAGCCATCCCAGGAAGAAAAGATCGTAGAAAAGAAGGAGATCGTAGAAGAAGAAAAGACCGAGGCTCTTAAGGCTAGACTAGGGGCTGCTTATCCTAGGATGGTTGTTTCCGATTCAGGGGAGAAATTCCTCGAACCTCTTACTCTGTATGATTATTTGCTCGCTCCGGCGGGATCTTATAATGATAAGAGTTATGGCGTTGGCTACGTTTTGACTGTTTCTAACGATTACACAACTAACGACAACCAACCTAATCCGGATCTCGATTCCTATATAAATAACAATTCTCAGATCATACACAACCTCGACAATCATGATGACAAAGAAGACATTCACCAAGAAGGCTATAAAAGTTCAACAAGCAATGAATCTGTTTGTGATTTTCGAGGAGCTCCAATCACAATAGAGTTAGAGCTTTCAGATTCTGAAGCGACTCCAGAAGAACTTGTCATGCCGATTCAAAAGGAGACACCAGTAAACTCGGTGCCGGATTCGGAAGAAATCACGAAGTCAACTTAAGGAGCGGAAGGGTTCTACCTCCGAGAATGGGTCGAAAAGACAAAGGAAAGCGGTGGTTGTTCGGGAAGAATCAACCCCAGACGGAAGAATTGCCCATTCGGGAAGAAGCTGGAACACGGGGTAACAAAATGGACTATAACGTGCTGGCCCATCTTAGGAAACTACCAGCCAAACTAAGCATCTACGACGCTCTCATCTTATCAAAAGAGATGAGGGAAGCTCTGATCAAGGCCTTACTTGATCCAGAGATTTGTTTAGCTCAGATGGCCGGAGATTCCTTAGACGAGGTTTGCTCGTTAAAGGAATAGCGAGGTGTTACCTTCACGGACAGTGATCTACTACTTGGGACAGCCGATCACAACCGACCGTTGTACATTTCAGTCACAATCGGAAAGTTTACGCTCTCCAGAGTATTGGTGGATCTAGGAGTGTCAATCAACATAATGAATCTTCGGACGCTAGCATGCTTGGAAATTGATGCTCGCGAGCTTGAAGCGGACAAGATGTTACTAAGAGGATTCAACCAGAAAGGAGAAAGAGCCCTCGGATCAATAACGCTGTTGATGAAGACCGGTGATTTAGCAAAGACAACCGCAAAATTCCATATAATTGATTCTAAAACATCGTTTAGCGAGCTACTGGGCCGACCGTGGATACATGAGAACCGGATGGTACCGTCGTCTCTGCATCAGTGCATAAAATACTACGATGGAGGAGAACAGTGCATCAAAGGTGACTTGCAACCGTTCTCCGTACATGAAATTGGAATTCATGAAGATGCAGCCTACTACGCGCCTCCAAAGAAAATAATCTTCTCCAGAAATACCATGCCCAACGAAGCAAAAGAAGTTCAAGACGATGAAGAGCCTGAAGTTCTAGTCCAACAGTCACTCACCCCTCCCTTACGGCGAGATGGTGAAGGTTTCTCCAGAACTCGCATCTGAGGTCGAGGTCGGGGACGAGGTCGTGGAAGAGACGTTGGGACGATTGGACAGAAGAAACCCTTCATCGATGTCGATTGGGAGAACATCTCTGAGGAAGAAGAGGAAATCAAAAAAGAAGCAGCTACAATAAACCAGAAGAAACCATAATTCAAGATCTCCCTCGAAGATGAAAAGAATGAATAATATAAATTAATGTACGAGAAGATTATCTACCATGTACACACTATGGCCCTGACCCCGATCCAGTCTAATAAGATCGAGGGTATGGTGGTCAAGGAAGTGCATGGCGGTGGTGCTAAACCAATTAAATTTTACCGTGGTACTTCTTCTTCCAACAATGAAAAGGGTGTACAATTTGAAGATGTCACTTCTTCCGAATTAATGGAATTACCTTTTGAGTGGTACTCTCCCTGTGTTCAAAATTTAATTCAACGTGGTGTCCTACCTCGACAATGGACAATGGGTCAGTCACAACATTTTGAAAGACTATGGAACAAAGCCGGTCAGCCTCCCAATTCAAAACATGGTCTTGGATTCGGCACAGTAGGTTTAGTTGACAATATGGAATTTTGCTTGGCTGTCACTTGCGAACCTAATGAAGAGTGCTTGGAAACTACAGAAGATCTTGAAGAGCTACAAATTGGAGACGCTCCACCAGAGTTCGAATTAGAAATCAAATCTACAATAGACGAGTTAATGGAAGTTAACTTAGGTACTTGCGAAGAGCTTAGGCCAACCTTTGTTAGCTCCTTACTTAATAAAGAAGATTCCGAGGAAATGATCAAGCTATTAATGGAATTCAAGGACTATTTTGCTTGGAGTTACGATGAAATGCCAGGACTAGCTCCAGAAGTCACAGTTCACAAGTTAGGAGTAGACCCTACTTCTGTTCCAGTCAGACAAGCTTCCAGAAAAATGCGTCTAGAAATTGAGCAACAAGTAATAGCCAAAGTTAAGAAGCTAATCTACGCTAAATTCGTCCGTGAAGAGCAATACCCTACTTGGTTAGCCAACGTGGTACTAATTAGAAAGAAAAATGGTCAGATCAGAATCTACGTAGACTTCAGGGATTTAAATAAAGCATGTCCAAAGGATGAATTTCCACTACCAATCCCAGAACTAATGATTGACATTGCTTCAACACATGAAATCTTTTCATTCATGGATGGATCATTAGGAAACAACCAGATAAAGATGGCACCAGAAGACGAAAAGCTCACAGCTTTCAGAACGCCAATCGGAGTGTATTGCTACACAGTAATGCCATTCGGACTAAAGAATGTAGGGGCAACATACCAAAGAGCGATGACAAAGATTTTGATGATCTCATTCACAACCAAGTTGAGTGCTAAGTGGATGATGTGGTCATCAAAAGCAAATTAAAGGAAGATCACCTGTATGATTTGAGAATTGTTTTCGAGCGACTAAGGCAATACAACCTTAAGATGAATCCCTTAAAATGCGCCTTTGGCGTCACCTCCGGGAAATTATTAGGATTTGTTGTCCGACATCGCGGAATCGAAATTGATCCGGAAAAGATTAAAGCTATCTTAGAGATGCCGCCTCCCAAAACCTTAAAACAGCTACGATCCTTTTAAGGGAAGCTGACATATCTTCGACGCTTTATCTCGAACTTGCCAGGTAGGTGTCAGCCCTTCTCGGCATTAGTTAAGAAGGACGCCAAATTCGTTTGGGAAGAGAAATGCCAACGGGCCTTCGAGGACTTTAAGCAATATTTAATGACATCTCTTGTCTTAGCAGCCCCAGACTCGGGTAGACCGTTGATACTTTATACCGCGGCTCTAGATGACTCCCTTAGAGCCCTGCTAGCCCAGGTCAATGATGAGGGAAAAGAAAATTCTCTCTACTACTTAAGCCGTCGTCTGATTCCGACAGAAGTAAAGTATCCTCCAATTGAGAAGCATTGTTTGGCCCTGATCTTCGCCGCACAGAAACTCGGGCATTACATGCTTTCTCATAAGATTAACCTCATTTCAAAAGTTAATCCATTGCAATATTTGATGACCCGACCGACACTTTCTGGCAGACTTGCCAGGTGGTCGATGATATTATTGCAATTCGACATAACTTTCGTTCCTCTTCGTGCCGTAAAGGGACAAGTTCTAGCTGACTTCCTTGCAGCACACCCTTTACCGGCAGATTCGCCTCTCGACGACGATTTGCCTGACGAGCAGATAATGAGCCTAAAAGACACCGATGATCGATGTTGGGAACTATACTTCGACGGAGTGTCCTCAGCACAGAAAAACAAAGAATTGCAAACGATAGTGCCCGGTAAGGCAGGAATCAAACTAATCTTTATAACACCGGAGTGGGGGATGTTAAGATACTCCTACCACTTAACAGAGCCGTGCACAAACAACGAGGCAGAATACGAAGCCCTCATAACAGGACTAGAATTGACTGTTCAAATGGGAATAACGGATATCAACATCTATGGAGATTCTCAGTTGATCATTCAACAGGTCGCCGGACAATACAGAATTTTAAAGCCAAGACTTGAGCAATACTTTCAGTATGCCATGAAACTGTTGGAACAAATTTCGAATGTAACAATCTACAAGATTCCCAGAAGAGAAAATGCTCTCGCGGATGCGCTAGCTCGCCTTGCAAAAGAATTTGCCTGCTTACAAGATGAGTCAATTGAAGTGTCAGTTCAAGGACGACAGGTCCTATCACAGCTCGACATGGATATGATACAGGAATCAGAAAAAGTAGAGGAATCAGTTGCAGCAGTAACGGAAAGCACAGAAGATTGGCGTCAACCGCTAATAGATTACCTGCAGACAGGTAAATTACCAGACGATAAGTCATTAGCCCATCAAATCAAGAAAAGAACTCTGTCTTACGCATTAATAAATAATACATTATACAGAAGGTCTTTTGATCAGATGTGGTAAAGATGCCTGAGCGGGTCCAAGGCTCGTGAAATCGTCAAAGAAGTGCATTCAGGACTTTGTGGTGCTCATCAGTCGGGTCTGAAGATGAAAATGAAAATTAAAAGACTAGGGTACTACTGGCCCTCGATGATGACCGACTGTATGAAAGTCGCCAAGAGCTGTCACCAGTGCCAAGTGCACGGAGTGGTTCTACACCAACCTCCAAATGTGCTACATCCGACAATTCCGTCGTGGCCATTTGAGTGTTGGGGCACAGATATAGTTGGTCTGATGGAACCACCTTCTTCAAGAGGACATCGCTTCATCCTTGCAGCTACAAACTACTTTTCTAAATGGGCAGAAGCAGTTCTGCTCAGAGAAGTAAAGGCACACCACGTGCTACAGTTTTTAAAAAATCAATTTATCTACCGTTTCGGAGTACAGCGCAGAATCATTTCAGATAATGGGTCCGCATTCAAAAGCACAAAAATCAACAATTTTGTTAGAAAACATGGAATCGATTGGCGATACTCAACAATCTACTACCCAAGAGCAAACGGCTTGACCGAGGCTTTTAATAAAACTCTCGTTCAGATTTTAAAGAAAACTTTGGACGACAACAAGGGAAATTGGCACGAGAAGTTGTTAGAAGCCTTAAGGGCATACAGGACAACTTTCAGGACTCCTACTCTGTCTACGCCTTATACTTTAGTGTACGGGTCCGAGGCAGTTTTACCTTTGGAGGTTCAGCTTCCATCACTCAGGATTGCAGTTGCAAATAAAATTACTACAGAAGAAAATGCCAGATTACGACTGGAAGAACTGGAAGACTTGGAAGGGAAAAGACTTACAGCGCAATAAAATTTGGAATTGTACCAAGCTAAGATGATCCAGGCCCATGAAAATATGGTCCGCCCAAGAACTTTCAATGTCGGTGACTTAGTGCTTGTTCTCAGAAGACCTATTCTTGCACATCGCAAGATAGGAGGCAAATTTGAACCGACTTGGGAAGGGCCATTTGTCGTCGAGGCAGTCTACGAAGGAGGCTCCTACCAACTTGTGAATTGCCAAGGAGAATGACAAATGCTTCCAATCAACAGACAATATTTAATGAAGTATTACGCAACCTGATGTTTCGAACGGTGGCCTCTAAAATAGAGTCTTATCCCTAGAAACACGGGTGAAGCAATCATTTTGTGACTGGGTCCGAATCCAAGAACATAAAAATGGATGAATAAATAAAATCATTAAAAAAATAATAATATGTGCTAAAAAATGAAATATGTGAAATCATAATAAGTTTTACCCTTCCTTTCAAATCAAATCTTGTTCTTGGTCTTTCCTCATCTTATCCTACCTTCCTTTAAATTAAAATAAGTGAATAAGAAACTTGAGTGATAAATATTTTCTTAATGTTCTTGTTCTTAGTACAGCCCCTGATCCTTTCCTTGTCTTCTTCGTAGGGAAATGTCGAACGGGCGGTTGCTCCTAAACTTTAAAAATCGCGTGAGTCTCGCACTCGATGAAAAAAGGGTGAAGGATGGAGTAGTGATAGAAATTGATTCTGACTTCGCACCAGCCAGCCTACAGTATGAAGAAAATGATTGGGTCCCAGTGGACCGAGAAGAGCTTCATAGCCGGACAGTGATGAAGATGGGTGGCCCAAGCCACCAATCCAGCAACAAGAAAAGAAAGACAAACACCGAGGAAAGCAAGAAAATCTGGTCAGTAGTTGCCACGGCAGAGGGCAGGCTAGTCAGCGCCGCGCCCGCAGAAATTCAAGGAATAAGGAGAGCTACGCTCACTGCTACTCAAAGAAGGAATAAGAATCGCCATATCCACAAGATGTTGACTAAACTAGCAGCAGATCAACACGAAGAAACAGCCACCTTCGCCGACACACACATTTCAAAGATATCGGTTCATCAGGAACCTGAAAAGAGAGAACAACAGAAAGTATAAGGGGAACTCTGAGAAGGTCAGAGGCAGAGAGATTGCCTCAACGCCTGACAGAGATACCATATCTGAAGAACCTTGTTGTGGAAGCAACCCCAGAGGATGTCCCGACAGAGACAATCCCCGAGTAGCCAAGGTATGCAGGAGAACGTGACGGGATTGAGCCATACATCCCGCAATACGTTACTAGGCCTCGTCACTTACAGATCATCCCAGAATATGAACTAGAAAGAATGCAAATGTTGAGAAGAAGACTTTCGAATACTTTAAAAGGAATAGAGGCAAAAGAATTAACATTTTGGAAGGCCTCGAGTTACACATAAGTGTATTCTCAGAGTACGAACAACAGCAAATTGTGGATTGCATCTTAGAACTTTAGAAAATGGGTCGAGCAGGCCGTCTGAGAGAAAAGACTTATTCGGAACCCCGAAAATGGATGCCAGGGAAAGGAAGAATTACAATACAATGCGGCTGTTTCTATAATTTCGCAGAGGACAGAAAAGGAAATCCACCAGGGATACTCCGTCACGGTGAGGTGGATCCAATGCCGAGGATAATTTAAAGAATGGTGAAAAGAATGATAACGTGGAGGGTACGCGACAGACCGCATACCCAACAGCTTCATCATCAACATTTATCGAAGGGCGATCGCATACCTCCACACATAGACCACCATGACTTTGTCGGACCTTTCGCACAGTTTCGTTCGTCAACCAATGTAATATCATGTTCGGATCTGACCTCCGGATAGCAGGCCCGGGTAAGTTCCGAGGGCCGGTGGAGATACCACTTCCGGTAGGTTCCGTCATGATATTACAAGGAAATGGAGCAGACATCGCAAAACATTGTATACCAGGAGTACCAGTGGAGCGGATCTCCGTCACTTTTAGAAGGATGGACGACAGAAAGGCACCTTACCACTTCGGCCGGATCCGGAATCGGAGAGTCTCCGCCCTACGAGCCGTGAGTTACACGGGAAATAAGCACACCTCCAATGCACATCCACGCGGCACTCCCGCCAAGGACGGCTTGGAAGGTGATGTTATTGACCGTGTATCTCATTATTCGGACATGGATTTTTAACGGATACTTTTGGATGGATCAACAAGAATCATACATAGTCTGTTTTGAGTCATGGATTGTATGAGAAATATTTCAGATCGAGTTGTATGATGTATCTTCAACAAGATTAGAATGAAAGTGACCATGTCACATTTTGCCTTCAGCTCTTTTTGTGCAAATTGACTGGGAAACACCATTAGAGTTAAATGAACTTTGAACAAAGAACAGAAAAGAAAAGAGAAATAAATAAGAACCTTTCTTAGAAATCGAAATATTCAAAAGAACTTCAAATCCACGTGAACACCAAATAAAATTCACGTGAACATCAAATAAACAACAAAAAATAAAATTGGATCATTAAAGGACAAACGAAATGAAAAATGAATCTCAAATGGAATTACAATCTCAATCTATCTCTTTCAAATCCTTCAATTCTTCCTCAGATCAGAATCAACTTCAAACTACTTTAAAACCCTCTTTCGGGATGGTTCTTCCTCATGAAAAACTCACACTTCAAATTTCAAAAATCCTACACCCTTTTCGTCACATCGAAACCCTTTTGACTTTCTGTGATCTCCCTTCCCTCTTGTACGGAGATTGACTAGGTCTATTGACACAGAGCCACGAACTTTGTTCGATTTGGTTCTGATGGCATGAGACTGGGTCCTTCTTCATACATTACAATTTCCGAGACTGGTACCTAAATTCCAGTTCTCATTCCGAGATCGATACCTAAATTTCGATTCTCATCCGAATTGATACCTAAATTTCAATTCAAAATTTTCGAGACTAGTACCTAAATTCCAGTTCTCATTCCGAGATCGATACCTAAATTTTGATTCTCATCCGAATTGATACCTAAAATTCAATTCAAAATTTCTGAGACTGGTACCTAAATTCTAGTTCTCATTCCGAGATCGATACCTAAATTTCGATTCTCATCCGAATTGATACCTAAATTTCAATTCAAAATTTCGAGATCGGTACCTAAATTCCAGCTTCTCATTCCGAGATCGATACCTAAATTTCGATTCTCATCCGAATTGATACCTAAATTTCAATTCAAAATTTTCGAGACCGGTACCTAAATTCCAGTTCTCATTTCGAGATCGATACCTAAATTTCGATTCTCATCCGAATTGATACCTAAATTTCAATTCAAAATTTTCGAGACTGGTACCTAAATTCCAGTTCTCATTCTTAGATCGATACCTAAATTTCGATTATCATCCGAATTGATACCTAAATTTCAAATCAAAATTTCCAAGACTGGTACCTAAATCCCAGTTCTCATTCCGAGATCGATACCTAAATTTTGATTCTCATCCGAATTGATACCTAAATTTCAATTCAAAATTTCCGAGACTGGTACCTAAATTCCAGTTCTCATTTTGAGATCAATACCTAAATTTTGATTCTCATCTGAATTGATACCTAAATTTCAATTCAAAATTTTCGAGACTGGTACCTAAATTCCAGTTCTCATTTCGAGATCGATACCTAAATTTCGATTCTCATCCGAATTGATACCTAAATTTCAATTCAAAATTTCCGAGACCGGTACCTAAATTCCAGTTCTCATTCCGAGATCGATACCTAAATTTTGATTCTCATCCGAATTGATACCTAAATTTCAATTCAAAATTTCTGAGACTGGTACCTAAATTCCAGTTCTCATTTCGAGATCGATACCTAAATTTCGGTTCTCATCTGAATTGATACCTAAATTTCAATTCTCAACTTTCGAGACTGGTACCAAATTCCAGTTCTCTTTCGGGGACAGTACCTAAATTCTGCCTCCCATATTTCGAGATTGATACTTAAATTTTGATTCTCTCCCAGGATTGATACTTAAATTTCAATTCCAGCTCCGTTTAAACTTTCGAGATCAGTACCTAAATTCTGACTCTCATCCTTTTTTCGTCGATACCTAAACTCCGATTCTCACTTCCCGGCTGGTACCTAAGTTCCAGTTTTCTTCATAATCTCGAGGATGAAACCTAGGTTTCAATTCTCATTTCAAATCTAAATTTCCTCAAATTGATTTTATAAATCAGACTTTAACCTAAATTAAAACTCAAAATCTAAACTTACACATCAAAACTTGAAATTTAAAAGTAAAATGAAATCTAAATCAAATTCCCTAGATCTTGTGATTCAGAGCTAACCTCCTTTTCCATTCCCCAGTGAGAGTTCAGGAATCTCCAGTCTTGGAAATATACCTGATACTCCCCAGCAGAAATTCTTCTACTCGTCCTAAGTTTGTCACTTGGACATCTTTGTTGGTCTTGTTGATCTCTTCGGTCAACGCCAATATGCGCGGTGTGCTTGGTTAGCACACCACACCTATTGGGGGTCCATTTGTTGACCTCATTTTTGATGAGGTCTTCTCTTCTCTCTTTAGTACTTAGGATATAGCCTTAGGCTTTTCCTTTGACTATTTTAGAGGACTAGAATTGGGACCCATCCCTTAGAAATTTAAACCACTTCTTGTCTCCCTACAAACCCCACAAGCTTGATTGTAGACACCTAATCACCAAGAGGGTTGAAATCAAATGTGAAGGTTTAAAGGATGAGTTCCCTATAGGACTCTTTGGCCTTAGAGCCTACCCCAGGTGGCCCGGTCGCAGTGAGGGTTAACTTACACGCTCACTACACTCACACTCTACACTCTCACACACACAATCCAAATCCTAAAACCACACTTTACCCAACTTGACTCCCTGACTCATGTAGGTAATTCAAATGGATGGACCTTAACCCCTAAGCCCCTGGTTAAGAGGGTTAAGAACAACATGGCGAATGCCTCCAATGAGTCCTCTCATGGCTCATATAGGCTTAATATGACTTCATGGCTCAACCAAAGTGATTCCATTTCACTCATATTTGATCAATCTTCATTCTTCCAAAATTTTAATTTTTGACCCCGGGGACCCTATACCCATCAAACCTACCAAAGGCCCTTGAAATTGCCCAAATCTTCCAAAATCTCCAAATCACCCAAAAGTCCTCAAAATCAATCCTAAACATTTCCATCCACTCAAATTGATCATCCATAGCTAAAAATACCAAAATTTCCAAAAATACCCCCAATAACCTCCAAATACCCAAAATGCCCTTCTTAGCCAAAAAATCCAAAAAATTCAGAAAATTCCCAGAAAATTCCAAAAAATCCCAAATATTCCCAATTTCATTTTGTCCAACTACACTATAGGCCAATTTTGTCAATTTACCCCACTTTTACCAAAACCCCCAATTTAGCCCATCTTAAACCCAAATGAACCCAATGCCAAACCTAATCACCCCAATTGGTCTCAATTTTAGTCCAATTCAATTCTAAACTTCAATTAAATATCCTCAATATCAATCTAGACAAAATTCAAGCCCAATTTGATTGGCATTTGAATCCCATTTCATTTTAAAAGCTTAAGGCCCAATTTTGACACATGACTTAAACCTAGCTCAACCCGACCCAACTCAACTCTAATTAACCCCAAACCTTTTCTAAAACCTTCCTAGCATCCCCAAAAACAAAACACTAACATGATTTGCCCAAAATTTACACCCAAAAGTTACTCAATTTCAACCCAAACCCAAAATTCCTTAAATGACCCAAAATTCCTTAAAAGGGCCTACACTCAAGCCTAGCCCAAATGGGTCCAAATCCCAAAATTAAAGCCCAACCAAATTTGAAAACTCTTTGTAGTACCCCCATAAACATTTCCCAACATTAATTTTACATCAATTTCAACCCTAGCCCAACATTGGCTTAAATTAGCTCAATTTGACCTATATTGGCCCCTTTACCAAAGAAGCCCAATTCCAACCCAATTCAAACCCAAACCACCTCAAATTTATTTCAAATTACTCATGAAACATATCTAAACCAAACCCAACAATTATTTGGCCCAACCTTTTTACAAAATTCCCATCCATAAACTTATTTTAAAAAAACCTAAGGCCTACTTCCTTAGGCCTTCCTAAAAAGCCCATCCAAAATGATTTTAAAAAAGCCTAAAATCCATCTTAAAGCCCACATGACAATCCTCTATCATCATCCATTTGATAAAACCATCCCCTAAGTTCTAAATCCATAATGAAATAATTCCAAATCAAGCCATATGCCAAATTCCATCAAATCACCCCTAAATTACCAAAATTTCTAAAACCCTTTTCGATGAAATTGACCAAAATTTTTCCCAAGCCAAAGGTGAGCCATGAAGCCATTCTTGAGCCACATGCAAGCCATGTGAGTTTTTGAAATATGACCATACCACATTGGGCAAAAGAGGGGGGCTCTTTCCATAACTCCTAAAAGTCATTAACCACTCCCATGATTCCCCTTAACCATGCTTAGGCCTAATTATGCTTGGATGGTGACTTGACCCTACTGATTAAGCTGAACCAAACAACTTTCTCTTCAGCCCAAGTAAGCCTTGGATGGTGAACCTAGCCCAAAACCATGGGTTGACTCATTTAGACCCAAAACTAGCATTCCCCCATTCCATTTCAATTCAAGCCCTTTACACATGACCAACTCCAATTGACTTCACCATTGCCAAGACCTGACCTCACTGGTCAAGATGGTGACCTAACCCTGGCCGGCCAGCTACCACAGTCACCGGAAAATGCCATGGCCGAGACCTTGGAAGGAGCCAAAGTTTGGAATTACCACCTGCTGAGCTGCCCCATGCCCAATGGCCACCATGGCTGTTCTTCTCTTCCCCTGAGCAGCTGATCCCAACCCCTAACTCCCCCTGGGAGAGCCTCCAGCTAGCTCTATTTAAACCCCACCTCTCTCGGCCATGGAGGAGTTATTAAAACAAACCATACAGAAACTCTGCCAAAATAATTCCAGACTCTTCCCCACACCTGGAGAACTTGATCCCCACTGAAATCCCCCTGCCATTTCCTCTCTGTGAGCTCAATTTCAGAGTTGAAATTCAAGCCCAAACCCAGGACACTTCACCACAGTGAGCCAATCTCCAAATTGATTGGTCCTACACCTTCACCACACCAAGAGGAGAAGTTTCCCAGTGAAAGCCCCCTCTCCAGGCCACCCAGTTGCTCCAGCCTCCAAGCTTTGTGATCGAGTCGTGGTCACTTTTGTACCTAGGCAATTCAGCGAGCCAAGGACTTCATCTGGAGCTTGCTTGGACCCAATCGAACGTGACACAACTCTCAGATCGAAGCTTCACTTCTCTGAGCAAAGGTATGAACTCTCTCTTCTTTCTGAGCTTCTGGAGATTCTCCATTTCAATGTCTTAATTTCAATGCATGTTTACCGTATGGATGTGTTCGTCTCTTCAAGACGAATCCATAGTGCATAAGAACATGAAAATCCATTGAGAATTGTGTGAGATCTTAGGGTTTTAGTGTGGACGGTCACGGGTTCACACCAGTCGTAGGCGATGACCAGGAGCCATCGGATTGAGCGTGTATCGAGCGGACGGTCGAGATCGAGCCTGACAGCGCAATGGTACATGAACCGCGGGCCCCTGGAGCGCTGAGTCGGATGGCGGTGTCGAATAGGAATGCGCCGCTTGGGCGTTCGGAGCAGCCGAGGATTGCGTGGCGCCGCGTGGATAAGTAGATAAATAGGGATTTTTCTTATTTATTAAATACCTAGAACTTCAAAAATGCATAACTTTGTGTAGAAAAATCCTAAAAATAAAATAAAAATACTCTCTTGCTCAGTGAATAGAGGAGAATAATGTGGAAAAGAAATCAAGTCATTTCATCAAGTATTTTATTTTTAATAATATATTTATTCTCTGCACTATTTCAATTCTCCATGCATATAGGAAATTCACCATGCATGAGACCATAGGGCTTTTGAAGCCTCTGAACTTGGGAACATTCTCTAAATTTTCCAAGGTCAGAGGCCATCCCTATGAGAAGTTATTGATTTTTCAATTGCATGTTAATGTTTTGAGTATTTTAATTCCAATAGGTAGCATATTGAGAAATAAATTCTAGGAAAATTTGGTGATGTTTCTTATGACCAGAGGAACCTAGGAAAAATAAATTTTGAGTTAATTCACTTGGAATAACCCTAATTGGTCTAAACACCCAAAATTGAATTTTAATTAATTAGGGTTAACTATACATCAAATTGACTTGAAAACAATTCTCCACTGATCTTTGGGATTAGAGGAACATCTCATAAAAATTTGAAATCAATTGGACTTGATTAACCTCACCTAATGGGTTGATTAAGCCTCTTAAGCAAAATGGGTGAAATTAAACTTTAAAAATTCATAACTCACAAAATACTTTTCAAAAATTCACAAAAATAGTTTTAGAGCTTCTCTGATATCAGAGGAATTTAGGAAAATTAAAATTGTAATTTTCTAAAAAAGTTGATTTTCATCATTATTTTAATGTTTTTAATAATTAAAAAATAATAAAAATCATAAAAATATTAAAAATCACCAAAATGTTACATTTTGAATTCTAATTACTTAGGAACAAACCAAATATTTTTCTTAAGTCCCTAGGATAAGATATTGAATTTTAAAGTCTTAATGTAATTTTTAATATTAAAAAATGTATTTTCCAACCTCTTCATTAAAATAATTCTAATAAATCAAATAAAAATCAAAAAAATATAAATTTGCTTTCTATGGAATTCTTGAGGTCAGAGAGATTGAAGAAAAATATAAAATCTTTTTTTCAAACTTAATTTTATTTTAAAATTAATTAATACTCCAAAACTCAAAATAATTCTAATAAATAAAATATAATTCACAAAATCACCAAATTTGGTCCAAATGGTCCTCTGGTCTTTAGGAACATCCCATAATTTTCTTAAGGACATAAACAATCCCTTGGTCATGTTATTGAATTTTCCTTTAAAACCCCTATTTTCCATAAAAAATAATTACATAAATAAATTAAATACAGAAAAATCACATTTTCTCCTCTAATGTCTTAATTGACATGTGAGTGAGGTTACATAAAAATTTCAAGTTCATTTGAGCTTAATTTAGTGAGTTATAGAATTATTAAGCTTGAAGGGCAAAAAAAAATGGTAATTAAAAATTTCAACCCTTAATTAAAATTTTAGGATTAATCAAAAAGGGGAGGGTAAAATATTTGATTTTAAACTGATTTTGGATGATTGAAACTTAAATGATTGAGGGTAGAAACCTACTAACCATTTCAAATATAATTAAAATAAAACTTTAATTAATTAATTAATTGAAATTTTGGAAGAATAATAGAAATTAGAATTATTAAAGTAGGGATATTATTTAAGAGGATATTTATTCTTTAATTTAAAAATCCCTAAATAAATCACTTCAATAATACTTAATTCTTAGTTAAAAAAAATTAATTAAAATAATAATCCAAATTAAATTTAAACTAAAATTAAATTAAATTAAATTAAATTAAATTAAATTAAATTAAAATTAATTAAAATTAAAATTAAATTAAATTAAATTAAATTAAATCAAAACTAAATTAAATTAAAATTAAATTAAGTTAAATTAAATTAAATTAAATTAAAATTAAATTAAAATTAAAATTAAATTAAATTAAATTAAATTAAAATTAAATTAAAATTAAGATTAAATAAAATAAAATAAAATTAAATTAAGTTAAATTAAATTAAATTAAATTAAAATTAAATTAAATTAAATTAAATTAAATTAAATTAAATTAAATTAAATTAAATTAAATTAAATTAAATTAAATTGAATTAAATTAAATCAAAATCATTTATCAACAAACCTAAATTAAATCATTAAGAATTAAATCTAAAATAGTTTGAACACTATTCCAAACTTAAACTAAATTTTTTTAAGTCAAAATTAAAATTAAATTAATAAGTTTAAATCATTAAAATACTTAATAAGTAAATTTGCCCTTTTAAAGCTCTTATTATTATAACTGTTAAGTGAGGCATCAAGTGAAGTGTTACTTCACTTATATGATATTCAAAAGTCCCAGTTCATATCTTAAAATTTCAAATTTAAAATTATTTTCAAAATTAAATACTACTTTTCAAATTATTTATTTAAATTAAATTAAAAATTTGCCGACAGTTTCTGTAGGCGACCTCTTTTCAAAAATACAACACTCTACCTAAAAATATGCCGACAACTCACTAATTTGCAGATAATTAAAATAAAAGACTATTATGACTTGCCTCCCATAAAGCACTTGGTTTAACGTCGTCAGCCCGACCTAATTTAGTTAGTGTTCAGGTTGACTAAGCATTAAAACCTCTTTAAAATTTAGTCTTCTACCTTTGAAATATGGTTTTAATCTATGTCCGTTTACTTTAAATCTATGTCCTGTTTTTGGATATTCAATTTCTATAGTTCCATATGAAAATATTTGAGTTATGGTGAAAGGTCCTAACCATCGAGATTTCAATTTCCCAGGAAATAATTTCAATCTAGTATTATAAAGCAAAACTTCTGTCCTCGGTTCAAAATTTCTCCGATTAATCTTCCGATCATGCCATAATTTCATTCTTTCTTTATAAATCCTATTATTATCATATGATTCGTTTCTTAATTCTTTTAATTCATTTAATTGCAACAATCTCTTTTCACCAGCTTCTTTCATATTATAATTAAATTCTTTAATCGCCCAATATGCTTTATGTTCTAATTCAACTGGTAAGTGGCAAGTTTCTCCATATATAAGCCTGTAAGGAGTCATTCCAATCGGAGTTTTATAAGCGATCCTGTATGCCAATAATGCGATATCTAGTCTTATAGACCAGCCTAATCTATTAGGGTTTACGGATTTTTCTAATATACGCTTAATCTCTCGATTAGAAACTTCAGCTAATCCACTAGTTTTTGGATGATAAGCAGTTGATATCATATGCATAATATTATATTTTTCTACTAGTTTGTGAATATATTTGTTTCTAAAATGAGTTCCTTCGTCAGTGATAATCACTCTCGGCATTCCAAATCTAGTAAAAATATTTTTCATTAAAAATTTCGAAACACTTTTAGCATCACACTTAGGTAAAGCTTGTGCTTCAATCTATTTGGAAACACAATCAACAACTACTAATATATATGAGTTTTCAAATGAAGGAATAAAAGGTCCCATGAAATCTAATCCCCAAACATCAAAAATTTCAACTTCTAATATAAAATTCAGAGGCATTTCATTTTTCTTTGATATGTTTCCTACTCTTTAGCATTTATCTCAGGTTTTTATATATCTATATACATCTCTAAATAAAGTAGGCCAGTAGAATCCAGATTGTAGAATTTTATATGCAGTTTTATCTGTCCCAAAATGTCCTCCAAAATCAAAATCATAACATTTTTGAATAATTGGTTCAATTTCTTCATAAGGCACACATCTTCTAATGATTAGATCCTTACATTGCTTATATAAGTATGGTTCATCCCAAAAGTATGTTTTAGTATCGTGAATGAATTTTTTCTGTTGTTGCAAAGTTAACATAGGTGGTATAATGTCACTTACAATATAATTTACTATATCAGCATACCAAGGTATTTTCAACTCATTAATTTTATAAAGTTGTTCATCACGAAAACTGTCTAAAATTTCATTATCAATATTAGATAATTCATGATTTTCTAATCTTGATAAATGATCAGCAATTTGATTATCAGTTCCTTTTTTGTTAATGATCTCAAAATCAAATTCTTGCATTAATAATATCCATCTGATTAATCTTGGTTTAGAATCTTTCTTTTGCATTAAATATTTAATAGCAGAATGATCAGTATGTACAATACATTTAGTTCCTATTAGATAATACCGAAATTTATTAAAAGCATATACAACTGCTAATAATTCTCTTTCAGTAACTGTATAATTTATTTCAGCATTCTTTAGAGTTTTACTAGCGTAGTATATAACTTTGAAAATCTTATCAAATCTTTGCCCAAGAACTGCTCCTATAGCATAATCACTAGCATCACACATAAGCCCAAATGGTTTCTCCCAATTAGGTGAAACTATTATAGGTGCTGTAATTAATTTATCTTTTAATAATTCGAAAGCATTCAGGCATTCAGTTGTAAATTCAAATTTCTTGTCCTTTTCAAGAAGTTGGCATAGAGGTTTAGTAATTTTTGAAAAATCTTTAATATAACGTCTGTAGAATCCAACATGTCCAAGAAAACTTCTTACCCCTTTCACCGTAGTTGGAGGTGGTAATTTAGCTATAACTTGAATTTTTGCAGGGTCCACTTCCATGCCTTTTTCCGAAATTTTATGCCCTAATACAATGCCGCCCGTAACCATAAATTGACATTTCTCCCAATTAAGAACTAAATTAGTTTTCTTACATACTTCAAATACTTTTTCAAGGTGATTTAAGCATGTGTTGAATGTTGTTCCAAATACAGAGAAATCATCCATAAATACTTCTATTCCATTATCAATTAATTTACTAAATATAGACATCATACATCTTTGGAATGTTGCAGGTGCATTACATAATCTAAAAGGCATTCTTCGAAAAGCGAAAGTTCCATAAGGACAAGTAAATGTAGTTTTATCTTGATCCTCCGGAGCAATTTGTATTTGATGATAACCGGTATATCCATCTAAGAAACAAAAATACTTATGTCCGGCTAATCTATCTAACATCTAGTCTAGAAATGGTAAAGGGAAGTGATCTTTTCTGGTGGTTGTGTTTAATTTTCTATAATCAATACATATTCGCCATCCAGTAACTTGTCTTATAGGGATAAGATCATTATTTTTATTAGCTTTGACAGTCACCCCTCCTTTTTTAGGTACACAGTGAATTGGGCTTACCCAAGCACTGTCAGAAATATGATATATAATACCATTATCTAACCATTTTAAAATTTCTTTCTTGACTACTTCTTTCATTATTGGATTTAATCTCCTTTGTGGATCTGCTTTAGGTTTATGTTCATTATCTAAAATAATTCTGTGCATATAAATTGAAGGACTAATTCCTTTAATATCTGCTAAAGTCCAACCAAAATTTTTTTTATATTTTTTTAATATATCTAAGAGTTTTTGTTCTTGAGATTCATTTAATTCAGATGAAATAATAACTGGTAGAGTTGAAGAATTACCTAAGTAAGCATACTTTAAATGATTAGGTAGCATTTTTAACTCATGTTCAGGAGGTTTAACAATTGATGGAACTATATATTTTATATTATTATTTGTGTTATCCAAAAATTCAAAATTCTCTTGAATATAATCTAGTTCTTCATTTATCTCAGATTTTTCAATTAATTCTATATTTTCTTTTTCTAATTTTTCTTCATAATATTCCTTAAAATGTTCTTTTTTAAATGATCGAGTACTTCCATTCAAAAACACTCATCATCTTTTTCTAGCGCAGGATATTTCATTGATTTAGCAATATTAAAAGTAACTTTTTGGTCATTTACTCTCATAGTTAATTATCCTTTCTGAATATCAATCATAGCTCTTCCCGTGGCTAAAAATGGTCTTCCTAAAATGACAGGAATTTCTTTATCTTCTTCCATATCTAGAACAATAAAATCTACAGGGAAGATAAATTTGTCCACTTTTACCAATACATCTTCAATAACTCCCTTAGGATATGTAACAGAACGATCAGCTAACTGAAGAGTTACTGCAGTAGGTAAAATTTCTCCCAATCCTAATCTTTTAAAAATTGATAGAGGCATTAGATTGATGCTTGCTCCTAAGTCACACAAAGCTTGTCCATAGAATTTTTCTTCAATAGCGCATGGTATAGTGAAACTAGCAGGATCTTTTAATTTTCAGGATGTTTTTTCTGAATAATAGCACTACACTCTTCACTAAGTGCGACCATTTTATTATCGGTAAATTTTCTTTTTTTATTTAGAATATCTTTCATGAATTTTACATAGTTTGGCATCTGTTCTAAAGCTTCTATGAAAGGAATATTTATTGTATATTTCTTTAAAATTTTAAGGAATTTAGCAAATTGTTTATCTTTTTTATGTTGAATTAGTCGTTGAGGAAATGGTGGTGGAGGTTTTTCAATAGAAATTTTCCTAGGTATTGAAGGATTTTCTAAGTTTGGATCTTGTTGATTCTTTTCCTTTTCAATTTCCACTTCCTCTTTTTGACTTTTAAGTTCTTCTGAATTTGAGGTTCTAATTCTTTTCCACTTCGTAATTGTATCGCTTTAATTTGTTCATTTCCCTTGTCTTTAGGATATATTTCCACATTACTAGGAAATGTTCCAGGTATTCTATTATTAAGTGCAGTAGCAATATCTCCAAGTTGAGTTTCAATATTTTTGATAGTTGTTCCTTGATTTTGTAAATGGTTTCCTTGTATTTGTAATTGATTTCCTTGATTTTGTAAATGTTGACCCATATTTAATATTAATTCTTCTATAGATAATTTCTTATCTTTAAATTGTGGGTTATTAAATCCAGAGTGGATAATTAGATTTATAATTAGGATTTCCTTGATTAGATGGATTTCCTAATGGTTGTGTCATATTATTCATCCATGGTTTATTAGTTGTGTTATTATTCCAATTAAAATTAGGATGATTTTTCCATCCAGGATTATAATAATTTGCATAAGAATTATTGGGTCTGTTGTTAATTGCATTAATAGTTTCATATTGAGATTGGGATTCTAAAAGTTGTCCAGATGAATTTTCTTCTGATATATTTGTAGAGTAATTCATTCCAAAATGATCTAACTTTTTAGATACAGAAGCAATTTGTGAGGCTAACATAGATATTGCATCATTGTCATGAATACTAGCTATTTTTTTCGGATTCATTCTATCAGCAGGCCATTAAAAATTATTGGTTGCAATTTCTTTGATTAGTGCATAGGCTTCATCAAATGGTTTTGACATTAATGATCCTCCAGCAGTAGCATCGATGATTGATCTTAAAGATCCTACTAATCCATTATAGAAAGTTTGGATAATTAACCAATCTGGTAACGCATGATGTGGGCATTTCCTAAGAAGTTCTTTAAATCTCTCCCAAGATTCATATATTGACTCTCCATCAAACTGATTAAAAGAAGTTATATCATTTCTAAGCTTAGCAGTTTTCGATGGTGGAAAATATTTGGATAGAAATTTTTGTGATAATTCTCCCCAAGTTTTAATAGATCCAAAGTGCTAATGAATTTAACCACATTTTAGCCTTATCCCTTAAAGAAAAAGGAAAAGTCTAAGTCTAATAACGATCGTTAGATACTCCTTCATATTTGAAAGTAGCACATAGTTCTAAAAAACTAGCAAGATGTAAATTAGGATCTTCGGTAGTGAACCACTAAATTGATTATTTTGTACCATTTGGATAATTGCAGGTTTAAGTTCGAATGAATTAGCAGACTACATCGTGGTTTTGAATAGTTAAATGAATTTCATCTAATGTAGGGTTGGCATAATCTCGTAATGGTCTCTGTTGATTGATATTGTCATTTTCAGGAATATTTGCCATTTGTGTTAAATTTATAATTTCTCTTTTTTGTTTTCTAATTCTTTTAATTGTACGCTCTAATTCTGAATCGTAAGGTATTAAATTTTCGTTTCCAAGTTTTCGCATACAATTTTATAAAATAATCCGTTACTCTAGTAAATAATTTCTTTACTTCCCTGGCAATGGCGCCAAAAACTTGACCCACTTTTAATATGTATGTAATTTATGTTTATAGCAACGACACCAAAAACTTGATCCCGCTTTAAATATAGATATATGATTTAATGTATAATGTGGATTCTACGCAAGTATACGTATCGTATCAAGTAATACATGGCTCTAGTTGAGTCCTGGTTATCGATCCCATAGGGAAGTTTTTAACAGATTTGTTATCAGCTAAATTAAAAGAAATTATTTACTAATATAGTAAACGGAAATTAAAAGTAACTATCGCAAACTAAAGTAAACTAATGCTTGAAATAAGTTGATTTAAATAATTCAGAAAAAGTATCCTTCTCCTTGTTTTTAGAAAATTAAGTGAATGATGAATTTTAAATAGAATTTTTTAAATTGTATTGTGACAAATAGGAGCATTCCTATTCTTTACCCTTTGGTCCAGGTGCAAAGAACATTGACTAATCCTATGTTTGATTAATGAATCTGCGGCTAGGCTGGGAGGATACTGGCTGCCACTTTAGAGCTACCACGTTCCCCTCACCTGAGGGCTAACATCTACACTTCAGCTCTCAAACAGTAGGACTAAATTGCATATTTTAGTCTGTCACACTAAAATGTCCAATTCTACATCCGATAATTAATATTTCCCTATTTATTTGCACCCGCCTTCCAAGGCTTTTCACTTCCCTGAATATTTGATGTAATTTTTACTATAGTTGATAATTCAACATATTTTAACAACTCAATTGGCCAGATTGAAAGTAAATTAAGTTTTAAGTAAAAATTATCACAATTTATTTTAATATATTAGGTGCTTCTATTTAATTTCATCAATCCGCATAATTTTAATAAACAAGGAGAAAGACTAAGAAAACTACTCAGAATGCATGGGATTAAAACAAAGCATGGATTTCATTTAAAGTTAATAACAATAAACAAAGATACTTATCTTAATTTCCTTCCCAATGCGACTTCTTGAAGTTCCTTCGACTTTTCCTTCTAGTACGACGAAACTTCTAAATAGCGACTCAAATAAACTAAAGAAACTCACTAAACACACTCGTACTTACTAAAATAGACACATAAAAGACTCTAGAGAAACTTTTTGAAGACTCAAAAGACACACTAATACACTAGAATTCAGCCTCTATTTATAGATTTAAGCAAAGGTCTAAGGGGTGCTTAAACACTTCTTTAAAAAGTGTCAAGGTTCAATGTATTTGCATTTTGAACTGGCTCGCCGTCGGCTGGAAAAGACCTCGCCGTCAGCGAGGCTTCTAGAAGGTCTTCAAACCGCTCGATCTCGCTGTCAGCAGACTCGGGCTCGCTGTCGGCGAGGTAGTTATAATTCCTTTAGAAATTCTCATCACGATCTCGCCGTCGGCAGCCTCGATCTCGCCTTCGGTGAAGTAGTTATATTTGCATGAATTTCCTCCTTTTTGATCCAAATTCGCTCCATTTTATGCTTTTTTGCTTCCATCACTTATAAATCTTCATTCCTGCAATAAAATAAAGAAAATGCCTTTCTTCAAAGTGCAATTTTATCAAAAATAGATATGAATTTCTTAATGAATTTTTCTGTGATCACCCAACATCAAATTCTCATCAGATTTAGATTTATTGACTGAAAAATATGGTTTTAGTCTATGTTCATTAAATTTAAAAATTTTTCCAGTCATAGGATCTTGAATATCTATAGCTCCATAAGAATAATCTTTTCTCACAATAAATGGATCCATCCACCTGGACTTAAGTTTTCCAGAAAATATTCTCAATCTAGCATTATAAAGCAGAACATGTTGTCCTGGTACAAGATTTTTGGTAAGAATCTTCCGATCATGCCATAACTTCATCTTTTCCTTATAAATCTTAGCATTTTCATAAGATTCATTCGTTAGTTCTTCAAGCTCATTCAATTGCAATAATCTCTTTTCAGCAGCATCTTTCAAATTATAATTAAACTCTTTAATAGACCAACATGCTTTATGCTCAAGTTCAAAAGGTAAATGATAAGCTTTTTCAAAAATTAGCCTATATGGGGACATTCCTATAGATGTTTTGTAAGCAGTCCTATAGGCCCACAGAGCATAATCCAGTTTAATTGACTAATCCTTTCTTTTTGGATTAACAGTTTTTTCCAATATTCTTTTAATTTCACGAATGGATAATTCGACCAAACCACTTGTATGCGGATGATAAGCATTAGCAATGTGATGATTAATATGATATTTCTTTGCCAACTTCCAAATAATCGCATTTCTAAAATGACTTCCCCCATCAGTTATGATTACTCTTGGTATTCCAAATCTGTAAAATATATTCTTTTCTAAAAACTTTGCAACACTTTGAGCATTATATCGAGGTAAAGCAATAGCTTCAATCCATTTGGAAACATAGTCTACTGCTATCAAAATATAAATATTTCTGAAAGATGGTGTAAATGGTCACATAAAATCTAGTCCCCAAACATCAAATATTTCAACTTCCAACATATAATTGAGGGGAATCTCATTTCTTCTAGAAATATTGCCTACACGCTGACATCTATCACAATTTTTAATATAAACATTCACATCCTTAAAAATCGTAGGCCAATAAAATCCTGATTGTAATATTTTATATGCAGCTTTATCACTTCCAAAATGTCCCCCATAATCAGAATCATGACATTTTTGAATAATTTCATAAGTCTCTTCCAAAGGTACACATCTTCGAATTATAAGATCCTTTCCTTTTTTATATAAAAATGGGTCATCCCAAAAATATGTCTTAGCATCAGAAAAAAATTTATTCTTTTTATGATATGTCAAACCATAGGGTATAATATTACTAACAATAAAGTTTACTATGTCTGCATACCATGAAACATGCCATTCTTTAATAATGAACAGTTTTTCATCAGGAAAATGTTCATTAATTTCTTCAATATCACAGAGATTTTTCAATTTCAAGCCTGGACAAATGATCAACAATTTGATTATCAGAACCCTTCCTATCTACTATCTCAAAATCAAATTCTCGTAAAACAAGAATCCATCTTATCAGTCTCGATTTTGTATCATTTTTCTTAATTAAGTATTTAATAGCACAATGATCAGTATGCACAACACATTTAGTCCCAATTAAATATGTTCAAAATTTATCAAAAGCAAATACTATAGCTAATAACTCTTTCTCAGTAGTGGTATAATTAATTTGAGCTTCATTAAGAGTTTTACTAGCATAATAAATTACTTTGAAAATTTTATCATATTTCTGACCCAAAACAGCACCAATAGCATAATCACTAGCATCACATATTAATTCAAATGGTTTTTCCCAATTTAGTGAAATTATTACAGGTGCAGTGATTAAATTTTCTTTTAATGTTTCAAAGGTTTTACGTCAGTCATCATCAAAATTAAAAATTGCATCCTTTTCCAGTAAACTACATAAAGGTTTTGTAATCTTCGAAAAGTCTTTAATGTAACGCCTGTAAAATCCAACATGTCCTAAAAAACTTCTAATTCCCCTTACATTGGTTGGATAAGGTAAATTAGATATAACTTGAATTTTTGCAGGATCTACCTCCAAACCTTTTTCTGAAATCTGATGTCCCAAAACAATTCCTCCTGCTACCATAATTGGCATTTTTCCCAGTTAAGGACCAAATTAGTTTCTTCACAGCGTTTTAGAACCTTAGATAAATGTTCTAAACATGATTCAAATGAAATTCCAAACACTGAACAATCATCCATAAAAACTTCAATCCATTTTTCAATTAAATCACAAAAAATAGCCATCATACATCTCTAAAATGTTGCAGGGACATTACATAAACCAAAGGGCATTCTTCTAAAAGCAAACGTACTATAAGGACTGATAAACATTGTTTTCTTTTGATCCTCAGGAGCAATTTGAATTTGGTGGTAACTAGTATATCCATCTAGAAAACAAAAGTATTTATGCCCAGCCAGTCTATCCAACATTTGATCCAGAAATGGGAGTGGAAAGTGATCTTTCCTTGTGGCAAGATTTAATTTTCTATAATCAATGCATATTCGCCACCCTATAACTTGTCTTGTTGGTATTATTCATTCTTTTCATTAACAGTCACAATCATTCCTCTTTTCTTAGGAACACAGTGAATAGGACTAACCCATGCACTATCTGAAATAGGGTAGATAATTCCAGCATCCAACCATTTTAAAATTTCTTTCTTAAAAAAGTCTTTCATAATAAGATTTAATCTCCTTTGGGGATCAGCCCATGGTTTGCAATTATCTTCCATAAGAATTCTGTGAATACAAATTGAATGACTGATTCCTTTAATATCAACAATTGTACATCCAAAGGCTTTCTTGTGCTTCTTCAAAATTTCAAGCAAACTCTCTTCTTCTTTTTCAGTTAATTGAGAGGAAATTATAACACGCAAGGTTGAGGATTCACCTAGAAAAACATACTTCAAATGATCGTGAAGCATTTTTAACTCAAGTTCAGGAGGTTTTTCAATTGATGAACCATAAGATTTATCTTTCTCAGTCATATCCAACAATTCAAAACTTTCACGAACAAACATTAATCCTTCCTCTTGAAAATCTTCAGAATTAAATAACTCCTCTTCTTGCTTATATACAAATTCTTCTCTTTCAGCTTTCTCTTCATAAGTGATTTGAAATGACATTCATTTAAATATTCAATAACATCCATCCTATAACACTCATCTTCTTTACCTCTAGCATGATATTTCATCGATTTTGAAATATTAAATGTAACAGTCTGATCATTAACCCTCATCGTTAATTCTCCTTTTTGCACATCTATTATGGCTCTGCCTGTAGCTAGAAAAGGTCTCCCCAAAATTATGGATATCTCTTTATCTTCCTTCATATCTAACACAATGAAATCCACAGGAAAAATAAATTGATCCACTTTTACCAAAACATCTTCTATAACTCCTTTAGTATATATGATCGAAAGATCTGTTAATTGTAGAGTTACAGTAGTTGGGGTTATCTATCCTAGTCCTAGTCTTTTGTAATTGATTTCCCATATGTGATACTACTTCTTCCATAGACAACTTCTTCTCCTTATTTTGTAAAGCATTGTTATAACCTGAAGGATAAGTTAATCTATTATTATTATTACCTTGGTTGTTCCAATTCCCCAATGGGTTTACTTGGGTGTTTCCCCATTGTTGATTAACACCACCCTTATTATTGTTATTCCAGTTACAATTTGGATGATTCTTCCATCCTGGATTATAATAACTGGAATATGGGTTGTTAGGTTTGATTATAGCATTCACAGTTTCTGGTGAAGAATAAGAATCAACCATTTAGCATAATGAATTTTCTTCAATCATGAGATTTGGCTGAGAAAAATTCAACCCAAATTAGTCTATCTTCCTAGATACAGCAGCAACATGATTTGCTAACATTGTAAAAGCATCATTTTCATAAACACTGGCTACCTTTTTAGGATTTAACCTTTCAAAAGGCCATTGAAAATTATTAGTAGCCATTTCTTCAATTAAAGCATAAACATCTGAAAATGGTTTAGACATTAATGATCCACCAGAAGCAGCATCGATGATTGATCTAATAGATCCAACTAATCCATTATAAAAAGTTTGAATTATTAACCAATCTGGTATCTCACGGTGTGGACATTTCCTGAGGAGATCTTTAATTCTTTCACATGCTTTATATATTGATTCCCCTTCAAACTGACAAAAAGATGTTATATCATATTTAAAAGTAGCACACAACTTTAGAAAATTAGCAAGATGCAAATTAGGATCTTCAGTTGTTGCTCCCACAAACTGATTATTAGACACAATTTGGATAATAGCAGGTTTAAGCTCAAAAGAATTAACAGCTATAGCAGGGTTTTCAATACTAGCACGAAGTTCATCTACTGTAGGGTTAACATAATCTCTTAAAGGTCTTAATTCTTGATGGATGCCAACATTTTGATCTTGATGATTTGCCATTTCTTAAATAATTTTTCTTTTTCTCTATTTTTAATTTTTTTTATTTTCCTGATAGTTATTTCTAATTCAGAGTCGTAAGGCATAAGTCCTTCAGAACCTGAACTACTCATACACAATAAAACAAAACAAAACACAACACACTAACAAAAACAAAGAAAAGTAAAAATTTAAAATTTCTTAATTCTCTTTAAAATGCAATTTAAATTAATTTTCCCCAGCAATGATGCCAAAAACTTGATCCCCGATAAATGCAACAGCGCCAAAAACTTGGTATCGTCTGGTAAATGCACTGATGATTTAGATATGAAACTTATTATTATATAATATGGGATACTACGCAAGTAGACGTATCGTTTATCAAGTAATATATGATTTTCTGATTAAGTCCCCGGATATCAAAATCACAGGGAAAATATGAAAATTTTTAAAGAAATCAGAAAATTATCTTTTTACTTTCTTTAATTATTTTTGAAAAAGTATGCCTTGATTTTGAAAAGTTTTGAAAGTTGACTTGTCTTTTAAAATTTTCTTAATAAAATGTTAAGCAAAGAAATTAAAATTATAATAACTAATAACACTGGATGTAAAATACTATTAACTAGAATATCTTATTTTTTTCCTTTTATGAAGTAGTAATAATTCTTAAAGTATTGTTGTGGAAGTATTTAAATTTTTTGTGATAGATAAAAGAAAATGTGTTCTTTACCCTTACTTGGTTCTATAAAGAACATAGGTTAATTTGAAATTTTTATTTTTTTGAACATGGTTAGGCAGGGAAGATACCAGTCTCTCACTCTAGAGTTCCCTCGATTCCCACCACCTGGGGGCTAACTTCTCATAACAAAACTCAATATTTCAAACCAAATTAGAGGGTTTTAGCCTGTCACTCGAAAATCCTCGAATTTTACTCTCTTTCATAAAAATATCTTCTAATATTACATTCAATTATATGGACTACAATTCTCACCCATATAATTGCATGTGATTCTTACTAACTTTTATGAGACAGTACCGCATTGGATCTTACATAATCTCAAGAAATTCTTCCACTTAACAGGCCAAATTAACAAGTAAACAAAGTTTTCAGAATCAATCTTCACAACTTCTTCCAACTTTTAAACACATATACTTTCCACAACAATTCTTTATAAATTAATTACTTCTCCATTTAAGAAAGAAAAAGATAAAGTAAAATACTCTGAATGCATTGGGAAAATACAAAAAACACATTGAGTTGAAATTAAAAACAATGAGAAAAATAACAAACGAAAGCAATTATTAATAAAAAGATTAAAAGTAAACACTTATCTTAAAATCCTCTCCACAAGACTAATGAAGTACCTTTGAAACTTTGACTCTTCGCTAAATTGCTCCTCAGAGCAAGTCTCCCAACTCTATTGACTCAGAATACAGACTTCAGACTTTAATATAAACTAAACTAAAAGAAAGAAAAGAAGTGGGAAGAAGAAGAATTCACTCCGACCCTTTTCTCCTTTCTACTCTCTACTCCTACTCTTAATAAAAACTCTTAAAATGCAGTGGAAGAACAATGGAAGTACCCTTCAAAACGCAGTGGAAGAGCCTCCTAAAGCCTCCCCTTCAAACGCAGTGGAAGAGTCTCCTAAATCCTCCCCTAATTTTTCCTAAGACTCTCTTTAAATAGTAAACTAAATGGTGCCTTGGTGTCACTTCAAAATGCGTCCAGATTCAATGTATCTACCAAGGAACGCACCCCTTCATTCAAACTTGTCACCCAAAGGAAGTTATGGTAGTAATCACCATGAGTTGCATCCCATCCCCTTTGAAATTGGCGCCAAATACATGGAGATTTCGATTTTTAACTGTGGCGGCTAAGCGCCGGCCCAGCGGCGCTTAGCTGCCAGTGCCAAAATTTTGATTTTTCATTATTTTTGCTCCAAATTTGATCCAATTTTGCTCCTTTCATCATGACCATTCATTTTCATCATACCTGCAAGAAAAAAACAAAATACCTTTGTTGACCTCATTTTTGATGAGGTCTTCTCTTCCCTCTTTAGTGCTTAGGATCTAGCATTAGGCTTTTCCTTTGACTATCTTAGAGGACAAGAATTGGGACCCATCCTTTAGAAATTTAAACCACTTCTTGTCTCCCTATAAACCCCACAAGCTTGATTCTAGACCCCTAATCACCTAGAGGGTTGAGATCAAAAGTGAAGGTTTAAAGGATGAGTTCCCTATAGGACTCTTTGGCCTTAGGACCACCCCAGGTGGCTCGTCCAGTGAGGGTTGACTTACACACACAATACACTCATACTCTACACTCTCACACACACAATCCAAATCCTAAAACTACACCCATACCCAACTTGACTCTTTGACTCATGTAGGTAATTCATATGGATGGACCTTAACCCCTAAGCCCCCAGTCAAGAGGGTTAGGAACAACATAAGTGAATGCCTCAAATGAGTCCTCTCATGGCTCATATAGGCTTAACATGGCTTCATGGCTCAATCAAAGTGATTCCATTTCACTCATATTTGATAAATCTTCATTCTTCCAAAATTTCAATTTTTGACCCCGGGAACCCTACGCCTATCAAACCTACCAAAAGCCCTTAAAATTGCCCAAATCCTCCAAAATTTCCAAATCACCCAAAATTCCCCAAAATTAACCTTGAACATTTCCTCACCAATCAAATTGATCATCCATAGCCAAAAATACCAAAAATTCCAAAAATACCCCCCAATACCCTCCAAATACCCAAAATGCCCCTCTTAGCCAAAAAATCCAAAAATTCAGAAAATTCCTAGAAAATTCGAGAAAATCCCAAATATTCCCAATTTCATTTTGTCTAACTACACCATGGGCAAATTTTGTCAATTTACCCCACTTTTACCAAATTTAGCTCATTCTTAACCCAAGTGAACCCAATGTCAAACCAAATCTACCCAATTGACCCCAATTTTGGTCCAATTCAATTCTAAACGTCAATTTAATATCTACAATATCAATCTAGACCAAATTCAAGTCCAATTTGATTGACATTTGAATCCAATTTCACTTTTAACCTTAAAGCCCAATTTGGACCCATGACCCAAACTTAGCCCAAACCAAACCAATTCAACTCCAATTGACCCTAAACCTTTTCTAAACCTTCCCTAACATCCCCACAAACAAAAAAACTAACATGATTTGCCCAAAATTTGGACCCAAACCCCACTCAAATTTAACCCAAAACCAAAAAGCCCAATTTTGACCTAAATCCAAACCTAACCCAAATAAGCCCAAATCCCAAAACCAAAACCCAACCAAAGTTGAAACCTCTTTGAAACACTCCAAAAAATATTTCCCAACATTAATTTTACATCAATTTCAACCCTAGCCCAACATTGGTCCAAAATAGCCCAATTTGACCTATATTGGCCCCTTTACTAAAGAAGCCCAAATCCAACCCAATTCAAACCCAAACCACCTCAAAGTCATTTAAAATCACTCATGACACATCCCTAAACCAAACCCAACAATTATTTGGCCCAACCTTTTACAAAATTCTCATCCATAAACTTATTTTAGAAAAACACCTAAGGCCCACTTCCTTAGGCCTTCTTAAAAAGCCCATCCAAAGCAAGTTCAAAAGCCCAAAGTCCATGACAAAGCCCACATGAAATTCCTCAAATCATCCCTTTGATTTAAAACACTTCCTATGTTCTAAAATATATCACCAAATAAATCCAAATCAAGCCTTATGACAATTCTCCTTAAATCCATAAAAAATTCCAACACCCTTTCTCATGCAAGTGAGACAACTTTTCCCAAGCCACATATGAGCCATGAAGCCATGCATGAGCCACATGGGAGCCATGAGAGCCATGGAATCTACTTTCCACCTCACCAAACCATTAATGGCAAGGGAGGGGATCTCTTTCTTAAACCTTTTTAAACCTTTTTTACCTTAAACATGATACACTCTAAACCATACTTTGCCACATAATCCTTGATGTGGACTTCACTACCTTTGGTAGGTTGACTCACATGATCCTCTCAGCCTAAAACCAGGTCATGGGAAGGTGAACCCAACCCAAACCATGGCTTGGACTAAATCAAGCCAAAATGGCCTCTCCCGCATGCCATTTTAATCCAAGCCCTTTACACATGGCAAAGCTTAATTACCTGCACAAATCTCCAGCCCTGACCCACCTGAACTTGAGGGTGACCCATGCCTGCCGGCCAGCTGGTTGGATCGCCAGAAAACACCATGGCCGAGACCTTGGGAGGAGCCAAATTTTGGAATTCCACCTTGCTGAGTTGCCTCACTCCAAATGGCCATTGCAGCTGTTCTTCTCCTCACCAGAGCAGTTGATCCCAACCCTTAAACCCCCCTGGGAGGCCCTCCATCCTCTCCTATTTAAACACCCCCTCCTCTCGACCAAGAGAGGTGCTGAACCAAACCTTACTGAAACCCTGCCAAAATCATCACAGACCACTCTCTACACATAGAGAACTTGATCCCCACTGAAATCCCCCTGCCATTTCCTCTCGCGAGCTCAATTTCAAAGTTGAAATCCAAGCCCAAAACCAGGACACTTCACCACAGTGAGTCAATCCTCAAATTGATTGACTCTACACCTTCACCAGATCAAGAGGTGAAGTTTCCCAGCAAAAGCCCCCTCACCAGAACAGCCATTGCTTCCAGCCTCCAAGCTTTGTGATCGGCTGTGGTCGAAATCATACCTAGACAATTCACCAGGCTAAGGGACTTCATCTGGAGCTTCTTGGACCCAATCGAACATGACACAACCCTCAGATTGAAGTTTCACTTCTCTGAACAAAGGTATGGACTCACTCTTCTTCCCGAGCTTACAGAGATTCTCCATTTAGTTTAAGTTAATTTCAGTGCATGTTTACCATATGGATGTGTTCTTCTCTTCAAGACGAATCCATAGAGCATAAGAACACAAAAATCCATTGAAAATCGAGTGAGAAATTAGGGTTAGAAGGTCTACGGTCACGGGTTTGCACCAGTCGTAGACGATGACTGGGAGCCGTTGGATCGCGCGTGTATCGGATGGAATAAAAATACCCTCTTACTCAGTTAACAGAGGAGAATAATGTGGAAAAGAAATCAAGTAATTTCATTAGGTATTTTATTTTTAATGATTTATTTACTCTCTGCATTGTTTTAATTCTCTATTTGCATAGGCAATTCATCATGGCATGAGACCATAGGGCTTTTGAAGCCTCTGAACTTGGGAACATTCCCTGAATTTTCCAAGGTCAGAGGCCATCCCTATGAGAAGTTATTAATTTTTTAAGTTCATGTTATTGTTTTGAGTATTTTAATTCCAATAATTAGCATGTTGAGAAATAAATTCTAGGAAAATTTGGTGATGTTTCTTGTGACCAGAGGGACCTAGGAAAAATAAGTTTTGAGTTAATTCACTTTGAACAACCCTAATTGACCTAAATACCCAAAATTGAACTTTAATTAGTTAGGGTTAACCATCCATCAAATTAACTTAAAAACAATTCTCTATTGTCCTCTAGGGATAGGAAAACACCACATAAAAATTTGAGATCAATTGGACTTGGTTAGCCCCACCAAATGGGTTGATTAAGCCTCTTAAGTAAAAATGGGTAAAATTAAACTTTAAAAATTCATAACTCACAAAATACTTTTCAAAAATTCACAAAAATAGTTTTAGAGCTTCTCTGTTATTAGAGGAAATTAGAAAAATTAAAATTGTAATTTTCTAAAAAAGTTGATTTTTATCATTATTTTAATATTTTTAATAATTAAAAAATAATAAAAATCATAAAAATGTTAAAAATCACCAAAATGTCACATTTTGAATTCTAATCATTTAGGAACAAACCAAATATTTTTCTTAAGTCCCTAGGGTAAGATATTGAATTTTAAAGGCTTAATGTATTTTTTAAAATTAAAAAATGTATTTTCCAACCTTTTCACTAAAATAATTCTAATAAATCAAAGAAAAATCAGAAAACTATAAAATTTGTTTCTCTGAACTCGTTGAGGTTAGAGAGATTTATGAAAAATATAAAATCCATTTTTCAACTTTAATTTTATTTTAAAATTAATTAATACTCCAAAACTCAAAATAATTCTAATAAATAAAACATAATTCAAAAAATCACCAAAATTAGTCCAAATGGTCCTCTGGTAATTAGGAGTGCCCCATAATTTTCTTAAGGACAGAAAAATTTCCTTGGTCATCTTATTAAATTTTCATTGAAAATCCCTATTTGCCACAAAAAATAATTATATAAATAAATTAAATACAGAAAAATCACATTTTCTCCTCTAATGTCTTAATTGACATGTGAGTAAAGCCACATAAAAATTTAAAATTCATTTAAGCTCAATTTAGTGAGTTATGGAATTATTAAGCTTGAAGGGCAAAATGGTAATTAAAATTCTAAACCTTAATTAAAACTTTAGGCTTAATAAAATGAGAGAGTAAAATATTTGATCCTAATCTGATTTGGATGATTGAAATTTAAATAATTAAAGGGTAGAGAACCATCAATCATTTTTAAGATTAATTAAAGTAAACCTTAATTAATTAATTACTTAAATTTGGAAGATTAATAAAAAAATTGAAATTATTAAAATAGGGATATTATTAAGAAGACATTTATTCTTTAATTTAAGAGTCTCTAAATTAATCACTTCAATAATATTTAATTCCCAATTAAAATGATAATCCAAACTCAAGATTTAAAATACTAAAAGACTTAATCATTAAATTAAATTAAAATTAAAACATTTAACTAAATTAAATCAAAATTTCAATTAAATTAATACTTTAACAATTAAATTAAATCATCTTTAAAAACATTAAAGATAAAAAAAAAATTAAATCAAATTAAAAATAAATTAAATCACAATTAAATTCAAGTTAAATTAAATTAAATTAAAACATATTAAATTAAATTAAATTAAATTAAAAATAAAATCAAAATAAAATAAAATAAAAATTAAAATTAAACTAAACCAAATTAAATTAAATTAAATTAAATTAAATTAAATTAAATTAAATTAAATTAAATATAACATCACTTAAGACAAAGAATTCAAAATAGATCTAAAACAACTTGAACACTATTCCAAACTTAAACCCATTAATTAAAATTAAATTAAATCACAAATCACTTAAACATCAATTTGCCCTTAAAAGCTCTTGTTATCATAACTCCTAAGTGGAGTATTTAGTGAAGTGTCACCTCATTCATAGGATATTCAAACATCCTAGTTCATTGAGCAAAAGAACAAAACTTAATTAAACCTCGGATGATTACTTCACTCGATTAATTAAATCCATTTGGACTCGTAACAATTCCAAGCAATATCGAAAAGATGTTTAAGACTCGTCTTAAGCACTTCCTCAATATGATAGGATGTTTATAAGAACAATTGAACTTCATTGTTCTTCGATGAAGAAAATCGTCCTTAAACCAAAATACAAGAACCTGGACGTCATAGGAGATGACTAGACTATAGGATATTAGGACTCGATAGACAACCAAAACCTTTCCCTTAGCTTTACCTAGGTACTTATTGAAATATTTAAATGCCTTAACATGTGTTTTAAGTGCAGCTTGGGATGACGGGAAGACCCTCCAGTGCACGCTTTTATTTTATCGCAATTTACTTTATCGCAAATGCACTTTACTTTTCTTGCAAACAACTGTTGCATGAAAACCAAAACCTTTAGGATAATCCCCGAATTGAAACCAAAACTAAATTAAAAGTCATTACAAGATAAAAATCACCGCCACAACATTTCAAAATATAAAACAACTCAAAATTTAATCACAAACAGAACACAAAACTACAATTGCAACTAAATTAAAACGTCTTGTTGAATGATTGGGAATACCTCTGATGATGTAACCCATGTATTGCTAATAGGATTTCCCACGGTCTAAATGAAAGTGTGGAACTCATTCAGTTGAGTTTAGCAACTTCATCTGGACTAAGTGAATTCAATGAAAATAACGGTGACGGGATTACGGAACCGTGGGATCTTAATCGGTCTCGTTTAAACAACTTTAAGATTTGTTTTAATTAAAATATTAAAAACACTCGGATTTTAAGATTTTCTCTAAACTAAAACACTTCTCTCATCTCCTGATTTATGACTTCTAAAACTAAACCTCTGCAACAACAAGGAGCTAGGAGCATGGTGGGCAACACGGCCATCGTCATCAAGAAACTCGGTCTACTCCAAAGAAAACCTTTCCTAGTTTTAAACAACAAAGACATAGGATTTCGAGGTAGTTTGCCTAGTGCAACATAAATCCTCAACTCTTCGTTAGACATTTACATGATCATGTCATGTAAATTAAGCCCTAACCGGTCTTAGGACTCCGAGGTAGTCGTTTGGTATGACACAAACCCTCACATCTTCGAGGCTATTTATATGATTTTATCATACAAATATAAGTCCAAATTAATTAAAATTGGCAAGATTGAAATATCAAATAATATTAGGATTTTCTTAAAACCGAGCCAAACAATAGGATAGTTTGGGAAGTTGCCAAGACTCTTCTTGGATCCTCAGCTTCTCCTACTTCTCTTCCTTTGGATCCTCCTAAAATAAACTGTTCCAAATTTGAGCTATTCCCTATTGAAATTTTTGAAATCCAATTGTTTGAAAACCTTAAACTTTGAAATTCTTGAGAGCAAAACCATTGATCATTATCGAGAGTTTTCTTAAATGATTCACTTCATTTAAGATGTAATTAACTATGTGGCTTGCCTTATAGGGAACTTTAAGAACCCGTGTAATACAAAGCTCGTTTAATTCATTTATATTAAGCAGGGGAATTTGTCGGCTTATAAAATTGGTTCGCAAACCAAACGGATGTCACAAATCTCCTAGTTTATTTAACCGAACCCCATCATCAAGCAGTGTGTCTACTCTTCGGGATAAATACACGGTTTGTGATGCGATGCTCGTTTATATAAACTATTTGGGATGTGAGATCGGTTTGATTTCATATCTTAAAAATTATTTTCAAAATCAAATACTACTTTCTAAACCATATATACATATTTAAATTAAATTTAAAATTTAAAATTCGCCGACAATTTCTGTTAGGCGACCCCTTTTCAAAATAAAACACATAACCTAAAAATATACCGACAACCTTCCCTTAAAGTGCAATATCATTAAAAATAGGTATAAAAATGTGCATAAAAATACTATATATTTTAGGTGTATCAAACCTATCAGGTTAACCTTTGGCTTAATGGTCTAGAATAAGTAAACCCTTATTTCTTATTGAATTCTAGCTTAGATTATAGCGTCCTAGAATACCCGAGTGTATCTTACTTATCCTTATGTCCTCTTACATGGCATTAACTCTTAGATGATCCCTTTGGAGTAGTGTTGATTGACTTAATTAGTTTCTAGTTAACCATATGTTTAAAATTCATGATAAAATTCATACTTCGTTTAATTAATTAAATTAATAATCTTAATCTTATCTTGGTTATCCCAATTGTGAGCTTAGAATGAATGTAGTTGCTTCACTTCCTATAGCCTTGTAAGCATAAATTAGTTAATCAATGATGTTAATTAATTTGTTTAGTCACACAAGGCTAATTTAATAATTAACTAAATCCAAATGGATTACCTAGCCATCCATAATCATTTAATTTAGAATCTTTCCTTCTACTTTGTCACCATAGAATCAACTAATTTAATCATTTAAAACATGATTAAACATGTTTTTATTTAAAATTTCAGGAAAAGTATATTAAATTAAATTCTATGCGTGGATGAGAAAAAATGTTCTTAGCTCATAGGAAGCATCTCCAACCTAAGCAAGCACCCATGTAAGAGGTGAGAAAGCACAATATCATAAAGCTCTCTCTCATCTTCTTTAGAACCTATCAATGAAGAATAATCATTATCAAGCTTGCTTATGGCTTAAACCATTTAATCATGAAATGTATGGTCATTATAAACCATCATAGCTTTGCTATAAAGATTTTTGTGTAAGTTCTCTTAACCCTAGAGAATTATCCATATGTTTAGAAAGGCTTTTCTCTCCCATAAAATAAGTTTTGAGCTTATTTCATCATAAATAAATAAGCTTTTGTTATTGCATCTTGCATTGCCACTAGAGTTGGTGGTAGCCTCACCTTATGGTTGCAGCAAATGCCACCCCAACCAAGTCTTTTACTACCCTCCATGCATTCTTAAGCAATCAGGCGAGGCCACATTTATCCTTAATTTTTTTCATAAGGGGGACTAAGTAAATACATGTATCATTAGATTTCAAGGTTGATTTCCAACAATTCTAATTCAATAACATTATGCACTGTTAGCCCCCTTTTCAAGTTAGTCAAAGAGGAATTTAAATTTAATAGAATAGCTTCTAAAAATCATATCAAATGAAAAATAGATTAAAATATTAAAATTTATTTTTAATTTTTTATATTATTAAATAAATTTTTAAGAAAAAAACAAAATTATCATGTTGAATATCATATGTAATTTAGTTGTGCTTTTTCAAAGCATACATAAATTTAAATATGAAGATTTGTTAAATAATTGGGTTAAGGAATTACGATTTAGTTGACTATTGACCATCATTATAATAATTTTATGATCCATACAAATAATTTTATGCTTAAGACATGTATTTTCATGGTTTATTCAATATTAAAATCCATATTTTATTTTTAAAATTATGAGAATTATTCTCATTTATGAAAAGCTTAAAAATATATTGTATTTCTTGGACTAAATCCCAACCAATTTAACCTTCATTAAGTTTACTTTAACCATCTTCTAAGTAATTTGTCATTTAACCAACTTAATCTAACACTGAACTAAATTTAGCCACCTAACTAACTTAACTTTTAACTAACTTAACCATCTATTAACTAACTTAACCATCTTTTAACTAACTTCTGAAATTTAAAATTATATAAACATTGGAACAAAGTTCACTCGCTGTGTTGTTGCTTACCCTGCTTTAGAAGCACTTAATGTGCTACAGTAGTGAGCCCCTTTTAGGAACTAAGAAGTACCAAAGAGGAAAACAATGATTCTTTGCCTTCCTTTTCTTTGATTCTTTGCGTCAGAATGTTATAAATACAAGTTGCACTAAACTTCACTTTTTTTAATTAATTAGAAACAGATGTCGGCTACAACCCTAACTTGAAAACCGCATATGTATTTGAAGGATTTGTCATGCAAGCTCTCATTGCTTGAAAATAATGAAAGGAAAAGATGCCAAGTATGATTGTATAAGTTTCTTTTTTGGCTCTTATTTTGCGTGCTGCATTTGCCAATTAAAGGAGAATATAGTCCTACTTGCTACATAGTGTCTGACAGAATCTCAGTGATCTAAAAGGAGTTCGTTATTTTCCGTTCTGGGTACGAAATAAAATTTCAAAGCATAATGGTGGAAGACAACGATGAGCATGTGCAATGGAAGACTTCGAGGATGTTTTTTTAAATGAAGAAAATAATAAAAAAAAGCATTATTATTTATCATCTATTTTCATGATTTTGTTTTAGATGGATCTATCTTTATTTTTAACAACCCCAAAAATAAGAATCAATATTTTTAGTATTTTTTGAACAAGTCCAGATCCCGATATTCACTTCCTGTTTTGCTAATCTTAGTTTTGCAATCTCAATACATCTTCCCACTTTGAACGTTGCCGACATCAACACTATGAAGACACTATGCATGAACACTAGGCGTTGTTGCTGACATCAATGCTCCGAGGACACTGGGCATAAACGTTTTGGAAATGTTTTTGGGCTCCATTGTGTTGGAAAAAAGTCCATAAAACATGATGTAAGTGGTTTGGATGTACAATTTATTCAAAAGTTATTTCAACATAACCTTATTTTTCTACATTTCAAGATCGTGAATGCCGTGCTCCATTTTGCTATAGTTGGCTGCATTTCTACAGTGTTGATTCTTAAATTGTCTTTTATGAACACGGCCTAAGAGTTAGAACCTGACGGAGGAAAGAGAAAGAGAGAGCAAAATGAGTGCATAATTCACTATAGAGAGAACTGGGAGAGATCCCTTTATTCGTATTTTTCCTCCTATTTATAGAGGCGTGTTTTGTAAAATTAAGTAAAGAAGGAAGTAATTATGGAAACCTCGCTTAATACAATTGATATTCAAATTAATCGTATATATTTCATACTATATGTAAATTATAATTTGAATTCCAATATGGTGATAATTGGCTAGCCAACTTGCTTGAATTCGGCCGACTGACACAACCGGCTGAGAAGCAACTGGCCTGGTGTTGATCGGCCGAGCTGCCTGGTCGAGTGAAAATCTCGTCCGCCTTGGTGAAATTGGGTTTGCCGATTCGCCAAGATCAAGGTTTCCCACATTTACTTTGGTCGGTTGGGACTGCATGAGTGGTATTCCATTAAGATCTCTCACCCTAGTGCGTTGACTGATTTTTTATCATACAGTTGGTTGTAGGACAATAGAACGCCTTGATCATCTCGCCGTCATCTAGTTAGTTTAATTGCTTTGACATCCGTGTTGACAGATTTGGTGTAGACATATATGTTCCTCGAATTTTCCTGCTCCTTGAAAATAACAACTACGATAAGGACAGAGAAATTATTAGCATTCGTTAGTACTAAATTTGAAAAAAAATTATTTAATGATTATCTTTCCCTTGGATTTTGTACCTAGCGTGCTATATAAACAAGGTCACATGCTGAAATTGCATTCTTCTCAATTATTCTTTCACGGGTAATTGAATTGCATCATGTCGGATGATATGAGAGAGCTCCTCATGAATGCCACAATCCCTGTCAAGGTGGTTACAGGCCCTAAGTTTATGTAAGGAAGAACAAGGTTAGGAAAGAAAAATAATGAGGATTGATTCTGCACTTGCTGATCAAGTCGACTCGACTAAGGATCCTGAGTAGCAGGTGTCGAAGGTCCCTTGTCAGGAGATTATGGTTCCTAAGCTCAACACGGGAGTGAGCTTCAAAGGCTAGCAGGCCCTTATCATTGGAGGCGTTGAGAAGGGTGGAAAGAGGCCAAAGGGAAAAAAGATCGGTATCTCTTTTTAGCCATTTCTACATGAAGGAGAAGGCACCTCTTAGCAAGAGAAGGGGAAAAGAAGTTTGGAGTACGTAAAGCTTTCTTTGGCCTCCATCAATTTTTAATATTTTCTTCACATTATTCAAATGTTGATGAATTGGCTAAGCTGGAGGATCATCAAAACGATGACTAGTCGAATGATGTTGTGACATCCATTCTCGCTATGATGGCTAGTCTCGAGGTTGAGCTCAATGTCATCTCGCCATTCTTTCAGGAGGATACTAGCCGCCTAACTCTTTTCCTACTATCAACACTGAATAAGATTGGATGGAGTAGAAATCACCTTCCCTTGGAACCATAGAACAATAGAGAGAGAGGATTGCGTCCTTAAAGAGAGGACCGCGTCCTACTATTAAAAAGGAGCAGCAGAAGGTCTGGCTACTAATTTTGTGTGGGGGCACTCAGTCCCTCTTGTTTTCATGGGCTCAGCCGTTTCGGCCCTGTATGCGGAGATCACCACTCTACGGAATAAAGTGGACAAAGTATTGTGCGAGCTGCGAGCACTTTACAAGTCAAATTCAACTGCCCCTGTAAATTCCACCGCAAGGCCGATTTAAAGGAACATGGTAGGATAAGAGGGGCGATAATCCTCCAAAGATTAACTTAGAGGGCTATGTCCCGACTAAGGCCTTAGAAAACCGGTTAATAAAACACTTTATCTTAGACTTGTAACAATTTCATCTGGAAATGAAACGAAATTTAAATAAATAAAAAGATGTTTGATGTGACACTTATCATAATGCAATGCTTCCTTTTACGCTTCTCCCCTATAAATAGGGCACTTAGCTGTTGCTTCTTACTTTACGCATTCTGATTTCTGCCTCCAAACTTTTGAATTACCTTTTTCTCTCATTTTGTTTTCTCATATCTCTTTGATTTCATAAATGGCCTCAATGTAATTTGATCAAAAGGAGTTCTCCACAATAACCCAAGATGAACCGGTAGGGAGTTCAGAGGAGGAGGACAGTTCATAAAACGGGGAAGAATCGGCCACCCAATAGGACTCCACAAAATAAGAATGTATCTTCTCCCCTCACTCTCTTTTTTTCCTCTTTGCTTGAAAACTTGTTTGTGTTGTACAAAAAAACTTGTAGTATTTTCTTCATATTAATGAAAAGACACTTTCCACTTTTTTGTATCTACCTTCACCATTGGTTTTGTAAAAATCCTTTTGTTTTACCTGAGACATTGGCCTTCGGGCTGAATTTCTCTTAGATCGGCCCATGGATTTGACAAATTGGTTTAATCATAGTGCTTTGGTTGGTTAACTCTTATTTCTTTCATACGCTTAGCCATGTTGCCTTTTAAGCGGATATCAATCCTGGTCGATCTTTTTCTCTTGAAATAGATCTTATTGTTACTTGAGAGTAAGATGATCATGATTTTCTTGGTTAACTCTTATTTCTTTCACCTGGGGACTTGTCGTTGTTTTGCCCTTTCATGCGGGTCTTTATCTCTTTATCACCCGTCAGACATTGATCTTGTCGTCACATGAGGGGGTTTTTGCTTAGAACATGAATGAGCGCACAAGCGTCCTGACCCGTAGGTCTTTTTATCAGTTTCACACTAGTTCTTATCTTTTATTTCAACTTTATAATATCTATATAAAATAAAATTGTAAGAATTCAATGCTAGATACATATTTTTATTTGCTTTACTTAAGTTTAACTTAAGTTTGCCTCAATAAAAATAATTAGAGGAAATTATTAGCACTACATAGATTAGTACTTATTATCCAATGATATATTATAGCCATCTATACATTATCCATAATTATCTGACACTACTAAAAGCCAACTTGATTGTTAACTTTTATATGGCCTTTTGTCCCATTAAAAAATTCAGTTTATATATCGTAGGTTTTTACTTCATGGTTGATAGCATTATTCACCACCAAAGCTTCGAATGCATTTGAAAACATTTCAATTATATTTGGATATTTGTGTTGTCCATTCTCATATAAAAGAGAAATGAAGTTACGCTATTTTGATGAAGTAGAATACATGGTGTATGGTTGCTTGTTATTCAGGCAAAGGTTTTCCAAATAATAAAAGCACAATTAAAAGCATTAATGCTATTACTTATTTACAGTCTATTGTTGGGTCGGAGTTTCCGAAGAAGAACGTGCAGATTATTATTCAAAATCTGAGCTACACGTGCTTCAATAATTAGGTAGAGTCCTCATTGATGAATTATGCCTTCTTTGAAGAAATTTGCTAGCGACAATCCAACGGACGGAGAAAAAGAATTCGCATTGTTTCGATGTCCACATCCTATGAGAAATTTATTTCTTTTTCTTGGGGCATTTTCATGCATAACGCATGTTATGCGTTTGCATATCTCACGTCTAAACTTTCATATTGACGCAACATTCAAGATACTTATGTCGCATAGTAATAATAACACTGTTATCATTTTTTTGAAGTTAAATACACCTGCATAAGTTTAAAATCACCAAAGTGTTATAGATACAAATGTGAAAGTTTAGGTGTGAGATATTTAAATTCATAAGAATTGTGTGTGGGAGTAAATGCCCAATCAGCGGGCTATTAAGTTATTCGCTATGGAAAATTTTTTTTCTAATTTATTTTATTAGAATAAGAAGATTTTTTACCTTTTGCCATGTTAAATTTGAGATTGTCCTATGAAGAACATCCAAGGAATACAACGTAGAAGACTGACAAAGACTAAGAAGGCGAGAAAGACAAGATCAATTTTAATAATCCATTAGTTATTTACAGTGGAAATGACCATCTATTTACCTCTAATTCAAATAAAGACATCACAGGATATATTTGTCATAAATAAATATATTAATAAAAAGTGAATGGATAACTAAGAATAAGAGATGTTTGATTTGGTTATCACATCATTTAATCATTCAAGATTGAGGGTCTTCAGTCTGTTCGTATAAAGGCCTTCGATCGGCAAGGCTATGGAATTCTGGTCCGCCAGTCCATTGGCCTTCGGTCAATCGAAGTGAGGGTTTTTTGTCAGCTAGGTTGAGGTTCATTGATCATTTAGGTTATGGACCTTCAGTCGGCTAGGCTGTAGACCTTCAGTCGGCTAAGCTGTGGACCTTTGTTCAATCAAATTATAGAACTTCTGTTGTTCGGCTTGATGCGATGCGACTTTAAATATGCTTTAAAATACAAGAATTTGATACCACTTTTTAGAAGTTTTAATTCCTGGCAAATGGCTTCAAAAACTTGATGTGCGAGGTTTACTTTTATAATTTTATATTTTAAATTTTAATTATTGTAATAGTCACAATTTTAAACGCAACTATATGTATCGTTCAAGTAATACAGGGCTCTAGTGGAGTCCTGGTTATCGATTCCATCGAGTGATAATAAAAATAAAAAGTAAAAATATATATAAGTAATATTTTGAAATTTTCTTATGCAAATTATATATACCCTTTATATATATATATATATATATATATATATATATATATATTTTGAAGCAAAAATATATTAAATAGAAGAGTTGATACATCTAACATGAGGGATCATAATTAAATCCCCATGTAATAGAGAACTAAAAAAAGGAAAGGATGAGACATCAGAACTACAAACTATATTAAAGGAAGAAGATGCAGTAGAAGCAAGCTCAATTTGCAGGCTGATTCCCTTCTCTCGTAGATGTGAGACCAAATAATATGCTTGGAAGAAGCAATAACCTTGATCTTTTTAAACCATATATGAAGGAACCATGGTATAGCAGATTTCGTGTCGAATCCGTAAGAGAAGCAATGAATCAAGTTCAAAATGAAGAAAATTTAAGTTCATTTTTTCAACGAATTTTCAATCCCCAAAAAACGAAGAATTATTTCGCATTCTAGTGCGAACAAGCCATGACAAGTGGCAAGAAAGAACCAAAGACATTGTCCTCTAAAATCCCCGCAAAGTCCTCCAATACCAGCAGAATTAGCTTTAAGGCTGCCATCCGTATTAATTTTCAACGAAGGATGCATAGGAGCCTTCCATCGTACTAAAACAATTTGCCTTTTCTTAAGAGTCCGAGAAGGAGTAATAAAATTCTGCAGCTTGTTAAGATAAGACCAAGCAATTCCGAATAATAGATCGAGAAGAGAAAGAGATATTAAGATGTTTAACATCATTTCGAGCCAACCGGATGAACCGAAGATAATCAAGGGAGTGTAGTAGTAAGAACCCACTTTCCAATCCCGCCAACAAGCCTCAATGAAGACCACACAAAAAATTTTCCATTCCGATCTAATCTGGATAGAATCTCCTTCCGTATGTGCTGAATTCTATTGCAATTAAGGAAAATATGGAATAAAGATTCCTCATCAAGATGACAAAAAGGACAAATAGAAGGACCTCTAATACCTTTAAGCTTCAAAATATCATCAGTTGGGAGTAGCTTCTTAAATAATTTCCAACAAAAGAAGGACATAGATGGAGTGATAAATTTATTCCATAATTTAGTACCCCAATCATTTTTATGCCAATTAAGCAAGAGTGATAAACAAATTTAGAAAAACTCGAGTAGATGAATTCTTAGGTATTAATCTATCTTTTCCAATAGAACTCGAATAGGAATTGATAAAATCTCGTTAATAATTTCGGGATTAAGATGATGTTGAAGCATTTCGTAATTCCATTTATGCTCTTTCCAAGCAATCAGCAACAATCTTAATATTAGAAGAGGAATTATAATGATTTGATAAGGATTCATCATACAACCACTTATCAAACCAAAAATTAATTTGGCCATTTCCAATATCCCAAGTAAAGAGATCTTTAGCCTTCAATCTAATTTTAAGCAACTCCTTCCAAGTTCTAGAATCGCCCACTTTATATCGAACTCGAGTAGGATGAGTAATATAACAATATTTACCATGCATAAATTTAGACCAAAGAGAATCATTAGCTCTAAATTTGAGCCACTGTTTACAATAGAAGGAAAAGCTTAGGTGATGAAAGCTTTTAAACCCAAGACCACCACAATCAACAGGCTTGCACAATTTATCCCAATTTATCCAGTGCATTTGTTTGTGATTACCTTCCCATAAGAATTTTTTGAACATAACAGAAATTAATTTCTGAGTACTCTTCTTCATTCTGATCATTTGAAGAATGTAAAGGGGAAAAGATGTTAGAACACTTTTAAGAAGAGTAATTCTTCCCCATTAGATAAGAACTTGTTAGACCAGTGAGCTAAGTTGTGAAGATATCTTAGCAACAATATCATCAAAATGGCATAACTTCCTTCTTCCCTTAATCGATGGAAAACCCAAATACAAAGCAAAGGAAAATGAGCCTCTTTAAAGCCGATGAAATCGACAATCCAATTTTTAATAGATATGCCGATTTTAGATCCCGCTAGGAATCGACATTTAGGTTTGTTGAAGAGCATACCGGAAACACTTTCAAATATAGCCAAAGTTTTCATTAAACATTTAATGGATTGCTTACTTCCATTAGAGAATACAATGACATCATCGACATAGGCAAGGTGGGAAATTAGTTGTGAAGATCTATGCTGAAATTGAGTATATGGATGAGACTGCTGAATTTGATTTAACATCTTGGATAGATAATCAAAAGATAGAATGAAAATGTAAGGTGACAATGGATCACCTTGTTTAATACCTCTACCGGAAGAGAAAAAACATGACACTTGCCATTGATCATAACACTATAATGATTATTGGTAAGCCATCTAACAATCAAATTACGTAAATCGACTTTGAACCCCCTTGCCTCCAATACATCAATAATGAATTTCCAACTTATTGTATCAAAAGCTTTGGCCAAATCCAATTTAAAAATAATGTTGGAGCCTCTACACTTTCTATCCGGATCGGTTAAAAGTTCTTGAGCCAAAAGCACATTATCACTAATACTTCTCCCTTTTAAGAAAGCAGCTTGATTTTCCGAAATTAAATCTTCCAAAGAATGGTTGTAATCCGGCCACCGAATCTTACTTATGATCTTAGAAAAAGTTGAAGTTAAGCTAATAGGTCTAAAATCGGACCAAGAAGCCTTCATTGTATTCTTAGGAATCGAATAATAGTTGAAGAAGCAAAATATTTAGACAATTGATTACCATGGAAGTAACTTTGTACAGCGACGAGTAATATCGCATTTGATAATATGCCAAAATTTTTTATAAAAATCAGGTGTGAACCCATCCGGTCCTGCTGACCTTATCACTTTCCATAGAGTTAATGGCAATAGAAATCTCATGTTCATTAGGAGCAGTAGACTAAATCCAATGATTGATTAATGAATCCGAAGAAGAAAATATGGAGGCAGTAAAACATATTAGATTTAGTGGTCACGGGCAACAAACAACTCGAGTGAAATAAGAGACGAGCATTCTCAGCAATATCCTTAGTATTTAATAGATATCCGTTGTCAATTGTCTTAATTTGGAGGATAGTGTTGATTGATCTTTTATATTTAATAAGAGCATGAAAAAATTTAGAATTTCGTCTCCATGATGGAACCAATTTGCAGCGACTTTCTCGTCGTAGAAATAACTCTTCTTGATGAATAGCAGAATTTAAATTGACATAAGCAATGACTAATTGTTGTTCGAAGCACTCCCGGCTTCAACATCTTTTTCCACAGCGAGACACAAAAACTTCAACTGAACGTGACCTTTTGATGTATATTACCAAATACATTCCAGTTCCATACTTTAAGTTCCTTAGCTAGTCTTTTATGTAAAAGCCATAATTTGATAATAGGATTTGTAAAACCAAGTGATAGGAGCACACCAATTCCTCTCAATTACTTTACCGAAATCAGGGTGATCGGACCAAACATTTAGATACTCGAATGAATAAGATTTCACCACGTAAAAAGGAGCACAAAGCAGACAAGCAAAGGAGAATGATCGAACCCATTCTAGCCAAATGTTTAACTTTGGAAATAGGGAACATGTTAATCCAAGATTGATTAACTAATATTCTATCAAGCCTTTCATATAAAGATCCTCTCTTCCAAGTAAAAGGAGAACCTTCAAAGCCAATATCAACAAGCTTGGCAGAATGAATATCATTAGTAAATTTCAGAGCATCTCTATTAAACTGGATTCCCGCCTCCTTTCTTCTCACTAGGATGAGCAATGCAATTGAAATCTCCACCCACCATCCAACTTTCCGACATTGTTAAACTAATCTCATGAATTTTATTCCAAAGCTCCAATCGTCATTGGGAAGAGAAGCAGCATACACAAAGGATGCAAAACCCTGAAAATGATCTAACTGAAAATGAAAATGTAAAATCTGGGAATGATCAAGAAGAACATTCACCAATAATTCCTTTCTATAGAGCAGCCAAATCTTATTAGAACAATTTGGTAAAAAAGAAAATCCAGAAATTTTCCGATGTATTTATCAAAATTGGATTTCACCAAAGGTTCCAAAATCACAATCACCCAAAACTTATGAATCCCGTTTAGACTCGTAATTCTATTAAGGGAGCCGGGATTGGCCACTCCCCTAATATTCCAAGCATATGAACTTAATCATGAAGGGCAAGCTTTCCACTTCTAGTAAGCCTAGAAGAGGAAGAAGGAATAATGTTAGCTTCGGATAAAGACAATAAATCAGCGAGTTTTCTTTTTCTTTTTAGACTTCTTGATCAACCAATCATCCTTAAGATCATTAGCAGCAAGCATCAAGATTATCCAAGGAAGAAGTTAACCCATCTTGAGTAACATTTTGAAAAATGGGATAATCAACGAGTTTGGGGATAGTTGAAACCGAATTATAATGTATATTATTTGAAAAGTTTAAATCACTTCCAACATGTTCTATAACGAATGCCTTCTTTCTCAAGAATGATTAAATCGAAGAAGTTTCGGAATGAATAATAGATGGAACATCCGGTACATTAGAAACGATGCTGAGAATCTTGAATAACATTCTGTAAATTTAAGTCAGAATTACCAACAGGATCCATCACTTCCATGGCAGAATTGTTTGTAACAGGCTCACTATCAGTAAAAGTAACTCCTTGTTTAATTTGAACCATGATTGAATTAGAATCATCGAAATAGGTGCGGGATTAGATAAAGATAAAGTAATTTCGGAACCTCGAAGGAATTGAAGGAAGAATGCCGGAATCGGCAGAAACCATCCTCCCAACTTCTATAGCAGAGCACAAAAGCAGGCATTACAGCGAGGCACTACCTCGAGTACAGCAGGCACTACATCGGGAACAACGAGCATTACAGCGAGCACTACATCGGGTATGGAGTTATCAGCAGTAGAAATAACCAATTTAGAATTTGTTGGCCTAAGATTAGGATGAATCCTATAACGATTGTCTTTACAATGACCAAACATCTTGCAATTACAACGAGTATGCGGGCCTTTGTTCTATAAGTAATGGTTGCCAATAACCATTATGTGGAGATCCAAGCCAAATTTCCTCAACATCAGGAAGAGTAATATCTCTTTCAACTAGAATCCTTGCTAAAGAAGGTCTAGAAAAATTAAAAGTAGATATATCCAATTTTAGAGGCTTCCCCAAAGCAGTACCAATTGCATAGATCACTTTATGATTGAAGTATTGTAATTTCAGATTAGGAATTCTAAACCAAACAGGAATAAAAGGAGCTTCTTGATTAGAATCAAAATCAAGAGACCATTTCAGAATTTTCATATATTTTCCATCCATCATCAAGAACTTTTTAGAGAACAAATTAGCATAATCCTCATCTTTAGAAAGCTTAATCATAATATGTCTTCCATCAAACGATTCCGACCTTCCATGAACCGGACAATTTCAAATCTTCAAAACATTTCCTTATTCTTTCCATCTTAGGATGCCCATATTGAAATTTCCCCACAAGAGTATATTTATGAACTTCAACCAATGAAGCAAGCTCGGAATCCGTGAAGATTAAGGCGAGCTTACCTCCCTTCTTGCTTACTTGTTTAATAAATGGGCAATTACCTCTACCGACGAGCAGTTTCATGATAAGCAATTAGGAAAAACCAATTTATCGACATATCTGCAGCAGCATTTACCACATCCACAAAAGAAGACTTGCCGGGAATAGAAATAGCAGAAGAATCAGCCATGAAAAGAGAACCGGATAAAGAACAAGAAAATTCAAAAGATTTGAATTTCAAGAACCCAGGAAAACTAAGATAAACAAAAAACCTCCAATCCAAAATGCAGAAGCCTACCCGAACATCAGAAATTAAGCAGGAAACAAGAAAAGAAGGATCAAACAGGAGCAAAATCCAACTAAAAACAGAAGAATTTAGCAGAAAATGCAAATCGCCTCAAGAACACTTCCTGGAAATCCGGATCACCCATTTTTTCTTTATTTATTTATATTAATAATAATTTTTACTAAAATAAAGGAAGCAATAAGCAGTAAATTAAAACAAGCAATAATTAAAACTCTATGCAAGTGTAAAAACGACTTCCTCCTTTTTTTTCAACTAATCCAAAAATTATAGATTAATTCTCTTTTGTAGGGAATTAAGATTATATTATTGTGTCAAAAAAGAAGCATTCTTGTTCTTTACCCTTTGGTTCAAGTGCAAAGAACATTGACTAATTTATAGTTAGGCTTAAGATGTTTTATTAGTAGAATAGGTTAATCTAGGCTCACACTACTAGATGTCCAAGGGTGGCTACGGTCGGCCCTACCAGTGACCCGTTATCTTTCTATAAACCAAATTATTAGAATTTAGTCTGTCACTCTAAAAACTAATTAATTCTACGCCCAATAAATAATATCTTCCTATTTATTTGCACTTCACCTTAAACAATCCGCGTATAGCCTGCGATTACCTAAGGATTTATGTGATATCTACTAGTTAAGAATTTATCTCCGGATAAGTCTCAAAATTCTTCAACAGGTTTTAACAAATTAAATTGCCAATTTAAAAAGTAAACTAAGATCAGGTATTAATATCATCACAATATTTAAAATATTTTATATTTAATTCTCCTACGAAATTTATTTAATTTATAATTTTTTCATAGCTGAAAGGAGAAAGATAACTAACTACTCATAACTCATTAAAATAACACAACCAAACATATTTATAAATCTTTGAACCTAAGTACAAATACTTATCTGAAGTGTTCCTTCAAGAGCTCCGCTGACTTCTACTGACTCCAACGCAATGATGAAAGACTCCAACAACAATTACACACAATAAACACTCAAAATAAACTCACTAGATACAAAATAAAGTGACGCCCTAAGTATGGAAGAGACTAAATTAAACTAGAGATGAGAAAGAATAGGCTAAAATAGGTATGTGTACTAAGAGGGGGGTTTTGGTGCGATTTTCTCTGTAGAATGGGCTCCTATTTATAAAGCTCTGAATTTGACCAAGGGTTGCTTAAGGCACCTCTTCAAAATTCGTCCAAATTCAATGTATCTTCTAGAAGGTAACTGTCGCGCCTAGGCGTCGGGATCTGGCGCCTTGGCCCCGGACTCCGTGACCAGGTCTTTCGCACCTCTTCACTTTAGGTCGCACCTCGTCGCGATCCAGACCGTTTCCTTGTGTCCAAATACATTGTATCACATGTCCTATATATTAGAAGTAAATTCTAATCTTCTAGAAGCTCCAATTATCGCATAACACCGTCAAAATAACTACCCATAGTCATGAAAAAAACTTAACAACGTCTGTATCGAACTGGCGCTTAGGCACCGGACTCTGGCCCCTAGGCGGCAGGCCAATAACTCCAAAAATTGCTGCATAAGCTACATTTTTGCTCCTTTTTACTCTTTTTTCCTTCTTTTTCTTTATTGGACTCTTTTTAATCATCTACATCAAAAACATGAAAATTCCTTTCATTAAAGCATAATATCTTTAAGAATTGAATCATAAATAAGGCATAAAAATGAGTATTTTCTTAGGTAGATCAAATTCCCCCAAACTTAAACGTTATTTGTCCTCAAGTAACCATTTTAATTACATAAAATAGATAACATTTGGAATGAAGTTAAAATACTTAAGATTTCTTATAATTTTTGGTTTTATAAATGCTTTAGCAAATCATTAACTAAATTTCACTAATTAAGTTTAATTTTAAAAATTAAAGAACATTTAACTACAAATCATAAGACTTCCAATTTTTCATTTATTTTAAGAATAATTGTGATTTATCATATCAAGGTCACATAGAATATTTACAAGAAAAAGATTTTCATGAAATATTTTCCTAGTAAAAATATATATACATAGAAATTAATTTAAAAATGTAATCAGTTTTCTTACAATAAGATAATTCAAGTGAAGCTAATTTTTGATTAGGCATTTCCTCAAGTTTCTCTTCACTTTTCTCTTTCTTTTTTTTGTTTGTTTTTTTTAGAAGTGAGGATTACTGTTTTTGGATAGCCTGTTAATGATTTTGAACTTCAATATTCTTAACTTATTTTCAAAAACTTATAAATTCTTACTTAATAAATATGACATTAATAATTTATTATTTTTCAAAAATTATTTCAATCTTTTCTTTTTCAAGCAATAATCTTGATTCCTTAATATTTCAAAAATACAATTCTCTATACTATAAATAGAAAAATTTTGACCTTATTATTCTTTAAGCTAAATAATTCTATTCTTAAAATCAATAAAATTTTTTGAAATTTTAGTTAAGTTTACTAAATTATTTATAAATTCAAAAATTTAGGTAATCTTAAACAGATTTTTCATTCCTTATGTTATGTTAATATATTTTTAAAGAAAATATTAGTTCTTTAAGGACAAATAATATTTAAATTTGATAAATATTTTCCCTCCCCAAACTTCAGCTTTAGTATAAATATGAATTATAAAATTTTCTAAAGCAAGAGAGAAAGAAATAAACAAGAATTAATCTAAGTATAACAATGATGTAGTAAGGAAAATCTAACTTCTACTTATACACATGCTCCAATATGAATATAACAGAAGGATTAAGCATATATAGAAAAGTTTTGCAGAGCAGGAGTTAATTTCTAAAAATAAATATTTTCTTTTCTTTTTTTATTATTATTATTTTAAACATGCAAATTTACTAACACTAAATAATAGAAATAAACTTTTTATAGAAATTCATTCACATTTCAGTTTTAAACACACATCTGATAGGTTAAGAAACAGTTTTAACTTAAAAAGTTCACAACAACTCTCACAAAAAACATTACAATAAATAGTACAAGAAATAAGAAAACACTCAAAAAAAAAAAAAAACAGAATCAATAAACTCTAGAGATAAATCAAGCTACTAGTCACTGTCTGTAGCTTCATCATCATCATCACCAAAAGAGAACTCCATATCCTTAGGATCAACATAGGGTGAAAATCTGGGACATGTAGGGAACTGAACATCATGCTCTCCCTTCGAAAATCTCACTAAAGATTCTGAATACTCAGCATCGAAATCACTCTTTCTTTGTGTATACTCAGAAAGGTGATCAATCTTCTTATCTATGGTATCTACTCTACAGTGAGTTAAGAATAACTCATGCTGCTGCTCTATAAACTGATCATGCATGGTTTCCCAAAATGTAGATGATGGCTCAGTAGAAGTAGATGGCCTAGAAGTAGAAGCTTTACCTGAAGTAGGTAATGAACCAGTAGGTGCAGTAGAAATCTTACCTTGCAATCGATCATAAATGCTGACGCTTTCTCTTCCTATAGGCTTCGTCGACTTGAGCTTTTCCTCAGAAAACTCAACAAATGAGGATTACTGTATCTGGAGAGCCTGTTAATAATTTTGAACTTCATTTTCATCTTCCTAAATTTGAAACTTAGGAATATTTCTTAGCTTATATATACTTCATAGTTTTTACTTCATTGATTTTCAATCTTTTCTTTTTCACTTGAATACTTAAGAATTTTAATTTTAGAATATAGTCTTCCTTACTAAAAATAGTTTACTATATTCTTATTCCCTTTAACCAAAATATTTTATTCTATTTAATCAATTAAAGTACTAGAAATATTTTATTTAACCTTTTATAATAATTAAATAAAATAATTCATATTAAATCAAATTGAAAAATTTCCTATAAAAATAATTCTATAATAATTTGAAAATAGAAATTGAGAAAAAGTTAATAACTAAATTTGTATTTTACTCTCCCCCCAAACTTAAATTTTTATATCTATTCTAAATAATGAATAAGAAGGAAAGTAAATAAATCATACCTTTGAAGTTTAGGTATTTCTTTTTCTTTGAAATTTTTGCAGGCTTTTTCATTTTTCATTGAACTCGTATTGTTAGTATTCTCCATATATATATAACAATTTAAAAAAAAATGCAGGGATAAAATCTAAGATAAGTATTAAACACAACAATTAAAATAACTCTACACTACACATATGAATTACTAACATATTAAAAAAAAAATTAAACTAACAGATTAACAATTTTAAAAACTTAAAACAATACAAAATAAAATAAAAACTTATTAAAGAAAACTAACATCCTAATTAACATAAATACAAATGCAATTAACTAACACAAAAACAAAAACTAACTACTATAACAATCCAAGCAGATTAATCTAACTAACATCAAATGTCTCAAAATAAAGTATCGAATATTACAAACATATACAATCCTCAAAATAACTTACATCAAACAAATAAAATACATAAAGTCCTAATCTTCAGCATCAAAGTCCCAAACTATATCATCCCCTCCTTGATCTGTAGGCTGCTGAGAAGACTGAGCAGGGTGATACTGAGTGTACCTGGGGCATTCTGGAAAGACTACATCTAAATCTCGACTCCTATAACGATGTTCAGCTTCATAATATGCAATCTCGTATTCTGAATGTCACTGGAGGTATTCACTATCATAGTCATGTCTTCTCTCCAGATCATCAATCCTTTAATCAAAATGATCAAACCTTCTCCCCATGGTCTCTCCAAACTGCTCAAAACTCCTCCTATGCAGAGTCAATTCATTCATCAGATCTTGTAAGGTAGGGGTGGTAGGCTCAGGAGGTCCATAGCTAGTAGAGGGTATATCTCTACTTGATTGAGAAAAATAACTTCTTACTCCTGCTCTCCACCCTTCATGGGACTCATACTTCTTAATGTTAGCAGCTGTAAGTGGTTTCATAGGTTCCACCCATTCTTCATCGTCTCTAGCCTCAACTCCGGAAAGTTGGCAGAGTGCAAAAATCAATCTAGGGTGGCCCAATCCAGCTCCACTCTCATTTCGAGGAGTGGCCAGGATATTCTGATAAATAACTCTACCGATGTTGATGCTTCTGTTATTCTGAATGCAGAAATTCGAACTGCTCTATCTCGTGTTACCTCACTATGGTGATATGTGGGTAACGATGTAGAACAAATAAAGTAATGCCGAGCCTTGAGATCGCATTTAATTTGGAAAGAGGAAAATTCACTCTTTCCTGCTGCTTCAATTTCCATACTCCGGTCCCATCAGTGAGAAAGTTAATGACTTCCTCCAGTGGTCCTTCCATCGTTCCACAAGTTTCATACTCGCTAAAGTGCGAGTCATGAACTTCATAGAACGCGTTAATTCTAGCAGCATTAAAATCTACAAAAACCCTCGTACCTTTACGAGTGCATCTTCGGCAGAGATCAATTGGCATAAAACTCTTTCACCACTTCTACAATCGCTCTATACCGAACATAACGAAATTTTCCCGACCTCGTTCCTTTATAATCCGCTCTACTTCTCCTCCCGGATTTTTGAATACCCGATCCGCAATGCACTTTCTTCCTTGTATATTTTCAAAATATTTTGCCTGTGCTCGTGCATTAATGAATCGGTTTTCATCGAACTCTACTCGACGTTTTTGTCGTGGAGCCATTCGATCGATCTATGAAAATCATAAAAATTTTCACTAAACTTAATAATGATCCTAAGAAGTCTTCCTACAACATTTGTAAGCAATTTAAATCAAATTCCATGGATTTCCACCAAATATTTCTTCCACATTTTGATTTTTCCCAAAATTTGCAATGTGGTGAAAATACATGGTGAAAATCAAGAATTTTTGCATAGGAGTGAAGCTCTTACCAAGAGAAGATGAAATTCGGTGTTTTTGAGTGATGAAATCGCTTCAAATCCAAGATCTCTCAAGCCCTAGGTCGATTTTTGTGAAAATTGGAGGTTGGGGATGATGAATAGTGTTTTTGACCGGTCAAATATATGTTTTTTTCCTACCTCGCTGTCAGCGAGATTTTTCTCGCCGTCGGCGAGCTAATATTTTTCAGAACCAAAAAATTTCGGGAAAAATCCGCTGTCGGCGAGATTCCAAAAATTTTAAATTTCTGAAATTCGTCACTCATTTTCGTCCTTGATTTGTCTTATATTATATTTCCGGTCACATCATTTATTAATTTAATATGAAGATTAGCTACTTATACACAAAAAAATTCACACAACACAACAAATTAACTTTAATATTGAAATCCATGGGAAGTACAAACTAACATAATTTTTAGACTCTATAATCAAACTTCAAACTTCAATCCTTACTACTAATCAGCATCGCAAACCAAACCCCGACACACTAAATGCTGATACAAAACTATGACGCATATCTCAATTAAGTTTGAGATATTCAAATCATCACTCCACACATAATAAAAGTCTAAATCAAATCAAATAACATAAACATAAACATACTATGGAAATCTTTACTACTACTCTTCAAATGTCAGAATCTTCATCTTCTCCGATATTTCCGATATGACGATGATGCATAAATAAGTTATAGAAAGGCCTGAAGGGAAATTTTGAAGCAGATTCTTCGATGATCCAACCCTTCGTCTCGCAAATGAAGAAAGCTAGCTTCCAAGTGTCCGGAATGATCGAAATGTTCCTTCATCCTCCGATCAATGTGATCAAATAAATCGGATATATTGTCGATTAAATCTCTCACATTCGTAGTTCTTTCTCCATTCCATTAATTTTCTTCATAAGTAACTCTGTTTTATCCGAAATAGGCCTTGCTATAGGATGATTCTGTGAAGCTCTATCGTAGATAAAGGTAATGTCTTCATTATTGTCCAAAGTAGGGAACATATCTGTAGGATCAAGCGGCTTCCAAGGTAACAGAACCTTTTTCCAAGCTTCATAAGAAACCTGGTACTGACTGCATAATGCAAAAATAATAGATGGGTGTCCTAGTCTGTGAACTGACCCATGCACAATTAAACCCAATCGTACTTAACAATTATTGATCCCACGTCAATAGAGCAATCCAATTTGAATACAATAATTCAATGTAGCGCATTCTTTCGAAACCTTGTTTACCCTCATAGTAGGTAAAAATTTCGATGAGATGAAAAAGTGCCAGTGCTTCGAGACAGGATTCAAAAGTGATGCAGAGAAACTAACATATCCGTCTTCACTCGTTTCTCAATCTTCCGGTTCATCAGTCCGATATCGAAATATCTCATTCATATTATACCGAGAAGGCACAAAATTTGAATAGTGACATACCGGGGTGTTTTCTATAGAGAATAACTCATTTACTCTTGATGGAGTAAACGTCACCCATCTTCCTCGGACGTAGATATTCCCATTGTCGATCGCATGTAAGTTAGAGTAGAACTCTTTCACAACTGGAATAACAACAGCAGATGTAGTGTAACAGAATACCTCCCAGTGCCGCTGCGCGTTCATTTCTTCTATCTTCGTAGTGAAATTCTCTAATCCTCGATTGACAAATCCCCGTTCCTTGATAACTCTTTTCTTTACCAAAACCTTGTAGAAGATCCGTTGCGCTTCCGCACTCACAAATTTCCTCCGGTTAAACACTCCAGATTTATAAGAATCTAAGAATTTGGAGGCCATTATGGTGAATGGAATGAATTCTAGTGAAGAAGGCAGACTTAGAATGGTTTAAGAATAGTCTTTCACTAAGGATTTGTTGTTAAAACCGTCCAATTTGGCATTTTAAAGTATATATAACTCATTTTTATAACTTCCTCGCTGTCGGCGGGAGGTTTCTCGCCGTCGGCGACTTATTTATAAAAACTACCTTTCAGGTTCTCGCTGTTGGCGGGCTCGTTTCTCGCTGTCAGCGAGCTTATAAATAAACTGAATTAGGCGCGAACCTCGCTGTCGACGAGTATCGACCTCGCCGTCGGCGAGATTTCAAAATAATGTCCAATTTCGCTCTAAATCGAATAATTTCTTTTCTCATCATAATGGTTCGAATATGTGATGATTCTTAATAATAATTAAGTAGTAAAGTTTCAATAATATAAACTAACTATTAAGATACAATAAAAATAGATAACTAATATGGGTTGCCTCCCATAAAGCGCTTGGTTTAACGTCGTCAGCCCGACCTAATTTCAATTATTAATCAGGTTGACTAAACATTAAAACCTCTTTATAATTAGGTCTTATACCTTCGAAATATGGTTTTAATCTATGTCCATTAATTTTAAATTTATGTCCAGTTTTTGGATCTTCGATTTCTATAGTTCCATATGAAAATATTTGAGTTATGGTGAAAGGTCCTAACCATCGAGACTTCAATTTTCCAGGAAATAATTTCAATCTAGTATTATATAACAAAACTTCCTGTCCTGGTTCAAAATTTCTCTGATTAATCTTCCTATCATGCCATAATTTCATCTTTTCTTTATAAATCCGATCATTCTCATATGATTCATTTCTTAATTCTTCCAATTCATTTAATTGCAACAATCTCTTCTCACCAGCTTCCTTCATATTATAATTAAATTCTTTAATCGCCCAATATGCTTTATGTTCTAATTCAACTGGTAAGTGGCATGTTTTTCCATATATAAGCTCGTAAGGAGTCATTCCAATCGAGTTTTATAAGCAGATTCTATAAGCCCATAATGCGATTGTCTAATCTAATAGCATCAATCCAACCTATTTGGGTTTACTGCATTTTTCTAAAATACGTTTAATCTCACGATCGGATACTTCAACTAATCCGCTAGTCTCGTGGATGATAAGCGAGTGGATATCTTATGAGTAATATTGTATTTTTCTACTAGTTTGTGAATGTATTTATTTCTAAAATGAGTTCCTCCGTCGAGTGATAATCACTCTCGGCATTCCAAATCTAGTAAAAATATTTTTCATCGAAATTTTGAAACACTCTTAGCATCACACCTAGGTAAAGCTTGTGCCTCGATCCATTTGGAAACATAATCAACAGACTACTAATATATATGAGTTTCCAAACGAAGGAATAAAAGGTCCCATAAAATCTAATCCCCAAACATCAAAAATTTCAACTTCTAGTATAAAATTTAGAGGCATTTCGTTTCTTCTAGATATATTTCCTACTCTTTCGGCATTTATCACAAGTTTTAATATATCCGTATACATCTCTAAATAGAGTAGGCCAAGTAAAATCCAGTATCGTAGAATCTTATAAGCAGTTTTATCAATCCCAAAATTTCCTCCAAAATCGAATCATGAAATTTTTGAATAATTGGTTCAGTTTCTTCATAAGGTACACATCTTCTAATAATTAAATCCTTACATCGCTTATATAAATATGGTTCATCCCAAAAATAGGTTTTCGTATCATGGATGAATTTTTTCTGTTGTTGCAAAGTTAGCATAGGTGGTAAAATATTACTAACTATATAGTTTACTATATCAAGCATACCATGGTATTTTCCACTCATTGATATTATATAGTTGTTCATCGGGAAAACTCGTCTATAATTTCATTTTCAATATCAGATAATTCATGATTTTCTAATCTTGATAAATGATCCGCAATTTGATTATCAGTTCCTTTCTTATTAACGATCTCAAAATCGAATTCTTGCATTAATAGCATCCATCTAATTGGTTTGGAATCTTTCTTTTGCATTAAATATTTAATAGCAGAATGATCGCGTATGCACGATACATTTTGTTCCAATCGTATAAGGTCTAAATTTATTAAAACCATATACTACCGCTAATAATTCTCTTTCCGTAATCGTATAATTTATTTCAAAGCATCATTTAGAGTTTTACTAAGCATAGTATATAACTTTAAAAATCTTTTCATATCTTTCCCCAAGAACTGCTCCTACAAAGATAATCACTAGCATCACACATAAACTCAAATGGTTTCTCCCGGCTAGGTGAAACTATTATAGTTGTTGTAATTAATTTTTCTTTTAAGAGTTCAAAAGCATTCGAGCATTCGATTGTAAATTCAAATTTCTTGTCCTTTTCGAGAAGTTGGCATAGAGGTTTAGTAATTTTTGAAAAATCTTTTATATAGCGTCCGTAGAATCCAACATGTCCAAGAAAACTTCTTACCCCTTTTACCGTAGTTGGAGGTGGTAATTTAGCTATAACTTGAATTTTTGCAGTGGTCTACTTCCATGCCTTTTTTCGAAATTTTATGCCCTAATACAATGCCGCCAAAGAACTATAAATTGACATTTCTCCCAATTTAGAACTAAATTTGTTTTCTCACATACTTCTAATACTTTTTCAAGATGAGTTAAGCATGTGTCAAATGATGTTCCAAATACGGAGAAATCATCCATAAATACTTCTATTCCATTGTCAATTAACTTACTAAATATAGACATCATAAATCTCTGGAATGTTGCTGGTGCATTACATAATCCAAAAGGCATCCTTCTAAAAGCGAAAGTTCCATAAGGACTAGTAAATGTAGTTTTCTCTTGATCCTCAGGAGCAATTTGTATTTGATGATAACCGGTGTATCCATCTAGAAAACAAAAATACTTATGTTCGGCTAATCTATCTAACATCTGGTCTAGAAATGGTAAAGGAAAGTGATCTTTCCTGGTGGCGGTATTTAATTTCCTATAATCAATACATATACGCCAACCAAGTAACTTGTCTTATAGGAATAAGATCGTTATTTTCATTGACGAGTGACGGTCACTCCTCCCTTCTTAGGAACACAGTGAATTGGGCTTACCCAAGCACTATCAGAAATAGGATATATAATACCATTATCTAACCATTTTAAAATTTCTTTCTTAACTACTTCTTTCATTTCTGAATTTTCTTTTCTTATTTAGAATATCTTTCATAAATTTTACATAATTTGGCATCTGTTCTAAAGCTTCGACAAAAGGTATATTGATTGTTAATTTCTTTAGTAATTCAAAGAATTTAGCAAATTGTTTATCTTTTTTATGTTGAGCTAGTCGTTGAGGAAATGGTGGTGGAGGGGTTTCAACAGAAATTTTCATAGGTATTAAAGGATGTTCCAAGTTTGAATCTTGTTGAATTGTTTCCTTTTCAATTTCCACTTCCTCTTTTTGGCTTTTAAGTTCTTTTTGAATTTGAGATTCTAATTCTTTTCCACTTCTTAGTTGTATTGCTTTAAATGGTTCTTTTCCTTGATCTTTAGGATTTATTTCCACATTACTAGGAAAAGTTCCAGGTATTCTATTATTTAGCGCAGTAGCAATATGTCCAAGTTGAGTTTCTATATTTTTAATAGATGTTCCTTGAATTTGTAATTGATTTCCTTGAATTTGTAGTTGATTTCCTTGATTTTGTAATTGATGTCCCATATTCAAAATTAATTCATCCATAGATAATTTCTTATCTTTGAATTGAGGGTTATTGTTATTAAATCCAAGTGGGTAATTAGGTTTATAGTTTGAATTTGCTTCGATTAGGTTGATTCATCCATTGTTGATTAGATGTGTTATTCCAATTAAAATTTGGATGAGTTTTCCAACCAGGATTATAATAGGTTGAATAAGGGTTATTAGTTCTATTATTAATAGCATTTAAAGTTTCATAATTAGATTGAGATTCTATGATTTGTCCGAGATGAGTTTTCTTCTAAAGTAGGAGAGTAGTTCATTCCAAAATGATCTAATTTCTTAGATATAGCAAGCAATTTGAGAAGCTAACATAGATATTGCATCGTTTTCATGAATGTCGGCTATTTTTTTCGGATTTACTCTATCTGCGAGCTATTGGAAATTATTTGTTGCCATTTCTTCGATTAGTGCATAAGCTTCATCAAATGGTTTAGACATTAATGAACCTCCAAGTAGAAGCATCGATGATTGATCTTAAAGATCCCACTAATCCATTATAAAATGTTTGAATAATCAGCCAATCTGGTAGCGCATGATGTGGGCATTTCCTAAGAAGTTCCTTAAATCTCTCCCAAGATTCATATATTGATTCTCCATCTATCTGAGAAAAAGAAGTTATATCATTTCTAAGCTTAACAGTTTTAGATGGTGGAAAATATTTGGATAGAAATTTTTGTGATAATTATCCCCAAGTTTTAATAGATCCAGGTGCTAACGAATTCAACCACATTTTAGCCTTATCCCTTAATGAAAAAGGAAAAAGTCTAAGTCTTATAAAGCATCGTCGGATACTCCTCGATATTTAAAAGTAGCACAAAGTTCTAGAAAACTAGCAAGATGTAAGTTAGGATCTTTAGTAGGTGAACCACTAAATTGATTGTTTTGTACCATTTGGATAATTACGAGTTTAAGTTCAAATGAATTAAGCAGCTACATCGTGGTTTTGAATAGTTAAATGAATTTCATCCGATGTAGGGTTGGCATAATCTCTTAATGGTCTTTATTGGTTCATATTTTGAATTTCAGGAATATTCGCCATTTGTGTTAAATTTATAGTTTGTTTCTTTTGTTTTCTAATTCTTTGAATTGTACGCTCTAATTCAGAATCGTAAGGTATTAAATTTTCGTTTCCAAATTTGCGCATACAATTTTAGAATAGATATTTATTTTTTTATTATGATTATTTTAAAATAGTCCGTTACTTTAGTAAATTTTTCTTACTTTCCCCGGCAACGGCGCCAAAAACTTGACCCACAATTTTATATTATGATATTTAATTTGATTGCAACGAAGCCAAAAACTTGACCCCGCTATATTATATGTATAGAATTGTAATTGTTTATGTTGTGGATGCTACACAAGTATACGTATCGTATCAATTAATACAAGTACGTAGTGGAGTCCTGGTTATCGATCCCACAGGGAAAGAGAAAATTAAATAACAGCTAATTTTAAAATAATAATAATAATAATCATAATATTAATATTATACGAAAATTTGGAATTCTGAATTTAAGCGCAATAAAGTAAACTAAGTATTCTAATCAGGTAACTTAACGAAGTAGAAAATTAATACGTATTGAAAGTGCAGGAAATTAAACTAATTGCTAAATAAGTCTTAACTATTCAGAAAAAGTATCTTTCCCCTTATTTAGAAATTTAAGTGATTGATGAATTTAAATAGATAATGCTAAGGTATTGTGACAAATAGGAGCATTCCTATTCTTTACCCTTTGGTCCAGGTGTAAAGAATATTGACTAATCCTATGTTTGATTACCGAATCCGTGGCTAAGTCCGGGAGGATACCGACTGCCACTTCAAAGCTCCCACGTTCCCTCGCCCGAGGGCTAACATCTACACTTCAGCTCTCAAACAATAGGACCGAATTGAATATTTTAGTCCGTCACACTAAAATGTTCAATTCTACGCCCAAAGTGATATTATTTCCCTATTTATTTGCACCCTCCTTCCAAGGCTTTTGAATTTCCCCGAATATCGGATGTAATTTTTACTATAGTTGATAATCAACATATTTTAACAAATCAAATGGCCGATTGAAAAGTAAATTAAGTTTTAAGTAAAAATTATCACAATTTATTAATATATAAAAGTATCTCTATTTTTAGTTCATCAAATCACTTAATTTCATTATAGGGAGAAAGACTAAATAAACTACTCAGAATGCATGGAAACTAAACTAAGCATGGATTTCATTTAAAGTTAAAAACAATAAATACAAATACTTATCTTAATTTATCCCCAAGCAGACTCCTCGCAGTTCCTTTGACTCTTCCTTCCAGTACAGCACGACTCACTAAAAACTCACTAACTCACTAAATACTCACTAAAGATTCTAATTAACTCACTTAGAACACAAAGACTCCACACAAAATAACACTAAATAACACAGAAGTAACACCAAAGTAACACAAAAGTAACACAAAAGTAACACAAAAGTAACACAAAAGTAACACACAAAAGACTTAATTTCGGCTTCTATATATAGAGGTAAGCAAAGGACCAAGAGGTGTGTAAGCATCCCTTCAAAAAGTGTCCAGGTTCAATGTATCTGCACCATTTGAACTAGCTCGCCGTCGGCGATGAACTACCTCGCTGTCGGCGAGGCTTCTAGAAGATCTTCAACCGCTCTAGCTCGCTGTCAGCGGGCTCGGGCTCGCGCTGTCGCCGAGACGCTTATAAATCCTTCAGAATTTTCTTCTCGTAACCTCGCCGTCGGCGGGCTTGATCTCGCCGTCGGCGACTCAGCATAATTTGCATGATTTTGCTCCAAATTCGCTCCTTTTTATGATTTTTGCTTTTATCACCAAAATTCTTCATTCCTGCAATAAAATAAAGAAAATACCCTTCTTTAAAGTGCAATTTCATCAAAAATAGGTATGAATTTCTTAATAAATTTTTCAGCGATCAATAGCTCTATCCATTAATAACACTCAATGTTTAGCGGCAGGCCACAGAAAATATTGATGCATTTAGGAGTGAATCCTACTCCAACTCCTCGAACAAAAATCTCGTATTCCTCTGCATCCACGAAATTAGCATAAAATTCTCTAACCACCGGGATAACAGTAACAACAGTGAAATAGCAAAATCGTTGCCAGTTGAGTGCAACGATTGTCTCCTCAATTCTTCCTCTAGGATTATAGAAACTTCGCTTTGAGATAAACTTCTGAGTCATAGCAAAATCATTATATCGGAAATGTGCAGCAGCAGTGACGAACTTGCTACGATTAAAGTTTTCTCGTTCCTTTCCTCGCTTAGATTTGGGTGCCATCTAAACGTGAAAGAAAAATACAAAATAAATTCAACGGATCTAGAAAAATAAACTAATTTAAGCTTTTCAAACTTTAAATAGCTTAAACACCCATGGATTTGATCATAAAAAATCAAAAATTTTCTCAAAGTTTCGGTTCTTCTAGATGAGAGCAAAATCCATGGTGAAAATAAAAAATAATGAGTTTAGAATGTAGATCTGACCTCGAGATGAAGAAATCGGGTGATTTCAAGCCCAAAAACTTGAAAATCCAGCTCTAAATGGGATCTCTAGGAGGTAGTTTTGCAAAAATACTGTGGAGAAGGAAGCTCAGGCATCAAAAATGGAGTGGGGTGGGGTGGGGGGTTTAAGAAGATGAGTTTTCGGGTTCAGGCTGAACCGGCGCTTAGGCGCCAAATTCTGGCTCCTAGGCGCCAGACTCGCCTTTTCAAAAATTCGATTTAAATTAAATATTTTCCACCAAATCTTCTCAAATTTCACTCCTAATTACTCTTATGAGAGTATTTATCCATTTTATAACCTCCAAATATTTTCACAATCAATTTAAAATGAAAGTATCGATCCACATAAATATATCCAAATTCTTCAATTCATAAACCTAATATCCATTCCAAATTCAAAAATCTTCAGTAAAAGACTTGTATGAAGGTTCATTGTTTTATAAATAACACAAACAACAACAAAGCAAACATTCAACTCCAACAACACACATTGAACAATTTAAGCAAATACACACATTAGATATTCAAGACACTAAAACAAGACTCGATCACACCTAAAACACATATAGAATCTATTTAACACCGATCTTCAATTTCCATTTCTTTCGCAATGAAGTTCACTAGGATCGAAGGGATAGAACACCAACACCCTTGGAAATTCCAAAGACGTCTTTTCATCAATCCACTTGTTCTTCGCGTACATTTCTACTTGAGAGTCTTGATAGACAGCCATGTGATCAGATTGAAGTTTGGTTTGCCATTCCAAATGTTCGTATTGGTGATACATCTCATGGAAACGATTACCAATACTTTGAAGTTCCGCTTCAATCTTATCCATTCGACTAAACATCTTCTCCAAACTAACAGCGATAAAACCATTAAAATAAGGCTGAGGATCTTTAGGAGATTTGTCTCTTACCTCATTTCCATGATTTCCTCCATCCATGGCCTCCAAATCCTTCTTAACTTCTCCAAAATGAATTGCTCTGGTCGAAATTAGTGTGTCTATGGGATTGGGGACAAAAAATTGGCTATAAATAAAGAGATTTCGTGTGAAAAATAGAAAAAATTCAGTTTTTCCACGATCTGTAATTGCGGCGCTTAGGCTCCTGGCGCTGGATCATCGATATACCAGTTATTCTGGTGCTTAGGTGCTGAATTTTGGCACCTAGGCACCGGAACCTCAATCGACACTGATTCACCTATCGTCAAATTTTGCAAAGTTTCGGTCATAAAAATAGGTCTAATAAACAAGTATGATCAACACACAAACACAATTACGAAAAATTCAACTCATAAACAATCACAAACGAAGTTTAACTTGATCTCCTTTTTACTCACATTTGACATGGAGTGGTCCTAGTCTAATTTATATATAATTCAAGAAAATGTTTAGCTTAAGACAATACAGACTTGTTAGCCTTTTATTTCTAGAAGTTATATACAAATTCAGTCAAGACCAAGGCATAACCTTATAGCGATAATTAAACTCAAACTAATAAATATGGGTTGCCTCCCACAAAGCACTTGGTTTAATGTCGTCAACCCGACATAATTAATTAAATTAATCGGGTAGACTCATCTCATAAGCCTCTTTGTAATTTAATTTTATTTCTCCCATATAAGGCTTCAGTCTTAATCTGTTAACTTTAAATACTTTTCCAGTTTTGGGATCTTTAATATCCACAGCTCCATAAGGGTATACTTTCTCAATTATAAACGGTCCCATCCATTTAGATTTTAATTTTCCAGGGAAAAGTTTTAAATGAGCAATAAATAATAATACTTCTTGTCTAGGCTTGAATATTTTCCTTGAAATCATTTTGTCATGCAATGTTTTCATTCTTTCCTTATAAATTCTTACATTTTCATAAGACTCATTTCTAATCTCTTCCATTTCATTCAGTTGTAATAATCATTTTTCTCCTGTAGTATTCAAATTATAATTGAACTCCTTTATCACTCAATAAGCTTTATGCTTCAATTCAACAGGTAAGTGACAATGTTTACCATAAATTAACCGATAAGGTGACATTCCGATAGGTGTCTGTTGACCTCATTTTGAAGAGGTCGCTGAGAATCTGTCGGCGAATTTTTAATTTAATTAAAATAAATAATTTGAAAAGTAGTATTTGATTTTGAAAATAATTTTAAATTTGAAGGTTTTAAGATATGAGATTAAGCCGACCTCGCATCCCGAATAGTTTATATGAACGAGCACCGCACCACTGAGCAGTGTATCTATCACTAAGGATAGACACCGTTGCTTGATGGTGGGGCTTGATTAAATAAACTAGAAGATTAGTGACATCCGTTTGGTGCACGAACCAATTTTATAAGCCGACAAGTTTCCACTGCTTAATATGAAAACATTAAACGGGGTTTATATTACACAGGTTCTTTAAAATTCCCTATAAGGGCAAGCCCACATAGTTAATTACATCTTAAGTGACGGGAATCACCTGAAAACTCTCGATAATAATCGATGATTACTGCTCTCAAGAATTTGAAAGTTTAAGGTTTTCGAAGATTGAATTTTGGAGTTTGATAGGGAATGGATCAAATTTTTGGAACATTTTGTTTTGTGAATCCGAAAGGAAGAAAGGTAGGAGAAATCAGCGATTCGAAGTGAACTTCGATAATTTCCCGACTATCTATCGTTTGGCTTGAATTTAGGAAAGTCCTAATACTTATTTAAATGTTTTGATCTTGCCGATTTTAATTAATTAGGGTTTATATTTGTATGATAAAATCAAGCAAATAGCACAGAAGATGTGAGGGTTTATTGTCGTATCGGACGACTACCTCGAAATCTAAGGCCGGTTAGGGCTTAATTTGCAATGCAAATGCACTAACGAAGAGTTGAGGATTTATGTTGCACTAGGCGAAGCTACCTCGAAGTCCTATGGCTTGGTTGTTTTAATTCTAGGAAAGTTTTCTTTGAAGTAGACTCGGGTTTCTGCGATGACGATGGTCGTCTTGCCCACCATGCTCAGAGCTCCTTGTTGTTGCGAGAGGTTTAGTTTTAGAAATCATAAATCGGGAGTTGAGGAAAGTGTTTTGGTTTAGAGAAGTCTTAATTTCCAAGTGTTTTTTTATTTTGATTAAAACAAATCTTAAAGTTGATTATAACGACACAGGTTAAGATCCCGCGGTTCCATCCTTAGGCATCATTATTTTTATCGGATTCACTTAGTCAGGATGAATTTGCTAAACTCAGTTGAATGAGTTCCACACTTTCATTTAGACAGTGGGAAATCCCGTTAGCAACACGTAGGTTACATCATCAGAGGTATTCCGATCATCCGACAGGACGTTTTAATTTAGTTGCAATTGTAGTTTTGTGTTCTGTTTGTGATTAAATTTTGAGTTGTTTTATATTTTGAAATGTTGTGGCGGTGAATTTTATCTTGCAATGACTTTTAACTTAGTTTTGGTTTTCGGTTTTAGGATTCTATCCTAAAGGTGTGGGTTTTCGTGCAACGATTGTTTTATCATACGAGAAAAGTAAAATGCATTTGCGATAAAGTAAATTACAAGAAAGTAAATTGCTGATAAAATAAAAGCGTACATGGAGGATCTTCCCGTCATCCCAGCTGCACTTAAAACACAATTAGAATATTTAAGCAAGTTCCTAGGTAAAGTTAGGGAAAGGTTATGGTTTTCTACCAAATTCCCAATCACATAGCTAGTCGATCTCCTATGACGTCTAGGTTCTTTGTGTTTTTGTTTGAGGACGATTTTCTTCATCGAAGGACAATCAAGTTCGATTGTTCTTATAAATATCCTATCATATTGAGGAAGTGCTTAAGAAGAATCTTAAACATCTTTTCAATATTTCGAGGATTGTTTTAAGTCCGAATGAATTTAATTATATAAATGAATCGATCGTCAAGGGTTTTGAGTCTTGTTAACTTGCTCGGTGAACTAGGACATTTGAATATCCTATGAGTGAGATAACACTTCATTTGATGTTCCATTTAGGAGTTATAATAATCAAAGCTTTGAGGGTAAATTAGTATTGAATGATTTGATTTAAGTTAAAGGGTTTAAATTTGGAATAGTGTTGAGTTGCTTTATATTTAGTTTAATTTAATTTAATTTGATTTGATGTTTAATTAATTTGATTTGATTTAATTTAATTTAATTATTTAATTTAATTTAATTTAATTTAATTTAATTTAATTATTTAATTTAATTTAATTTATTTAATTTAATTTAATTTTAATTATTTAATTTAATTTAATTTAATTGTTTAATTTAATTTAATTTAATTGTTTAATTTAATTTAATTTAATTATTAAATTTAATTTAATCTTAATTTAATTTATCTTTAATTTACTTTATTTTTAATTTTAATTGAAATTTCGAAAGAGTTTAATAATTTAATTAAGTCTTTTAATATTTTAAATTTGAGTTATCATTTTAATTAAAAATTGAGTATTAGTTGATATAATTGATTTAGGGATTTTTAAATTAAAGAATAAATCTCTTCCTAATAAAGATCCCTTATTTTAATAATTCGAATTTTATTATTCTTCCAAATTTAATCTATTATTTAATTAAAGTTTAATCATTTTAAAATTATTTAATGGGTTTCTACCCTTTAATTATTTAAATTTCAACCATCCAAATCAGATTAGGATCAAATATTTTACTTGTTGACTTTTTATTAAACCTAAAGTTTTAATTAAGGGTTAAAAGTTTAATTACCATTTTACCCTTTAAGCTTAATAATTTCATAACTCATTAAATTGAATTCAAATGAACTTGAAATTTTTATGTGACTTCACTCATATGTCGATAAAGACATGAGAGGAGAAAATGTGATTTTTCTGTATTTAATTTATTTATATAATTATTTTTGGTGGAAAATAGAGATTTTCGAGGAAAATTTGATAACATGACCAAGGGAAAGTTTCTGTCCTTAAGAAAATTAGGGGACATTCCTAATGACCAGAGAAGCACTTGGACCAATTTTGGTGATTTTTTGAATTATATTATTTTTATTATAATTATTTTGAGTTTTGGAGTGTTAATTAATTTAAAAATAAAATAAATGTTGAAAAATGGATTTTATATTTTTCAAAAATCTCTCTGATATCAAGGAAACCAGAGAATCAAATTTTGCAATTTTCTGATTTTTCTATGATTTATAATAATTATTTTAGTGAAAATGCTAGAAAATACCTTTTTTTAATTTTAAAATTACCCTAGGGCTTTAAAATTTAATATCTCACTAAATAGACTTAGGAAAAATGTGGGATTTGTTCCTAAGTGATTAAAATTCAAAATGTGACATTTTGGTGAATTTTATTATTTTTGTGATTTTTATTATTTTTTAATTATTAAAAATATTAAAATATTATTAAAAATCAACTTTTTTAGAAAATTGAAATTTTAATTTTCTTAGGTTCCCTGATATCAGAGAGGCTCCAAAACCAATTTGGTGAATTTTTAAAAAGTATTTTAAAAGTTATGAATTTTTAAAGTTTAAAATGGCTAAGTGGCTTAATCGACCCGATTAGTGGGGTTAACCGAGTCAATTGACTTCAAATTTTTATGGTGGATTCCTCTGATCCTAAAGGTCAGTGGAGAATTGATTTCAAGTCAATTTGATACCTGGTTAACTCTAATTAATTAAAGACCTATTTTGGGTGTTTAAGCCGATTAGGGTTAATGCGAGTGAATTAACTCGAAGTCTATTTTTCCTAGGGTTCTCTGGTCATAAGGAACATCACCAAATTTTCTAGAATTTATTTCACAACATGCTAATTTTTGGAATTAAAATACTCAAAACGGCAACATGCATTTGAAAAATAAATAACTTTTCACGGAGATGGCCTCGACCTTGGAAAATTCGGGGAATGTTCCCGAGTTCGAGAGGCTTGAAAGCCCATGGTCTCATGCCATGGTGAATTGTATACATGCATGGAGAATTAAATGTATGCAGAGAGTAAATAAATCATAAAAAATAAAATACTTAATGAAATTAAGTGATTTCTTTTCACATTATTCTCCTACGATTCAGCTGAGCGAGAGGGTATTTTTATTTTATTTTTGTGATTTTTCTACACGAAGATATGGATTTTTGAAGTTTAGGGAATTAAATAAATAAGAAAATACCCTAATTTTCTATTTATCCACGCGGCGCCGGCGAGAACCTCGGCGGCTCCGAACGCACGCGCGTCGCGCTCCCGTTCGACGCCGCCACGAGTCGGCGGCCGGGCCCGCGGTTCTCGTACGCGTCTCTCGGTCCGAGCCGCGATCACTGGCCGTCCGTGCGCGCGTGTATCGAATGGACGGCATCCGTTCATCGTCCCCGAGTGTTCTCGCACGAGAGCCGTCCACGCTAAATCCACAGATCTCGCTCGATTCTCGATGGATTTTTATGTTCTTATGCTACTATGGATTCGTCTTGAAGAGACGAACACATCTATACGGCTAACATGCATTGGAACTAAGGCATTTGAAATAGAGAATCTCCGGAAGCTCGGGATGAAGAGTTAGCTCATACCTTGGCTCGGAGAAGTGTGGCTTGATACGAGAGTTGTTGCACCTTCGATTGGGTCTGGTGAGCTCCGGATGAAGTCTCTGGTGCAGTGAATTGTACGGATATGATTTCGGCCAGAGCCCGATCACAAAGCTTGGAGGCTGGAGCAAGCTGGGTGGCACTGGAGATGGGGCTTTTAGTGGTGGACACCTTCCACTGGTACGAGTGAAGGTGTAGAACCAATCGATTTGGGAATTGGCTCAGCTTGTGGAGAAGTGTCATGGTTTTTGGGCTAAAGTTTGAGCTCGAAATTGGGCTCGGCTAGAAGGAATTGAGTGGAATTCGGTGGGGATCGGGTGCTACATGTGTAGAGAGTGATGCGGAGTGATTTTGGCGAGTTTCCTTAAGGTTTTTTTCGGCCCTCTCATGGCCGAGAGGGGTGGAGTTTAAATAGGAGAGGGTGGAAGGCCTCTCGGAGGGAGTTAGGGCTTGGGATCGAGTTGCTGCTGGTGAGGAGAAGATCGGCCGTGAGTGACCATTAGGCATGGGGCGGCTCGGCGAGTGAGAATTTCGATGTTGGCTCACATGTGAGCTCTCGGCCATGGTGTTTTCCGGCGGCATGGTGGGCGGCCGGCCGACGATGGTCACCATCTTGGTCGGGTGGGTCGGGGGCAGGGGTTTAGTGTAGGCGATTGAGGTTTGACATGTGTAAAGGAGTTTGATTTAAATGGAATGGGAGAAGGCTCACTTTGGCTTGGTTTGGGTCAACCCACCATTTTGGGCTTGGTGCACCCTTCCAAGCTCCGATTTTGAGTGAGGGAATCATTTAGGTCGGCTCAGAAGGAATGGTGAAGTCTCCAGTCCATGATGAGGTGGCTAAACATGGTTTAGTGTGTGACATGATTAAGGTAAAAAAGGTTAAAGGAGGTTTAAGAAAGAACCCCCTCTTCTTGCCATAAATGGACTAATGACAAGTCAAAGCCCTCATGGCTTCATGTGGCTTGAGAATGGCTTGTTCATGGCTTCATTTGGCTTGGGAAAAGGTTGATTTGTTTCATGAAAAGGGTTTTAAGAATTTTGGATGTTTTGATGGAAATTTGTATGAAACTTGATTTGGAATAATTTGATGGTGACTTTAGGACTTAGGTAATGGATTTAGTTAAATGGATGACAAATGGAGATGTCATGTGGGCTTTAGGGTAGATTTGGGCTTTTGAATTTTGAAGGAAATGGGCTTTTAAGAAGGTTTAAGGGAAGTGGGCTTTTAAGTTTAAGGATGTGTTCATGGATGGGAATTTTTGTAGAAGTTTGGGCCAAATAGTTGTTGGTTTTGGTTTAGGGATGTTTCATGAATAACTTGAAGCAAATTTGGGGTAGTTTGGGCTTGAATTGGATTGAATTTGGGTTTATTTGGTAAATGGGCCAATGTAGGTCAAATTGGGCTAACTTGGGCCAATGTTGGGCTAGGGTTGAAATTGATGTAAAATAAATGTTAAGAAATGTTTATGGGAGTGTTTCAAAGAGGTTTTGGCTTTGGTTGGGTCTTAATTTTGAGGTTTGGGCCTATTTGGGTTAGATTTGGGTTTAGGTCGAAATTGGGCTTTTTGATTTTGGGTTGAATTTGAGTGGGGTTTGGGTCAAAATCTTGAGCAAATCATGTTAGTGTTTTGTTTATGAGGATGTTAAGGAAGGTTTAGAAAAGATTTGGGGTTAATTGGAGTTGAATTGGGTTAGTTTGGGCTAAGTTTGGGTCATGGGTCCAAATTTGGGCTTTAAGGCCCAAAGTGAAATTGGATCCAAATGTCAATCAAATTGGACTTGGATTTGGTCTAAATTGGTATTGGGAATGTTGAATTGAAGTTTAGAATTGAATTGGACCAAAATTGGGGTCAATTGGGTAGGTTTGGTTTGACATTGGGTCCACTTTGGGTTAAAATGGGTCGATTTGGGGGTTTTGACAAAAGTAGGGTAAATTGACAAAATTGGCCCATGGTGTAGTTGGACAAAATGAAATTGGGAATATTTGGGATTTTCTGGAATTTTCTGGGAATTTTCTGAATTTTTGGATTTTTAGGCAGAAGGGTATTTTGGGTATTTGGAGGGTATTGGGGGGTATTTTTGGAATTTTTGGTATTTTTGGGTATGGATGATCAATTTGAGTGATGTGGAGGTGTTTGGGATTGATTTTGGAAAATTTTAGGTAATTTGGAAATTTTGCGAAAATTTGGAGTAATTTGAAAGGTTTTGGGTAGGTTTAGTAGGTGTAGGGTCCGGGGGTCAAAAATTGAAAATTTGGGAAATTGAAGATTGAGTGAATTTAGGTGGAAAGAAATCATTTTGGTTGAGCCATGAAGCCATTTCAAGCCCATATGAGCCATGAAAGGACTCATTTGAGGCATTCGTTATGTTGTTCACTAACCTCTTGCGAGGGCTTAGGGGTTAAGGACCATCCATGTGAATCACCTACATGAGTCGGGAGGTCAAGTTGGGTATGGGTGTGGTTTTAGGAAGTGTGTGGAAATGTAGTGTGTAAGTGTAATGTATGTCGGCCCCTTCACGGACCGGGCCGCCAGGGCGGTCCAAGGCCGAAGAATCACATAGGAACTCATCCTTTAAACTTCCACATTTGATTTCGACCCTACTAGGTGATTAGGGGTCTATAGTCGAGTTTGTGGAGTTTGCGGGGAGTTTAGAAGTGGTTTGAATTTCTAAAAGGCGGGTCCCGATTCTAGTCCTCTAAGATAGTCGAAGGAAAAGCTGAAGGCTAGATCTAGCACTAAAAGAAGAAAGGAAGACCTCATCGAAAATGAGGTCGACAAATGGACCCCGATAGGTGTGGTGAGTGACGGAGCACACGCGCGTATTGGTGTTGACCGAAGCGATCAACAAAACCAACACGGATGTCAGTGACGAACTTGGGACGAAGTAGAAGAGTTTCTGCTGGGGAGTGTCGAGTATATCTGCGGAACAGGAGATTCTTGAACTCTCGGCTGGGGAAAGGAAAAGGAGGTAAATCCCGAATCACATGATGCGAGGGAATTTCGATTTAGATTTTATTTTGTTTCAATTTATGTTTTGATGTGTGAGTTTAAATTTTAGTTTGGAGTTTCGATTTAGATTGAAGTTTGTCGAAATTAATTTGAAGGATTTGATTTGAAATGAAAATTGGAGTTACGAGGTTTTTGATGTAACATCTCCGACCTCGAAAGAAAATTGAATTGATTAGATTGAATCGTTGCGATGAGAAGAGATCTCGGAAGCGAAGCGGTGTTGGATGTAAAATCCTTAACCTCGAGAGTTTGATTTTGATGTGATGTATTTCATTGCGATAGGGAAAAGATCCTAAAGCGATACGGTCTCGGATGTAAAATCCTCGACCCCGAAGGTTGAATTTTGATTTGATGTATTTCGGTGCGATAGGAAAGAATCCTAAAGCGGTGCGGTCTTGGATGTAAAATCCTCGACTCGAAAGTTTGAATTTTGATGTATTTCGGTACGATAGGAAGAGAATCCTAGCGAGTGCGATCTTGGATGTAAAATCCTCGACCCAAAAGTTTGAATTTTGATGTATTTCGGTGCGATAGGAAGAGAATCCTAAAGCGAGTGCGATCTTGGATGTAAAATCCTCGACCCAAAGTTTTGAATTTTGATGTATTTCGGTGCGATAGGAAGAGAATCCTAAAGCGGTGCGGTCTTGGATGTAAAATCCTCGACCCAAAGTTTTGAATTTGATGTACTTCGGTGCGATAGGAAGAGAATCCTAAAGCGAGTGCGGTCTTGGATGTAAAATCCTCGACCCAAAAGTTTTGAATTTTGATGTATTTCGGTGCGATAGGAAGAGAATCCTAAAGCGGTGCGGTCTTGGATGTAAAATCCTCGACCCAAAGTTTGAATTTTGATGTATTTCGGTGCGATAGGAAGAGAATCCTAAAGCGGTGCGAGTCTTGGATGTAAAATCCTCGACCCAAAAGTTTTGAATTTTGATGTATTTCGGTGCGATAGGAAGAGAATCCTAAAGCGGTGCGGTCTTGGATGTAAAATCCTCGACCCAAAAGTTTTGAATTTTGATGTATTTCGGTGCGATAGGAAGAGAATCCTAAAGCGGTGCGGTCTTGGATGTAAAATCCTCGACCCAAAAGTTTGAATTTTGGTGCATTTCGGTGCGATAGGAAGAGAATCCTAAAGCGGTGCGGTCTTGGATGTAAAATCCTCGACCCGAAAGTTTTGAATTTTGATGTATTTCGGTGCGATAGGAAGAGAATCCTAAAGCGGTGCGATGTCTTGGATGTAAAATCCTTGACCCGAAAGTTTTGAATTTTGGTGTATTTCGGTGCGATAGGAAGAGAACCCTAAAGCGGTGCGGTCTCGGATGTAAAATCCTCGACCCCGAAAGATTTGAATTTTGGTGTATTTCGGTGCGATAGGAAGAGAATCCTAAAGCGATGCGGTCTTGGATGTAAAATCCTCGACCCAAAAGTTTTGAATTTTGGTGCATTTCGGTGCGATAGGAAGAGAATCCTAAAGCGGTGCGAGTCTTGGATGTAAAATCCTCGACCCGAAAGTTTTGAATTTTGATGTATTTCGGTGCGATAGGAAGAGAATCCTAAAGCGGTGCGGTCTTGGATGTAAAATCCTTGACCCAAAGTTTTGAATTTTGGTGTATTTCGGTGCGATAGGAAGAGAATCCTAAAGCGGTGCGGTCTTGGATGTAAAATCCTCGACCCGAAAGGTTTGAATTTGATGTATTTCGGTGCGATAGGAAGAGAATCCTAAAGCGGTGCGGTCTTGGATGTAAAATCCTCGACCCAAAAGTTTGAATTTTGGTGTATTTCGGTGCGATAGGAAGAGAATCCTAAAGCGGTGCGGTCTTGGATGTAAAATCCTCGACCCAAAAGTTTGAATTTTGATGTATTTCGGTGCGATAGGAAGAGAATCCTAAAGCGGTGTAGTCTTGGATGTAAAATCCTCGACCCGAAAGTTTGAATTTTGATGTATTTCGGTGCGATAGGAAGAGAATCCTAAGCGGTGCGGTCTTGGATGTAAAATCCTCGACCCAAAAGTTTTGAATTTTGGTGTATTTCGGTGCTGATAGGAAGAGAATCCTAAAGCGGTGCGGTCTTGGATGTAAAATCCTCGACCCAAAAGTTTTGAATTTTGATGTATTTCGGTCGCGATAGGAAGAGAATCCTAAAGCGGTGCGGTCTTGGATGTAAAATCCTCGACCCGAAAAGTTTGAATTTTGATGTATTTCGGTGCGATAGGAAGAGAATCCTAAAGCGAGTGCGATCTTGGATGTAAAATCCTCGACCCGAAAGTTTGAATTTTGATGTATTTCGGTGCTGATAGGAAGAGAATCCTAAAGCGGTGCGGTCTTGGATGTAAAATCCTCGACCCGAAAGTTTTGAATTTTGATGTATTTCGGTGCTGATAGGAGGAGAATCCTAAAGCGGTGCGAGTCTTGGATGTAAAATCCTCGACCCAAAAGTTTTGAATTTTGATGTGAGATCTAGAAGATCGGATTTGAGATTTGATAGAGATTGAATTTGAATTTGATTGAGACTTGAAGCACTGGAAAGATTGAATTTGGAAATTTGGAAATTTGGAAGGATGAGTTTGAACTCGATTGAAACTTGATTTAAGATTTGATTTGAAATTTGAAAGATCGAGTTTGAAACTTGATCGAGATTGGATTTGGATTTTGATTGAGAATTTGATTTGAGATTTGGGAAGATCGAATTTGAAATTTGATCGAGTGGATTTGGAATTTGATTGAGAATTTGATTTTGAAGTTTGGAAGGATGGAATTTGATTTTGAAGTTTGAAAAGATTGAAATTTGATTCGGAATTTAGAAAGATTGAATTTGAGATTTGTGTTGATTTCGTTTATCTTTTAATGATTTATTTTATTTTATTGTTTATTTAATGTTCATGTGAATTTGGTATTTGTCATTTTTAGATTTTTTTTAGAAAGTTTTCTTTTATTCTCTTTTTTTCTTTTACATTCTTTGTTCGAAGTTCATTTAACTTTAATGGCGTTTCCCAATCAATTTGCACAAAAGAGGTGAAGGCCAAAAACGTGACATGGTCACTTTCATTCCAATCATGTTGAAAATACGTCGTACGACTCGATGCGGAATATATTTCATACAATCCATGTAGACTCAAACGGATTGTGTATGATCTTTGTTGATCCATCAAAAGAATCATCAGTCGAAAATCCATGTACGAATAGTGAGGTACATGGTCGATAACATCACCTTCCAAGCCATCCTTGGCAAGGATGCCGAGTTGGATGTACATTGGAGGTGTGATATTTCCCATGTAACTCACGGCTCGTAAGTGCGGAGGTTCTCTAGCTACTGGATGCGGTTGGAAATGGTAAGGTATTTTCTTGTCGTCCATCCTCCGAAAGTAGCGAGATTCGCTCCTTTGGCACTCTCGGTATGCGATGCTTTGCGATATACTGCTCCGTTACCTTGCAATATCATGACGGAACCCACCGGTAAAGGTATCTTTGCGGCCCTCGGAACTCACCGGGCCTGTTATCCGGAGGTCGGATCCGAACATGATGTTGCACTCATTCGAAAGAAGCCGTGCGAAGGTCGACGAAGTCGTGGTGATCGATATGTGGGGGTATGCGGTCACCTGTTTGTAGATGTTGATAATGCGGCTATTGGGTATGCAATCTGTTGCGGTACCCTCCATGTTATCAATCTTTTTACCATTCTCTTGATAACTAATGGCATCGGATCTACTTGCCCATGACGAAGTATCACTGAGTGGGTTTCCCTTCTGTCTTCAGCGAAAGTTGTAGCGACATCCGCATTGTATTGTGATTCTTCCTTTCCACGGCATCCATCTCCGGGGTTCGAGTATGTGTTTTCCCTCGGGCGGCTGCTCGGCCCATTCTTTTCGGATCCGGATACGGTCCACGATTTCTTGTTGTTCATACTGCGAGAATACGTCGGTGTGTAGCTCGAGGCCTTCAGTATGTTGATTCTTCTTCCTTTAATTCTCTCGAAGTATTCGAAAGTTTTCTTTTCAACATTGCGCATCCTCTCCGGCTCGTATTCGGAATGATGCGGATGGCGAGGCCTTGTGACATATTGTGGGATATATGGTTCGATCCCTTCACGTTCCCCTGCATACCTCGGCTCCTCGGGGATGATGCATGTCGGGACATCCCCGGGGTTAGCCTGCAACAAGGTCATGCCTGCTTGGTGGTTCTATCCGGTGGCGTGGTAGCCTTCTTTCTTCGATCTTACGGAGATTTCCACAGTTCTTTACTGTTATTCTAGGAGCTGGCCTCCTTTCTTCGAGTTCTGGTGAGCCGGTGTCCTTGAAGTGTATGTGCTTGGCATTAGCAATTGTCTCGTCGTGCTTGGTCCGCGGCTAGTTTTGTTAACATTTTACGGATGCGGCGATTCTTATTTCTTCGTTGCGTGGGCTGTGAGAGTAGCTCTCCGAACTTCTTGAATCTCAGCGGGCGCGGCGGCATGAGCTTGCCCTCCTGTATAGTGACTACGGACTTCATTTTCTTGTCTTCTTCGGTGTTTGCTTTTCTTTTCTTGTTGTTGGATTGGTGGCTTGGGCCACCCACTTTCATCATTGTACTGCCAGGGTAGTTCTTCTCGGTTAGCGGGACCCGGTCACTTTCCTCGTCTTGTAGGCTCTGTGGTGCGAAATCGAGTCGATCTCGATTATCGCTCCATCTTTCACCCTCTTTTCATCGAGTGCGAGGCTTACGCCATTCTTAAAGTTCAAGACCGACCGCCGGTTCGACATTTCCTAGCGAAAAGACAAGGAAAAGGATCGGGGGACTATCTTAAGAACAAGAACATTAAGAAAATGTTTATTAAAGATACATTTTTATTATTCTTATATTTTGAAATTTAACGGGAATGAAGTAGGATAAGATGAGGGAAGAGATTTTGATTTGAAAAAGAAAACAAGGAAAACTTAATTATCATGATTTTATTTATCTTAGCACATTTTATTATTTTTGGGTTCGGACCCGATCATAAGTAATTACTTCACCGTGTTTCTTAGGGATGAAGAATTCATTCCTTCGAAACATCGGGTAGCGTAATACTTTTTCAAGTATCGTCCGTTGATTGGAAGCATATGTCGTTCTCACTGGCAATTCACTAGTTGGTAGGAACCCCACGAGTATCTTGCTTCGACCACTGAAGCGGTCCTTCCCGAGTGGGTTCGAATTTTCCTCTTATCTTGCGGTGTGCGAGAATAGGTCTCTTGAGAACGAGAACTAAGTCACCAACTTTGAAGGTTCTTGGGCGGACCGGTTTGTCATGGGCTTGAACCATCTTAGCTTGGTATAGTTCTAAATTCACGTTGTCTTTGCAAGTCTTTTCCCTTCCAAGCTTTCTAATTCTTCGAGTCGTAGTACGGCGTTTTCTTCAGTCGTGATCTTGTTTGCAAGCTGCGATTCGAGTGAAGGAAGGCTGAACCTCTAAAGGTAACAACTTGCCTCGGACCCATACACCGGAGCGTAAGGTGTAGCTTGAGTAGGAGTTCGAAGGTTGTACGGTAGGCCCATAAGGCTTCTAACAATTTCTCGTGCCAATTTCTCTTATTATCGTCGAGGTTTTCTTTAAGATTTGAACGAGAGTTTTATTAAAAGCCTCGGCGAGGCCGTTTGCTCTTGGGTAGTAAATTGTCGAGTATCGCCGGTCGATTCCGTGTCTCTGACAAAATTGTTGATTTGTGTGCTTCGAATGCGACCCATTATACGAGATGATCTGCGCGGCACTCCGAAACGGTAGACAACTTGGTTCTTGAAAAGCGTCGCACGTGGTGTGCTTTCACTTCTCTAAGTGGAGCGCTTACGCAGCTTGGAAAAGTAATCTGTAGCCGCAAGAATGAAACGATGTCCTTTTGAAGATGGTGGTTCATCGGACCCAGTATATACGTGCCTGACATTCGAATGGCCGCGACGCGATTGTCGGGTGTAGCACATTTGGAGGTTGATGTAGAACCACTCCGTGCACTTGGCATTGGTGACGGCTCTTGGCGATTTTCATGCGGTCGGTCATCATCGAGGGCCGGTAGTACCCTAGTCTTTTAATTTTCATCTTCATCTTTGGACCCGTGGTGAGCGCCACGAGTCTCGAATGCACCTCTTTAACAATTTCACGGGCCTCGGACCCGCTTAGGCACCTTAGCCGCATTTGATCGAAAAGACCTTACGTATAATGTGTTGTTTATTAATGCGTAAGACGAGTTCTTTTCTTGATACGATGGGTCGGCGACCTATCGTGCGAGTAGCTTTCTGTTTGCGGGTAGTGCATCGATGGTTGTCGCCTGATCTTACGTGTTTTTACATCCTTCTTGCATGTTGATTCTTTTTCTTTTTCGATTTGTGTATCATGTACATGTCGAGGTTGTGATAGGACACGACGTCACGTGAGCTGACACTTCCTGTGATTCATCTTGCAAACGAGGCAAATTCTTTTGCGAGACGGGCTAAAGCATCTGTCTAAAGCATTCTCTTTTCTAGGAATTTTGTAGATTGTCACATTTGGAATCTATTCCAACAGTATGTATGGCATCTTTGGAAGTCTTGTTCGAGTCTTGGCTTTAGAATACATGCTTGTCCGTGATACTGTTGAATGATTAGCATGAATCCCGTAGATGTTGATGTACAGTTATCCCCATTTGAATGGTTAATTCCGATCCCGTTATGAGGGCTTCGTATTCAGCCGTTGTTTGTACACGGTTACGTCGAGTGGTAGGAGTATCTTAACATCCCCGCTCCGGTGTTATAAAGATTAGCCGATTCTACACTTGCAGGGCACTTATCACTTGCGATTCTTCGTCTTTGTGTGCTTGAAGATGCTCCGTCGAAATATAATTCCCAACGTCGATCATCGGGGTCTTCTAGGTTCATTGTTTGTTCATCGCAGCGAGATCGTCGTTGAGAGGAGATTCGGCGGCAAAGGGTGTCTTTGCGAGAAGTACGCTAAGACTTGTCCCTTTACGGCACGCGAGAGGCACGAAAGTTATATCGAATTGCGATAATATCATTGACCATACGGCAAGTCTGCCGGAAAGTGTTGGACGAGTCATCGAAGTATTGCAATGGATTAAACTTCGAAATCGAGTTGACCTTATGAGAAAGCATATAGTGCACGAGCTTTTGAGCGGCGAAGATCGGGGCCAAACAATGCTTTTCGATTGCGGGATACCTTACTTCCGTCGGAAGTAAACGACGGCTAAGTAGTAAAGAGCATTTTCTTTACCCTCATCATTGACACGAGGCTAACGAGGGCTCCGAGAGAGTCGTCTAAAGCCGCGGTGTAAAGTATCGGCGGTCTACACGAGGCCAGGGGCTGCTAAGACGGGGAGGTGTCATTAAATATTGTTTAATGTCTTCGAAGGCCTTACGGCATTTCTCTTCCCGAATAAATTTGGCGTCCTTTTTAACTAGTGCTGAGAAAGGCGACACCTACCGACGGGTTTGATATAAAGCGTCGAAGATATGCCGACTTCCCTTGAAAAGATCGTAATTGCTTTAAGGTTTTGGGAGGCGGCATTTCTAAGATAGCTTTAATCTTCTCCGGATCGATTTCGATTCCACGATGTCGGACAACGAATCTAAGAATTTCCGGAGGTGACGCTGAAGGCGCATTTTAAGGGATTCATCTTAAGGTTAAATTGTCTTAATCGTTCGAAAACAATTCTCGAATCATACGAGTGGTTTTTCCTTTACTTTGCTTTTGATGACGACATCGTCCACGTAGCATTCGACTTGATTGTGGATGAGATCATCAAAAATTCTTGTCATTGCTCTTTGGTAGGTTGCTCCTGCGTTCTTCGGTCCGAATGGCATCCTTTGTGTAGCAAAATACTCCGATCGGCGTTACGAATGCTTGTAAGCTTTTCATCTTACGGAGCCATTTTTATCGGTTGTATCACGAAGATCCATCCATGAACGAGAATATTTCATGTGTCGAAGCAATGTCGATCATCGATTCGGAATGGGTAGAGGGAATTCATCTTTTGGACATGCCTTATTTAAATCTCGAAGTCCACACAAGTTCGATCGACCATTCTTCTTTCGTTGGCACTACGTTGGCTAGCCGAGTCGGGTATTGTTCTTCACGGACAAATTTAGCGTCTATTAGCTTTTTAACTTGGTATGACTTGTTGTTCGATTTCCAAACGCATTCTTCAGGACCTTGTCGGTCGGAACGAAGTAGGATCCACTCTAACTTATGGACTGCAGACCTACTGAGGGCTAATCCGGCATTTCATCGTAGTTCCAAGCAAAACGAGTCCTTAAATTCCATTAACAATTTGATTATTTCTTCGGAGTCTTCTTTATTGAGTAAGGAGCTAACAAAGGTAGGTCTCAGGCTCTTCTGCTAGTACCCGAGTTAACTTCCATCAACTCATCTATTGTAGATTTAATTTCTTCTTCGAATTCGGTGGAGCGTCTCCGATTTGTAAATCTTCGAGTTCGTACTGTAGTTTCCATGCAGTTTTCATTGGACTTGCAAGTGACAACCAAGTAAAATTCGGTATCGTCGGCTGACCCTACGTGCCGAATCCGAGTCCATACTTTGAATTGGGAGGACGGCGGAGTTATTCCATAACTTTTCAAAATGTTGTGATTGGCCTTTTGTCCATTGTCGAGGTAAGAAACCACGTTGAATTAAATTTTGAACACGGGGAGAGTACCACTCAAAAGGTAATTCCATTAATTCGATGAAGTGACATCTTTGAATTGTACATTATTTTCGAGTTTTGGAGGAAGAAGCACCACGGTAAAATTTGATCGGCTTTGCACGTCACTACGTACCTCTTTGACCTCCATACCCTCGATCTTATTAGAATGGATCGGAGTTAGGGTCATAGTGTGTACGTAGTGGTTAATCTTCTCGTACATTGATTTGTATTCTTCGTTCTTTTCATCTTCGAGGGAGATCTTGTATTGCGGCTTCTTTCGACTTATTGTTCTTGCTTCTTGCTTGATTTCTTTTTCTTCTTCGGAACTATCATCCCGAATTAACATTGATGGCTGGTTTCTTACATCCCGATTGTCCTAGTGTCTCTACCACGGCCTCGTCCCGGCCTCGACCTCGGATGCGAGTTGTGGAGAAACCTTCACCATCTCTCCGGAAGGGAGTGGTGAGTGACTTGTTGGACTAGAACTTCGGAGTTCTTCGTTGTCTCGAACTTTCTTTGCTTTATTTGTTACGGTATCTGCGGAGAAGATTGTTTTCTTTGGCGGTGCATAATAGGTGCATCTTCATGGATTCCAATTTCATGTACGGAGAATGGTTGTAAGTCTCCTTTGATGCCTTGTTCCCCTCATCGTAATATTTGATGCAACGATGCGAGAGATGATGGTACCATCCTGTTTTCATGTATCCATGGTCGGCCCGAGTAGAGCGTTGAACGACGTTTACGAATCGATTATATGAAATTTTGCGGTTGTCTTTGCTAAGTCACCGGTCTTCATCGATAGCGTTATTGACCGAGGGCTCTTTCTCCTTTACGGTTGAATCCTCTTAATAACATTTTGTCGGCCTCGAGCTCGCGAGCATCGATTTCCAAGTATGCTTAGTGTTCGAAGACTCATTATATTGATTGATGCTCCTGGATCCACCAATACTGCGGAGAGCGTAAACTTCCCGATTGTAGCGAAATGTACAACGGTCGGTTGTGATCTGCATCCCCAGTAGTAGGTCATTGTCACGTGAAGGTAACACCTCGCTTGTTCCTTTAACGAGCAAACCTCATCTAAGGAATCTCAGGCCATTTGAGCTAAGCAAATTTCCGGATCAAGTAAGAGCCTTGATCGAGCTTCCCTCATCTCCTTTGATAAGATGAGAGCATCGTAGATACTCGGTTTGGCCGGTAGTTTCCTAAGATGGGCTAGCACGTTGTAGTCAACTTTGTTCTCCTGTGTCTCGGCTTCTTCTCGAATGGGTATTTCTATCCTGTTAGGGGTTGGTTCTTCTTGAACAACCACACCTTTCCTTTGTCTTTTGGACCCATTCTCGGAGGTAGAACTCTTCCACTTCTTAGGTTGACTTACGTAATTTCTTCGAATCTAGTGTTGAGTTTGTCGGTGTCTCTTCATGAATCGGAATGAGCGGCTCTTACGGATTATCTTCCAAATCCGAAGGCTCTAACTCTATCGTAGCTGGAGCTCCTCGAAACTCACGAGATAGATCCGTTGCTTGTTGAACTCTCGTAGCCTCCTTGATGGATGCCTTCTTCGTCATTTTGATCGTCGAGATCTTGTATGATTTGAGAATTGTTGTTGGTATCGAAATCGACGCCGGATTGTCGCTAGTTACGTAATCGTTAGAATACGGTCAAAACGTAGCCAACGCCATCACCCTTATCATTATATGATCCCACCGAAGTGAGCGGATAATCATACAAAATCGAGAGGTTCGAGGGATTTCTCCCCGAATCGGAAACGAACTCATCTAGGATAAGCGACCCCTGAGTCAGCCTTAGGAGTCTCGGTCCCCTCTTCTTCGTCGATTTTCTTCTTCTCTTCGATTGTCTCTGTCGAGGTGGTTCTTCTATCGCAAGTGATAGTACCGGCTTAACGGGGTCTCGAACTACGAATTGAAGCTCGCAGAAGCGGTTCGGATGTTGTCTAAAATCTTCTTCGAAGATCTCGTCGAGGAGGTAGTCCGTCCATCGTCGGTTGCATAGGGATCCATCGGGATGACGGGATCGGTTGAGATAACATTGACGGAACCTCCTTTGCGGGGTTCCTTCATGTACTCCTTCGGGATTGTTATATTTCCTTTCAGAAGGTTGTCGTTGAGCCAACTTTTGAAGGTAATGCGGTCTTCATCTTGTGCCCGAGCATCCGATGGTAGGGGCGAAAGTTGGGATCACCTGTTCTTGTTGACTTCCTGCGGTCTTTTGGGCTGCGGCGATTTGGAAATGCGGGTTTTCATTAAGCTACGGAACATCTTTGAGTGCTTGCTTCATTTTTGAACGGATATTCTCTGCTCGGAAGCTCCTTCGATGTACGTTGCGGACGAGACGGTTGTTCATCTTTGCGGAGAGCGATGGTCTGGACAGGAGTTGCTGAGTAGTCATTTGTGGTTCTTTGCGGCCGTTACGGTGGTATTTGCATTGGTTGCTTGCCTTTGTCAGCTATCTTGCAACGACCCAGATTTCTTTTCGAAAGTCTTCACCGGCTTCGCTTGTCCGTCTTGTCGTAGAAACTTAATTGCTTCGCCTCTTCTTGCAAGCTTCCGGCCTTGCTTAACAACTTCTCGAAAGTCTTAATAGTGAATCCCTTGAGGAGAAGTCGTTATCGGGCCGTGAATGCTTTTAAGCGAGATCTGCATTGCATGTTGTTCTTGCGGTTGTGGTTCACACTTCATGCTTAAATTTCTCCATCGAAGTATGTAATCCACTAGAGTTTCATTCGGCCTTTGTTTCTCTACCACTAAATCACCTATAGTGATGTGGTCTTTGAGCTCCGAGCAAATCGCTTAATGAAGAGGCTCTCTAGCTGCGAGAATGTCTTTACGGATCCGTTGGAGTAATTCGCATACCGGTCGAAGGCGATTCACGACGGACTGCTAACGAGCTGTCGGAAGAGTAGCGCATCGCTCCCGCCGGCATTGCAACAGGCGGCACGAAAGTGTGCAACATGTTGTCGGGGGTTCCCGGTTCCGTCGAAGTTCTTAAACGAGGAGGTGGTACGAAGCCCTTTGGGTATTGGACGGCGTCGAATTCTTCGGGTAAGGTCTGCCCGTCCGAATAGATGTCCCGTTCTTCGATTGTGCTAGGGCTTCTCGCACTGCTGTTACTACGCAAGTTCTTGATATCCTTTTCGGGGATCATACTTTGTGTTGTATCCTTTTCGGTTGAGTCATCCCCAGTGACGGATGTAATCTCCTTTCCTCCGTCTACGATGTGAATGACTTACAGGGGTGTCTCTCATGTGGTTGTACTTGACTTTGGAGAGTGGCTAGAGCTACGGCCATCTCTTCCATCCTCTTCGCCATTTGAGCGATCGTGTCGTCCTTTTCTGAAGTTGTCTCTTCATCGGTTCCGGCTCCTCTCTTTACGCGGTGCCGGGAGCACCTTGAGAAGGCGATGAAGCTCGTGTCTCGACCATGTTGATTTGCATATTCGTTGTCCATGAATTCCGATGAGTCGATCTCGTCTCCAGAACTTTTCTTCTCTTTCTTTTGCCGGCCGTCGGATGTCGGTTCTCGGCTTTTCCATGGCATCTTCTAGCGGAGCTTTACGTGTATTTTTGTGGTTGTCATGCGATGGTTGCCGGGTCCTTTTTCACGAGTCCCCTTCATCGCGGTAGCACTTTCTTCGGATTCCGGCCTCACGGCGGAGACTTTCTTTCTCGGGGCTGCTTTGTTTCGGTCTCAAGTTGCCCCGTAGTGGGACGCCACACCATCCTTCTAGCGGCGGAGAAGGTCTATGACCGGATGGTCACATCGGCCGAATGCTTTGGAAGGTGGTATCCTCCTAGTCATGCAATCCCGATACTACGACGGGTGGGCTAGCCTTCATTCTCTTGCTTGGCTTTTACTATCATGACGACGGGCTCTACTCGGGGCCCGAGACGGGATTTGGCCCGGCACCGTCCCATCCTTCGTAGAATTTCGGACACGGGGCGATTTTCCTTCTTTGCTGGCTTTTCTACCAAAGTTTGCGATCGAGCAAACGGCGTAGTTCTAGTTCTTTTCTTGCGGCTATCGTTGTAGTATGCGGGCCGAGGTAATGTGGCGACAATCTTGCGAACATTCTCCTCGTCCTGCGGCGGAGAGGGGATGGAACCTGCTTCCTCCCAAAAGTGGTATGTAGTCGAGCGGCGGTGTATATTCGGGCGGATTGCAGGATTTCCTCCGGGAAAGCAGATTTCGGCGGCTACGGCTTCTCTGGCGATCCTTCTACTTCTATTTCTTCTTTGGGTCTTTGTCGGCGACGGAATCTTCGAAGCTGGACCGATTTCGAAGACGAGAAGGTCTTACGGGAAGATCCGGTACCCTCCACGATAACGGGGTTTATCATAGTTCGGATTCCTTTCCCCTTTGATTTGGCGAGAAGTCGGGGTAGGTGCGAAACAACTAGACCGAGTGGGGGTAGTGAGAGCGGTCCTCTGCGGACGGCGGTACTCCTCTGAGTCGGGACCCTTTGCGGGGGAGGAAACTCTTGGGTCGACCTGAGGTTGAACTCGAGCGGTGGTTCCTCGGCTTCGGATACCTTGTTTGTCGGTCGCAGAGGGAGACGTCGGTGACTTTGACGTTCGTGTTTTCAAATCCACTGTCCGAATCGGATGACCCCATTGTCGGGCGAGTTCATCCTTATAGACGAGCGAAGTCCGATCCGTTGGTGAAGGAGAAAATCGGTTTCGGGGCTTCCATTTCTGCAGAGGTAGATTACAGTTTGTCGATCCGAGTTATGCTTCTTTTCTTTAGGACGAAAGAAAGGAATTGAAAGAGTCCGAACTCATTCTTTGTTCATGTATTTATAAAAAAGAATCATTTGTTAAAAGAATCACTTATTAGAGAGTTTGTTTATTCGAACGGAATGTTCAAAGGTGTAGAGAAGGTAAGGAATCCGATTCAGAAAGGAAAAGAAAGTCTTAAGCAAGACTTCCCGACTCGAAGGATCATTCCTAAACTAACACCTATTGGGGGTCCACCCCACCTCAGAAATGAGGTAAAAGGATCTCGGAACCTCTCTGTTTAGGGGTGTCTAAACAGTGGCTCCTAAATCCGAGAGAATGTTGGTATACTTGTTCGAGATAGAAATGAACATAGTATTCCAACGGAAAGAAGGGTAGTTTGATCCATTAGGGACATGGATACACTACGATTTTTGAAAACGAATTATTTGATTATAATGGAGAGAGGAATATTCCCGGCGGAGTCGCGGAAATCCTGTCGGCATATTTTTAGGTCGTGTTTTATTTTGAAGAGGGGTCGCTACGAAATCGTCGGCGAATTTTTAATTTAATTAAAATAAATAATTTGAAAAGTAGTATTTGATTTTGAAAATAATTTTAAATTTGAAGGTTTTAAGATATGAGATTAAGCCGACCTCACATCCCAGAATAGTTTATATGAACGAGCACCGCACCATGAGCCAGTGTATCTATCCTAAGGATAGACACAACGCTTGATGGTGGGGCTTGATTAAATAAACTAGAAGATTAGTGACATCCGTTTGGTGCAGCGAACCAATTTTATAAGCCGAACAAGTTTCCACTGCTTAATATGAAAACATTAAACGGGGTTTATATTACACAGGTTCTTTAAAATTCCACTATAAGGGCAAGCCCCTATAGTTAATTACATCTTAAGTGACGGGAATCACCTAGAAAACTCTCGATAATAATCGATGATTACGCTCTCAAGAATTTGAAAGTTTAAGGTTTTCGAAGATTGAATTTTGGAGTTTCGATAGGGAATGGATCAAATTTTTGGAACATTTTGTTTTGTGAATCCAAAGGAAGAAAGGTAGGAGAAATCAACGATTCGAAGTGAACTTCGATAATTTCCGACTATCCTATCGTTTGGCTTGAATTTAGGAAAGTCCTAATGTTTATTTAAATGTTTTGATCTTGCCGATTTTAATTAATTAGGGCTTATATTTGTATGATAAAATCAAACAAATAACTTCAGAAGATGTGAGGGTTTATTGTCGTATCGGACGACTACCTCGAAATCCTAAGACCAGGTTAGGGCTTAATTTGCAATGCAAATGCCTAACGAAGAGTTGAGGATTTATGTTGCACTAGGCGAGCTACCTCGAAGTCCTATGGCTTGGTTGTTTTAATTCTAGGAAAGTTTTCTTGAAGTAGACTCGGGTTTTCTGTGATGACGATGGTCGTCTTGCCCACCATGCTCAGAGCTCCTTGTTGTTGCGGAGGTTTAGTTTTAGAAATCATAAATCGAGGAGTTGAGAGAAAGTGTTTTGGTTTAGAGAAGTCTTAATTTCCAAGTGTTTTTTTATATTTTGATTAAAACAAATCTTAAAGTTGATTATAACGACACGGTTAAGATCCACGGTTCCATCCTTAGGCATCATTATTTTTATCGGATTCACTTAGTCCGGATGAATTTGCTAAACTCAAGTTGAATGAGTTCCACACTTTCATTTAGACCGGTGGGAAATCCCGTTAGCAACACGTAGGTTACATCATCAGAGGTATTCCGATCATCCAACGGGACGTTTTAATTTAGTTGCAATTGTAGTTTTGTGTTCGTTTGTGATTAAATTTTGAGTTGTTTTATATTTTGAAATGTTGTGGCGGTGAATTTTATCTTGCAATGACTTTTAACTTAGTTTTGGTTTCGGTTTTAGGGTCTATCCTAAAGGTGTGGGTTTTCATGCAACGAGTTGTTTTATCATGCGAAAAGTAAAATGCATTTGCAATAAAGTAAATTACAAGAAAGTAAATTGCAATAAAATAAAAGCGTGCACTGGAGGGTCTTCCGTCATCCCAATTTGCACTTAAAACACAATTAGAATATTTAAGCGAGTTCCTAGGTAAAGGCTAGGGGAAAGGTTATGGTTTTCTACCAAATTCCAAATCCCATGGCTAGTCGATCTCTATGACGTCTAGGTTCTTTGTGTTTTTGTTTGAGGACGATTTTCTTCATCGAAGGACAATTAAGTCCGATTGTTCTTATAAATATCCTATCATATTGAGGAAGTGCTTAAGAAGAATCTTAAACATCTTTTCGATATTTCAGGGATTGTTTTAAGTCAAATGAATTTAATTATATAAATGAATCGATCGTCAGAGGTTTTCGAGTCTTGTTAACTTGCTCGGTGAACTAGGACATTTGAATATCCTATGAGTGAGATAACACTTCATTTGATGTTCCATTTAGGAGTTATAATAATCAAAGCTTTGAGGGTAAATTAGTATTGAATGATTTGATTTAAGTTAAAGGGTTTAAATTTGGAATAGTGTTGAGTTGCTTTATATTTAGTTTAATTTAATTTAATTTGATTTGATGTTTAATTAATTTGATTTGATTTAATTTAATTTAATTATTTAATTTAATTTAATTTAATTTAATTTAATTTAATTATTTAATTTAATTTAATTATTTAATTTAATTTAATTTTAATTATTTAATTTAATTTAATTTAATTGTTTAATTTAATTTAATTTAATTGTTTAATTTAATTTAATTTAATTATTAAATTTAATTTAATCTTTAATTTACTTTATTTTTAATTTTAATTGAAATTTCAAAAGAGTTTAATAATTTAATTAAGTCTTTTAATATTTTAAATTTGAGTTATCATTTTAATTAAAAATTGAGTATTAGTTGATATAATTGATTTAGGGATTTTTAAATTAAAGAATAAATCTCTTCCTAATAAAGATCCCTTATTTTAATAATTCCAATTTTATTATTCTTCCAAATTTAATCTATTATTTAATTAAAGTTTAATCATTTTAAAATTATTTAATGGGTTTCTACCCTTTAATTATTTAAATTTCAACCATCCAAATCAGATTAGGATCAAATATTTTACTTGTTGACTTTTTATTAAACCTAAAGTTTTAATTAAGGGTTAAAAGTTTAATTACCATTTTACCCTTTAAGCTTAATAATTTCATAACTCATTAAATTGAATTCAAATGAACTTGAAATTTTTATGTGACTTCACTCATATGTCAATAAAGACATGAGAGGAGAAAATGTGATTTTTCTGTATTTAATTTATTTATATAATTATTTTTGGTGGAAAATAGAGATTTTCAAGGAAAATTTGATAACATGACCAAGGGAAAGTTTCTGTCCTTAAGAAAATTAGGGGACATTCCTAATGACCAGAGAAGCACTTGGACCAATTTTGGTGATTTTTTGAATTATATTATTTTTATTATAATTATTTTGAGTTTTGGAGTGTTAATTAATTTAAAAATAAAATAAATGTTGAAAAATGGATTTTATATTTTTCAAAAATCTCTCTGATATCAAGGAAACCAGAGAATCAAATTTTGCAATTTTCTGATTTTTCTATGATTTATAATAATTATTTTAGTGAAAATGCTAGAAAATACCTTTTTTTAATTTTAAAATTACCCTAGGGCTTTAAAATTTAATATCTCACTAAATAGACTTAGGAAAAATGTGGGATTTGTTCCTAAGTGATTAAAATTCAAAATGTGACATTTTGGTGAATTTTATTATTTTTGTGATTTTTATTATTTTTTAATTATTAAAAATATTAAAATATTATTAAAAATCAACTTTTTTAGAAAATTGAAATTTTAATTTTCTTAGGTTCCCCTGATATCAGAGAGGCTCCAAAACCAATTTGGTGAATTTTTAAAAAGTATTTTAAAAGTTATGAATTTTTAAAGTTTAAAATGGCTAAGTGGCTTAATCAACCCGATTAGTGGGGTTAACCAAGTCAATTGACTTCAAATTTTTATGGTGGATTCCTCTGATCCTAAAGGTCAGTGGAGAATTGATTTCAAGTCAATTTGATGCACTAGTTAACTCTAATTAATTAAAGACCTATTTTGGGTGTTTAAGCCGATTAGGGTTAATCGAGTGAATTAACTCAAGTCCTATTTTTCCTAGGGTTCTCTGGTCATAAGGAACATCACCAAATTTTCCTAGAATTTATTTCACAACATGCTATTTTTTGGAATTAAAATACTCGAAAACGACAACATGCATTTGAAAAATAAATAACTTTTCACGAGAGATGGCCTCGACCTTGGAAAATTCGGGGAATGTTCCCGAGTTCGGAGGCTTGAAAGCCACATGGTCTCATGCCATGGTGAATTGTATACATGCATGGAGAATTAAATGTATGCGAGAGAGTAAATAAATCATAAAAAATAAAATACTTAATGAAATTAAGTGATTTCTTTTTCACATTATTCTCCTGCGATTCCTTTGAGCGAGAGAGGTATTTTTATTTTATTTTTGTGATTTTTCTACACGAAGATATGGATTTTTGAAGTTTAGGGAATTAAATAAATAAGAAAATACCTAATTTTCTATTTATCACGCGGCGCCAGCGAAACCTCGGCGGCTCACGAACGCACGCGCGTCGCGCTCCCGTTCGACGCCGCCACCGAGTCGGCGGCCGGGCCGCGGTTCTCGTGCCGTCTCTGGTCGCGGCCGCGATCCTGGCCGTCCGTGCGCGCGTGTATCGAATGGACGGCATCCGTTCATCGTCCCCGAGTGTTCTCGCTGAGAGCCGTCCGCACCTAAATCCTACAGATCTCGCTCGATTCTCGATGGATTTTTATGTTCTTATGCTACATGGATTCGTCTTGAAGAGACGAACACATCTATACGGCTAACATGCATTGGAACTAAGGCATTTGAAATAGAGAATCTCCGGAAGCTCGGGATGAAGAGTTAGCTCGTACCTTGGCTCGGAGAAGTGTGGCTTGATCCCGAGAGTTGTTGCACCTTCGATTGGGTCCTAGCAAGCTCAGGATGAAGTCTCACAGTGCGGTGAATTGTACGGATATGATTTCGACCGAGCCAGATCACAAAGCTTGGAAGGCTGGAGCAGGCCGGGTGGCTTTGGAGATGGGGCTTTTAGTGGTGGACACCTTCCCTTGGTGCGAGTGAAGGTGTAGAGCCGATCAGTTTGGGAATTGGCTCGGCTGTGGAGAAGTGTCACTGGTTTTTGGGCTAAAGTTTGAGCTCGAAATTGGGCTCGGTTAAGAAGGAATTGGCTGGAATTCGAGTGGGGATCGGGTGCTCATGTGTAGAAGTGATGCAGGTGATTTTGGCGAGTTTCCTTAAGGTTTTTTTCGGCCCTCTCGTGGCCGAGAGGGGTGGAGTTTAAATAGGAGAGGGTGGAAGGCCTCTCGGAGGAGTTAGGGCTTGGGATCGGTGCTTACGAGTGAGGAGAAGATCGGCCATGGTGACCACTAGGCATGGGGCGGCTCGGTAAGTGAGAATTTCAATGTTGGCTCACATGTGAGCTCTCGGCCATGGTGTTTTCCGGTGGCTCAGTGGCCGGCCGACGGCTAGATAGTCACCATCTTGGTCGGGTGGGTCGAGGTCAGGGTTTAGTGTGGCGATGTGAGGTTTGACATGTGTAAAGGAGTTTGATTTAAATGGAATGGGAGAAGGCTCACTTTGGCTTGGTTTGGAGTCGACCCACCATTTTGGGCTTGGTGCACCCTTCGAAGCTGCGATTTTTAGTTGAGGGAATCATTTGGAGTCGGCTAGAAGGAATGGTGAAGTCTCCATCGATGATGAGGTGGCTAAACATGGTTTAGTGTGTGACATGATTAAGGTAAAAAAACATTCTCGATACTGAGTGGTCCAAGTCCAACTTCTATATACTTCAAGAAAATGTTTAGCGAGCCAATACAGACTTGTTAGCTATTTATTTCTTGAAGTTATATACAAATTCAGTCAAGAACAAGCCATAACCTTACAGAGATAATTAAACTCAAACTAATAAATATGGGCTGCTTCCCACAAAGCGTTTTAGCGAAGGTTGTTCATAGCCCGACCTAATTAATTAAATTAATCGGTGCAGATCAGAAATATAAGCCTCTTTTGTAATTTAATTTCTTTTTTTCCCATATAAGGCTTCGCCCTTAATCCGTTAATCCTTTAAATACTTTTCCAGTTTTGGGATCTTTAATATCCACAACTTCATAAGGGTATACTTTCTCAATTATAAACGGTCCCATCCATTTAGATTTTATTTTTCCAAAATAGGTGTTTTAAAGGAGCATTATATAATACTACATATTGTCCAGGCTCGAATATTTTCCTCGAAATCATTTTTGTCATGTAATTTCTTCATTCTTTCCCTTATAAATTCTGTATTTTCATAAGAATCATTTCTTATCTCGTCCATTTCATTCAGCTTGTAATAATCTATTTTTCTCCCCAGTATTCAAATTATAATCGAACTCCTTTATCACCCAATTAGCTTTATGCTCTATTCAATAGGTAAGTGACAATGTTTACCATAAATTAACCTATAAGGTGACATTCCGACAGTGTCTTATAAGCCGTTCTATAAGCCCATAATGCAGAATCAAGTCTATCAACCTGGCCATTTCTTTTAGGATTAACAGTTTTTTCCAATATTCTTTTAATTTCTCTATTTGATACTTCAGCCATTCCACTTATTTGAGGATGATTGCTTCAATTCTATGCTTAATTCCAAATTTTTTCAGCAATGATTGAATTCTTATATTTCCGAAATGACTTCACCCATCTGTGATAATTATCTTAGGCATTCCAAATCTTATAAAAATCATTTTCTTTAAAAATTTTGAAACAATTTTGGAATCACAGTTCGGTAAAGCTACAGCTTCGATCCACTTTGAAACATAGTCAACTGCTAATAAAATATAAATCTTTCCAGATGACGGTACGAAAGGTCCCATAAAGTCTAAACCCCATACATCGAAAATTTTAATTTATAATATAAAGTTTAGAGGCATTTCATCTTTTTTGGATATATTTCCCATTCTTTGACATCGATCACAAGTTTGCACATAATGTCCAATATCTTTAAATAATGTAGGCCAATAAAATCCAGAATTTAAAATTTTAAATGCAGTTTTGTCCACTCCAAAGTGTCGTCCAAATTCAGAATCGTGATATTTTTGAATAATTGCAAAAGTTTCTTCATAAGGTACACATCTTTGAATCACATAATCTCTTCCTATTTTAAATAGATGAGGATCTTCCCAAATATATGATTTACAATCATTCTTGAATTTCTTAATATATTTACTATTCATCCCATATGGTAAAATATTGCTAACCAAGTAGTTAATTATATCTGCATACCACGAAATTTGTAATCCTTGAATGACATATAATTGCTCATCCGTTCTCATTTATATTTTCTTCATAAATCTTCTCATTATTATTTTTGATTCTTGATAAATGATCAGCAATTTGGTTGTCAGTCCCTCTTCTGTTTACAATTTCAAAATCAAATTCTTGCAAAAGTAAAATCCATCTAATCAATCTAGGTTTAGCATCCTTTTTATATATTAAATACTTAATAGCAGAATGATCAGTATGTACAATATATTTTTTTCCAAGAAGATATGTTCTAAATTTATCAAAGGCATATACTATTACTAACAGCTCTTTTTCAGTAGTAGTGTAATTTACTTGAGTTTCATTAAGAGTTTTGCTATCATAGTATATAACTTTGAAAATCTTCTCATATTTTTGTCCTAATACAGCTCCGATTGCATAATCACTTGCATCACACATTAATTCAAAAGGTTTATTCCAATCAGGTGCAACAATAACAGGTGCAGTGATTAACTTTTCTTTCAGAATATTGAACGCATTTAGACAATATTTATTAAATTCAAATTTAGCTTCTTTTTCCAATAAATAGTAAAGAGGTTTAGCAATCTTAGAAAAATCCTTTATATATCTCCTATAAAATCCAGCATATCCCAGAAAACTTCTTACTTCAGTAACAGTAGTAGGTGATTGCAGTTTAGCAATAATTTTCACTTTTGCTTGATCAACTTCCATCCCTATTTGTGAAACTTTATGTCTAAATACAATGCCTTCTGTGATCATAAATTGATATTTTTCCCAGTTTAGAACTAAATTTATTTCTTCACATCTCTTAAAAATTTTCGTTATATTTTCCAAGCAAGATTCAAAAGAAGTTCTAAAAACTGAAAAATCATCCATGAATACTTTAATTCCTTTATCAATCAAATCACAAAATTTTGACATCATACATCTTTAAAAAGTTGCAGGTGCATTGCATAAACCAAAAGACATTCTTCTAAAGACAAATATTCCATAAGTAATAGTAAGTGTTGCCTTTTCTTGATCCTCAGGAGCAATAGGTAATTGATGATAACCAAAATATCCATATAGAAAATAGAAATATGAGTGTCCAGTAAGTTCTTCCAACATTTGATCCAAGAAAGGTAAAGGAAAATGATCCTTTCTAGTGGCATTGTTTAATTTTCGATAATCAATGCAAATTTGCCATCCAGTAACTTATCTTGTTGGGATTAATTCATTTTTTTCATTAACAATGACAGTTACTCATCCTTTCTTCGAAACACAATGAATAAGACTTACCCATTGGCTATCCGAAATAGGATAAATAATTCCAGCATCTAACCATTTCAAAATCTCTTTCTTAACAACCTCTTTCATAATTGGATTTAATCTTCTTTGGGGTTCAATAGTGGGTTTACAATTTTCTTCCATTAAAATCCTATGCATACAGATTGAAGGGCTTATTCCTTTTATATCTGCAATAGTCCAATGACTCTCGATCCGCAGTAATGCACGAAAAACTTGGTTTGCAATCGCCAAACAATGCAGTAATTTATGCTATCAAAAATATGTTATAGCCAATACTTTGACTTAAATAATAATAGTGGCTAGTGTATATAAATATAATTTTACAGAAAATAGTTTACACACTAGGGGTACTACACAAGTATATGTATCGTTTCAAGTAATATAGGGCTTTAAATAAAGACCCCAGTATCGATCCCCCGAGGAGGATTATAGATTTTTCTTTTAAATATTTTGATTTTATTTTTATGTATTTCTTTTAAAGTTAAAAAGTTGATATTTAATTTACTAGATGTAGAAATAAAGCAGTAATAAAGTAATGATTAATGTAAATAAAAATAAGCAAACAACTTTCTTCTTTTCAATTAATCCAAGACTTTTTTTAGATAATGTAATACTCGTGGAGAATATAAATTTATGGTATTTTTCCAAATAGATGCATTCCTATTTTTTACCTTCACTCGATAGTATAAAGAACATTGGCTAATCTATAGATCGAGTCCGGATGTATTGTTAGTAGAATGAGTTAATCTAGGCTAACACTACTAGATGTCCATGGGTGGCTATGGTCGGCCCTACTAGTGACCCTTTCCTTCTCTATAAACCAAATTACAAGAATTTAGCCTGTCACTCTAAAAACTTATCAATTCTACGCCCATTAAATATTATCTTCCTATTTATTTACACTTCACCTCTAATAACCAGCACAAGGCCTTCGACCACCCAAGGATTCATGTGATATCTACTAGTTAAGAATTCATCTCCTTCTAGGTCTCAAAAGTCTTCAACAGATTTTAACAATTTAAATGGCCAGTTTAAATAGTAAATTAAGATCCGTTATTAATATCATCACAGTGTTTAAAATAAATATATAGTTTTTAATTCTCCAACAAATTTTATATTATCTTATTTATCTTTTCATAATTGAAAGGAGAAAGTAAAGTAACTACTCAGAACACATTGAATTTTAACAACAAAACATATAAATAAAACTTTGAATCAAAATACAAATACTTATCTCAAATGTTTCTCCAACTGAACCTCTGAATCCTTCTTACTCCAAAGTAAATAGACTTCAAAAGCACCGACTCTTCAAATAATCTCAATACAAACTCTAAATAAACTCACTAATTAATAAAAGAAACTATAAATATGGCCCTTAAAATATTTCTCTAATTTCTCTCTCTAAATGGACCATGGGGCTAGGGCACTTGGTTGAGCGTTGGTGGTTCTTTGGCCTTGGGTATTTTTTTCTGAAGGAGTTGCCTCTTATTTATAGACTTCAAGGGTTGCCTTGAGGCATCTCTTCAAAATTTGTCCAGGTTCAATGAATCTTCTAGAAGGTGTGTCTGGAGCCTAGGTACTGGACTCCTCGTCCAGTTCTTCACACCTCTTCACTTTGGATCGCACCTCTTCATGATCCTAACAGTTTACAAGCGTCCAAATACAATGTATCACATATCCTATAATCCAGGAATAACTGCCAATCTTCTAGATGGTCCAATAACCGTTCACACCTTCAAAATAACCTTCTAAAAGTTGTCAAAAATCTTATAGAATTCTGTATCGAACTGGCGCTTAGGCGCCAGATTCTGGCGCCTAGGCGCTAGGCCAATTATTTTAACAATTTTGCATTTTGGCTCCATTTTTGCTCTTTCTTGCTCATTTTTCATCTTTTTTTCTTTCTTGAACATTTTTGCATCACCTACATACAAAACACAAAAATACCTTTCATTAAAGCATAATATCCTTAAGAATTTGATACAAATCAAGGCATAAAAATAGGTATTTTTTTCATGGATCAAAATCCCCCAAACTTAAACGTTACTTGTCCTCAAGTAACCCTTTTTACTATATAAAATGTTTAACAATTGGAATAAAAGGTAAATATTTAATATTTCTTATAATTTTTTATTTTATAAAGGCTTTAGTAAATCATTAACCAAATTTTACTAACTAAGTTTAATTTTAAGAATTTAAAGAATATTTAACTTCCAAATCATAAGATTTCAAAAATTTTCATTCACTTTGAAAATAATTCTAGTTTATTATATTAAGATCACATAAATTATTTACGAGAAAAAGATTTTCATGAAAATCTTTTCTAGTAAAGATACATGCATAAAAATTAAGTAAAATATGTAATCAGTTTTTTTCTTATAAGCTAATTCAAGTGAAGCCAATTTTTTATTAGGCATCTCCTCAAACTTCTCCTCTCTCTATTTCTTTTTTTTTTACAGAGAGGATTACTATATCTGGATAGCCTGTTAATGGTTTTGAACTTTGCTATCCTTAACTTATATTTTCAAACTTATACATTTTCACTTAATTACTATAACATGAATAGATTTCAAAAAGAATTTCAATATTTTCTTTTTCAAGTCATAATTTTTGATTTATTAATACTTCTAAAATTCAATTATTTCTACTATGAATAGAAAAATTTCTTAATCTTACTCTTCTTTAAGTTCAATGATTCTATTCTTAAACTCAATCAAAGTTATTAAAATTTTGGTTAACTCTACTAAATTATTTATAATTTCAAAATTTTAAATGATCTTAAATAGATTCTTCATTCCTTATGTTATGTTAATATTTTTTTTTAGAAAATATTAGTTCATTAAGGAAAAATAAAATTTAAATTTGCATGTATTTTCCCTTCCCCCAAACTTAAGTTTTGGTATATCATGAAAAAAATTTAAAGTATGAGAGAAGGAAAGGTATAATTTAAAAAGGAATTTTTATAAGTATGTAAAAATAGTCTAAAAAGAAAAATTTACTTCTACAAATGTTTTTTATGAATATTACTTAAATAACAACGCATATATAAAGGTAAGCAGGCTCATTTATTTTTTTTATATCAGTAGCTGAATTAAATGACTATACTACTCATAGTAACAGAAACAAAACAACATTTCTAACTATTTAAGAATACTAAACAATAGGCTGAAACAGAAATAAACATTAATTCATCCAAATTTCAGTCTTCAACACAATACACTAAATATCTAAAACAGTCTCAACATCAAATAATCCACACAAAGTTTCATATACAAATCTACACTAACAAACATCAAACAACAAATAACAAGCAGTACTAGGAAACAAGAAATAAACTAACAACATAATCAACACATCTCAGAGGTAAATCAAGCTACTAATCTCTATCTGTAGCCTTGTCATCGTCATCACCAAAATAAAACTCCACATCCTTTGGATCAACATACGGTGTAAATCTAGGACATGTAGGAAACTGAACATCATGCTCACCCTTCAAGAATCTCACTAAAGAATCTGAATACTCATCATCATAATCACTTTTCCTTTGGGTATAATCTGATAGATGATCAATCTTCTTGTCTATAATATCTACTCCGTAGTGAGTTAGAAATAACTCATTCTGCTGCTCCAGAAATTGATCATGCATCGATTCCCAGAAACTAGATGGTGGCTCAGCAGTAGAAGTAGAAGGTCTAGAAGAGAAGCTCTATCTGGAGTAGGTACAGAAGTAGAAGTACCAGTAGATCTCTTCCCTCGAAGATGATCATAAATACTAACACTCTCCTGCCCAATTGGCTTTGTAGTCTTCAACTTCTCCTCTGATATATCAGCAGAAACTCCATTCCCCTTGCATAAAGAATGAATCAAGGATGGGAATCCTAATCCCACAAAAGTGCTGGATCTAGCAATTGATTCCACTGAATCATAAATAATACTGCCAACATCTATCAGCTTCCTCTCCTGAACGCAGTAGTTTAGGATAGCTCAATCTCTGGTAACTTCGCTCAGGTGGTTGGAAGGTAGAGGTCTAGTACAAATAAAATTATGCCATGCCTTTGAAATACCAATTAGCTTAGAAGATTTGATGTTTACCCGTTTGTCGTTCCGGATCTTCCAAATTCCAGTGTCATTAGTTAGATATGCAATAATCTTCTCAAGATCTCCCTCAAATGGAGATAAACCAGAATAGTAGCACTCGATGGTAGGTGGCAGGCCGTAGAAAATATTGATCTGTTCCGGAGTAAGTCCTACTCCGACACCTCTAACGAAGACTTTGTAGTCTTCAGCATCCAAAAAGTTGGCATAAAACTCGCATACAATAGGAATAACGACAACAACAGTGAAATAACAGAATCGTTGCCAGTTGTGTGCAACGATCGTGTTCTCGATCATTTCACCAGGATTGTAAAAACTGCGCTCCGAGATAAACTTTCTTGACGTCGCAAATTCGTGATAACGAAAATGTGCTGCTGCAGTCAAAAACTTGCTGCTGTCGAAATTCTCTCGTGCCTTTCCTCGTTTAGATTTTGGTGTCATCTAGACGTGAAAGAGAACATAAATAAATTAAGGAATAAAAGATTTAAACTCTTTTTAAGCTTGAGAAACTTAAAATGAGTTTAAGAATCCTTGGAGAAACTTAAAATGAGTTTAAGAATAAAAAATAGGAAAAACTATGGTAAGAATAAAAAATAAATGGAATAGAAGGTAGATCTGACCTCGAGATTAAGAAATTAAGTGATTTCAGGCTCAAATACTTGATGTTTTGACCTCAAAATGGATCTAGAGGGTGGGTTTTTGCAAAGAAGCGGAAGGGGATGAAGCTTAGGCGTCAATCATGGATAATGGGGTTTAAATGCTAATTTTCGGTAAGCAGGCTGAACCGGCGCCTAGGCGTCGAATTCTGGCTCCTAGGCGCCAGACTCGCCTTTCACAAAAATCACTTTAAAAATTTTATTTTCCACCAAAACTCATAAATTCAACTTCCAATTACTCATACTAGAGTAGTGCTTCAGTTTCCAACTTCCAAAATATTTTCCAAAAATTTTAAAAATTCAAAATTAAATCCACCAATTAAACACAAGGTTTAAATCAAACTCTTCTAATTCCATTCATAATCTTCGATTTTGGCTCAATACAATACAGATAAGTATAGTAATATGATTCAAGTCCTAACAAACAATCAAATTACACAATTTCAAAGCAAATACAACACACATTGAACAATAAATCAAACACACAAATAATACAATCGATTTACTAAATCGATACAACGACACACTAATAAAAGTCTAGATCACACCACAATAACTATCTAATTTTCAAATTTGAAATTCCCATTCTCATCGCAATTAAGATTACTCGGCCTACTTGGGAAGAATACTAACGCTCTTAGAAAATCCGTAGCCATTTTCTCGTCGATCCATTTGTTCTTTGCATACATCTCCACTTGAGCATCCTGATAGGCCGCTAGATGATCGAATTGAAGCTTCACCTGCCATTCCAGATGTTCAATTTGATGATAGATCTCATGGAGGCGATCTCCAATACTTTTGAATTCTTCTTCAAATTCTTCTAGATGACTTGAAATTTTCTCCAAACTTACAATGATAAAACCATTGAAGTAGAGTTGAGGATCCCTTGAACCTTTGTCTCTAGCCTCTTCTCCAAGATTTCTTCTCTCCATTTCTTCAAAAAATCCTCTATAATCTCTCAAGAATGAAGTGTCTAGGTCGTAATTTTGGTTTCTTAGGGGTTGGGGACGAAGATGGGGTAATTAAAAGGAGAAAATCATGTGAAAAACTGAAAATTTTCAGTTTTTACACGATCCAGTAAATGTGGCGCTTAGGCGCCAAATCTGGCGCCTAGGCGCCGGACCCATCGATACACAGTTTATTCTGGCGCTTAGGCGCCGAATTCTGGCTCCTAGGCGCCGGAACCATGTTCGACTCCGTTTCGCCTATCGTCAAATTTCAAAGTTTCATTCTCTAAAATAGGTAAATTAGAATGATAAGATCAGTATAGACTTAGTAACACACATTATAAACAATCATAATGAAGGTTAACTTGATCTCCTTTTTACTCACATATGAAATGGAGTTATCCAACATCCAAACTTTATATACTTCGAGATAATTTTTAGCTTAAGTCAATGAAGACTAGTTAGCATCCAATTTTCTAAAGTTATATAAAATTAGTCAAGACCGAGGCATAACCTTACATTAAAAATGTAAAAACACACAAAAATAACTATGGGTTGCCTCCCACAAAGCGCTTGGTTTAACGCCGTCAGCCCGACCTAAATAAGTCTTTAATCAGGTTGAATTAACTTGTAAGCCTCTTTATAAATCATTTTAATGTCTCCCAAATAAGGCTTCAGTCTTAATCCATTAACTTTAAATAGTTTTTCTGTTTTGGGGTCTTTAATATCAACAGCTCCATAATGGTATACTTTCTCAATTATATATGGTCCCATCCATTTAGATCTTAATTTTCCAGGAAAAAGTCTTAAACGAGTATTAAATAATAATAATTCTTGTCCAGGCTCGAATATTTTTCCTGAAATCTTTTTATCATGTAATATCTTCATTTTCTCTTTATAAATTTTTGCATTTTCATATGATTCATTTCTTATTTCATCCATCTCATTTAATTGTAATAATCGTTTTTCTCCTACAGTATTCAAATAAAAATTAAACTCCTTTATCGCCCAATAAGCTTTATGTTCAAGTTCAACAGGTAAGTGACAATGTTTACCATATATTAACCAGTAAGGTGACATTCCGATTGGTGTCTTATAAGCTGTTCTATAAGCCCAAAATGCAGATTCAAGTCCATCAACCCAATCAGTTCTTTTAGGATTAACAGTCTTCTCTAAAATTTTTTTAATTTCTCTATTTGATACTTTAGTCATTCCACTTGTTTGACGGTGATACGCAGTTATAATTCTGTGTTTGATTCCAAATTTTTCCAGTAGTGATTGAATTCTTATATTTCTAAAATGACTTCTACCATCTGTGATAATTACCTTAGGCATTCTAAATCTTGAAAAAATCATTTTCTTTAAAAATTTTGAAACACTTTTGGAATCACGAGTTAGGTAAAGCTACGACTTCAATCCACTTTGAAACATAATCAACTGCTAATAAAATATAAATCTTTCCAGATGATGGTACAAATGGTCCCATAATGTCTAAACCCCATATATCAAAAATTTCAACTTCCAATATATAGTTTAAAGGCATTTCATCTTTTCTAGATATATTTCCCATCTTTTGACATCGATCACATGTTTTCACATAATGTCTCACATCTTTGATAAAGGTAGGCTAATAAAATCCTGAATTTAAAATCTTAAATGAAGTTTTATCTACTCCAAAGTGTCCTCCAAAATCGGAATCATGACATTTTTGAATAATAACAAAAGTTTCTTCATAAGGTACGCATCTTCGAATTACATAATCTCTTCCTAATTTAAATAAATGATGATCTTCCCAAATATAAGATTTTGCATCATTTTTAAATTTCTTAATATATTTGTTATTCAATCTATAAGGCAGAATATTGCTAACTAAATAGTTAACTATATCCGCATACCAAAGTGTTTAGCATCCTTGAATAACATATAAATGTTCATCATGAAATTTTTCATTTATATTTTCCTCAGTAATAAGATCATTCTTAATTCTAGATAAATGATCAACAATTTGGTTATTAGTTCTTTTCTATCCACTATTTAAAAATCAAATTCTTGTAGAAGTAAAACCCATCTTATCAGTCTAGGCTTAGCATCTTTTTTTGAAATTAAATATTTAATAGCGGAATGATCAGTATGAACTATGCATTTGGTACCAAGAAGATAAGGTCTAAATTTATCAAAGGCATAGACTATAGCTAAAAGCTCTTTCTTAGTAGTAGTGTAATTTCTTTGAGTTTCAATAAGAGTTTTACTAGCATAATATATAACTTTGAAAATTTTCTCATATTTTTGTCCCAATACAGCTCCAATTGTAAAATCACTTGCATCACATACTAATTTAAAGGGTTTATTCCTATTAGAGGCAATAATTATAGGTGCAAATATTAATTTTTATTTTAAAATATTAAAAGCATTAATACATTCTTCATTAAATTTAAATTTAGCTTCTTTTTCTAATAAATGACAAAGAGGTTTAGCAATTTTAGAAAAATCCTTTATATATCTTCTATAAAATCCAGCATGTCCCAGAAAACTTCTCACATCAGTAACAGTAATAGGTGGTTGCAGTTCATCAATAATTTTCACTTTTTCTTGATCAACTTCCATCCCTTTTTGTGAAATTTTGTGACCAAGTAAAATGCCTTCTGTGACCATAAAATGACATTTTTCCCAGTTCAGAACTAAATTTTTTTCTTCACATCTTTTCAGAAATTTGGAAATGTTTTCCAAACAAGATTCAAAAGAACTTCCAAAGACTGAAAAATCGTCCATAAATATTTCAAGTCCTTTGTCAATCAAATCACAAAATATTGACATAATACATCTTTGAAAAGTTGCAGGAGCATTACATAAACTGAAAGGCATTCTTCTAAAGGCAAATGTTCCATAAGGACTTGTAAATGTTGTTTTCTCTTGGTCCTCAGGAGCTACATGTTATCGATGATAACCAGAATATCCATCCAGAAAACAAAAATATGAGTGTCCAGCTAATTTATCAAGCATTTGATCCAAGAAAGGTAAAGAAAATTGATCCTTTCTAGTGGCATCATTTAATTTCTGATAATCAATGAAAATTCTCCATCCAGTAACTTGTCTTGTAGGAATTAGTTCATTTTTATCATTGACAATGACAGTTACTCCTCCTTTCTTCGAAATACAATGAATAGGACTTACACATTGGCTATCCGAAATAGGATAAATAATTCTAGCATCTAAACATTTTAAAATTTCTTTTTTAACAACCTCTTTCGTGATAGGATTTAATCTTCTTTGAGGTTCAATAGTAGGTTAAAAATCTTTTTCCATTAAAATTCTATGCATACAGATGGAAAGGCTTATTCTTATAATTCTTTAACACTCCTATAAATTTTTCTTCTTGTCCTAAACTTAGTTTAGAAGAAATAATAAAAGGAAAAGTTAATGAATTTCCAAGAAAAGCATACTTTAATTGTGTAGGTAACATTTTTAATTCCAGTCCGGGGCTTTTTAAATTGAGGGTAAAAGTATATCATTTTGTGTTATGTCCAAAATTTCCCAGTTATCTTTAATATAATGAGTTTCTTTAGATAATTCTTCTTCTTTTAGTTCTTCAGTTATCTTCAATTTTTCTTCTTTTAGTATTTTTATTTGTAGTTCATTATGCTGTGGAGTTGGTAGGAATCAGAAGTTCAGTAGGAGAAATATCTAAGATAAGTATTTTTATTTTGATTCAAAGTTTATTTGTTATGTTTTGTTATTTAATTTCAATGTGTTCTGAGTTGTTACTTTACTTTCTCCTTTCAATTATGAAAAGATAAATAAGATAATACAAAATTCATAGGAGAATTAAAAATCATTTATTTTCAAAACATTGTGATGATATTAATAAAGGTTCTTAATTTACTATTTAAATTGGTCATTTAAATTGTTAAAACCTCGTGAAGAGTTTTGAGACCTAGAAGGAGATGAATTCTTAACTTGTAGATATCACATGAATCCTTGGGTAGTCGAAGGCCTTGTGCGGGTTATTCAAGGTGAAGTGCAAATAAATAGGAAGATGTTATATATTGGGCGTAGAATTGATAAGTTTTTAGAGTGATAGACTAAAATCTTATGATTTGGTTTATAGAAAAGGAAAGGGTCACTAGTAGGGCCGACCATAGCCACCCTCGGACATCTAGTAGTGTAAGCCTAGATTAACCCATTCTACTAACAATACATCCGGACTCGATCTATAAGCTAGCCAATGTTCTTTGCACCTGGATCAAAGGGTAAAGAATATGAATGCTTCTATTTGTCACAATACAATAAATTTATATTTTCCACGAATAGTATCATTATCTTAGAAAATCTTGGATTAATTGAAAGGGAGAAAGTTGCTTTCTTATTACTATTTACATCAATTATTTTATTTATGCTTTATTATTGCATCTAGTAAATTAAATATATTTTATTTTTTATTTTAAAAGAAATACTTTAAAAAAATATATTTAAAGATCTATAACTCTCTCCTCGTGGGAAAGATACTAGGGTCTTTGTTTCAAAGCCCTATATTACTTGATACGATACATATACTTACGTAGTACCCCTAGTGTGTAAAATATTTTCCATAAAATTATATTTATATACACTAGCCACTATTATTATTTATAACATATATTTTTCAAAGCATTAATTAGTACGTTGATCTTCAGAGGACTTCAAGTCAAGTTTTTGGCTCCGTTGCCGGGAAAGAAGATTTTAGTACGCATATATTTATATTGCGTCAAGTTTTTGGCGTCGTTGCCGGGGATCGAACCCCGGTCACCCGCGTGTCCTTTAATAGTCAATTATTAAAAAAATGTTAAGAATCAAGAAAAAAAATACCTATATTTACGCCTTGATTTTTATTAAATTTTAAGGATATTATTCTTTAATGAAAGGTATTTTTGTGTTTTTGGATGTAGGTGATACAAAAATATTCAAGAAGGAGAAAAATATGAAAAAGGAGCAAAAAATAGCAAAAATGATCAAAAATAGAGCCAAAATGTAAAATTGTCAAAATTGTTAGCCTGGCGCCTAGGCGGCAGAGACCGGCACCTAAGCGTCAGCTCGATACAGAAAACAGTTAAGTTTTTGACTACTTTTGGGAAGTTATTTTGACGGTGTGAGAGGTTATTAGACCTTCTAGAAGACTGACAGTTGTTCCTGGATTATAGGACATGCGATACAATGTATTTGGACGCTTCAAAGAGGTTTTAATCGTGAAGAGGTGAGATCCAAAGTGAAGAGGTGCGAAGAACTGGACGCGGTGTCCGGCGCCTAGGAGCCAGATTTCGGTGCCTAGGCGCCAGATTCCGGTGCCTAGGTGCCAGATTCCGGTGCCTAGGAGGCAGACACACCTTCTAAAAGATTCATTGAATGTGGACACATTTTGAAGAGGTGCCTTGAGGCAACCCTTGAAGCCTATAAATAGGAGGGTATTCCTTCAGAGAAAAACGCCCCATCTAGCTCCCCTATCTAGAGTCCAACCTAGAAAGAGAATTAGAGAGATCATATTAGGGCCACCTTTTTACTTTCCTTCATAAATTACTGAGTTTATTTTAGAGTTTGTATTTAGAGTTTGAAAGAGTTTGTGGATCAGTAGTTCATTACGCTGTGGAGTCAGTAGGAATCAGAAGTTCAGTAGGAGAAACATCTAAGATAAGTATTTTTATTTTGATTCAAAGTTTATTTATTATGTTTTGTTATTTAATTTCAATGTGTTCTAAGTAGTTACTTCACTTTCTCTTTCAATTATGAAAAGATAAATAAGATAATACAAAATTCGTCGGAGAATTAAAAATCATATATTTTCAAAACATTGTGATGATATTAATACTGATTCTTAATTTACTATTTATATTGGCCATTTTAAATTGTTAAAACCTGTTGAAGAGTTTTGAGACCTAGAAGGAGATGAATTCTTAACTTGTAGATATCACATGAATCCTTGGGTAGTCGAAGGCCTTGTGCTGGTTATTCAAGGTGAAGTGCAAATAAATAGGAAGATGTTATATATTGGATGTAGAATTGATACGTTTTTAGAGTGACAGACTAAAATCTTATGATTTGGTTTATAGAAAAGAAAAGGGTCACTAGTAGGGCCGACCATAGCCACCCTTGGACATCTAGTAGTGTGAGCCTAGATTAACCCATTCTACTAACAATACATCCGGACCTGATCTAAAGGCTAGCCAATGTTCCTTGCACCTGGATCAAAGGGTAAAGAATATGAATGATTCTATTTGGCACAATACCATAAATTTATATTCTCCACAAATATTATCATTATCTTAGAAAATTTTTGATTAATTGAAAGGGAGAAAGTTACTTTCTTATTGCTATTTACATCAATTATTTTATTTCTACTTTATTATTGCATCCAGTAAATTAAAGATATTTTATTTTTGATTATAAAAGAAATACTTTAAAATAAAAATATTTAAAGATCAATAACTCTCTCCTCATGGGAACGATACTGGGGTCTTTGTTTCAAATCCCTATATTACTTGATATGATACGTATACTTGCGTAGTACCCCTAGTGTGTAAAATATTTTCCATAAAATTATATTTATATTCACTAACCGCTATTATTATTTATAACATATATTTTTGAAAGCATTAATTAGTACGTTGATCTTCAGAGGACTTTGGGTCAAGTTTTTGGTGCCGTTACCGGGGAAGAAGATTTTAGTACGCATATATTTATATCGGGTCAAGTTTTTGGAGTCGTTGCTGGGGAGAGCAGAGGAAAAATTTTAGATTTTAAGTATTTTTATTTTATTCATTTTTCTTTATTATAAAAAAAACATATATATAATAATAATATTTATTTTAATTCTTGCTAATTGACTTTTTCTGCGTAGTTCTGGATCTGAAGGATTATTACCTTTAGATTCTGAATTAGAAAGGACTGTTAGAAGAATTAAAAAGGAAAAAAAATTCAAAAATTTCAAGAAATGATTAATTTACATAACAATTTACAAAATCCAATTGAAATTAATGATCAAAATGTTTATAAACTATTAAGGGATTATGCTAACCCTACAGTTGATGAACTTCATAGTAGTATTCAAATACCCACGGTAGATGTTAATTCTTTTGAGCTTAAACCGTCTATTATTCAAATGATTCAAAACAATCAATTTAGTGGAACACCAAATGAGGATCTAAATTTATACCTTGCTAGTTTTTTAGAACTTTGTTGCTACCTTTAAATATAACAATGTTTCAGATGATGCTATTAGGCTTAGACTCTTTCCTTTTTCTTTAAGAGATAAAGCAAAGATGTGGTGAACTCATTAGCAACAGGTTTTATTAAAACATGGGCTGAAATGGCACAAAAATTCCTTGCTAAATATTTTCCTCCTTCTAAAATTGCTAAATTAAGAAATGATATTACTTCATTTAGTCAATTTGACGGGGAGACAATTTATGAAACTTGGGAAAGATTTAAAGAACTATTAAGAAAATGTCCTCATCATGCTTTACCTGATTGATTAATTATTCAAACATTTTATAATGAATTAATTGGATCTTTAAATAAATTATTGTTGCTGCTACTGGAGGTTCTTTAATGTCTAAATCATTTGAATAAGCTTACACCTTAATTGAAGAAATTGCTAACAATAACTTTCAATGGCCTTCTGAAAGGATTAATCCTAAAAGAATGGCAAGTATTCATGATAATGAAGCCTTTTCTATTTTAGCTTCATAAGTAGTAGCAATGTCTAAGAAATTAGATAGTTTTGCTATTAATATATCATATAATAACTCTGCTAATATTGAAGATTCTCAAACTATTGAAAATTTACAAGCTATTGCTAGTAAAAATAATCCTTATTCAAATTATTAATTTCCTGGATGGAAAAATCAGCCTAATTTTAACTGGAATAATTCACAATAATGGGGTAATAATCAATCTCATCCCACTAGAAATTGGAATAATCAAGTTAATTCAAACTATAAACCACCTGGATTTAACAATTAACAGAAAAAGTTATCTATAGAAGAATTAATTTTACAACTAAGTAATCAATTACAAAATCAAAACACTGCTATTCGTAATATTGAGAACTTAATGGGACGAATTGCTAATTTAATTAATTATAGACCCCTAGGAACACTTCCTAGTAAAGTTGAAATCAATCCAAAAGAAATTGGAACAAAACATGAACATGTTAAAGCTGTACAACTTAGAAGTGGAAAGGAATTAAAAGAAAGAATGCAAAATGAAATTGAAAATGAGATTGAGGTTGAAGTGATTGAAAAATCTAAAGAAACTCCTCCTAATAAAGATCAAACTGATATTTCTATTAATATGGAAGTTGAAAAACCACCACCACCTTTTCCTCAAAGACTTAAACAGCAGAAGCTTGATCATCAATTTTCTAGGTTCTTTGAAATTTTTAAGAAACTTACTATAAACATACCTTTTGCTGAAGCTTTGAAACAGATGCCAACTTATGCAAAATTTATGAAAGATATTTTAAGTAAGAAACGAAAATTTGAAGCTTTTGAAACTCTTGCATAAGTGAAGAATGTAGTGCAATAATTCAAAAGAAATTACCTTAAAAATGTAAAGATCCTGGAAGTTTTACTATACCTTGTGCTACTGGAGAAAAGTTTTGTGGAAAAGCTTTATGCGATTTAGGATCAAGTATTAATCTCATGCCATTTGCTATTTTTCGAAGGTTGAATTTAGGAGAGATTACTCCCACCACTGTAACCCTTCAGTTAGCTATAGATCTATCACTTACCCTAAAGGAGTTGTAGAGGATGTTCTTGTTAAAGTAGATAAATTTATCTTCCCAGTAGATTTCATTGTACTTGATATGGAAGAAGATAAAGAAATACCTATTATTTTAGGGAGACCTTTTCTAGCGACCGGATGAGCTATGATTGACGTGCAAAAAGGAGAATTAACCATGAGAGTTAATGATCAAGAGATTAAATTTAATGTCCTTAAATCAATGAAATACCCTGACAAAGAAAAATGTTATTGAATGGATATAATTGATTATTTAATTGAGAAACATTATCAAGAAAAATGTAAAGTCATTTCTGAAGAAAATTTGAATTATTAACCGATGAAGATGAAGAACTAAAAGAAGAAGAAACTCATTATATTAAAGATAATTGAAAACTTTGGACATAACTCAAAATGATATACTTTTACCCTCAATTAAAAAGCCCCCCTGAACTGGAATTAAAAATGTTACCTTCACATTTAAAGTATGCATTTCTGGGAAATTCATTAACTTTACCTTTTATTATTTCTTCTGAGCTAAGTAAAGATCAAGAAGAAAAATCGATAGGAGTATTAAAGAATTATAAGAAAGCATTTGGTTGGGCAATTACTGACATAAGAGGAATAAGCCCGTCCATTTGTATGCATAGAATTTTAATGGAAGAAAATTTTAAACCTATGATTGAACGACAAAGAAGATTAAATCCTATCATGAAAGAGGTTGTTAAAAAATAAATTGTTAAATGGTTAGATGTTGGTATTATTTATCCTATTTCAGATAGCCAATGGGTAATTCCTATTCATTGTGTTCCAAAAAAAGGAGGAGTAACTGTCATTGTCAATGATAAAAATGAACTAATTCCTACAAGACAAGTTACTGGATGGTGAATTTGCATTGATTATAGGAAATTACATGACGCCACTAGAAAGGATCATTTTACTTTACCTTTCTTGGATCAAATGCTTGATAAATTAGTTGGACACTCATATTTCTGTTTTCTGGATGGATATTCTGGTTATCATCAATTACCTGTCGCTCCTGAGGACCAAGAGAAAACAACATTTACAAGTCCTTATGGAACATTTGCCTTTAGAAGAATGCCTTTTGGTTTATGTAATGCACCTATAACTTTTTAAAGATGCATGATGTCAATATTTTGTGATTTGATTGACAATGGAATTGAAATATTCTTGGACGATTTTTCAGTTTTTGGAACTTCTTTTGAATCTTGTTTGGAAAATATTTCCAAAATTCTAAAAAGAAGTGAAGAAACAAATTTAGTTCTTAACTGGGAAAAATATCAATTCATGGTCACAGAAGGCATCGTACTTGGTCACAAGATTTCACAAAAAGGGATGGAAGTAGATCAAGTAAAAGTGAAAATTATTGCTGAATTACAACCACCAACTATCATTATCGATGTGAGAAGTTTTCTAGGTCATGCTGGATTTTATAGAAGATATATAAAGGATTTTTCTAAAATTGCTAAACCTCTTTGTCATTTATTGGAAAAAGATGCTAAATTTGAATTTAACAAAGACTGTGTTAATGTTTTTAATATTTTAAAAGAAAAATTAATAAATGCACCTATCATTGTTGCACCTAATTGGAATAAACCTTTTGAATTAATGTGCGCAAGTGATTTTGCAATTGGAGCTATATTGGGACAAAAATATGAAAAAATTTTCAAAGTTATATGTTATGCTAGTAAAACTCTCACTGAAACACAAAGAAATTACACTACTACTGAGAAAGAGCTTCTAGCTATAGTATATGCCTTTGATAAATTTAGACCTTATCTTCTTGGTACTAAATGAATAGTTCATACTGATCATTCTGCTATTAAATATCTAATGTCAAAAAAGGTTGCTAAACCTAGACTAATAAGATGGGTTTTACTTCTACAAGAATTTGATTTTCAAATAGTGGATAGAAAATGAACGGACAACAAAATTGCTGATCATTTATCTAGAATTACGAATGATGCTATGACTGAAGAAAACATAAATGAGAAATTTTTTGATGAACATTTATATGTTATTCAAGGATACCAAACACCTTGGTATGCAGATATAGTTAACTATTTTGTTAGCAATATTCTACCTTATTGATTGAATGAAAAATTTAGTAAGAAATTTAAAAATTATGCTAAATATTATATTTGGGAAGATCCCCATTTATTTAAATTAGGGAGAGATTCTATAATTCGAAGATGTGTACCTTATAAAGAAACTTTTGATATTATTCCAAAATGTCATGATTCCAATTTTGGAGGACACTTTGGAGTAGATAAAACTGCATTTAAATTTTTAAATTCAGGATTTTATTGGCCAACTTTATTCAGAGATGTGAGACATTATGTTAAAACATGTGATCGATGTCAAAGGATGAGAAATATATCCAAGAAAGTTGAAATGCCTTTAAACTATATATTGGAAGTTGAAATGTTTGATATATGGGGTTTAGACTTTATGGGACCATTTGTACCATCATCTGGAAAAATTTATATTTTATTAGCAATTGACTATGTTTCAAAGTGGATTAAAGCTGTAGCTTTACCTAACTGTGACTCCAAAAGTGTATCTAAATTTTTAAAGAAGATGATTTTTTCAAAATTTGGAATGCCTAAGGTAATTATCACAGATGGTAGAAGTCATTTTAGAAATATAAGAATTCAATAATTACTGCAAAAAATTGGAATCAAACATAAAATTGCAATTGCATATCACCCACAAACAAGTGGAATGGCTGAAGTATCAAACAAAAAAATTAAAAGAATTTTAGAGAAGACTGTTAATCCTAAAAGAACTGATTGGGTTGATAAACTTGATTATGCATTATGGGCTTATAGAACAGCTTATAAGACACCAATCAGAATGTCACTTTACCGGTTAGTTTTTGGAAAACACTGTGACTTAGCTGTTGAACTTGAACATAAAGGTTATTGGGCGATAAAGGAGTTTAATTCTGATTTGAATACTGCAGGAGAAAAACGATTATTGTAATTAAATGAGATGGATGAATTAAGAAATGAATCATATGATAATGCAAAAATTTATAAAGAGAAAATGAAGGTATTACATGATAAAAATATTTCAAGAAAAATATTTGAGCCTGGACAAGAAGTATTACTATTTAATACTCATTTAAGACTTTTTCCTGGAAAATTGAGATCAAAATGGATAGGACCATATATAATTGAAAAAGTATACCAATATGGAGTCGTGGATATTAAAGACCCCAAAACGGGAAAATTTTTTAAAGTTAATGGATTAAGATTAAAGCCTTATTTGGGAGGCATTAAAAAGAATTATAAAGAGGCTTATGAATTAAGTCAACCTGATTAAAGAATTACTTAGGTCGGGCTGACAAAGTTAAACCAAGCGTTTAATGGGAGGCAACCCATAGATTTTATTTTTAGTGTTTTTTTACATTTTTAATGTATGGTTATGCCTCAGTCTTTACTAATTTTATATCACTTCAGAAAATTAAAAATTATCTTGAAGTATATAATGTTTAGACTTTGGATCACTCCATTTCATATGTGAGTAAAAAGGAGATCAAGTTAACCTTCATTGAAATTATGTATAATTGTGTTATTGAGATTGTTCTGATCTTACCATTATAATTTACCTATTTTTGGAGAATGAAACTTTTAAATTTGACGTTAGGCGAAATAGATTCGAACATGGTTCCGGCGCCTAGGCGCCAGAATTCGGCGTCTAAGCTCCAGAATAAGCTATGTATCGACGCCTAAGCGCCAGATTTAGTGCCTAGGCGCCATGGTTACTGGGTCGTGTAACAACTGAAAATTTTCAGTTGTTCACACGATTTTCACCTTTAAATTGAACAATCTTCATCCCCAATCCCAATGCAATCATTATTTCGACCCATACACTCCATTCTTGAGAGATTAGAGAGGATTTTTGAAGAAATGGAGAGGAGAAATCTTGGAGAAGAGGCTAGAGACAAAGGTCCAAAAGAACCCCAACCCTACTTAAATGGTTTCATCGCTGTAAGTTTGGAGAAAATTTCTAGTTGTCTTGATATATTTGAAGCGGATTTCAAAAGCATTGGAGATCTCCTTCACGAGATGTATCATCAAATTTAACATCTGGAATGGCAGGCGAAACTTCAATTTGATCATCTAGCGGCTTATCAAGATGCTTAAGTGGAGATGTATGCGAAGAATAATTGGATCGACGAGAAAACGACTACAGATTTTCCAAGAGCATTTGTGTTCTTCCCAAGTGGGATAAATAGTTTTCCTCGCCAAGATAATGGAAATTAGATAGTGATTTGGTGAGATCGTGATTTATCTAGTGAGTCGTTGAATCGATTTAGTGAATCGATTGTGTTTGTTTGTGTATTTGCTTTCATGTTCAATGTGGGTTGTATTTGCTTTCAAATTGTGTTGTTTGATTGTGTGTTAGGACTTGAATCCTTATATTATACTTATTTGAAGTGTATTGAGCCAATATTGAAGATTATAAATGGAAATTAGAGGAGTTTGATTTAAATCTTGTGTTTGATTGGTGGATTTAATATTTAATTTTTAAAAATTTTTAGAAAATGTTTTGGAAGTTAGAAACTGAAGCCCTACTCTAATATGAGTAATTGGAAGTTGAATTTATGAATTTTGGTGGAAAATAAAATTTTTAGAGTGACTTTTGTGAAAGGCGAGTCTGGTGCCTAGGCATCGGAATTCGGCGCTTAAGCGCCGGTTCAGCCTGCTTAAACAAAAATTAACATATAAACCCCATTAGCCATAGATGACGCCTAAGCTTCATCTCCCTCGCCATTTTCATGAAAATACACCTCTAAGATCCATTTTGAGGTAAAAAACATCAAGTATTTGGGAGCGAAATCACTTGATTTCTTCGTCTCGAAGTCAGATCTACACTCTAATCCATTAATTTTTGATTTTCACCATAATTTTTCCTATGTTTCTCTAAAAACCGAAATTTTTAGAAAAATTTTGATTTTTAGGTATTCTATTTGGATTTTTAAACTTATTTTAAGTTTCTTAAACTTAAAAAGAGTTTAAATATTTGATTCCTAAATTTGTTCTTGTTCTCTTTCACGTTTAGATGGCACCGAAATCTAAGCGAGGGAAGGGACGAGAAAATTTTGACAATAGCAAGTTCGCGACTGCGGCAGCGCATTTTCGATATCACGAATTTGCGACGTCGAGAAAGTTTATCTCGGGGCGAAGCTTTTACAATCTGGGTGAAATGATCGAGAACACAATCGTTGCACACAGCTGGCAACGGTTATATTATTTCACTGATGTTGTTGTTATTCCAGTCGTTTGCAAATTTTTTGCTAACTTTTTAGATGTGGAAGACTACGAAGTCTTCGTCAGATGTATTGGAGTAGGATTTACTCCGGAGAGGATCAAAGTGTTTTCTGGACTGCCACCTACCATCGAGTGCCACTATTTTGGATTATCTCCATCTGAGGGAGATCTTGAGATGATTATTGCTTTTTAAACTGACGACATTGGAGCCTGGAAGATCCGGAATGAAAAACTGGTAAACTTCAAATCTTCTAAGCTAAAAGGTGTTTAAAAAGCATGGCATTATTTTATTTTTGCTAGACTTCTACCTTCCAACCACCTGAGTGAAGTTACCAGAGAAAGAGCTATCTTGAACTACTGCATTCAGAAGAGGAAGCTGATAGATGTCGGTAGTATTATTTATGATTCTGTGGAGTCTACTGCTAGATCCAGCACTTCTGTGGGACTGGGATTCCCATCTTTGATTTATTCTTTATGTGTTAGCAATGGAGTCAATGCTAATATTTCTGAGGAGAAGCTGAAGTCTACCAAGCTAATTGGGAAGGAGAGCGTTAGTATCTATAATCGTCTTCGTGGGAAGAGATCTACAGCCCCTTCTACTTCTACACACACTTCAGGTAGACCTTCCACTTCCAGACCTTCTACTTCTACTGCTGAGCCACCATCATATTTATGGGAATCGATGCATGATCAGTTTATAGAGCAGCAGCACAAGTTATTTCAAACTCACTGCAGAGTTGATTCTATTGAAGAGAAATTTATCATTTATCTGAGTATACCCAGAGGAAGAGTAGTTACGATGCTGAGTATGATGAAGCTCTCGTTAGATTCCTGAAGGGAGAGCATGATGTTCAGTTTCCTACCTTTCCTAGTTTCTCACCATATGTTGATCCTAAGGATGTTGAGTTTTCTTTTGGTGATGATGACGATGATGATGCTACAGACAGTGATTAGTAGTCTGATTTACCTCTTAGTTGTGCTAAGTCTATTGTTAGTTTAGTTTGTTTGCTAGTATTCATTTTTGTTTGTTGTTTGCTAGTTTAGATTTGTTTATGTACTTTGTGTGGATTGTTTGGTGTTGAGACTATTGTTAGATTATTTTTAATGTATTGTGTTTAAGATTGAAATTTGGATAAATTTATGTTTATTTCTGTTTCAGCCTACTGTTTAGTAGTTAGTATTATTGTTGTTCGATTTCTTTTATTATAAGCAGTATAGTCATTTAATTTAATTACTAATGAGCCTGCTTACTTTTATACCTGCTTCATTATTTCTGTATTATTCATAAAAGCATGTGTAGAAGTAAATTTTTCCATTTGATCTAAAAAAGGTAAAGGAAAATGATCCTTTCTAGTGGCGTCACTTAATTTTCTATAATCAATGCAAATTCGCCATCCAATAACATGCCTTGTAGGAATTAGTTTATTTTTATCATTGACAATGACAGTTACTCCTCCTTTCTTTGGAACACAGTGAATAGGATTTACCAATTGGCTATCCGAAATAGGATAAATAATACCAACATCTAACCATTTAACAATTTCTTTTTTAACAACCTCTTTTCTAATAAGATTTAATCTTCTTTGCGGTTCAATAGTAGGTTTAAAATTTTCTTCCATTAAAATTCTATGCATACAAATGGACGGGCTTATTCCTCTTATTTCAGCAATTGTCCAACCAAATGCTTTCTTATAATTCTTTAGCACTCCTATCAAGTTTTCTTCTTGATCTTTACTTAGCTCAGAAGAAATAATAACAGGTAAAGTTAATGAATTTCCCAGAAATGCATACTTTAAATGTGAATGTAACATTTTAATTCCAATATAGGGGCTTTTTTAATTGAGGGTAAAAGTATATCATTTTGAGTTATGTCCAAAGTTTCCCAATAATCTTTAATATAATGAGTTTCTTCTTCTTTTAGTTCTTCATCTTCATAGGTTAATAATTCAAATTTTTCTTCAGAAATGACTTTAAATTTTTTCTTGATAATGTTTCTCAATTAAATAATCAATTATATCCATTCGATAACATTTTTCTTTGTCAAGGTACTTCATTGATTTAAGGACATTAAATTTAATCTCTTGATCATTAACTCTCATGGTTAATTCTCCTTTTTGCACATCAATCATAGCTCGTCCGGTCGCTAGAAAAGGTCTCCCTAAAATAATAGGTATTTCTTTATCTTCTTCCATATCAAGTACAATGAAATCTACAGGGAAGATAAATTTATCTACTTTAACAAGAACATCCTTTATAACTCCTTCAAGGTAAGTGATAGATCTATCAGCTAACTGAAGGGTTACAGTGGTGGGAGTAATCTCTCCTAAATTCAACCTTCGAAAAATAGAAAATGGCATGAGATTAATACTTGCACTTAAATTGCATAAAACGTTTCCACAAAACTTTTCTCCAATAGCATAAGGTATAGTAAAACTTCCACGATCTTTATGTTTTTGAGGTAATATCTTTTGAATTATTGCACTACATTCTTCTTTTAATGCAGCAGTTTCAAAAGCTTCAAATCTTCGTTTCTTACTTAAAATAACTTTCATAAATTTTGCATAAGTTGGCATCTGTTCCAAAGATTCAGCAAAAGGTATGTTTATAGCAAGTTTCTTCAAAATTTCAAAGAACTTTAAAAATTGATGATCAAGCTTCTGCTGTTTAAGTCTTTGAGGAAAAGGTAGTGGTGGTTTTTCAACTTCCATATTAATAGAAATATCAGTTTGATCTTTATTAGGAGAAGGAGTTTCTTTAGATTTTTCAATCTCTTCAACCTTAATCACATTTTCAATTTCATTCTGCATTCTTTCTTTTAATTCCTTTCCACTTCTAAGTTGTACAACTTTAACATGTTCATGTTCTTTTCCAGTTTCTTTTGGATTGATTTCAACATTACTAGGAAGTGTTACTGGGGGTCTATAATTAATTAAATTAGCGATTTGTCCGATTTGATTCTCAATATTACAAATAACAGTGCTTTGATATTGTAATTGATTAATTATTTGTAAAATTAATTCTTCTATAGATAACTTTTTCTATTGATTGTTAAATCTAGGTGGTTTATAGTTTGAATTAACTTGATTATTCCAATTTCCAATGGGATGAGATTGATTATTACCCCATTGTTGTGAATTATTCTAGTTAAAATTAGGATTATTTTTACTAGCAATAGCTTGTAAAGTTTCAATAGTTTGAGAATCTTCAATATTAGCAATGTGATATATTAATTGCAAAACTATCTAATTTCTAAGACATTGCTGCTACTTATGAAGCTAAAATAGAAAAGGCTTCATTATCTTGAATACTTGCCATTCTTTTAGGATTAATCTTTTTAGAAGGCCATTGAAAATTATTGTTATTTAATTCTTTAATTAAAGTGTAAGCTTCTTCAAATGATTTAGACATTAAAGAACCTCCAGCAGCAGCATCAATAACTGATTTTAAAGATCCAATTAATCCATTATAAAATGTTTCAATAATTAACCAATTAGGTAAAGCATGATGAGGAAATTTTCTTAATAGTTCTTTAAATCTTTCCCAAGTTTCATAAATTGTCTCCCCATCAAGTTGACGAAATGAAGTAATATCATTTCTTAATTTAAAAGTTTTAGAAAGAGGAAAATATTTAGCAAGGAATTTTTGTGCCATTTCAGCTCATGTTTTAATAGAAACTGTTGCTAATGAGTTCAGCCACATCTTTGCTTTATCTCATAAAGAAAAAGGAAAGAGTCTAAGCCTAATAGCATCTTCAGAAACATTGTTATATTTAAAGGTAGCACAGAGTTCTAAAAAACTAGCAAGGTGTAAATTTGGATCCTCATTTGGTGTTCCACTAAACTGATTGTTTTGAACCATTTGAATAATAGAAGGTTTAAGCTCAAAAGAATTAGCATCTACAGTGGGTATTTGAATACTACTATGAAGTTCATCAACTGTAGGGTTAGCATAATCCCTCAATGGTTTATAAACATTTTGATCTTTAATTTCAATTGGATTTTGTAAATTGTTATGTCAATTGGTCATTTCTTGAAATTTTTGAATTTGTTTTCCTTTTTTAATTCTTCTAACAGTTCTTTCTAATTCAGAATCTAAAGGTAATAATCCTTCAAATCTAGAACTACGCATAAAAAGTCAATTAGCAAGAATTAAAATAAATATTATATATATATATATGTTTTTTTTATAATAAAGATAAATGAATAAAATAAAAATACTTCAAATCTAAAAGTTTGCCTCTCCGATCCCCGGCAACGGCGCCAAAAACTTGACCCGTTCTATCATAGTATTTAGAGTATAGTAGTATTACCGTTGATAAATTGTTCAAAATAATCAATTTAGTGGAACACCAAATGCGGATCCAAATTTACACCTTGTTAGTTTCAAAAACTTGACCCAATATAAATCTATGCGTACTAAAATCTTCTTTCTCGGCAATGGCGCCAAAAACTTGACTCGAAGTCCTCTGAAGATCAACGTACTAATTAATGCTTTCAAAAATATATGATATAAATAATAATAGCAGCTAGTGTATATAAATATAATTTTATGGATAATATTTTAGACACTATGGGTACTACGCAAGTATGCGTATCGTATCAAGTAATATAGGGCTTTGAAACAAAGACCCCAGTATGGTTCCCACGAGGAGAGAGTTATAGATCTCTAAATATTTTTATTTTAAAGTATTTCTTTTATAATCAAAAATAAAATATCTTTAATTTACTAGATGCAATAATAAAGCAGAAATAAAATAATTGATGTAAATAGCAATAAGAAAGCAACTTTCTCCCTTTCAATTATTCCAAGATTTTCTAAGATAATGATAATATTCATGGAGAATATAAATTTATGGTATTGTGCCAAATAGAAGCATTCATATTCTTTACCCTTTGATCCAGGTGCAAAGAACATTGGCTAGCGTATAGATCTGGTCCGGATGTATTGTTAGTAGAATGGGTTAATCTAGGCTCACACTACTAGATGTCTGAGGGTGGCTATGGTCGGCCCTACTAGTGACCCTTTCCTTTTCTATAAACCAAATCATAAGATTTTAGTCTGTCACTCTAAAAACATATCAATTCTACACCCAATATATAACATCTTCCTATTTATTTGCACTTCACCTTGAATAACACGCACAAGGCCTTCGACTACCTAAGGATTCATCTGATATCTACAAGTTAAGAATTCATCTCCTTCTAGGTCTCAAAACTCTTCAACAGGTTTTAACAATTTAAATGACCAATTTAAATAGTAAATTAAGTACCGATATTAATATCATCACAATGTTTTGAAAATATATGATTTTTAATTATCCGACGAATTTTGTATTATCTTATTTATCTTTTCATAATTGAAAGGAGAAAGTAAAGTAACTACTCAGAGCACATTGAAATTAAATAACAAAACATAATAAATAAACTTTGAATCAAAATAGAAATACTTATCTTAGATGTTTCTCCTACTGAACTTCTGATTCCTACTGACTCCACAGTGTAATGAACTACAGATGCACCAACTCTTTCAAACTCTAAATACAAACTCTAAAATAAACTCACTAATTAATCAAGGAAAGTAAAAATGTGGCCCTAATATGATCTCTCTAATTCTCTCTCTAGGTTGGACTCTAGATAAGGGGGCTAGATGGGGCCAGATGGGGGTGTTTTTCTCTGAAGGTATACCCTCCTATTTATATGCTTCAAGGGTTGCCTCAAGGCACCTCTTCAAAATGTGTCCACATTCAATGAATCTTCTAGAAGGTGTGTTTGGCACTTAGGTGCCGGAATCTGACGCCTAGGCGTCGGACACCGCGTCCAGTTCTTCGCACCTCTTCGCGATTAAAACCGTTTTGAAGCGTCCAAATACATTGTATCACATGTCCTATAAACCAGGAACAACTGCCAGTCTTCTAGAAGGTCCAATAACCGCTCACACCGCCAAAATAAACGCCCAAAAGTCATAAAAAACTTAACAGTTTTCTGTATCGAGCTGGCGCTTAGGCGCCGGACTCTGGCGCCTAGGCGCCAGGCCAGTAATTTCGACAATTTTTCATTTTGGCTCTACTTTTGCTCCTTTTTTCTCCATTTTGCTCCTTTTTTCTTCATTTTGCTCCTTTTTCATATTTTTCTCCTTCTTGAACATTTTTTTATCACCTACATCCAAAAACACAAAAATACCTTTCATTAAAGCATAATATCCTTAAAATTTAATAAAAATTAAGGCATAAAAATAGGTATTTTTTTCTTGGATCAAAATCCCCCAAACTTAAACGTTACTTGTGCTCAAGTAACCCTTTTTACTATATAAAATGTATAAAATTTGGAATAAAAAGGTAAATATTTAAGACTCCTTATGATTTTTGATTTTATAAAGGCTTTAGTAAATCATTAACCAAATTTCACTAAGTTTAATTTTAAGAATTTAAAGAATATTCAAACTACCAAATCATAAGACTTCAAAAATTTTACATTCACTTCGAAAATAATTGTACTTTGTTATATTAAGATCACATAAATTATTCACAAGAAAAAGATCTTCATGAAATTATTTTCAAATAAAAATACATGCATATAAAAATTAAGTAATATATGTAATCAGTTTTCTTTCTATAAGTTAATTCAAGTGAAGCCAATTTTTGATTAGGCATTTCCTCAAGCTTCTCCTCTCTTTTTATCTTTTATATCTTCCTTTTTTAAAAAAAAAAGAGAGGATTACTGTATCTGGATAGCCTGTTAATGGTTTTGAACTTCACTATCCTTAACTTATATTTTCAAACTTATACATTTTCACTTAATTATTATAACATAAATAGATTTCAAAAAGAATTTCAATCTATTCTTTTTCAAGTTATAATTTTTGATTTCTTAATACTTCTAAAATTCAATTATCTCTACTATGAATAGAAAAATTTCTTAATCTTATTCTTCTTTAAGTTGAATAATTATATTCTTAAAATCAATCAAAGTTATTAAAATTTTTGATTAAGTACACTAAATTATTTATAATTTCAAAAATTTAAGTGATCTTTAATAGATACTTCATACCTCATGTTATGTTAAAAATTTTTATTTTTAAAAAATATTAGTTCTTGAAGGACAAATAAAATTTAAATTTGAATGTATTTTCCCTTTCCCCCAAACTTAAGGTTTGGTCTATCATGAAATTTTTTTTTTAAAGTATGAGAGAAAGAAAAACATAATTTTACAAAGGAATTTTTATAAGTATGTAAAAAAAATTTTTGAAAGGAAAATTTACTTCTACACATGCTTTTATGAATAATACAGAAATAATGAAGCAGGTATAAAAGTAAGCAAGCTCATTATTAATTAAATTAAATGACTATACTGCTTATAATAACAGAAATCGAACAACAATAATACTAACTACTAAACAGTAGGCTGAAACAGAAATAAACATAAATTTATCCAAATTTCAATCTTAAACACAATACATTAAAAATACTCTAACAACAGTCTCAACACCAAACAATCCATACAAAGTACATAAACAAATCTAAACTAGCAAACAACAAACAACAATCAATACTAGCAAACAAACTAAACTAACAACAAACTTAACACAACTCAGAGGTAAATCAGGCCACTAATCACTGTTTGTAGCCTCATCATCGTCATCATCACCAAAACAAAACTCAACATCCTTAGGATCAACATATGGTGAGAAACTAGGAAAGGTAGGAAACTAAACATCATGCTGTCCCTTCAGGAATCTAACGAGAGCTTCATCATATTTAGCATCGTAACTACTCTTCCTCTGGGTATACTCAGATAAATGATCAATTTTCTTATCAATAGAATCAACTCTCCAGTGAGTTTGAAATAACTCATGCTGCTGCTCTATAAACTGATCATGCATCGATTCCCAAAAAATAGATGGTGGCTCAGCAGTAGAAGTAGAAGGTCTGGAAGTGGAAGGTCTACCTGAAGTGTGTGCAGAAGTAGAAGGGGGCTGTAGATCTCTTCCCACGAAGACGATCATAGATACTAACACTCTCCTGCCCAATTGGCTTGATAGACTTTAGCTTCTCCTCAGAAATATCAGCAGTGACTCCATTGCTAACACATAAAGAATAGATCAAAGATGGGAATCCCAGTCCCACAGAAGTGCTGGATCTAGTAGTAGACTCCACAGAATCATAAATAATACTACTGACATCTATCAGCTTCCTCTTCTGAATTCAGTAGTTCAAGATAGCTCTTTCTCTTGTAACTTCACTCAGGTGGTTGGAAGGTAGAAGTCTAGCAGAAATAAAATAATGTCAAGCCTTTGAAACACCAATTATCTTAGAAGATTTGAAGTTACCAATTTTTCATTCCGGATCTTCCAGGCTCCAGTGTCGTCAGTCAAATAAGCAATAATCATCTCAAGTTCTCCCTCAGATGGAAATAATCCAGAATAGTGGCACTCGATGGTAGGTGGCAGTCCATAAAACACATTGATCCTCTCCGGAGTAAATCCTACTCCAACACCTCTGACGAAGACTTCGTAGTCTTCTGCATCTAAAAAGTTAGCATAAAATTAGCGAACGACTGGAATAACAGCAACAGTAGTAAAATAATAGAATCGTTGCCAGTTGTGTGCAATGATTGTGTTCTCGATCATTTCACCCGGATTGTAAAAGCTTCGCTCCGAGATAAACTTTCTCGACGTCGCAAATTCGTGATATTAAAAATGCGCTGCCGCAGTCGTGAACTTGCAATTGTCAAAATTTTCTCGTCCCTTCCATCGCTTAGATTTCGGTGCCATCTAAACGTGAAAGAAAACAAGAACAAATTTAGGAATCAAATATTTAAACTCTTTTTAAGTTTAAGAAACTTAAGATAAGTTTAGAAATCCAAATAGAATACCTAAAAATCAAAATTTTTCTCAAAATTTCATTTTTTAGCAAAACATAGGAAAAACTATGGTGAAAATCGAAAATAAATGGATTAGAGTGTAGATCTGACCTCGAGACGAAGAAAGCAAGTGATTTTGCACCCAAATACTTGATGTTTTGACCTCAAAATGGATCTAAGAGGTGTATTTTCACAAAAATGGGGAAGGAGATCAAGTTAACCTTCATTAAAATTATGTATAATTGTGTAATCGAGATTGTTCTGATATTACCATTATAATTTACCTATTTTTGGAGAACGAAACTTTGAAATTTTACGTTAGGCGAAACGGAGTCGAACATAGTTCCATTTTAGATTCAAAATGTTTTTTTTTAAAGAGAGCAGAGGCAAACTTTTAGATTTTAAGTATTTCTATTTTATTCATTTTCTTTATTATAAAAAAAATAAAAAAAAACATATATATAATAATAATATTTATTTTAATTCTTGCTAATTGACTTTTTATGCGTAGTTCTGGATCTGAAGGATTATTACCTTTAGATCTGAATTAGAAAGAACTGTTAGAAGAATTAAAAAATGAAAACAAATTCAAAAATTTCAAGAAATGACTAATTTACATAACAATTTACAAAATCCAATTGAAATTAATGATCAAAATGTTTATAAACCATTAAGGGATTATGCTAACCATACAGTTGATGAACTTCATAGTAGTATTAAAATACCCACGGTAGATGCTAATTCTTTTGAGCTTAAACTGTCTATTATTCAAATGGTTCAAAACAATCAATTAAGTGGAACACTAAATGAGGATCCAAATTTACACCTTGCTAGTTTTTTAGAACTTTGTGCTACCTTTAAATATAACAATGTTTCTAATGATGCTATTAGGCTTAGACTCTTTTCTTTTTCTTTAAGAGATAAAGCAAAGATGTGGTTGAACTCATTAGCAAGAGTTTCTATTAAAACATGGGCTGAAATGACAAAAAAATTCCTCGCTAAATATTTTCCTTCTTCTAAAACTGCTAAATTAAGAAATGATATTAATTCATTTAGTCAATTTGATGGGGAGACAATTTATGAAACTTAGGAAAGATTTAAAGAACTATTAAGAAAATGTCCTCATCATGCTTTATCTGATTGGTTAATTATTCAATCATTTTATAATAGATTAGTTGGATCTTTAAAATTAATTATTGATGTTGCTGCTAGAGATTCTTTAATGTCTAAATCATTTGAAGAAGCTTACACTTTAATTGAAGAAATGACTAACTATAATTTTCAATGGCCTTCTGAAAGGATTAATCCTAAAAGAATGGCAAGTATTCATGATAATGAAGCCTTTTCTATTTTAGCTTCACAAGTAGCAGCAATGTCTAAGAAATTAGATAGTTTTGCTATTAATATATCACATAATAACTTTACTAATATTGAAGATTCTCAAAGAATTGAAACTTTACAAGCTATTGTTAGTAAAAATAATCCTTATTCAAATTATTATAATCCTGGATGGAAAAATCATTCTAATTTTAACTGGAATAATTCACAACAATGGGGTAATAATCAATCTCATCCCACTGGAAATTGGAATAATCAAGTTAATTCAAACTATAAACCACCTGGATTTAACAATCAACAGAAAAAGTTATCTATAAAAGAATTAATTTTACAACTAAGTAATCAATTACAAAGTCAAAACACTGCTATTCATAATATTGAGAATCAAATGGGACAAATCGCTAATTTGATTAATTATAGACCCCCAGGAACACTTCCTAGTAATGTTGAAATCAATCCAAAAGAAACTGGAAAAGAACATGAACATGTTAAAGCTGTACAACTTAGATGTGGAAAGGAATTGAAAAAAAGAATGCAGAATGAAATTGAAAATGAGATTGAGGTTGAAGAAATTGAAAAATCTAAAGAAACTCCTTCTCCTAATAAAGATCAAACTGATATTTCTATTAATATGGAAGTTGAAAAACCACCACCACCTTTTCCTCAAAGACTTAAACAACAGAAGATCGATCATCAATTTTCTAAGTTCTTTGAAATTTGTAAAAAACTTACTATAAACATACCTTTTGCTGGTGCTTTGGAACAAATGCCAACTTATGAAAAATTTATGAAAGATATTTTAAGTAAGAAACGAAGATTTGAAGCTTTTGAAACTGTTGCATTAAGTGAAGAATGTAGTGCAATAATTCAAAAGAAATTACCTAAAAAACTTAAAGATCCTGGAAGTTTTACTATACCTTGTGCTATTGGAGAAAAGTTTTGTGGAAAAGCTTTATGCGATTTAGGAGCAAGTATTAATCTCATGCCATTTTCTATTTTTCGAATGTTGAATTTAGGAGAGATTACTCCCACCACTGTAACCCTTCAGTTAGCTGATAAATCTATCACTTACCCTAAAGGAGTTATAGAGGATGTTCTTGTTAAAGTAGATAAATATATCTTCCCTGTAGATTTCATTGTACTTGATATGGAAGAAGATAAAGAAATACCTATTATTTTAGGGAGACCTTTTCTAGTGACCCGTCGAGCTATGACTGATGTGCAAAAAGGAGAATTAACCATGAGAGTTAATGATCAAGAGATTCAATGTAATGTCCTTAAATCAATGAAATACCCTGATAAAGAAAAATGTTATCCAATGGATATAATTGATTATTTAATTAAGAAACATTATCAAGAAAAATGTAAAGTCATTTCTGAAGAAAAATTTGAATTATTAACCGATGAAGATGAAGAACTAAAAGAAGAAGAAACTCATTATATTAAAGATAGTTGGGAAACTTTGGACATAACTCAAAATGATATACTTTTACCCTCAATTAAAATGCCCCTGAACTGGAATTAAAAATGTTACCTTCACATTTAAAGTATGCATTTACGGGAAATTCATTAACTTTACCTGTTATTATTTCTTCTGAGCTAAGTAAAGATCAAGAAGAAAAAATGATAGGAGTGTTAAAGAATTATAAGAAAGCATTTGGTTGGACAATTGCTGACATAAGAGGAATAAGCTCGTCCATTTGTATGCATAGAATTTTAATGGAAGAAAATTTTAACGTTTGGCAAAACAGAGTCGAACATGGTTCTGGCGCCTAGTCGCCATAATTCGGCGCCTAAGCGCTAGAATAAGCTGTGTGTCGATGGGTCCGGCTCCTAGGTGCCAGATTTGGCGCCTTAGCGCCACGGTTACTGGGTCGTGTAAAAACTGAAAATTTTCAGTTTTTCACACGATTTTTACCTTTAAATTAACCCATCTTCATCCCCAATCCCTATGCAATCATTATTTCGACCCATACACTCCATTCTTGAAAGATTAGAGAGGATTTTTGAAGAAATGGAGAGGAGAAATCTTTGAGAAGAGGCTAGAGACAAAGGTCCAAAAGATCCTCAACCTTACTTCAATGGTTTCTTCGCTGTAAGTTTGGAGAAAATTTCTAGTCGTCTTGATAAATTTGAAGTGGATTTCAAAAGCATTGGAGATCGCCTTCATGAGATGTATCATCAAATTGAACATCTCGAATGGCAGGCGAAACTTCAATTTGATCATCTAGCGGCTTATCAAGATGTTCAAGTGGAGATGTATGCGAAGAACAATTGGATCGACGAGAAAATAGCTACAAATTTTCTAAAAGCATTAGTGTTCTTCCCAAGTTGGCTGAATAGTTTTCCTTCCCAAGATAATGGAAATTAGATAGTGATTTGGTGAGATCGTGATTTATCTAGTGAGTCGTTGTATTGATTTAGTGAATCGATTGTGTTTGTTTGTGTATTTACTTTCATGTTCAATGTGTGTTGTATTTATTTTCAAATTGGGTTTTTTGATTCTGTGTTAGGACTTGAATCATTACATTATACTTATCTGAAGTGTATTGAGCCAATATTGAAGATTATAAATGGAAATTAGAGGAGTTTGATTTAAACCTTGTGTTTGATTGGTGGATTTAATATTTAATTTTTAAAATTTTTGGAAAATGATTTGGAAGTTAGAAACTGAAGCCCTACTCTAATATGAGTAATTGGAAGTTGAATTTATGAATTTTGATGGAAAATAAAATTTTTAGAGTGATTTTTGTGAAAGGCGAGTCTGGCGCCTAGGAGCCAGAATTCGACGCCTAAGCGTCGGTTCAGCCTGCTTAAACAAAAATTAACATATAAACCCCATTAGCTAGGGATGACGCCTAAGCTTCATCTCTTTCCCCATTTTCACGAGAATACACCTCTTAGATCCATTTTGAGGTCAAAAAATCAAGTATTTGGGAGCGAAATCACTTGATTTCTTCGTCTCGAGGTCAGATCTACACTCTAATCCATTTATTTTCAATTTTCACCATAGTTTTTCCTATGTTTTGCTAAAAACTAAAATTTTGAGAAAAATTTTGATTTGTAGGTATTCTATTTGGATTTTTAAACTTATTTTAATTTTCTTAAACTTAAAAAGAGTTTAAATATTTGATTCCGAAATTTGTTCTTGTTTTCTTTCACATTTAGATGGCACCGAAATCTAAGCGAGGGAAGGGACGAGAAAATTTTAACAGTAGCAAGTTCGCGACAGCGGCAACGCATTTTTTATATCACGAATTTGCGATGTCCAAAAAGTTTATCTCGGAGCGAAGCTTTTACAATCCGGGTGAAATGATCGAGAACACAATCGTTGCGCACAACTGGCAACGATTCTGTTATTTCACTGTTGTTACTATTATTCAAGTCGTTCGTGAATTTTATGCTAACTTTTAGATGCGGAAGACTACAAAGTTTTCGTCAGAGGTGTTGGAGTAGGATTTACTCTGGAGAGGATCAATGTGTTTTATGGACTGCCACCTACAATCGAGTGCCACTATTCTGGATTATCTCCATCTGAGGTAGATCTTGAGATGATTATTGCTTATTTGACTGAGGACACTGGAGCCTAGAAGATCCGGAATGAAAAACGGGTAATCTTTAAATCTTCTATGCTAAATGGTGTTTCAAAGGCTTGACATTATTTTATTTCTGCTAGACTTCTACCTTCCAACCACTTGAGTGAAGTTACTAGAGAAAGAGCTATCCTGAACTACTGCATTCAGGAGAGGAAGCTGATAGATGTCGGCTGTATTATCTATGATTATGTGGAGTCTACTGCTAGATCCAGCAATTCTTTGGGACTGGGATTCCCATCTTTGATCTATTCTTTATGTGTTAGCAATGGAGTCACTGCTGATAATTCTGAGGAGAAGCTGAAGTCTACCAAGCCAATTGGGCAGGAGAGTGTTAGTATCTATGATCTTCTTCGTGGGAAGAGATCTACAACCCCTTCTACTTCTGCACACACTTCAGGTAGACCTTCCACTTCCAGACCTTCTACTTCTACTGCTGAGCCACCATCTAGTTTTTGGGAATCGATGCATGAGCAGTTTATAGAGCAGCAGCATGAGTTATTTCAAACTCACTGTAGAGTTGATTCTATTGATAGGAAAATTTATCATGTATCTGAGTATACCTAGAGGAGGAGTAGTTACGATGCTGAGTATGATGAAGCTCTCGTTAGATTCTTGAAGGGAGAGCATGATGTTCAGTTTCCCACCTTTCCTAGTTTCTCACCATATGTTGATCCTAAGGATGATGAGTTTTCTTTTGGTGATGATAATGATGATGAGGCTACAAATAGTGATTAGTAGCCTTATTTACCTTTGAGTTGTGCTAAGTCTGTTGTTATTTTAGTTTGTTTGCTAGTATTGATTGTTGTTTGTTGTTTGCTAGTTTAGATTTGTTTTTGTACTTTGTGTGGATTGTTTGGTGTTGAGACTGTTGTTAGAGTATTTTTAATATATTGTGTTTAAGATTGAAATTTAGATAAATTTATGTTTATTTCTATTTCAGCCTACTGTTTAGTAGTTAGTATTATTGTTGTTCTCTTTTTGTTATTATAAGTAGTATAGTCATTTAATTTAATTACTAATGAGCCTGCTTACTTTTATACCTGCTTCATTATTTCAGTATTATTCATAAAAGCATGTGTAGAAGTAAATTTTTCTATCTAGAATTTTTTTTACATACTTTTAAAAATTTCTTTTTAAAATTATGTTTTTCTTTCTCTCATACTTAAAAAGAAAAAAATTACATGATAGACCAAAACTTAAGTTTTAGGGAAAAGGAAAATACATTCAAATTTAAATTTTATTTGTCCTTTAAGATCTAATATTTTCTTAAAATAAAAATTTTTAACATGACATGAGAAATGAAGAATCTATTTAAGATCACTTAAATTTTTGAAATTATAAATAATTTTGTGGACTTAATCAAAAATTTTAATAACTTTGATTGATTTTAAGAATAGAGTTATTCAACTTAAAGAAGAATAAGATTAAGAAATTTTTCTATTCATAGTAGAGACAATTGAATTTTAGAAGTATTAAGAAATAAAAAATTATAACTTGAAAAAGAATAGATTGAAATTCTTTTTGAAATCTATTTTTGTTATAATAATTAAGTGAAAATGTATAAGTTTGAAAATATAAGCTTAGTATAGTGAAGTTCAAAACCATTAACAGGCTATCCTGATACAGTAATCCTCTCTTTTAAAAAAAAATGAAGATAGAAAAGAGAAAAAGACAGGAGAGGCTTGAGGAAATGCCTAATAAAAAATTGGCTTCACTTGAATTAACTTATGAAAAGAAAACTGATTACATATATTACTTAATTTTTATATGCAAGTATTTTTATTAGAAAAGAATTTCATGAAGATATTTTTATTGTTAATAATTTGTGTGATCTTAATATAATAAACTACAATTATTTTTGAAGTGAATGTAAAATTTTTGAAGTCTTATGATTTGGTAGTTAGAATATTCTTTAAATTCTTAAAATTAAACTTAGTTAGTGAAATTTGGTTAATGATTTACTAAAGCCTTTATAAAATCAAAAATCATAAGGAGTCTTAAATATTTACCTTTTTATTCCAAATGTTATACATTTTATATAGTAAAAAGGGTTATTTGAGGACAAGTAACATTTAAGTTTGGGGGATTTTGATCCAAGAAAAAAATAACTATATTTATGCCTTGATTTTTATTAAATTTTGAGGATATTATGCTTTAATGAAAGGTATTTTTGTGTTTTTGGATGTAGGTGATACAAAAATGTTCAAGAAGGAGAAAAATATGAAAAAGGAGCAAAATGGAGCAAAAATGAGCAAAAATAGAGCCAAAATGCAAAATTGTCGAAATTAGCGGCCCGGCGCCGCAGTCCGAGGCCTAAGCGCCAGCCTCGATACGTAAAAGCTCGTTAAGTTTTGATGACTTTTGGGCGGTTATTTTGACGATGTGAGAGGTTATTGGACCTTCTAGAAGACTGACAGTTGTTCCTAGTTTATAGGACACGTGATACAATGTATTTGGAGCTTCAAAACGGTTTTAATCGCGAAGAGGTGCGATCCAAAGTGAAGAGGTGCGAAGAACTGGACACGGTGTTCAGCACCTAGGTGCCAGATTCTGGCGCCTAGGCGCCAAACACACCTTCTAGAAGATTCATTGAATGTGGACACCTGTCACTCTAAAAACTTATCAATTCTACGCCCATCAAATATTATCTTCTTATTTATTTGCACTTCACTTTGAATAACCAACACAAGGCCTTCGACTACCCAAGGATTCATGTGATATCTACTAGTTAAGAATTCATCTCCTTTCAGGTCTCAAAACACTTCAACAGATTTTAACAATTTAAATGACCAATTTAAATAGTAAATTAAGATCTGGTTTTAATATCATCACAATGTTTAAAAAATATATGTAGTTTTTAATTCTCCAACAAATTTTATATTATCTTATTTATCTTTTCATAATTGAAAGGAGAAAGTAAACTAACTACTCAGAACACATTAAATTTATACAACAAAACATATAAATAAAACTTTGAATCAAAATACAAATACTTATCTCAAGTGTTTCTCCAACTGAACCTCTGAATCCTTCTTACTCTAAAGTAAATAGACTTCAAAAGCACTGACTCTTCAAATACTCTCAATACAAACTCTAAATAAACTCACTAATTAGTAAAAGAAGCTATAAATATGGCTCTTAAAATATTTCTCTAATTTCTCTCTCTAAATGGACTATGGGGCTAGGGGACTTGGTTGTGCGTTGGTGGTTCTTGGGCCTTGGACATTTTTCTTTGAAGGAGTAGCCTCCTATTTATAGGCTTCAAGGTTTGCATTGAGGCATCTCTTCAAAATGTGTCCAGGTTCAACGAATCTTCTAGTTCTTCGCACCTCTTCACTTTGGATCGCACCTCTTCACTTTGGATCGCACCTCTTCACGATCCTAACCGTTTCCAAGCGTCCAAATACAATGTATCACATGTCCTATAATCCATGAATAACTGCCAATCTTCTAGATGGTCCAATAACCATTCACACAGTCAAAATAATCGTCCAAAAGTTGTCAAAAATCTTACAGGATTCTATATCGAACTGGCACTTAGGCGCCGGATTCTGGCTCCTAGGCGCCAGGCCAATTATTTTGACAATTTTACATTTGGCTCCATTTTTGCTCCTTTTTGCTCCTTTTTCATCTTTTTTTCTTTCTTGAACATTTTTGCATCACCTACATCCAAAACACAAAAATACCTTTCATTAAAGCATAATATCCTTAAGAATTTTATAAAAATCAAGGCATAAAAATAGGTATTTTTTTCATGGATCATCCAACCAAAAGCTTTCATACATTTCTTCAAAACTCTAATTAATTTTTCTTCTTGATCTTTGCTTAATTCTGAAGATATAATTATAGGTAAAGTTAATAAATCTCCAAGAAATGCATACTTTAAATGTGCAGGTAACATCTTTAATTCCAGTTCAGGGGCCTTTTCAATTGAGGGTAAAAATTTCGCATTTGTAATGTGTCTAAAATTTCCCAATTTTCATGAATATAATGAGCTTCTTCAGTTGAATTTTCTTCATTTAATGACTCATCATATATTATAGATTCTTTGTCTTTATCATAAAAAATGACCTTACATCTTTCTTGGTAAAGCATTTCAATCATATAATCAAAAATATCCATCCGATAGCATTTTTATTTTTCAGGATACCTCATTGATTTCAGAACTTTGAATGTTATCTCTTGATCATTAACTCTCATCTTTAATTCTCCTTTTTGCACATCAATCATAGCTCGACCGGTAGCTAGAAAAGGTCTTCCTAAAATGATAGGTATTTCTTTATCTTCTTCTATATCTAGAACAATGAAATCTACAGGGAAGATAAATTTATCTACCTTAACAAGAACATCCTCTATAACTCCTTTAGGATAAGTGATCGATCGATCAGCTAACTAAAGAGTTACAGTGGTAGGAGAAATCTCTTCTAAATCTAAACTTCGAAAGATTGAAAATGGCATGAGATTAATATTAGCTCCTAAATCACATAAGGCTTTCCCACAAAATTTTTCTCCAATAGCACATGGTATAGTAAAACTTCCAGGATCTTTAAGTTTCTGAGGTAATTTCTTCTGAATTATTGCACTACATTCTTCACTTAATGCAACAGTTTCATAAGCTTAAAATTTTCTCTTCTTGCTTAAAATATCCTTCTTAAATTTTGCATAGCTTGGCATTTACTCCAATGCTTCAGCAAAAGGAATGTTGATGGTAAGTTTCTTAAAAATTTCAAAGGACTTAGAAAATTAATGGTCAAGCTTCTGTTGTTTAAGTCTTTGAGGAAAAGGTGGTGGTGGTCTTTCAACATCCACTTCAGTAGGTACAATAGTATGTTCTTTACTTGGAAAAAGGGTGTCTTTAGGTTTTCAATCTCTTCAACTTCTTTCTCTTTTTCAATCTCATTCCGTGTTTTCTTTTTTAATTCCTTTCCACTTCTAAGTTGTACAGCATTTGCTTGTTCATGTTCTTTTCCAGATCCTTTAGGATTAATTTCGACATTGCTAGGTAGTGTTCCTTGAGGTCTGTAATTAATGAAATTAGCAATTTAACCCATATTATTCTTAGTATTACGAATAGCAGTGTTTTGACTTTGTAGCCGATTGTTAAGTTGCAAGATCAATTCTTTTACAGACAACTTTTTCTGTTGATTATTATAACCAGGAGGACAAGTTGTTCTATAGTTTGAATTTCCTTGATTGTTCCAATTTGGATTGGTTTGATGTCCATTACTCTAATTAAAATTAGGATGATTTTTCCAACCATGATTATAATAATTAGAATAAGGATTATTATTTTTACTAGCAATAGCTTGCAAAGTTTCCATTGTTTGAGAATTATCAGAATTTGCAACATTTTCATTACTCACATGCGATATATTAAGAGCAAAATTATCTAATTTCTTAGATACCGCAGTCACTTATGAAGCTAAAATAGGAAAGACTTCATTACCAAGAATACTGGCCATTCTTTTAGGATTAACCCTTTCAGAAGGCCATTGAAAATTGTTGTTAGCCATTTATTCAATTAAGGTATAGGCTTCTTCAAATGTCTTAGCCATTAAAGAACCACCAGCAACAGCATCAATAATTGATCTAAGTGATCCAATAAGTCCATTATAAAATGTTTGAATAATTAACCAATCTGGTAAATCATGAGAGGACATTTTCTTAATAGTTCTTTAAATCTTTCCCAAGTTTCATAAATTGTTTCTCCATCAAATTGAGTAAATGAAGTAATATTATTTCTCAATTTAGTAGTTTTAGAAGGAGGAAAATATTTAGCAAGGAATTTTTGTGCCATATCTGCCCATGTTTTAAAAGAACAAGTTGCTAATGAATTAAGCCACATCTTGTCGGCATATTTTTAGGTTGAGTCTTGTATTTTAAATAGGGGTCGCCTACAAAAATTATCGGTGAATTTTAGATTTTAAATTTAATTTAAATATATATATATAATTTACAAAGTAGAATTTTATTTGGAAAATAATTTTAAGTATGAAAATTTTAAGATATGAAATCAAACCGATCTCACATCCCAAATAGTTCATATAAACGAGCATCGCATCACAAACTGTGTATCTATCCCGAAGAATAAACACACTACTTGATGATGGGGCTCGATTAAATAAACTAGAAGATTTGTGACATCTGTTTGGTCTGCGAACCAATTTTATAAGCCGACAAGTTCCCCTGCTTAATATAGAGGAAATAAGCAGGGTTTATATTACCTGGGTTCTTAAAGTTCCCTATAAAGGCAAGCCCCTATAGTTAATTACATCTTAAATGATGGGAATCATTTAAGAAAACTCTCGATAATGATCAGTAGTTTTTTTCTCAAGAATTTCAAAGTTTAAGGTTTTCAAACAATTGGATTTTGAAAATTTCAATTGGGAATGGATCAAATTTGGAACAGTTGAATTTCGAGAGTCCAAAGGAAGAGAAGTAGGAGAAGCCGAGGATCCAAGAAGAATTCGGCAACTTCCCAAACTATCTTATGGTTTGGTTTCAATTGAGAATTTATTTAATATTGCAATCCTGCTAATTTTAATTAATTAGGACTTATATTTGTATGATATGATCATACAAATAGCCTCGAAGATGTGAGGGTTTATGTCTTACTAAACGACTACCTCGGAGTCCTAAGACCGGTTAGGGCTTAATTCGCATAATATGGTTATGCAAATGCCTAACAAAGAGTTGAGGATTTATGTTGCACTAGGAAAACTACCTCGAAATCCTATGGCTTTGTTATTTAATTCTGAGAAATGTTTTGCTAAAGTAGACACAAGTTTTGCTTTTGAAGATGACCGTGCTGCCCACCGTGCTCCGAGCTCCTTGTAGTTGCGGAGGTTTAGTTTTAGAAGGTGAAAATCAGGAGATGAGAAATGTGTTTTGGTTTTGAAAAAGTCTTAAGGTTCAAATATTTTTAATATTTTAATTAAAACAAATCTTAAAGTTGTTTAAACAGAACCGATAAAGCTCCCACGGTTCCGTCATCCCGGCATCGTTATTTTCATCAAATTCACTTAGTCTAGATGAATTTACTAAACTCAACTGAATGAGTTCCACACTTTCATTTGGACCGTGGGAAATCGTGTTAGCAACACATGAGTTACATCATCCGAGGTATTCCCGATCATTCAACTAGACGTTTTAATTTTGTTGTAATTGTAGTTTTGTTGTTCCATTTGTGATTAAATTTTGAATTGTTTTATATTTTAAAATGTTATGGCGGTGAATTTTATATTGTAGTGACTTTTAATTTAGTTTTGATTTCAGTTTTGTGAATATCCTAAAGGTTTTAGTTTTCATGCAACAATCCTGTTTAACATGCAAAAAAAAAAGTGCAGTACAGGTAAGAAAAATGCAATAAAATAAAAGCGTACCTGGAGGGTCTTCTCGTCATTTCCAAGCTGCACTTAAAAAATATATTAAGGCATTTAAATATTTATAATAAGTACCTAGGTAAAGCTAAGGGAAGGTTTTGGTTGTCTATCAAAATCCTAATCCTATTGCTAGTCATCTTCTATGACGTCTAGGTTCTTGTATTTTTTTTAAGGATGATTTTCTTCATCAAAGAACAATTAAATTCAATTTTTCTTCTAAAACATCTCATCATATTGAGAAAGTGTTTAAGATGAGTCCTAAACATCTTTTCAATACTTCCGAGATTATTTTGAGTCTAAGTAAATTTAGTTGCACAGGTGAATTAATCATCCAGAAGTTTAGTTAAGCTTTGTCTCTTGCTCATTGAACTTGGGCATTTGATTACCTGATGAATGAAGTGACATCTCACTTAATACTCCATTTAAGAGTAATAAAAATTAAAGCCTTTAGGGGCAAGTTGGTTTGTTGAGAATTTTAATCATTCTTAATTTGAAGTTTAAGTTAAAGGTTTAAAGTGATTCAGTTTCGTTATGAGGGTTTAATTAATAATTTTAAGTTTGGAATAGTGTTCAAATTATTTTTAGTTTAAATCTTTATACTTTAAGTGATCTTAATATTTCAAATTTGTTTTACTTTTATTATTGAATGATATTAATTTAATATAATTTAAATTTGATTTAATTGAATTTAACTTAATTTAATTTAATTTAAATATTTTTAATCTAACTGAATTGTTAAAATGTTAATTTAATTTTAATTTAATTTGTACTTAATTTAATTTAACTTAAATTTAATTTAATTGTTAAACCACTTAATATTTTGAGCTTTCCTTTAATTTAAGGGTTATTATTTTTTTTAAATTTTTTAATTTTTATTTCGCTTAGTTTGGATTATCATTTTAATCTTAATTAAGAGTTAAATATTATTGAAGTGATTTATTTAGGGATTTTTTTATTAAAGAATTAATATCCTCTCAAGTTATATCCCTATTTTTAATAATTCATTTTTTCATTAATCTTTCAAAATTTAAATTTATTTAAATAATTAAAGTTTCATTTTTGGTTTATTAAAAGTGATTAATGGGTTCCTACCCTTTTAAATTTCCCAGAGTTTCAATCATCCAAGAAAGATAAAATCAAATATTTTACCCTCCATTTTAATTAAACCTAAAATTTTAATAATGGGGTTTAAATTCTTTAATTACCTTTATGCCCTTTTAGGCTTATTAATTTCATAACTCACTAAATTGTGTTGAAATGAACTTAAAATTTTTATGTCACTTCACTCATATGTCAATTAAGACATTAGAGGAGAAAATATGATTTTTCTGAATTTAATTTATTTATATAATTATTTTTAGTGAAAAATAGGGATTTTCAATGGAAATTCAACAACATAACCAAGGAAAGGTTTCTATCCTTGAGAAAATTATGGGATGTTCCTAATGATCGGAGGACCACTTAGACTAATATTGGTGATTTTTTGAATTATATTTTATTTATTGTAATTATTTTGAGTTTTAGGGTATTAATTAATTATAAAATAAAATAAAAGTTTAAAAATGAATTTAATATTTTTCTTAAATCTCTTTGATCTCAAGGAGTTCAAGAAACAAATTTTACAATTTTATAATTTTTTTTTGATTTATTGGAATTAATTTAGTAAAAAGGTTAGAAAATACATTTTTTAATATTAAAAATTGTTTTAAGCATTTAAAATTCAATATCTTAACTTTGAGACTAGGGAAAAATATTTGGTTTATTCCTAAGTGATTAGGAGTCAAAATGTGATATTTTCATGATTTTTAATATTTTTTTGATTTTTATTATTTTTTAATTATTAAACTATTAAAAATATCATTAAAAATGAAGAATTTTAGAAAATTTCAATTTTAATTTTTATAGACTTCTCTGAAATCAGAGAGCTCACAAAACTAATTTGGTGAATTTTTGAAATGTATTTTTGAAGTTAAGAATTTTTAAAGTTTAATTTTGATCATGTGGCTTAATTAATCCATTTAGTGGGGTTAAATATTTCCAATGAACTTCAAATTTTTATGCGAGGTCCCTCTGATTCTAAAGATCAGTAGAGAATTGTTTTCAAGTTATTTTATTGTGTGGTTAACCCAAATTAATTAATGTTCAGTTTTGATTAATTAGGCCAATTAGGATTATTCTTAATGAATTAATCCAAGATATAATTATTCTAGGGTCCTCTAGTCTTAAGAAACTTTCTAAAATTTTGCTAGAATTTATTGAATAGCATGCTAATTATTGGAATTAAAATACCAAAAACAGTGACATAAACTTGAAAAATACATAACTTTCCATAGAGATGGCCTTTGACCTTCAAAAAATTCAGGGAATGTTCCCAAGATCAGAGGCTTAAAGAGTCCTATGGTCTCATGTCATGGTGAATTTTTTATGGAAATGGAGAATCAAAATACTGAAATGTGTAAATAATTAATTAAAAATAAAATACTTATCAAAATAACTTGATTTCTTTTCCACATTATTCTCCTCTGTTCACTGAGCAAGAGGGTATTTTTAGTTTATTTTTATGATTTTTCTACACAAAGATATGGATTTTTTAAGTTCTGGGTATTTAAATAAATCAAAATTTCCATATTTTTATACTTATCCACGCGGTGCTGACTCATCCTCGACAGCTCCGAAAGCACACGCGTCGCGCTCCCATTCGACGCCTCCATCTGACTCAGTGCTCGAGGGGCCCGCGGTTCATGTAACGTTCTCTAGTCTGGCGTAATCTGGATCATCCACTTGATACACGCTCGATCGGATGGCGCCTGGTCATCGTCTACGACTGGTGTGCACCCGTGACCGTCCACACTAAAACCCTAAGAACTCTCTCATTTCTCAATGGATTTTCATGTTCTTATGGTCTATGGATTCGTCTTGAAGAGACGAATACATCCATATGGTTTACATGCCATGAAATTAAGTTAATCAAAATGGAGAATCACTAGAAGCTCGGGATAAAGGAATGATCCGTACCTTTGCTCTGAGAAGTGTAGCTTCAATCAGAGTGTTGTGTCACCTTTGATTGCACCCAAGGAAGCTCCAGATGAAGTCTCTGGCTCTGAGGAATTGTCTAGGTATGAAAGTGTCCACAGCCAATTTTAAAGCTTGGAGGCTAGAGCAACTGGGTGTCCTAGAGAGGGGGCTTTCACTGGGAACTCCTTCTCTTGGTCCTGTGTAGGGGTGGGTGAGTTTAATTTGGATTTGGTGGAGGTTTGGGAGATGTCTTATTTTTGTGCTTGAATTTGAACTCAGAAATCGAGCTCATCTAGGGGAAATCGGGGTTGGAATCCAATGGGGATCAAGTGCTCTAGGTGAGGAGAAGGTCCCGGAGCAATTTTGCGCAGTTTTGTTTAGGTCCGGTTCAGCACCTTCTTTGGCCGAGAGGGTGGTGGGTTTAAATAGACATGGCTGGAGGGCCTCCCAGGGGGGTTTGATGCATGGGATCAGCTGCTCTATGCAAGAGAAGAACAGCCATGGTGTTCAATTTGACTGGGACAACTCAACAAGGAAGAATTGAAAATTTTGGCTCACATGGAGCTCTTGGCCATGGCGTTTTCCGGTGACCCAGGCGGCTGGCCGGCAGGGTTAGGTCACCATCTTGATCAAAAGGGTCAGGGGTTGGCAATGGTGCAGTCAATTAGCCATGGACATGTGTAAAGAGTTTAGCTTTGTGGTATGGGGAGAGGGGGTGATTTTGGATCCAAATGGGTCTAGTCATGCAAATGGGTTTGGTTCACCTCTCCAAGCTCTAGTTTGGGCTGAGGGAGATCAGGTGAGTCAGCTAGCTTAGTGGGGAAAAGTCGCCATCTAAGCATATTTAAGTTTAAGCATGGTTTAGGGGAAACATGGGAGTGCTTAATCACTTTAATGGAATCAAGAAAGAGGCTCCTCCTTTTGCCCAATATGGCATGGTCACATGAACACCACTCACATGGCTTGCATGAGGCTTAAGGATGGCTTCATGGCTTCATTTGGGCTTGGGGCAAGGCTTGGCTCAATTTAATGGAAATGGATTTTGGAAACTTTGGCATTTTAGTGGGAAATTCTCATGAAGCTTGATTTGGAATTTTTTGGTTATTGATTTTAGGACTTAGGTATGATTTCAATCAAAGGGATGATGATGGGAATTTCACATAGGCCTTGGAATAAGTTTTGGGCTTTTGGATTTGGTAAAAATGGGCTTTTAGGATGGTTTAAGAAAGTGGGTCTTTAGGTTTGAAAACAAATTGGTGGATGGAAATTTTTTGAAGGATTGGGCCAAACAACTGTTGGGTTTAGTTTAAGGATGTGTCATGAACATTTTAGAAAAGGTTTGAAGTAATTTGTAGTTGAATTAGGTTTAATATGAGATTTTTTGGTAAAGGGGCCAAAGTGGGTCAAATTGGGCTAACTTGGGCTAAGGTTGGGCTAAGGTTGGATTTGATGTAAAATTAATGTTGATAAATGTTTATGGGGTGTAACAAAGAGTTTTCAATTTTGTTTGGGCTTTAATTTTGGGATTTGGGCCCATTTGGGTTAGGTTTGGGTTTAGGCCAAAAATGGGGATTTTTGTTTTGGGTTAGGTTTGGGTGGAGTTTAGGTTCAAATTTGGGGCAAATCTTGTTATTTTTCTGTTTGTGGGGATATTAGGAATGTTTAGGAAAAGATTTGGGGTTAGTTGGAGTTGAATTGGGTTGGTTTGGGCTAGGTTTAGGTCATGGGCCAAGATTGAACTTTAAGCTTCAAATTGGAATTGGATCCAAATATTAACCAAATTGGGCTTGGATTTGGTCTAAATTGATATTGGGGTATTGAATTGAAGTTTAGAATTGAATTGGGTCAAATTTGAGGTCAATTGGGTTGATTTGGTTTGACATTAGGTCCATTTGGGTTAAAAATGCGTCAAATTGGGGGTTTTAGTGAAACTAGGTTAGATTGACAAAATTGGCCTATGGTTTAGTTGAACAAAATGAAATTAGGAATATTTGGGATTTTCTGGAATTTTCTGGGAATTTTCTGGAATTTTGAATTTTTTGGTTTAGAAGGGCATTTTGGGTATTTGGATGGTATTGAGGGGTATTTTTGGAATTTTTGGTGTATTTGGCCATGGATTATCAATTTAAATGGTGGGAAATGTTTAGGATTATTCTTGAGGAATTTTGGGTAATTTAGGCAATTTTGCATATTTTGGGCAATTTCAAGGGCATTTGGTAGGCTTGGTGGGTTTAGGGCCCCCGTGGTCAAAAATTGAAATTTTGGGAAAATGAAGGTTGATCAAGTGAGAGTGAAATGAAATCATTTTGTTTGAGCCATGAAGCCATATTAAGCTCACAAAATCCATGAGAGGACCCTTTTGAGGCATTCACTATGTTGTTCCTAACCCTCTTAGCCAAGGGCCTAGGGGTTAAGGTCCATCCATATGAATTACCTACATGAGTCAGGAAATCAAGCTAGGTATGAATGGTTTTAGGATTGGAATGTGTGTGCAAGTCAACCCTCACCAGACCAGGCCACACAGGGTAGTCCTAAGGCCAAATAGTCCTATAGGGAACTCATCCTTTAAACCTCCAGATTTGATCTTAACCCTCCAAGTGACTTGGGGGGTCTACAGTCAAACTTATGGGGTTTGCAGGGAGTTTAGAAGTGTTTAAATTTCTAAGTGGTGGATTTCATTTCTAGTCCTCTAAGATAGTCAAAGAGAAAGCCTAAGGCTAGATCCTAAGTACTAAGGAGAGAGAAGAGAAAAGACCTCATCAGAAATGAGGTCAACAAATGGACCCCCTATAGGTGTGGTGTGCTAACCAAACACACCGCACATATTAGCGTTGACCGAAGAGATCAATAAAACCAACACAGACGTCTAAGTGACACACTTAGAACAGAGTAGAAAAAAATTTCAGCTGGGGAGTATCAAGTTTATCTTCAAGACTAGAGATCCCTGAACTCTCGCTGGGGAAAAGAAGAGGAGGTGAATTCCATATCATAAGATCTGGGGAAATTTAATTTAGATTTCATTTCATTTTCTATTTAAAGTTTTAATGTGTGAGTTTTGATTTCAATTTGTTCTGAGTTTCAATTTTGATTGAGGTTTAATTTTAGAATCAATTCAAGGAAATCTGGATTTGAAATGACAATTGGAACCTAGGTTCCAACCTCGAGATTGCGAAGAGAACTGGAATTTAGGTACCAGCCTCGGAGTGAGAATCAGAGTTTAAGTATCGATTGAAATGGATGAGAATCAAAATTTAGGTACTGATCTCGAACATAGAGTCGGAATTTGGTACCGACCTCAAAAGGAGAGAACTGGAAGTTGGTACCAACCTCGAAAGAGAGAATTGAAATTTGGTATCAATCTCGGAAGGAGATTCGAAATTTAGTACCGACCTCAAAAGGATAGAACTGGAATTTGGTACCAGTCTCGAAAGAGAGAATTGAAATTTGGTATCACTCTCAGAAAGAGAGTCGGAATTTGGTACCGACCTCGAAAGGAGAGAACTGGAATTTGTTACCAGTCTCGAAAGAGAGAATTGAAATTTGGTATCAATCTCGAAAAGAGAGTCAGAATTTGGTACCGACCTCGAAAGGAGAGAACTGGAATTTGGTACCAGTCTCGAAAGAGAGAATTGAAATTTGGTATCATTCTCGGAAGAGAGTCAGAATTTGGTACTGAGCTCGAAAGGAGAGAACTGGTATTTGGTACCAGTCTCGAAAGAGAGAATTGAAATTTGGTATCAATCTCAGAAGAGAATCGAAATTTAGGTATCAACCTCGGAAAGAGAGTTAGAATTTAGGTATCGACCTCGAAATGAGAACTGGAAATTAGGTCCCAGTCTCGAAAGTTGAGAATTGAAATTTAGGTATCAATTCGAAAGAGAATCGAAATTTAGGTATCGATCTCGAAAGATGACAATCAGAATTTAGTATCGATCCTGCAATGAGAACTGGAATTTAGGTACCAGTCTCGAGAGTTGAGAATTGAAATTTAGGTATCAATTTGAAAGAGAATCGAAATTTAGGTATCGATCACGGAAAGAGAGTCGGAATTTAGGTACCAACCTCGAAATGAGAGAACTAGAATTTGGCACCAATCTCGAAGGTTTAAAAGGTTAAAATTTGGTATCAACCTCGAAAGAGGGTCGGAGTTTGGTACTGACCTCGAAAGGAGAGAACTGAAATTTGGTACCAGTCTCGAAGTTTTAAAAGGTTTAAATTTGGTATCAACCTCGAAAGAGAGTCGGAATTTGGTACCGACCTCGAAAGGAGAGAACTGGAATTTGGTACCAGTCTCGAAGGTTTAAAAGGTTGAAATTTGGTATCAACCTCGAAAGGAGAGAACTGGAATTTGGTACCAATCTCGAAGGTTTAAAAGGTTGAGATTTGGTATCAACCTCGAAAGAGAGTCGGAATTCGGTACCCATCTCGAAAGGAGAGAACTAGAAGTTGGTACCAGTCTCGAAGGTTTAAAAGGTTGAAATTGGGTATCAACCTCGAAAGAGGGTCGGAATTTGGTACCGACCTCGAAAGGAAAGAACTGAAATTTGGTACCAGTCTCGATGGTTTAAAAGGTTAAAATTTTGTATCAACCTCGAAAGAGGGTCAGAATTTGGTACCGACCTCGAAAGGAGAGAACTGGAATTTGGTACCAGTCTCGAAGGTTTAAAAGGTTGAAATTTTGTATCAACCTCGAAAAAGGGTCGGAATTTGGTATCGACCTCAAAAGGAGAGAACTAGAATTTGGTACCAGTCTCGAAGGTTTAATGAGAAATGGAAACTGGTTCCAATCTCAAATGTTTATTTGTATGAAGAGGGACCCAGTCCCATGCCATCAGAACCAAATCAAATAAAGTTCGTGGCTCCGTCTCAATAGAACTAGTCAATCTTCTAACATGCAGAGAAAAGATTTAAAAGATTTGGTAAGTGTACCAAGTTGAAAAGACTCGACCTGGTGACAAGTCGAGGAAAAGATTTGAATTTCATAAGGGTTTCAAACAGATTTCGTTTTGAAGAATAATTGTAGAATTCAGATTGAAGGATTCAGATCGAAGGATTCAGATCGAAGAATTTAGATTGAGATTTAAATTCATTTTGTTCATTTTGGTGATTCAATTTCAAAAATATTTTGAGTTCGTGTCAGTTTAGAATTAATTTTGACATTTAGATTCTTAAAATAGTTCTCATTTATTTTCATTTTCCTTTGTTCTTTGCTCGAAGTTCTTTTAATTTTAATGGCGTTTCCCAGTCAATTTGCACAAAAAGAGGTGAAGGCAAAACATGACATGGTCACTTTGATTCCAATCTTGTTGAAAATACATCATACATCTTGATCCAAAATATGATGATATTTTCTTTGAGAATTTAATATCTCATACAATCCATATAAATCCAAAACGGATTGTGTAAGATTCATAAAGTTTCTTCTAAAAGCATTGTCAAAATCCATGTATGAATAGTGAGATACATGGACAATAACTTCACCTTCCAAGTCATCCTTGGCAGAAATGCTGTATGGATGTGCATTGAAGGTGTGCTATCTTCCATGTAACTTACAGCTCATAAGGCCGGAGATTCTCTAACTCCGGATCTGGCTGGAGGTGGAAAGGTATTTTTCTGTCGTCCATCCTTCTGAAAGTAACAGAGATCCGCTCAACAGGCACTCCTGGAATGTAATTCTTTGCGATGTCCGCTCCATTCCCCTTTTAACACTATGACGGAATCTACCGATAGTGGTATCTCCACTGGCCCTCGGAACTCATCGGGGCCTACTATCCGGAGGTCAGATCCGAACATGATATTGCACTGGTTGACAAAAGACACTGTGCAGAAAGGTCTAACGAAATCATGATGGTCTATATGTGGAGGTATGCAGTCGCCCTCCTTGTAGATGTTAATGATGCAACTGTTGGGTATGCAATCTGCAGGCAATACCCTCCATTCTTTTATTAACATTTGGCATTGGATCCACCTCACTGCGACAGAGTATCCCTGGTGGATTTCCTTTTCTGTCTACCGTGAAGTTGTAGCAACATCCGCATTGGATCGTAACTCTTCCTTTTCCTGGCATCCATCTTCAGGGTTCTGAATAAGTCTTTTCCCTCAGACGACCAGCTCCGTCCATTTTCTGGAGTTCAAGTATGCAGTCTACAATTTGTTGTTTTTCGTAATCTAAGAATTCATCTGTATGCAGCTTGAGGCCATCTAAGATATTGATCCTCTTGCCTCCAATTCTCTCAAAGTATTCAAAAGTTTTCTTTTCGACATTTTGCATTCTTTCCAACTCATATTCTTTAATTATCTGCAACTGGCGAGGTCTAGTAACGTACTGGGGAATGTATGGTTCAACCCCAACATGCTCTCTTGCGTGTCTTGGCTCCTCGGGGGTAGTCTCTGTCGGGACATCCTCCGGGGTTGCTTTCGCAACAAGACTCTTCAGAACTGGTGCATCTGCTTGGCGTCGAGGCGCTGATTCTATCTCTGCTCTTCTTGGAATTTCCTTTATCTGTTCTACTTTCCTTGGAGTTGATTTCCTCATTTCCGGTTCCTGACGAACCAACTTCTTTGAAGTATTTGTATTGCTGGTAGCAACTGTCTCTTCATGTTGATCTGTTGCTAACTTGGTTAGCATCTTGCGAATGCGGTGATTCTTGTTCCTTCGCTGATTGGTAGTGAGAGTAACTTTTCTCACCTCTTGAATTTCTGTAGACATGGCGCTGACAAGTCTGCCTTCTACTGTAGCTACCACGAACTTAACTTTCTTATCTTCTCCTGTTGCATGAGCGGTGTTTGCTTTTCTCTTTTTCCTGGTGATGGTTGATTTGAGCCCCCCAATTTCATCACTGTCTGACTATGGAACTCTTCCCGATCGATCGGGGTCCAATCATTTTCTTCATATTGTAGCCCGGCTGGTGTGAAGTCAGAGTCAATCTCGATCACGGCTCCATCCCTCACCCTCTCTTCATCAAGTGCTAGAATCACGCCATTCTTAAAGTTCAGAACCAACCGCCCGTTCGACATTTCCCTGCGAAAAATAAGGAAAGGATAAAGGGCTGTACTAAGAACAAGAACAGTAGAAAAAATTATTTATTAATGAAGAGCTTTTATTTGTTTATTTTAAATTTAAATAGGAGTAGGAAAAGATGAAGAAAGATCAAGAGTGAGGCTTGATTTGAAAGGAAGGATAAAGACTTCATTATCATGATTTCACATGTTTTCTTTTAACACATTTTTTTTAACGATTTTCTTTATCATCCACTTTTTATATTTATATTTTTGGGTTCGGACCCAGTCATAAGTAATTATTGTGCCCGTGCTTCTAGGAATGAGGATTCATCCTTCGAAACATCAGGTTGTCTAATACTTCTTGAGATATCGTCCATTAATTGGAAGCATAGGTCACTCTCCACGGCAATTTACAAGCTGGTAGGAACCTCCTAAGTAAACTGTCTCGACCACGAATGGCGCTTCCCAAGTTGGTTCAAATTTACCACCTATCTTGCAATGTGCAAGAATAGGTCTTCTGAGAACTAGAACCAAGTCACCGACTTTGAATGTCCTTGGACGGACCAATTTATCATGGGCCTGGATCATCTTGGCTTGATACAGTTCCAAATTCTGCTGCGCTGAAAGTCTTTTTCCTTCCAGGCTTTCCAATTCTTCTAGTCATAATCTGGCATTTCTTCTGTAGTGATTTTGTTCGCAACTGTAATTCTGAGTGATGGAAGCTGATCCTCTAAGGGTAAAACGACCTCTGACCCGCACACTAAGGCGTAAGGCGTAGAATGGGTGGGAGTTCTGAAAGTCGTCCTGTAGGCCTATAAGGCTTCTAACAACTTCTCGTGCCAATTTCTCTTATTGTCATCCAAAGTTTTCTTTAGGATTTGGACGAGAGTTTTATTAAAAGCCTCGGCCAAACCATTCATTCTTGGGTAGTAGATTGTTGAATAGCACCAGTCGAACCCATGTCTTCTGACAAAATTATTGATTTTTGTACTCTTGAACACGGATCTGTTATCTAAGATAATTCTACACGGTACCCCAAAATGGTAGAAGACTTGATTCTTGAAGAATTGTAGCACGTGATGTGCTTTCACTTCTCTGAGTGGTACTACTTCTGCCCACTTAGAAAAGTAATCTGTAGCTGCAAGAATGAAGCGATGTCCTCTTGAAGAAGGCGGTTCTATCGAACCCACGATATTTGTCCCCCAACACTCAAACGGCCATGATGCGATTGTCGGATGTAGTACATTTGGTGGTTGATGTAGAAACACTCCATGCACTTGGCACTGGTGACAACTTTTGGCAATCTTCATGCAGTCGGTCATCATTGAGGGCCAGTAGTACCCTAGTCTTTTAATCTTCATTTTCATTTTCGGACCCGACTGATAAGCGCCACAAAGTCCTTAGTGTACTTCTTTGACAATTTCACGAGCCTCGGACCCGCTCAGGCATCTTAGCCACATCTGATCAAAAGACCTTCTGTATAATGTATTGTTTAACAATGCATAAGACAGAGTTCTTTTCTTGATTTGATGGGCTATCGACTTATCATCTGGTAAGTTTCCCATTTGCAAGTAGTCTATTAGTGGCTGTCGCCAATCTTCTGTATTTTCTGTTACTGCCGTAATTGTTTCTTCTGCTTTTTCTGCTGATTTGTGTATTGTGTCCATGTCAAGCTGTGATAGGACCTGTCGTCCTTGAACTGACACTTCAACTGACTCATCTTGCAAGCAGGCAAATTCCTTTGCAAGGCGGGCTAGTGCATCTGCGAGAACATTTTCTCTTATGTAAATCTTGTAGATCGTTACATTTGGAATTTGCTCCAATAGTTTCATGGCATACTAAAAGTATTGTTCGAGTCTTGGCTTTAAGATTTTGTATTATCCGGCGACCTGTTGAATGATCAACTGAGAATCTCCGTAGATGTTGATGTTTGTTATCCCCATCTAAATAGTTAATTCCAATCTGGTTGTGAGGGCTTCGTATTTGGCTTCATTGTTTGTACACAGTTCTGTTAAATGGTAGGAATACCTTAACATCCCCTGCTCTAGTATTATAAATATTAGTCTGATTCCTGCCTTACCGGGCACTATCATTTGAGATTCTTTATCTTTCTGGGTTGAGGATGCTCCGTCGAAGTACAGTTCCCAATGCTGATCATCGGGGTCTTCTATGCTTATTATCTGCTCATCTGGCAAGTCGTCGTTAAGGGGAGATTCTTCCGGTAAAGGGTGTGTTGCGAGGAAGTCCGCTAGGACTTGTCCCTTTACGGCACGAAGAGGAACGAAAGTTATATCTAATTTCAATAGTATCATCGACCAACTAGCAAGTCTGCAGGAAAGTGTCGGTCGGGTCACCAAATATTGCAATGGATTGAAATTCGAAAAAATGTTGACCTTATGAGAAAGCATGTAATGCCTGAGCTTTTGAGCGGTGAAGATCAGGGCCAAAAAATGCTTCTCAATAGGAGGATACTTTACTTCCATCGGAATTAGACAAAGACTTAAATAGTAAAGAGCATTTTCTTTTCCCTCGTCATTGACCTGGGATAGCAGGGCTCCGAGACAGTCGTCTAAAGCCGCAGTATAAAGTATCAACGGTCTACCCGAGATCAGTCGCTAAGACAGGAGGTGTCATTAAATATTGTTTGATGTCATCGAAGGCATGTTGACATTTGGAGTCCCAAGTAAACTTGGCATCCTTCTTAAACAAAGCAGAAAAAAGCTGACACCTGCCTGACAAAATCGAGATAAAGCGTCGAAGATATGCCAAATTTCCTTGAAAGGATTGTAATTGTTTCAAGGTTTTAGGAGGTGGCATTTCTATGATAGCTTTAATCTTCTCTGGATCGATTTCAATTCCATGATGTAGAACAACAAATCCTATGAATTTCCCAGAGGTGACACCGAAGGCGCATTTCAAGGGATTCATCTTAAGGTTAAATTGTCTTAATCGCTCGAAAACAATTCTCAAATCATACAAGTGATCTTCTTTTTAGTTTTCTTTTGATGACCACATCATCCACGTAACACTTGACTTGGTTGTGAATGAGATCATTGAAAATTCTTATCATTGCTCTTTGATAGTTGCTCCTGTGTTCTTCAATCCAAACGACATCACTGTGTAGCAGTATACTCCGATCGGCGTTCTGAAGGTTGTATGCTTTTCATCTTCTGGTGTCATCTTTATTTGGTTGTATCTCGAAGATCCATCCATGAATGAGAAGACTTCATGTGTTGAGCAATGTCGATCATCAATTCTGGAATGGATAGCGGGAATTCATCCTTTAGACATGCTTTGTTCAAATCTCTGAAGACTACGCAGATTCTGATCTGACCATTCTTCTTTCTAACCGGTACCACATTGGCTAACCAAGTTGGATATTGTTCTTCACGGACAAATTTAGCGTCTATTAGCTTCTTAACTTCTGCTATTACTTGTTGTTCGATCTCTAGAAGCATCCTTCTCGGAGCTTGTCTGACTGGAACGGCAGTGGGATCCGCTCCTAACTTGTGAACTGTGACCTCTGGAGCTAATCCTGGCATTTCATCATAACTCCAAGCAAAATAGTCCTTGAATTCCATCAATAGCTTGATTATTTCTTCGGAGCTTCTTTATTGAGTAGGGAGCTAACAAAGGTCAGCCTAGGCTCTTTGCTAGTACCTAAGTTAACTTCCATTAACTCGTCTATTGTAGATTTAATTTCTTCTTCGAATTCTGGTGGAGCATCTCTGATTAGCAAATCTTCGAGATCTTCAGAAGCTTCCAAGCAGTCTTCATTAGGCTCACTAGTGACAACCAAGCAAAATCTTGTATCATCAACTAACCCTACTGTGCCGAATCTGAGACCATGTTTCGAATTGGGATGTCGGCTGGCATTGTTCCATAATTTTTCAAAATGTTTTGATCGACCTTTTGTCCATTGTTTAGGTAAGACACCACGTTGAATTAAAGCCTTTAGGGGCAAGTTGGTTTGTTGAGAATTTTAATCATTCTTAATTTGAAGTTTAAGTTAAAGGTTTAAAGTGATTCAGTTTAGTTATGAGGTTTTAATTAAAAATTTTAAGTTTTAGAATAGTGTTCAAATTATTTTTGGTTTAAATCATTACACTTTAAATGAACATAATATTTTAAATTTGTTTTACTTTTATTATTGAATGATGTTCATTTAATATAATTTAAATTTGATTTAATTGAATTTAACTTAATTTAATTTAATTTAAATATTTTTAATTTAACTTAATTCTTAAAATGTTAATTTAATTTAATTTGTACTTAATTTAATTTAACTTAAATTTAATTTAATTGTTAAACCACTTAATATTTTGAGCTTTCCTTTAATTTAAGGGTTATTATTTTTTTAATTTTTAATTTTTATTTACGTAGTTTGGATTATCATTTTAATCTTAATTAAGAGTTAAATATTATTGAAGTAATTTATTTAAGGATTTTTTTATTAAAAAATTAATATCCTCTCAAGTTATATCCCTATTTTTAAAAATTCAATTTTCATTAATCTTTCGAAATTTAAATTTGTTTAAATAATTAAAGTTTCATTTTTGGTTTATTAAAAGTGATTAATGGGTTCCTACCCTTTTAATTTCCCAAAGTTTCAATCATCCAAGAAAGATAAAATCAAATATTTTACCCTCCATTTTAATTAAACCTAAAATTTTAATAAAGGGGTTTAAATTCTTTAATTACCTTTATGCCCTTTTAGGCTTATTAATTTCATAACTCTCTAAATTGAGTTCAAATGAACTTAAAATTTTTATGTCACTTCACTCATATGTCAATTAAGACATTAGAGGAGAAAATGTGATTTTTCTGAATTTAATTTATTTATATAATTATTTTTAGTGAAAAATAAGGATTTTCAATGGAAATTCAACAACATGACTAAGGAAAAGTTTCTGTCCTAGAGAACATTATGGGATGTTCCTAATGACCAGAGGACCACTTGGACTAATTTTGGTGATTTTTTTAATTATATTTTATTTATTGTAATTATTTTGAATTTTAGGGTATTAATTAATTATAGAATAAAAAAAAATTTAAAAATATATTTTTTATTTTTCTTAAATCTCTCTAACCTTAAGGAGTTCAGAGAGACAAATTTTACAATTTTCTAATTTTTCTATGATTTATTGGAATTAATTTAGTGAAAAGGTTAGAAAATACATTTTTAATATTAAAAATTGTTTTAAGCATTTAAAATTCAATATCTTAACTTAGAGACTTGGGAAAAATATTTGGTTTTTTCCTAAGTGATTAGGACTCAAAATGTGACATTTTTATGATTTTTAATATTTTTGTGATTTTTTTATTTTTTAATTATTAAACTATTAAAAATATCATTAAAAATGAAAAATTTTAGAAAATTCCAATTTTACTTTTTATAGACTCCTCTGATATCAGAGAACCCGGAAAACCAATTTGGTGAATTTTTGAAATGTATTCTTGAAGTTATGAATGTTTAAAGTTTAATTTTGATCACGTGGTTTAATTATTCCATTTAGTGGGGTTAAATATTTCCAATTGACTTCAAATTTTTATGTGAGGTCCCTCTTGTCCTAAAGATCGGTAGAGAATTGTTTTCAAGTTATTTTAATGTGTGGTTAACCCTAATTAATTAAAGTTTAGTTTTGAGTAATTAGGCCAATTAGGATTATTCTTAATGAATTAACTTTGAAATATTGAATGTAATAGTTTGATCATTTACTCTCATTGTTAATTCCCCTTTTTGCACATCTTTCATCGCTCTGCCTGTGATAAGGAAAGGTATTCCTAAAATTATGGGCATCTCTTTATCTTCCTCCATATCCAACACAATGAAATCAACAGGAAAAATAAATTGATCCACTTTCACCAAAACATCTTCTATAACGTCTTTAGGATATTTGATTGAACAATCAACTAATTGCAGAGTTACAGTATTTGGGGTTATTTCTCCTAATCCCAGTCTTTTGAATATTGCTAACGACATAAGGTTAATGCTTGCACAAATCACAGAATGCTTTTCCAAAAAAATTGTCTCCGATTGCACATGGAACTGTGAAACTTCCAGGATCTTTAAGCTTTTAAAGAAGCTTTTTTTGAATTATTGCGCTACACTCTTCACTAAGTGCAACAGTCTCATTATCTTCAAACTTTCTCTTTCTGTTGAGAATATCTTTCATAAATTTCACATAGCTTGGCATTAGTCCTAAGGCTTCAACAAATGGAATATTTATTTTAAGCTTGTTAAATATCTCCAAGAATTTTGAAAATTGCTTATCTAATTTTTATTGTCAAAGTCTCTGAGGAAATGGAGGTGGTTGCTTTTCTAAATCAACCTTAGGTGGAAAAATAAGTCTTTCCAAACTATTTGGAGCATCCTCTTTTGGTTTCTAAATTTCTTCTTTCTGTATATCAGTCACTTTTGGAACAATACCTTCCAACTCTCTTCCACTTCTAAACAGAATAGCTTATACTTGCTCTTTAGTCTTTTCTTTTGGATTTACTTCAGTATTACTAAGAAGCATTTCTTGGGATCTATTACTTAATGAATTAGCAATTTGTCTCAATTGATTCTCAATATTTTTTATTGTAGCTCCTTAACTTTGTAATTGATTTCCCATTTTTAATACTACTTCTTCAATAGACAACTTCTTCTCCTTAAATTGTGAAGTATTGTTAAAACTTAAAGGATATGTTGGTCTATAATTATTATTCCCTTGGTTGTTCCAGTTTTCCAATGGGTTTACTTAGTTGTTCCCCTATTGTTGATTACTACCACCCTAATTATTGGTATTCCAGTTAAAGTTTGGATGATTTTTCCAACATGGGTTATAATAATTGGAATATGGATTATAAGGCTTACTTATGACATTCAAGGTTTCTGAAGCTTGAGAATCAACCATTTGGCCTAATGAATTTTCTTTAATCATGGGAATTGGCTGAGAAAAATTCATTCCAAATTGGTCTATTTTCCTTGAAATTGCAGCAACTTGATTTGCTAGCAACACAAAAGCATCATTTTCATGAATGTTAGCTACCTTTATAGGATTTAATCCTTTCAGAAGGAATATTTTGTCAATGGGTTGGTCATTGGGTCAAGGATTGACCATTTTGACCAAAGTTTACTTTTTAGTCAGATTTTAACTTATTGGGTTAAAAATTGGTTACTAGGTAAAAAATTAACTATTTTGAGCAAAATTGAATTTTTGGTCAAAAGTTGAACCATTGGGTCAACGGGGTGGTCATTTGGTCAGAAATTGACCGTTTTGATAAAAGTTGACTTTTTTGGTCAAAAGTTGACCTATTGGTTTAATGGGGTGGCCATTAGGTAAAAAATTAACTATTTTGACCAAAATTGACTTTTTGATCAAAAGTTGACCTATTAGGTTAATGGGTTGGTCATTTGGTCAAGGATTGACAATTTTGACCAAAGTTGACATTTTGGTCAAAGATTGACTTATTGGGTCAATAACTGAACATTAGGTCAAAAATTAACTATTTTGACCAAAATTGATTTTTTGTCAAAATTTGACATATTGGTTCAATGACTCAAACTGGTCATTGGGTTAAGGATTGAGTTTGTCAAAATGGTTGACCTTTGAACCAAAGTTGACTTTTTAGTCAAAGGTTGACCTATTAGGTCAATAGGTTGATCATTAGGTCAAGGATTAATCAATATGACCAATGTTGACTTTTTGGTCAGAGATTGACTTATTGGGTCAATAATTGATCATTAGGTCAAAAATTGAATATTTTGACCAAAATTGACATTTTGGTCAAAAGTTGTTCTATTGGATCAATGAGTTGGTCATCGGGTCAAGAATTTACCATTTTGACCAAAGTTGACTTTTTGGTCAAAAGTTGACCTATTGGGTCAATGGGTTGGTCATTGGGTTAGTAATTAACCATTTTGACCAAAGTTAACTTTTTGGTCAAAAGTTGACCAATTGAGTCAATGTAGTAATCATTAGGTAAAAAATTGACTATTTGGATGAAAATTGACTTATTGGGCTAAAAGTTGACCTATTGGGTCAATGGATTGGTCATTGGGACAAAGATTGACCATTTTGACCAAAGTTGACTTTTTGGTCAAAAGTTGACATATTGGGTCAGTTGGTTGGTCGTTAGGTCAGAAATTGACCATTTTGACCAAAGTTGACTTTTTGGTCAAAAGTTGACCAATTGGGTCAATGGGGTGTTCATTCTGTCAAACATTGACTATATTGACCAAAATTGACTTTTTGGTTAAAAGTTGACCTATTGGGTCAATGAGTTGGTCATTAGGTTAAGGATTGACCATTTTGACCAAAGTTAACATTTTAGTTAAAAGTTGACCTATTGGGTCAATGGGTTCGTCATTGGTTCAAGGATTGACCATTTTGATCGAAGTTGACTTTTTTGTCAGAGATTGACTTATTGGGTCAATAATTAGTCATTAGGTTAAAAATTGACTGTTTTGATTGAAATTGACTTTTTGATCAAAAGTTGATCTATTGGGTCAATGGGTTGTTCATTGGATCAAGTATTGACCATTTTGACCAAAGTTGACTTTCTGGTCAAAAAGTTGACTTGTTGTGCCAATGGGTTGTCATTGGGTCAGAAATTGACCAAAGTTGACTTTTGGGTCAAAGATGATCTTTTTGGGTCAATGGGTTGGTCATTAGGTTAAAAATTGATTATTTTGACCAAAATTGATTTTTTGGTCAAAAGTTGACCTATTGGGTCAATGGGTTGGTCACTGGGTCAAAGATTGACCATTTTGACCAAAGTTGACTTTTTGGTCAAAAGTTGACCTATTGGGTCAAAGGGTTGGTCATTGGGTCAAGGATTGACCATTTTGACCAAAGTTGACTTTTTGGTCAAATGTTAACCTGTTAGGTCAATGGGGTGGTCATTAGGTCAAAATTGACTATTTTGACAAAAATTGACTTTTGGGACAAAAGTTGACATATTGGCTTAATGGGTTGGTCATTGTGTCAAGGATTGACCATTTTGACCAAAATCGACTTTTTGGTCAAAAGTCGACTATTAGGTCAATGGGTTGGTCATTGGGTCTGAAATTTACCATTTTAACCAGAGTTGACTTTTTTGTCAAATGTTAACTTTTTGGGTCAATTGGTTGGTCAATGGTCAGAAATTGACCATTTTGACCGAACTTAATTTTTTGGTCAAAAGTTGACTTTTTGGTCAATGGGTTGGTCGTTGGGTTAAAGATTGACTATTTTGACCAAAATTGACTTTTTGGTCAATGATTGGATCAATGGGTCTAGGATTAACCATTTTGACCAAAATTGACTTTTTGTTCAAAGGTTGATCTATTGGGTCAATGGGTTGTTCATTGGGTGAATGATTGACCAGTTTGACCAAAGTTGACTTTGTTGTCAAAAGTTGACCTCTTAGGTCAATGGGTTGGTCATTGGGTCAGAAATTGAACATTTTGACCAAAATTGACCATTTTGACCGAAATTGACCATTTTGACCGAAATTGACCTATTGGGTCAATGAGGGGCTTATTTGGTCAAACGTTAACCATTTTGACCAAAATTTACATTTTGGTCAAAAGTTGACCTATTGGGCCATTGGGTTGGTCATTGAGTCAAGGATTAACCATTTTGACCAAAGTTGAATTTTTGGTCAGATATTGACTTTTTGGGTCAATAATTGGTTATTAGGTTAAAAAATAACTATTTTGACCAAAATTGACTTTTTATTCAAAAGTTGACCTATTGGGTCAATGGGTTAATCATTGGGTTAAGGATTAACTATTTTGACCAAAGTTGACTTTTTGGACAAAAGTTGACCTATTGGGTCAATGGGGTGGTCGTTAGTTTAAAGATTGACTATTTTGACAAAAATTGATTTTTTGGTCAATAGTTGACCAATTGGGTAAATGGGTTGGTCATTGGGTTAAGGATTAACCATTTTGACCAAAGTTGACTTTTTAGTCAGAGATTGACTTATTGGGTCAATTATTAGTGATTAAGTCAAAAATTGATTATTTTGACCAAAATTGAATTTTTGGTCAAAAGTTGACCCATTGGGTCAATGGGGTGGTCAATGTGTCTGAAATTGACAATTTTGACCAAAGTTGACTTTTTGGTCAAAAGTTGAGCTATTGGGTCAATGGGTTAAGGATTCTCCATTTTGACCAAAGTTGACTTTTTGGTATGAGATTGACTTTTTGTTCAATAATTGGTCATTAGGTCAAAAATTGACTATTTTGACCAAAATTAACTTTTTTAGTAAAAAGTTGATCCAAGATATAATTATCATAGGGTCCTCTAGTCCTAAGAAACTTCCTCAAATTTTTCTGGAATTTATTGAATAACATGCTAATTATTAGAATTAAAATACCAAAAACAGTGACATAAACTTGAAAAATACATAACTTTCCATAGAGATGGCCTTTGACCTTGAAAAATTCAGGGAATGTTCCCAAGATCAGAGGCTTCAACAGCCCTATGGTCTCATGCCTTCGTGAATTGTCTATGCAAATGGAGAATCAAAATACTAAAATGAGTATACAATTAATTAAAAATAAAATACTCATCAAAATAACTTTATTTCTTTTCCACATTATTCTCCTCTATTCACTGAGCAAGAGAATATTTTTTGTTTATTTTTATGATTTTTCTACACAATGATATAAATTTTTTAAGTTATGGGTATTTAAATAAATAAAAAATTCCATATTTTTCTACTTATCCACGCGGCACCGACTCATCCTTGGCAGCTCCGAAAGCCCACGCGACGCGCTCCCATTCGACGCTGCCATCTGACTCAGCGCTCCAGGGGCTAGCGGTTCATGTAACGTTCTCTGGTCAAGCGCAATCTGGATCATCCACTCGATACACGCTCGATCGGACGGTGCCCGATCATCGTCTACGACTGGTGTGCACCCGTAACCGTCCACACTAAAACCCTAAGAACTCTCTCATTTCTCAACAAATTTTCGTGTTCTTATGCTCTAAGGATTCATCTTGAAGAGACAAACACATCCATACAGTTTACATGCCATGAAATTTAGTAAATCAAAATGGAGAATCATTTGAAGCTCGGGAGGAAGGAATGATCTGTACCTTTGCTCTGAGAAGTGTAGCTTCAATAAGAGAGTTGTGTCACCTTCAGTTGCACCCAAGGAAGCTCCAGATGAAGTCTCTAGCTCTGGGGAATTGTCTAGGTATGAAAGTGTCCACAGCCGATTTCAAAGCTTGGAGGCTAGAGCAACTGGGTGGCCTGGAGAGGGGGCTTTCACTGGGGAATTACTTCTCTTGGTCCTGTGCAGGGGTGGGTGAGTTTAATTTGGATTTGGTGGAGGTTTGGGAGATGTCCTATTTTTGGGCTTGAATTTGAACTCAGAAATTGAGCTCAGCTGGGGGAAATTGGGGCTGGAATCCAATGGGGATCAAGTGCTCTAGGTGAGGAGAAGGTCCTGGAGCAATTTTGGCAGAGTTTTGTTTAGGTCTGGTTCAGCACCTTCTTTGGCCGAGAGGGTGGTGGGTTTAAATAGACATGGCTGGAGGGCCTCCCAGGGGGGTTTGATGCTTGGGATCAGCTGCTCTATGCAAGAGAAGAACATCCATGGTGTTCAATTGGACTGGGACAACTCAGCAAGGAAGAATTGAAAATTTTGGCTCACATGGAGCTATCGGCCATGGCGTTTTCCGGCGACCCAGGCGGTTGGCCGGCAGGGTTAGGTCACCATCTTGATCAGAAGTGTCAGGGGTTAGCAATGGTGCAGTCAATTAGCCATGGACATGAGTAAAGATTTTAGCTTTAAGTGGTTTGGGGAGAGGGGTGATTTTGGATCCAAAAGGGTCAAGTCAACCAAATGGGTTGGGCTCACCTCTCCAAGCTCTGGTTTGGGCTGAGGGAGATCAGGTGAGTCAGCTAGCTTAGTGGGGAAAAGTCACCATCTAAGCATATTTAAGTTTAAGCATGGTTTAGGGGAAACATGGGAGTGCTTAATCACTTTAAGGGAATCAAGAAAGAGGCTCCTTCTTTTGACCAATATGGCATGGTCACATGAACACCACTCACATGGCTTACATGTGGCTTAAGGATGGCTTCATGGCTTCATTTGGGCTTGGGGCATGGCTTGACTCAATTTCATGAAAATGGATTTTGGAAACTTTGGAATTTTAGTGGGAAATTCTCTTGAAGCTTGATTTGGAATTATTTGGTTATTGATTTTAGGACTTAGGGATGATTTCAATCAAAGGGATGATGATGGGAATTTCACATAGGCCTTGGAATAAGTTTTGGGCTTTTGAATTTGGTAAAATGGGCTTTTAGGATGGTTTAAGAAAGTGGGCCTTTAGGTTTGAAAACAAATTGGTGGGTGGAAATTTTGTGAAGGATTGGGCCAAACAAAAGTTGGGTTTAGTTTAGGGATGTGTCATGAATATTTTAGAAAAGGTTTGAAATAATTTGGAGTTGAATTAGGTTTAATTTGGGATTTTTTGGTAAAGGGGCCAAAGTGGCTCAAATTGGGCTGACTTGGGCTAAGGTTGGGCTAAGGTTGGATTTGATGTAAAATTAATGTTGAGAAATGTTTATGGGGTTAACAAAGAGTTTTCAATTTTGGTTGGGCTTTAATTTTGGGATTTGGGCCCATTTGGGTTAGGTTTGGATTTAGGCCAAAAATGGGGATTTTTGTTTTGGGTTAGGTTTGGGTGGAGTTTAGGTTCAAATTTGCTGCAAATATTGTTAGTGTTTTGCTTATGGGGATATTAGGATGGTTTAGGAAAAGATTTGGGGTTAATTGGAGTTGAATTGGGTTGGTTTGTGCTAGTTTTAGGTCATGGGCCAAGATTGGGCTTTAAGCTTCAAATTGGAATTGGATCCAAATGATAATTAAATTGGGCTTGGATTTGGTCTAAATTTTTATTGGGGATATTGAATTGAAGTTTAGAATTGAATTGGGTCAAAGTTAAGACAATTGGGTTGATTTAGTTTGACATTGGGTCCATTTGGGTTAAAAATGGGTCAAATTGGGGGTTTTGGTGAGAGTGGGTTAGATTGACAAAGTTGGCCTATGGTGTAGTTGAAAAAAATGAAATTAAGAATATTTGAGATTTTCTGGAATTTTCTAGGAACTTTTTGGAATTCTTGGATTTTTTTGTTAAGAAGGGCATTTTGGGTATTTGGAGGGTATTGAGGGGTATTTTTAGATATTTTGGTATATTTGGCCATGAATGATCAATTTGAATGATGGGAAATGTTTAGGATTGGTCTTGAGGAATTTTGGGTAATTTAGGCAATTTTGCAAATTTTGGGCAATTTCAAGGGCATTTGGTAGGCTTGGTGGGTTTAGGTCCCCTGGGGTCAAAAATTGAAATTTTGGGAAAATGAAGGTTGATCAAGTGTTAGTGAAATACAATCATTTTGGTTGAGCCATGAAGCCATATTAAGCTCACAAAATTCATGTGAGGACCCATTTGAGGCATTCACTATGTTGTTCCTAACACTTTAGCCAAGGGCCTAGGGGTTAAGGTCCATCCATATGAATTACCTACATGAGTCAGGAAGTCATGCTAGGTACGAATGGTTTTAGGATTGGAATGTGTGTGAAAGTGTAATGTGTGTGCAAGTCAACCCTCACCAGACCAGGCCACCCAGGGTAGTCCCAAGGCCAAAGAGTCATATAGGGAACTCATCCCTTAAACCTCCACAATTGATCTTAACCCTCTATGTGACTTGGGGGTTTACAATCGAATTATGGGGTTTGCAGGGAGTTTAGAGGTGTTTAAATTTCTAAGTGGTAGATTCCATTTCTAGTCCTCTAAGATAGTCAAAGGGAAAGCCTAAGGTTAGATCCCAAGTACTAAGGAGAGAGAAGAGAAAAGACCTCATCAGAAATGAGGTCAACACATCTTTGCTTTATCTTTTAAGGAAAAAGGAAAGAGTCTAAAAAACTAGCCTAATAGCATCTTTTCCTAATAACATCTTTGCTTTATGTGTCACATCTTTGCCTAACAGCATCATCAGAAAAATTATTATATTTAAAGGTAGCACAAAGTTCTAAAAAACTAGCAAGATGTAAATTTGGATCCTCATTAGGTGTTCCTCCAAATTGATTGTTTTGAACCATTTGAATAATAAATGGTTTAAGCTCAAAAGAATTAGCATCTACAACTGGAATTTGAATACTAACATTAAGTTCATCAGCTGTAGGGTTTGCATATTCCCTTAATGGTTTATAGATAATTTATTCATTAATTTCGATTGGATTTTGATTATTGTTATGTAAGTTAGCCATTTTTTTATGTTTTGAATTTGTTTTTCTTTTTTAATTCTTTTAATTGTTCTTTCTAATTCAGAATCAAAAGTTAGTAATCCTTCAGATCCTGAACTACGCATAAAAATTTAAAGAAAATATTTTTGTTTTTATGTTTTGTTTTTATGTTTTTTTTTACTTTTACTTTTATTTTTTTATTTGTTTTGCTTTTATTTTTTATTTTATCTTATCCCCGGCAACGGCACCAAAAACTTGATGTGATGCGACTTTAAATTTGCTTTAAAATACAAGAATTTGATACGACTTTTTAGAAGTTTTAATTCATGGCAAATGGCTTCAAAAACTTAAGGTGCGAGGTTTACTTTTATAATTTTATATTTTAGATTTTAATTATTGTAAAAGTCACAATTTTAAACGCAAGTATATGTATCGTTCAAGTAATACAGGGCTCTAGTGGAGTCCTGGTTATCAATCCTACAGGGATAATAAAAATAAAAAGTAAAAATATATATAAGTAATATTTTGAAATTTTCTTATGCAAATTATATATAACTTTATATATATATATATATATATATATATATATATATATATATATATATATATCAAGAAAAATTTTTATTAAAATAAAGGAAGCAATAAACAGTAAATTAAAATAAGCAATAATTAAAACACTATGCAAGTGTAAAAACGACTTTCTCTTTTTTTTTCAACTAATCCAAGAATTATAGATTAATTCTCTTTCGTAGGGAATTAATATTATAGTATTATGCCAAATAGAAGCATTCCTATTCTTTATCATCTGGTCCAAGTGCAAAGAACATTGACTAATTTATAGTTAGGCTCGGGATGTTTTATTAGTAGAATGAGTTAATCTAGGCTCACACTACTAGATGTCCAAGAGTGGCTATGGTCGGCCCTACCAGTGACCCGTTTCCTTTCTATAAACCAAATTATTAGAATTTAGTCTGTCACTCTAAAAACTAATTAATTCTACGCCCAATAAATAATATCTTCCTATTTATTTGCACTTCACCTTAAATAATACGCGTATAGCCTGTGATTACCTAAGAATTCATGTGATATCTACTAGTTAAGAATTTATCTCCGGATAGGTCTCAAAATTCTTCAACAGGTTTTAACAAATTAAATGGCCAATTTAAAAAGTAAAATAAGATCAGGTATTAATATCATTACAATATTTAAAATATTTTATATTTAATTCTCCTATGAAATTTAATTAATTTATAATCTTTTCATAGTTGAAAGGAGAAAGATAACTTACTACTCCGAACTCATTAAAATAACACAACCAAACATATTTATAAAACTTTGAACCAAAGTACAAATACTTATCTGAAGTGTTCCTTCAAGAGCTCGCTGACTTCTACTGACTCCAACGTAATGATGAAAGAGGGAAAATAGGCTAAAATGGGTATGTGTACTAAGAGGCAAAATAAAGTGGCACCCTAAGTATGGAAGAGACTAAATTAAACTAGAGATGAGAGAAAATAGGCTAAAATGGGTATGTGTACTAAGAGGGGGGTTTTGGTGCGATTTTCTCTATCGAATGGGCTCTTATTTATAGAGCTCTGAATTTGACCAGGGGTTGCTTAAGGCACCTCTTCAAAATTCGTCCAAATTCAATGTATCTTCTAGAAGGTAACCGTCGCGCCTAGGCGCTTGGATATGGTGCCTTGGCGCCAGACTTCGTGACCAGGTCTTTCACATCTCTTCACTTTATGTCGCACCTCTTCACGATCCAGACTGTTTTCTTGTGTCCAAATACATTGTATCACATGTCCTATACATTAGGAGTAACATTTAATCTTCTAGAAGCTCGAATAACTGCATAACACCGTCAAAATAACGGCCCAAAGTCATCAAAAAAACTTAACAGCGTCTGTATCGATCTGGCGCTTGGGCGCTGGACTCTGGTGCCTAGGAGCCAGGCCAACAATTCCAAAAATTGCTCCATAAGCTCCATTTTTGCTCATTTTTGCTCCTTTTTCCTTCTTTTTCTTTCTTGGACTCTTTTTAATCATCTACATCCAAAAACATGAAAATAACTTTCATTAAAGCATAATATCCTTAAAAATTGAATCATAAATAAGGCATAAAGATGGGTATTTTTTAGGTAGAATCACAGCTCATTTGGTCCAACTAGTAATCATTACTCACTTTGAGTAGGACTTCTATTGTCAAGATGTGGCTAGGCTGTCAGGTATAAGACACTTTACCATAATATGATAAGCAACTCCACCCCTTTAATAGGACTGTTGCTAGGAAGGTTTGTGTTGGTGTCATTTGTTGCAGTGGCCTCGAAGGGTCTTAAGTTTTTTTTCTAAAATGATTCATGGTGTCTTTTTTAGACTCTCAGTAGCACTCCTTCCATGAATGGGTATTCCCTTGTCCTTTTCCTAAGGGGTTTTCGTTTAGAAGGTCCTGTACACTTTCTTAAGGAGACCTTAGTTAGGCATCGAATTTCATTGGTTCAAGTTGATGTGACATTTAACTACTAGCTGGCCATCTTTGACCAATCTTATCTTCTAGGCCATAAGAGTCCTTTGAAATTCAGGTTGATGTATTATGGGGGTACCAATTGACTTCCTTGGATTCTCTTATTTCTTGTAAGCCGTGCTACAATAAGAACAAAAGAATTTAATAGAAAAATTACATTTATTTATGTTGAAATCAATGTTTTAAAAAAGGACCTCTCTGAATATTCTTGTTTGTGGCCTTTTATACATAGAGCACAGTCATTCACATTTCATGTGACTGTGTTGGTTCAATCAGCTAGATCTAAGTGACTAGCAATGGCAAGTGGCAAGAAGTGTGTGTTGGATGCCTGCTGAGGATGTGCTAACAAAAAACTTTAGAGGGAGTTGGTCTGAGGCTGTGAGGAAGCTTGTAGAGGTTAGGAGGTCAGAGTAGATGACCCGACACATAGGGATAAGCTGAATGAAGCAGTTCACTTTGAAGAAAAGATGGATGGTGGATATGTTGACCTCAATTTTGTTGAGGACTAGTCTTTCTTCCTTAGAAGCCTAAGATCTAGCCATAGGACTTTCCCGTTCACTATCTTAGAGGACTAGTGTGGAACCCAACCTATTACACTTCTTTAATCTTCTTGGAGTTCCACATGTTTGGTTATGAACTCTAGCACTAAGTAGGATGAAACTAAGCTTGGGAGAGCTAAAGGGGAATCCCCCCAGAGGATTGTTTAGCCTTATGATTAGCCCTGGGTAGTGTGGTATTTATCAGTTTTGCACACACACACTTGACCCCTCACTTTAACTCGCAACCTAAAACCCTAAACCAAGCATGCTTAACCTAGTTCCCCACTCTTTTGGAATCTCATGTGGGTGGTCCCCCAAACCCTTGGTCTTAAGTTAGGGTGGCTAGAACCAACACATGGAGGGACTAAAATGGGGATCTCCTTTGGTCTCATGGCTCAAAAAAGGGTAAATTTATGATCATCCTCCACAATGAATCCCATTTTTTACCAAAATCCCTAACTTTGGCCTTCTGGCCCAAAATTTTTCCAAAATTACCAAAATGCCCCTGAAACCCTTATTTTCCCAAAATTGCCCAAATTCTCAAATTCCCTTCAGAAATTATGTCAAACCATTCCAAACCACTCAAATTGACCAAAATGCCCCTCATGGCCTTAAAATTCTCAAAATATCCAAATTCACTCAAAACATCCCTAAGTTAAATTTGAACCATCAATTGTGCCAAAATCTACCAAAATTTGCAAAAATTTCCAAATTACCATTAGCACCTAAATTCCTCATATTACCCATAATTTCCACCAAATTGATCTCAAACTCTACCAATTTCAAATCCAAATCAAATTACATCATGTCCAAGCCTAATTTGAATCAAATTCAAGCCCAATTGAACCACCCACAAAACCCTAGTTTCAATTTTGAGCTAACATCCCCAATTTGATCGTGCTCTTAAATTCCATCAAATTGAACCCCATAAACAACCCAATTTCCCAAATTTTAAATCTTAAATTCTTCATAACACTTCCCTAGACCAATTTGAACCCTCAATTAGTCTAGACACAAACTCAAAGCTAGCCCAAATCCAACCTAAAACAAAACCCCTAATTTTGCCTCTAAATCCTAATTCCACCAAATTGAACATAATAACACTCCTATTTCCACCCAATTGGTATCCAAACTATTCATGCCACATCTCTAAACTATTATTAACTTCCACATTATCCAAATCCAAACCCTATCCATGACCGAAAAAAGCCCAAATCTAAGCCTAAGTTTAAACCCCCATTTTGAACTTAATCTCAAATCCACCTCAAATCTTCCACATTAATCCAAGCCCTAACCTTTTCTACCATGATTAAGCACCTTTGATGCTAATCACATCACCTAATGACCCACTTTTTATCCATGGACCAAAGGTTACATAAATCATGGAAACTCATCCCCTAACAATGATTAACTCTCTCACCCTTGTAGTCAGCCTTCCTAAGCCCTAAGAAAATCACCATTAAAATACTCTAACCTCCCTGAACCAGGTAGTAACCTCCCATGCTTTGGCTGGCCGGCCTTGCTGCCAAAAAACCCAAAACTGAGAAGGTCATCCCCATGGCTTGAACCCAATTGTACCCATCAAATTTGGCTCACCCCCATTAGTCACTTGTGTCGTTCAACCCTCCACCTAAGCAGCATTTTACACCCCATAGCTGGTCCTGTTGGCCACCATAGCCATGGAAGTTTAAATACCACACCCTCATGGCCAAACATAGAGAGCATCCAAGTTCTTACGGAGAATCTACCAAAATAATTCTAGAGCTTCTCTAGACCTCTCTGATTTCAAACCCACCATTCTCAGCCACCAATCCCCACTAACCAACCCCAATTGCATCTTCAAAATCCAAGGAATTTTTATCAAACCACAAACCTCCACCAATCCCTAAATTGAACTTCTTTGAAGCTTTCCCAGACCTCACGAGGAAGTTCCTCATCAAAATTCCCATCCATAGAGCCTGATGCTCCAGACTTCCACATAGGCCGCACCACCGTTGACACACCTAAAATATATAATGTTTTTAAATACATTTTTACACCTATTTTTGATGATATTGCACTTTAATGGAAGGTATATTTGTGTTTTTCTTGTAGGTATGATTAAAATGACTGACTATGATGAAAGGAGCAAAAGAGAATCAAATTTGGAGCAAAATTTGAAGAATGAAAAATTTTGGCCTCTGGCGCCTAAACGCTGGACTCTTAGCGCATAGGCGCCACAGTTAAAGTAACAAATTTTATTTGATTTTTTCTCAAATTTGAAGGGGTTTTCGAAGCATCCTTTCCTTTAAACTTCATTAACTTCCCATCAGCACTAAAATTCATTTAAAATTGGAACGGATGGATGCATTCCTGGTGGATACATTGAATCTGGACATATTTAAAATGACATCAAGGCACCTTTTGGAAAATTTTAAAAATAAGGCTTGAAGATCAAAAAAGGGTTAATGTTGGAGGGTGTGATTAGTGCTAAGAGTCAAGTTTATGCTAGAGAGTTATTGAGAGCACACCTTTCCACTTCATCCACTTTTATTATCAATTGTATCTAATTTTATTAAGAGTAGAATAGAGATTTGGAGTCAACGGAGTTGGGCGCCAACCTCTATTGTGTCTTGTAAAGGGAAAGAAAGGTTTCAAAGGAACTTTAAGATTCTTGTAGAGAGGATTTTCAGATAAGTGTTTATCTTTTTTTTACATTTGGTTTTAAAGTAAGACTAGTTGTATTTTCACTATGATTTCTACTTTCAAATCAAGTTGTGATTGTGTTTTTTCCATGAGTTCTGAGCAGTTAACTTTATCATTTTCCTTTTAAATGTTGAAGTAATTAAATTTTGGAAGAAAGTTGTGTGAAGTATAGGATTTCAATGTTGGAAGATGTTGGGATGATTCACTACCTTGCACTTCATTTACCTCTTGATTTGGCCAATTAAGTTGTTTAAATTTGTTGTGAGAACATGTAAGAACCAATGCAGTATTTTCTCAATCAACAATTGGAAAGAATCACATGCAATTGTATGGGTGAGATTGTAGTCTATATGGTTGGGTGCAAATAAATAGGAAGATATATTTATAATGTGGAGTAAAATTAGAGAACTTTAGAGTTACAGGCTAAAGCCTCCTAATTTGGTTTGATGTTTTAAATTTTGTTATGTGATGTTAGCCCCTAGGTGGACAGAATCGGGGGAACTCTATAGTGAGAGCTAGTAACTTCCCAGCTTAACCCATCTGCATTATTTTAAAACTTCAAATTAACCAATATTCTTTATAAAACTAAGCCTGGGTAAAGAATATAATTGCTTCTATTTGCACAACTGTTGACCTCATTTTTGATGAGGTCTTCCCTTCTTCTTTTTAGTGCTTAGGATCTAGCCTTAGGCTTTTCCTTTGACTATCTTAGAGGACTAGAATTGGGACCCACATTTTAGAAATTTAAACCACTTCTAAACTCCCTGCAAACTCCACAAACTTGACTATAGACCCCTAATCACCTAGAGGGTTGAAATCAAATGTAGAAGTTTAAAGGATGAGTTCCTATAGGACTCTTTGGCCTTAGGACTGCCCCTGCGGCCTCGGTCCGGTGAAGGGGCTGACTTACACATACACTTACATACACACTACACTTACACACTACATTTCCACACACTTCCTAAAACCACACCCATACCCAACTTAACCTCCCGACTCATGTAGGTGATTCACATGGATGGTCCTTAACCCCTAAGCCCTCGCTAAGAGGGTTAGGAACAACATAGTGAATGCCTCAAATGAGTCCTTTCATGGCTCATATGGGCTTGAAATGGCTTCATGACTCAACCAAAATGATTTCTTTCCACCTAGATTCACCCAATCTTCAATTTCCAAAATTTTCAATTTTTGACCCCCGGGACCCTACACCTACTAAACCTACCCAAAACCCTTGAAATTACCCAAATTTTTGTAAAATTTCCAAATTACCCAAAATTTTCCAAAATCAATCCCAAACATCTCCACATCACACAAATTGATCATCCATACCCAAAAATACCAAAGATTCCAAAAATACCTCCCAATACCCTCCAAATACCCAAAATACCCTTCTTGGCCTAAAAATCCAAAAATTCAGAAAATTCCCAGAAAATTCCAGAAAATCCCAAATATTCCCAATTTCATTTTGTCCAACTACACCATGGGCCAATTTTGTCAATTTACCCTACTTTTGTCAAAACCCCCAAATTGACCCATTTTAACCCAAAGTGAACCCAATGTCAAACCAAACCTACTCAATTGACCCCAATTTTGGTCTAATTCAATTCTAAACTTCAATTCAACATTCCCAATACCAATCTAGACCAAATCCAAGTCCAATTTGGTTGACATTTGGATCCAATTCCACTTTTGGCCTTAAAGCCCAATTTGGACCCATGACCCAAACCTAACTCAAACTCACCCAATTCAACTCCAATTAACCCCAAATCTTTTCTAAATCTTCCTTAGCATCCCCACAAACAAAACCCTAACATGATTTGCCCAAAATTTGAACCCAATCCCCACTCAAACTCAACCCAAACCTAAAAGATCCATTCCTTAAACCATTTTAAAAGCCCACTTCCACCAAATCCAAAACCCCAAAAATTCTTCCAAAGCCCATATGACATTTCCCCTCATCATACTTTCAATTAAAATCATCCCTAAGTCCTAAACCAATGATCAAATATTTCTAAATGAAGCTTCATCCAAATTTCCACCAAATTATCCAAAATCCTTAAAATCCTTTTTTATGAAATTGTCCAAACTTTTTGCCAAGCCAAAGGTGAGCCATGAAGCCATGCATGAGCCACATGTGAGCCATGAGAGCTTTGGACACTCCACCATGCCATATTGGGTAAGAAGAGGGGGGGCTTTCCTTAATCCCTAAAGCTTATTAGCCTTAATATTGTTTCACCTAAACTTAAATTTAATCCAAATATATTTGGATGGAGACTTCTCCATACCAAACCAGCTGATCCCTTTGATCCCCCACAGCATCCAAAGCCACCTTGAAGGGTGCACCAAGCCCAAATGGGTGGATTGACCCATTTAGACTCAAAACTAGCCATGCCCCATTCTACTTCGATTCAACCACTTTACACATGGCATTTGCCAATTGCCTACACTAAACCCCGGCCACGACCCACTCGACCAAGATGGTGACCATTGCCGGCCGGCCGGCCACCGTGCCGCCGGAAAACACCATGGCCGAGAGCTCACATGTGAGCCAACATTGAAATTCTCACTTGCCGAGCCGCCCCATCCCCAGTGGCTACCATGGCTGATCTTCTCCTCACCAGAGCAGCTGATCCCAAGCCCTAACTCCCCCTGGGAGGCCCCCCAGCCAGCTCTATTTAAGCTCCACCCCTCTCGGCCATGAAGGGGAGAGAAGCATGAACCTTGCCAAAACTCTACCAAAATTGTTCCAGACCCTCCTCCACCCTTAGAGCACTTGATCCCCAGTGAAATCCCCCTGCCATTTCTCCTCTGTAAGCTCAATTTCAGAGTTGAAATTCCACCCAAAACCAGGACACTTCTCCACGAGTGAGCCAATTCCCAAATCGATTGGCTCTACACCTTCACTGCACCGAGGGAAGGTGTCCACCATCAAAAGCCCCATCTCCGAAGCCACCCAGGTTGCTCAGACCTCCAAGCTTTGTGATCGGGCTTGGTCGAAATCATATCCGGACAATTCACTGCGACCGGAGACTTCATCCGGAGCTTGCTAGGACCCAATCGAAGGTGCAACAGCTCTCGGATTGAAGCCACACTTCTCCGAGCCAAGGTATGAGCTAACTCTTCATCCCGAGCTTCGGAGATTCTCCATTTCAAATGCTTTAGTTTCAATGCATGTTAACCGTATAGATGTGTTCGTCTCTTCAAGACGAATCCATAGAGTATAAGAACATAAAAATCCATTGAGAATCGAGTGAGATCTTAGGGATTTAGTGTGGACGGCTCTCGGGTGAGAACACTTGGGGACGATGAACGGATGCCGTCCATTCAATACACGCGCGGACGGACGGCTCAGATGGCGTCGGACCAGGAGACAGTACGAGAACCGCGGGGCCCGGGCTGCTGACTCAGGTGGCCGCGTGGATAAATAGAAAATTAGGGATTTTTTTTGATTTATTTAATTCCCTAAACTTCAAAAATTCATATCTCTGTGTAGAAAAATCAGAAAAATAAAATAAAAATACCCTCTTGCTCAGTGAAGAGAGGAGAATAATGTGGAAAAGAAATCACTTAATTTCATCAAATATTTTATTTTTTATAATTTATTTACTCTCTGCATTGTTTTAATTCTCCATGCATGCATACAATTCACCATGGCATGAGACCATAGGGCTTTTGAAGCCTCTGAATTTGGGAACATTCCCTGAATTTTCCAAAGTCAGAGGCCATCCCTATGAAGAGTTCTTGATTTTTCAAGTTCGAGTCACTGTTTTGAGTATTTTAATTCCAGTAAATAGCATGTTGTGAAATAAATTCTAGGAAAATTTGGTGATGTTCCTTATGACTAGAGAACCCTAGGAAAAATAGATTTTGGCTTAGTTCATTCAAAACAACCCTAATTGGCTTAAACACCCAAAATAGGTCTTTAATTAATTAGAGTTAACCAGGCATCAAATTAACTTGAAATCAATTCTCCACTGACCTTTAGGATCAGAGGAATCCACCATAAAAATTTGAGGTCAATTGGACTTGGTTAGCCCCACTAATTGGGTTGATTAAGCCACTTAGCCATTTTAAACTTTAAAAATTCATAACTTTTAAAATACTTTTCAAAAATCCATCAAATTGGTTTTGGAGCCTCTCTGATATCAGGGAAACCTATGAAAATTAAAATTTCAATTTTCCAAAAAAGTTGATTTTTAATAATATTTTAATATTTTTAATAATTAAAAAATAATAAAAATCACAAAAATAATAAAATTCACCAAAATGTCACATTTTGAATTTTAATCACACAGGAACAAATCCCATATTTTTCCTAGGTTTATTTAGTGAGATATTAAATTTTAAAGCTTTAAGGTAATTTTAAAATTAAAAAATGTATTTTCTAGCATTTTCACTAAAATAATTATAATAAATCATAGAAAAATCAGAAAATTGCAAAATTTGATTCTCTGGTTTTCTTGATATCAGAGAGATCTTTGAAAAATATAAAATCCATTTTTCAACATTTATTTTTTTTTTAAATTAATTAAAACTCCAAAACTTAAAATAATTATAATAAAAATAATATAATTCAAAAAATCACCAAAATTGGTCCAAGTGCTTCTCTGGTCATTAGGAATGTCCCCTAATTTTCTTAAGGACAGAAACTTTCCCTTGGTCATGTTATTAAATTTTCCTTGAAAATCTCTATTTTCCACCAAAAATAATTATATAAATAAATTAAATACAGAAAAACCACATTTTCTCCTATCATGTCTTTATTGACATATGAGTGGAGTCACATAAAAATTTCAAATTCATTTGAGTTCAATTTAGTAAGTTATGAAATTATTAAGCTTAAGGGGTAAAATGGTAATTAAACTTTTAACCCTTAATTAAAACTTTAGGTTTAATAAAAGAAAATCAACAAGTAAAATATTTGATCTTAATCTGATTTAGATGATTGAAATTTAAATAATTAAAGGGTAGAAACTCATTAAACAATTTTTAAAATGATTAAACTTTAATTAAATAATAAATTAAATTTGGAAGAATAATAAATTGGAATTATTAAAATAAGGGATATTTATTAGGAAGAGATTTATTCTTTAATTTAAAAATCCCTAAACTAATTATCTCATTAATACTCAATTCTTAATTAAAATAATAACTCAAATTTAAAATATTAAAAGACTTAATTAAATTATTAAACTCTTTTAAAATTTCAATTAAAATTAAAAATAAAGTAAATTAAAATTAAATTAAAATTAAATTAAATTAAATTAAATAATTAAATTAAATTAAATTAAACAATTAAATTAAATAATTAAATTAAATTAAATTAAATTAAATAATTAAATTAAATTAAATTAAACAATTAAATTAAATTAAATTAAACAATTAAATTAAATAATTAAATTAAATTAAATTAAATTAAATAATTAAATTAAATTAAATTAAACAATTAAATTAAATTAAATTAAATTAAATTAGATTAAATTAAATTAAATTAAATAATTAAATTAAATTAAATCAAATCAAATTAATTAAACATCAAATCAAATTAAATTAAATTAAATTAAATTAAAACTCAATTAAATTAAATTGAATTAAATATAATATCACCTAAAACAGAAAGAAACTAAATATAAAGCAATTTGAACATTATTCCAAATTTAAACTCTTTAACTTAAACCAAATCATTTGAATACTAATTTACCCTTGAAAGCTTTGATTATTATAACTCCTAAATGAAACATTAAATGAAGTGCTACTTCACTCATAAGATATTCAAATATCTTAATTCACTCGGCAAGTTAACAAAACTTGAAAACCTCGGAAGATTGATTCATTTATATAATTAAATTCATTTGGACTTAAAACAATCCTAGAAATATTTAAAAGATGTTTAAGATTCTTCTTAAGCACTTCCTCAATATGATAGGATATTTTTAAGAACAATTGGATTTAATTGTTCTTTGATGAAGAAAATCGTCCTCAAACAAAAACACAAAGAACCTAGACGTCATAGGAGATGACTAGCCATAGGATTAGGAATTTGGTAGAAAACCATAACCTTTCCCTTAGCTTTACCTAGGAACTTGCTTAAATATTCTAATTGTGTTTTAAGTGCAGCTTGGGATGACGGGAAGACCCTCCGAGTACGCTTTTATTTTATTGCAATCTACTTTCTTGCAATTTACTTTCTTGCAATTTACTTTATTGCAAATGCACTTTACTTTTCTTGCATGATAAAACAACTGTTGCATGAAAACCCACACCTTTAGGATAGTCCCTAAAACTGAAACCAAAACTAAGTTAAAAGTTATTGCAAGATAAAATTCACCGCCACAACATTTCAAAATATAAAACAACTCAAAATTTAATCACAAACAGAACACAAAACTACAATTACAACTAAATTAAAACGTCCTGTTGGATGATCGCTAATACCTCGGATGATGTAACCTACGTGTTGCTAACGGGATTTCCCACGGTCTAAATGAAAGTGTGGAACTCATTCGACTGAGTTTAGCAAATTCATCCGGACTAAGTGAATCCGATAAAAATAATGATGCCGGAAGGATGGAACCGCGGGATCTTAACCGGTGTCGTTATAATCAACTTTAAGATTTGTTTTAATTAAAATACAAAAACACTTGGAAATTAAGACTTCTCTAAACCAAAACACTTTTCTCATCCCCGATTTATGACTTCTAAAACTAAACCTCTGCAACAACAAGGAGCTTGGAGCATGGTGGGCAAGCACGGCCATCGTCATCAACAAAACTTGAACCTACTTCAAGAAAACCTTCTTAGAATTAAACAACAAAGCCATAGGACTTCGAGGTAGCTTGCACTAGTGCAACATAAATCCTCAACTCTTTGTTAGGCACTTGCATTGCAAATTAAGCCCTAACCTAGGTCTTAGGATTCCGAGGTAGTCGTCCGATACGACATAAACCCTCATATCTTCTAGTGCTATTTGTTTGATTCTATCATACAAATATAAGCCCTAATTAATTAAAATTGGCAAGATTGAAATACTAAATAAATATTAGGACTTTCCTAAACTCAAGCCAAATGATAGGATAGTCGGAAGTTACCGAAGTTCACTTCGAATCCATAATTTCTCCTACTATTCTTCCTTTGGATTCATAAAACAAAATGTTCCAAACTTCGATCCATTCCCTATTGAAATTCCAAAATTCAATCCCTTGAAAACTTAAACTTTGAAATTCTTGAGAGCGAATTATTGATTATTATCGAGAGTTTTCTTAGGTGATTCCCGTCACTTAAGATGTAATTAACTATAGGGGCTTGCCCTTATAGGGAATTTTAAAGAACCCGAGTAATATAAACCCCGTTTGATACTTTCATATTAAGCGAGGGAATTTGTCGGCTTATAAAATTGGTTCGCGGACCAAACGGATGTCACAAAACTTCTAGTTTATTTGATCGAGCCCCACCATCAAGCGAGTGTGTCTATCCTTAGGGATAGATACACGATTTGTGGTGCGGTGCTCGTTTATATAAACTATTTGGGATGTGAGATCGGTTTAATCTCATATTTAAAATTATTTTCAAAATCAAATACTACTTTCTAAATTATATATATATATTTAAATTAAATTTAAAATTTAAATTCGCCGACAACTTCTGTTAGGCGACCCCTTTTCAAAATATCACACAACCTAAAAATAGTGCCGACAACTTCTGGCGACTCCGCTGGGGAAAATTCCTCTCTCCATTATAATCGGATAATTCGCTTTCAAAATTGGTAGTGCATCCATGTCCTTAGTGGATCAAACTACCCTTCTTTCCGTTGGAATACTATGTTCATTTCTATCTTGAATGAGTATAGCCAACATTCTCTCGGATTTAGGAGCCACTGTTTAGACACCCCTAAACGAGAGAGGTTCCGAGATCCTTTTACCTCATTTCGAGGTGGGGTGGACCCCGATAGGTGTTAGTTTAGGAGTGATCCTTCGAGTCGGGAAGTCTTGCTTAAGACTTTCTTTTCCTTTCGAATCGGATTCCTTACCTTCTCTACACCTTTGAACATTCCGTTCTAAATAAACAAACCCTCTAATTAGTGATTCTTTTAACAAATGATTCTTTCTTATAAATACATGAACAAGAATGAGTTCGGACTCTTTTCAATTCCTTTCTTTTCGTCTTAAAGAAAAGAAGCACAACTTGGGACTGACAACCAGAATCTACCCTGCAGAAATGGAAGCCCCGAAACTGATTTTCTCCTTCACCAACGGACTCGGACTTCGCCGTCTATAAGGATGAGCTGCCCGACAATGGGGTCGTCCGATTTGGACAGGGATTTGAAAACACGAACGTCAAGGTCACCGACGTCTTCCTCTTTGCACTGACAAACAAGGTATCTCAAGCTGAGGAGCCACTGCTTGAGTTCAACCTTAGGTCGACCCAAGAGTTTCCTCCCCTGCAAAGGGTCCCGACTAGGAGGAGTACCGCCGTCCGCAGGAGGATCGTTCTTACTACCCCCACCGGTCTAGTTGTTTCGCACCTACCCCGACTTCCGCCAAATCAAAGGGGAAAGAAATCTAGAACTATGGTAAACCCGTTACCGTGGAGGGTACGGATCTTCCCGTAAGACCTTCCGTCTTCGAAATCGGGTCCGGTTCGAAGATTCCGTCGCCGACAAAGACCCAAAGAAGAAATAGAAATAGAAGGATCGCCGAGGAAGCCGGAGCTGCCGAGATTGCCTTCCGGAGGAAATTCCGCAGTTGCCGGAATATACACCGTTACCGAATATACACCACCGCCCGACTACATACCACTTTTGGGAGGAAGCGGGTTCCATCCCCTCTCCGCCGCAGAGGATGAGGAGAATGTTCGCAAGATTGTCGCCACATTACCACGGCCCGCATACTACAACGATAGCCGCAAGAAAAGAACTAGAACTACGCCGTTTGCTCGACCGCAAACTTTGGTAGAAAAGCTAGCAAAGAAGGAAAACCGCCCCGTGTCGGAAATTCTACAAAGGATAGGGCGGGTGCCGGTCGAATCTCGTCTTGGGCCCCGAGTAGAACCCGCCATCATGACAGAAAAGCCAAGTAAAAGAATGAAGGCTAGTCCGCCTGTCGTCGTCTCAGGATTACAGATTCGGGAGGATACCACCTTCCAGCATTTGGCTGACAGACCATCTGGTCCTAGACCTTCTACTGCTAAAAGGATGGTATGACGTCCCACTACTGGGCAGTTGAGATTGAAACAACAGCCCGAGAAAGAAACTCTCGCCAGGAGACTTGAATCTGAAGAAAGTGCTACTGCGATAAAGGGGACTCGTGAGAAGGGGACCCGGCAACTATCGCACGACAACCGCGAGGACGCACAGAAAGGCCCGCTAGAAGATGCCATGGAAAAGTTGAGAACCGACATCCGACGGTTGGCAAAAGAAAGAGAAGAAAAGTTTGGAGATGAGATCGACTCATCGGAATTCATGGACAACGAATATGCAGAAATCAACATGGTTGAGACACGAGCTTCATCAGCTTCTCAAGGTGCTCTTGCAGCTGCAGAAAGAGAGGAGCCAGAACTGATGAAGAGACAGCTTCAGGAAAAGGATGACACGATCGCTCAAATGGCGAAGAGGATGGAAGAGATGGCCGTAGCTCTGGCCACTCTCCAGAGTCAAGTACAACCACATAGAGAGACACCCCCGTAAGTCATTCACATCGTAGACGGAGGAAAGGAGATTACATCCGTCAATGGGGATGACCAGCTGAAAAGGATACAAGACAAAGTATGATCCCCGAAAAGGATATCAAGAACTTGGTAGAGCAGACAGAGTGCGAGAAGCCTTAGCACAATCGAAGAACGGGACATCCATTCGGACGGGTAGACCTTACCCGGAAGAATTCGAAGTTGTCCAATACCCGAAAGGCTTCGTACCACCTCTCGTTTAAGACCTTCGACGGAACCGGAACCCCCGACAAGCATGTTGCACACTTTCGTGCCGCTTGTTGCAATGCCGACGGGAGCGATGCGCTACTCTTCCGACAGTTCGTCGGCAGTCCGTCGGGAATCGCCTTCGACCGGTATGCGAATTACCCAACGGTTCCGTGAAGACATTCTCGGAGCTAGAGAGCCTCTTCATTAAGCGATTTGCCGGAGCTCGGCACCACATCACTATAGGTGATTTAGTGGTAGAGAAACAAAGGCCGAATGAAACTCTAGTGGATTACATACTTCGATGGAGAAATTTAAGCATGAAGTGTGAACCACAACTGCAAGAACAACATGCGATCGGCATCTCGCTTAAAAGCATTCACGGCCCGATAAGCACTTCTCCTCGAGGGATTCACTATTAAGACTTTTGAGAAGTTGTTAAGCAAGGCCGGAAGCTTGCAAGAAGAGGCGAAGCAATTAAGTTTTGCCGACAAGACGTACAAGCGTGAAGCCGGTGAAGACCTTCGAAAAGAAATCCGGATCGTTGCAGCAGTTGACAAAGGCAAACAACCGATGCAAATACCACCGTAACGGCCGCAACGAACCACAACAAAATTACCAACGAACCCCGGTCCAACTATCGATCGTCTCCGCAGTATGAACAACCGTCTCGTCCGCAACGTACATCGAGGGAGCTTCGAGCATAGAATATCCGTTCAAAAATGAAGCAAGTACCAAAGATGTTCCGTAGCCTAATGAAAACTCCAGATTTCCACCGCAGAGCCCAAAAGACCGCGAGGAAGTCAACAAGAAAGGTGATCCCAACTTTTGCCCTTACCACCGGATGCTTGGGCACAAGATAGAAGACTGCATTACCTTCAAAAGTTGGCTCAATGACAACCTTCGGAAAGGAAATATAACAATCCCGAAGGAGTACATGAAGGAACCCCAGAAAGGAGGTTCCGTCAATGTTATCTCAACCGATCCCGTCATTCCGATAGATCCCTATGCAACCGACGATGGATGGACTACCGCTCGGACAAGGTCTTCGAAGAAGATTTTAGATAACATCCGAACCGCTTCGGTGCGAGCTTCAATTCGTAGTTCGAGACCCGTTAAGCCGGTACTATCACTTGCGATAGAAGAACCACCTCGACAGGAGACAATCGAAGAGAAGAAGAAAATTGACGAAGAAGAGGGGACCGAGATTCCTAAGGCTGGACTAGGGGCCGCTTATCCTAGGATAGTTGTTTCCGATTCGGGGAGAAATCCCTCGAACCTCCGATTTTGTATGATTATCCGCTCACTTCGGTGGGATCATATAATGATAAGGGTGATGGCGTTGGCTACGTTTTGATCGTTTCTAACGATTACGTAACTAGCGACAATCCGGGCGTCGATTTCGATACCAACAACAATTCTCAAATCATACAAGATCTCGACGATCAAAATGACGAAGAAGGCATCCATCAAGGAGGCTACGAGAGTTCAACAAGCAACGGATCTATCCGCGAGTTTCGAGGAGCTCCGGCTATGATAGAGTTAGAGCCTTCGCATTTGGAAGATAATCCGTAAGAGCCGACTCATTCCGATTCAGGAGGAGACACCGACAAACTCAACACTAGATTCAGAAGAAATTACAGAAGTCAACCTAAGAAGTGGAAAAGTTCTACCTCCAAGAATGGGTCCAAAAGACAAAGGAAAGTAGGTGGTTGTTCAAGAAGAACCAACCCCAGCGGAAGAGATACCCATTCGAGAAGAAGTCGAGACGCATGGAAACAAAGTGGACTACAACGTGCTAGCCCATCTTAGGAAACTACCGGCCAAACTGAGCATTTACGATGCTCTCATCTTTGTCGGCATATTTTTTAGGTCGTGTTTTATTTTGAAGAGGGGTCGCCTAACAGAAATCTGTCGGCGAATTTTTAATTTAATTAAAATAAATAATTTGAAAAGTAGTATTTGATTTTGAAAATAATTTTAAATTTGAAGGTTTTAAGATATGAGATTAAACCGATCTCACATCCCAAATAGTTTATATAAACGAGCACCGCACCACAAACCGTGTATCTATCCCTAAGGATAGACACACAGCTTGATGGTGGGGCTGGATTAAATAAACTAGAAGATTAGTGACATCCGTTTGGTCTGCGAACCAATTTTATAAGCCGACAAGTTTCCCCTGCTTAATATGAAAACATTAAACAGGGTTTATATTACTTGGGTTCTTTAAAATTCCCTATAAGGGCAAGCCCCTATAGTTAATTACATCTTAAGTGACGGGAATCACCTAAGAAAACTCTCGATAATAATCAATGATTCTGCTCTCAAGAATTTCAAAGTTTAAGGTTTTCAAAGATTGAATTTTGAAGTTTCAATAGGGAATGGATCAAATTTTTGGAACATTTTGTTTTGTGAATCCAAAGGAAGAAAGGTAGGAGAAATCACTGATTCGAAGTGAACTTCGATAATTTCCCGACTATCCTATCGTTTGTCTTGAATTTAGGAAAGTCCTAATGTTTATTTGATATTTCAATCTCGCCAATTTCAATTAATTAGGGCTTATATTTGTATGATAAAATCAAACAAATAGCTCTAGAAGATGTGAGGGTTTATTGTCGTATCGGACGACTACCTCGAAATCCTAAGACCGGTTAGGGCTTAATTTGCAATGCAAATGCCTAACGAAGAGTCGAGGATTTATGTCGCACTAGTGCAAGCTACCTCGAAGTCCTATGGCTTGGTTGTTTTAATTCTAGGAAAGTTTTGCTGAAGTAGACTCGGGTTTTGTTGATGACGATGGTCGTGCCGCCCACCATGCTCCGAGCTCCTTGTTGTTGCAGAGGTTTAGTTTTAGAAATCATAAATCAAGAGTTGAGAAAAGTGTTTTGGTTTAGAGAAAATCTTAATTTCCAGGTGTTTTTTTTATGTTTTATTTAAAACAAATCTTAAAGTTGATTATAACGACACCGGTTAAGATCCCACGGTTCCATCCTTCCGGCATCATTATTTTTATCGGATTCACTTAGTCCGTATGAATTTGCTAAACTCAACCGAATGAGTTCCACACTTTCATTTAGACCGCTGGAAATCCCGTTAGCAACACGTAGGTTACATCATCCGAGGTATTCCCGATCATCCAACAGGACGTTTTAATTTAGTTGTAATTGTAGTTTTGTGTTCGTTCGTGATTAAATTTTGAGTTGTTTTATATTTTGAAATGTCGTGGCGGTGAATTTTATCTTGCAATGACTTTTAACTTAGTTTTGGTTTCAGCTTTAGTGGTCTATCCTAAAGGTGTGGGTTTTCATGCAACGGTTGTTTTATCATGCAAGAAAAGTAAAGTGCATTTGCAATAAAGTAAATTGCAAGAAAGTAAATTGCAAGAAAGTAAATTGCAATAAAATAAAAGCGTACCTGGAGGGTCTTCCCGTCATCCCAAGCCGCACTTAAAACACAATTAGAATATTTAAGCAAGTTCCTAGGTAAAGCTAAGGGAAAGGTTATGGTTTTCTACCAAATTCCTAATCCTATAGCTAGTCATCTCCTATGACGTCTAGGTTCTTTGGGTTTTTTGTTGTTTCGAGGACGATTTTCATCATCAAAGGACAATTAAGTCCAATTGTTCTTATAAATATCCTATCATATCGAGGAAGTGCTTAAGAAGAATCTTAAACATCTTTTCAATATTTCGAGGATTGTTTTAAGTACAAATGAATTTAATTATATAAATGAATCGATCGTCCGAGGTTTTCAAGTCTTGTTAACTCGCTCGGTGAACTAGGACATTTGAATATCCTATGAGTGAGATAACACTTCATTTGATGTTCCATTTAGGAGTTATAATAATCAAAGCTTTCAAGGGTAAATTAGTATTCAAATGATTTGATTTAAGTTAAAGGGTTTAAATTTGGAATAGTGTTCAAGTTGCTTTATATTTAGTTTAATTTAATTTAATTTGATTTGATGTTTAATTAATTTGATTTAATTTAATTTAATTTAATTATTTAATTTAATTTAATTTAATTTAATTTAATTTAATTATTTAATTTAATTTAATTTTTTAATTTAATTTAATTTAATTATTTAATTTAATTTAATTTAATTATTTAATTTAATTTAATTTAATTGTTTAATTTAATTTAATTTAATTGTTTAATTTAATTTAATTTAATTATTAAATTTAATTTAATCTTAATTTAATTTATCTTTAATTTACTTTATTTTTAATTTTAATTGAAATTTCAAAAGAGTTTAATAATTTAATTAAGTCTTTTAATATTTTAAATTTGAGTTATCATTTTAATTAAAAATTGAGTATTAGTTGATATAATTAATTTAGGGATTTTTAAATTAAAGAATAAATCTCTTCCTAATAAAGATCCCTTATTTTAATAATTCCAATTTTATTATTCTTCCAAATTTAATCTATTATTTAATTAAAGTTTAATCATTTTAAAATTATTTAATGGGTTTCTACCCTTTAATTATTTAAATTTCAATCATCCAAATCAGATTAAGATCAAATATTTTACTTGTTGACTTTTTATTAAACCTAAAGTTTTAATTAAGGATTAAAGATTTTAATTACCATTTTACCCTTTAAGCTTAATAATTTCATAACTCACTAAATTGAACTCAAATGAACTTGAAATTTTTATGTGACTTCACTCATATGTCAATAAAGACATGAGAGGAGAAAATGTGATTTTTCCGTATTTAATTTATTTATATAATTATTTTTGGTGGAAAATAGAGATTTTCAAGGAAAATTTGATAACATGACCAAGGGAAAGTTTCTGTCCTTAAGAAAATTAGGGGACATTCCTAATGACCAGAGAAGCACTTGGACCAATTTTGGTGAATTTTATTATTTTTGTGATTTTTATTATTTTTTAATTATTAAAAATATTAAAATATTATTAAAAATCAACTTTTTTAGAAAATTGACATTTTAATTTTCTTAGGTTTCCCTGATATCAGAGAGGCTCCAAAACCAATTTGGTGAATTTTTAAAAAGTATTTTAAAAGTTATGAATTTTTAAAGTTTAAAATGGCTAAGTGACTTAATCAACCCACTTAGTGGGGCTAACCAAGTCCAATTGACTTCAAATTTTTATGGTGGATTCCTCTGATCCTAAAGGTCAGTGGAGAATTGATTTCAAGTCAATTTGATACCTGGTTAACTCTAATTAATTAAAGACCTATTTTGGGTGTTTAAGCCAATTAGGGTTAATCTGAGTGAATTAACTCAAGTCCTATTTTTCCTAGAGTTCTCTGGTCATAAGGAACATCACCAAATATTTCTAGAATTTATTTCACAACATGCTAATTTTTGGAATTAAAATACTCAAAACAGCAACATGCATTTGAAAAATAAATAACTTTTCACAGAGATGGCCTCTGACCTTGGAAAATTCAGGGAATGTTCCCAAGTTCAGAGGCTTCAAAAGCCCTATGGTCTCATGCCATGGTGAATTGTATACATGCATGGAGAACTAAATGTATGCAGAGAGTAAATAAATCATAAAAAATAAAATACTTAATGAAATTAAATGATTTCTTTTCCACATTATTCTCCTCTCGTTCACCGAGCAAGAGGGTATTTTTATTTTATTTTTGTGATTTTTCTACACAAAGATATGGATTTTTGAAGTTTAGGGAATTAAATAAATAAGAAAATACCCTAATTTTCTATTTATCCACGCGGCGCCAGCCGAAACCTCGGCAGCCTCCGAACGCACACGCGTCGCGCTCCCATTCGACGCCGCCACCTGAGTCGGCAGCCCGGGCCCCGCGGTTCTCGTACCGTCTCTCGGTCCGACGCAATCCCGGCCGTCCGTGCGCGCGTGTATCGAATGGACGGCATCCGTTCATCGTCCCCAAGTGTTCTCACCCGAGAGCCGTCCACACTAAATCCCTAAGATCTCACTCGATTCTCAATGGATTTTCATGTTCTTATGCTCTATGGATTCGTCTTGAAGAGACGAACACATCTATACGGCTAACATGCATTGAAACTAAGGCATTCGAAATGAAGAATCTCCAGAAGCTCGGGATGGAGAGTTAGCTCATACCTTGGCTCAGAGAAGTGTGGCTTCAATCTGAGAGTTGTTGCACCTTCGATTGGGTCCCAGCAAGCTCCAGATGAAGTCTCCTGGTCTGGTGAATTGTCTGGATATGATTTCGACCAAGCCCGATCACAAAGCTTGGAGGCCGGAGCAACCGGGTGGCCTCGGAGATGGGGCTTTTGGTGGTGGACACCTTCCCTCGGTCCGGTGAAGGTGTAGAGCCAATCAATTTGGGAATTGGCTCACTGTGGAGAAGTGTCCTGGTTTTGGGCTAAAGTTCGAGCTCAAAATCGGGCTCGCTAGAAGGAATTGGGCTGGAATTCAGTGGGGATCGGGTGCTCTATGTGTAGAGAGTGATCCGGAGTGATTTTGGCGCAGTTTCCTTAAGGTTTTGTTTCAAGCACCTCTCATGGCCGAGAGGGGTGGAGTTTAAATCAGGAGAGGGTGGAAGGCCTCTCGGAGGAGTTAGGGCTTGGGATCGACCGCTTCGGTGAGGAGAAGATCAGCCATGGTGACCACTCGGGCATGGGGCAGCTCAGCAAGTGAGAATTTCAATGTTGGCTCACATGTGAGCTCTCGGCCATGGTGTTTTCCGGCGGCCCGGTGGCCGGCCGGCCGTGCAATGGTCACCATCTTGGTCGGTGGGTCGTGGTCGGGGTTTAGTGTAGGCAATCGAGGTTTGACATGTGTAAAGGAGTTTGATTTAAATGGAATGGGAGAAGGCTCACTTTGTCTTGGTTTGGGTCAACCCACCATTTTGGGCTTGGTGCACCCTTCCAAGCTCGATTTTGAGCTGAGGGAATCATTTAGGTCAGCTTAGAAGGAGTGGTGAAGTCTCCATCCATGATGAGGCGGCTAAACATGGTTTAGTGTGTGACATGATTAAGGTAAAAAAGGGTTAAAGGAGGTTTAAGAAAGAACCCCTCTTCTTGCCATAAATGGACTAATGACAAGTCAAAGCCCTCATGGCTTCATGTGGCTTGAGAATGGCTTGTTCATGGCTTCATTTGGCTTGGGAAAAGGTTGATTTGTTTCATGAAAAGGGTTTTAAGAAATTTTTTGGTAATTTGATGGGAATTTGGATGAAGCTTCATTTGGGATAATTCAATGATGATTTTAGGACTTAGGTAATGGATTTAATTAAATGGATGACAAATGGAGATGTCATGTGGGCTTTAGGGTAGATTTGGGCTTTTGAATTTTGAAGGAAATGGGCTTTTAGAAAGGTTTAAGGGAAGTGGGCTTTTAAGTTTAAGGATGTGTTCATGGATGAAAATTTTTGTAAAAGGTTGGGCCAAATAATTGTTGGTTTTGGTTTAGGGATGTTTCATGAATAATTTGAAATAGATTTAAGGTGGTTTGGGTTTGAATTGGGTTGAATTTGGGTTTATTTGGTAAATGGGCCAATGTAGGTCAAATTGGGCTAACTTGGGCCAATGTTGGGCTAGGGTTGAAATTGATGTAAAATAAATATTAAGAAATGTTTATGGGAGTGTTTCAAAGAGGTTTTGGCTTTGGTTGGGTTTTAATTTTGAGGTTTGGGCCTATTTGGGTTAGATTTGGGTTTAGGTCAAAATTGGGCTTTTTGATTTTGGGTTGAATTTGAGTGGGGTTTGGGTCAAAATCTTGGGCAAATCATGTTAGTGTTTTGTTTATGAGGATGTTAAGGAAGGTTTAGAAAAGATTTGGGGTTAATTGGAGTTGAATTGGGTTAGTTTGGGCTAAGTTTGGGTCATGGGTCCAAATTTGGGCTTTAAGGCCCAAAGTGAAATTGGATCCAAATGTCAATCAAATTGAACTTGGATTTGGTCTAAATTGGTATTGGGAATGTTGAATTGAAGTTTAGAATTGAATTGGACCAAAATTGGGGTCAATTGGGTAGGTTTGGTTTGACATTGGGTCCACTTTGGGTTAAAATGGGTCAATTTAGGGGTTTTGACAAAAGTAGGGTAAATTGACAAAATTGGCCCATGGTGTAGTTGGACAAAATGAAATTGGGAATATTTGGGATTTTCTGGAATTTTTTTGGGAATTTTCTGAATTTTTGGATTTTTAGGCCAAGAAGGGTATTTTGGGTATTTGGAGGGTATTGGGAGGTTTTCTTGGAATTTTTGGTATTTTTGGGTATGGATGATCAATTTGAGTGATGTGGAGGTGTTTGGGATTGATTTTGGAAAATTTTAGGTAATTTGGAAATTTTGCCAAAATTTGGGTAATTTCGAGGGTTTTGGGTAGGTTTAGTAGGTGTAGGGTCCCGGGGTCAAAAATTGAAAATTTGGGAAATTGAAGATTGGGTGAATTTGAGTGGGGTGAAATCATTTTGGTTGAGCCATGAAGCCATTTCAAGCCCATATGAGCCATGAAAGGACTCATTTCGAGGCATTCACTATGTTGTTCCTAACCCTCTAGCCAAGGGCTTAGGGGTTAAGGACCATCCATGTGAATCACCTACATGAGTCAGGAGGTCAAGTTGGGTATGGGTGTGGTTTTAGGAAGTGTGTGGAAATGTAGTGTGTAAGTGTAATGTAAGTCAGCCCCTTCACTGCACCGTGCCACCTGTAGGCGATCCTAAGGCCAAAGAATCCTATAGGAACTCATCCTTTAAACTTCCATATTTGATTTCAACCCTCTAGGTGATTAGGGGTCTATAGTCAAGTTTGTGGAGTTTGCAGGGAGTTTAGAAGTGGTTTGAATTTCTAAAAGGCGGGTCCCAATTCTAGTCCTCTAAGATAGTCAAAGGAAAAGCCTAAGGCTAGATCCTAAGCACTAAAAAGAAGAAAGGAAGACCTCATCAAAAATGAGGTCAACAATCTTATCAAAGGAGATGAGAGAAGCTCTGATCAAGGCCTTACTTGATCCGGAAATTTGCTTAGCTCAAATGGCCGGAGATTCCTTAGATGAGGTTTGCTCGTTAAAGGAACAGCGAGGTGTTACCTTCACGGACAATGACCTACTACTTGGGATGCGAGATCACAACCGACCGTTGTACATTTCGGCTACAATCGGGAAGTTTACGCTCTCCGCAGTATTGGTGGATCCAGGAGCATCAATCAATATAATGAGTCTTCGAACACTAGCATACTTGGAAATTGATGCTCGTGAGCTCGAGGCCGACAAAATGTTATTAAGAGGATTCAACCGTAAAGGAGAAAGAGCCCTCGGATCAATAACACTACTGATGAAGACCGGTGATTTAGCAAAGACAACCGCAAAATTTCATATAATCAATTCAGAAACGTCGTTCAATGCTCTACTGGGCCGACCAAGGATACATGAAAACAGGATGGTACCATCATCTCTGCATCAATACATCAAGTATTACGATGGAGGGGAACAGTGCATCAAAGGTGACTTGCAACCATTCTCCGTACATGAGATTGGAATCCATGAAGACGCAGCTTATTATGCACCGCCAAAGAAAACAATCTTCTCCGGAGATACCGTAACAAATGAAGCAAAGAAAGTTCGAGACAACGAAGAACCTGAAGTTCTAGTCCAACAGTCACTCACCACTCCCTTCCGGCGAGATGGTGAAGGTTTCTCCACAACTCGCATCTGAGGTCGAGGCCGGGGACGAGGCCGTGGTAGAGACGTTAGGACAGTTGGACATAAAAAACCAACCATCAATGTTGATTGGGAAGATAGTTCTGAAGAAGAAAAAGAAATCAAGCAAGAAGCGAGCAACAATAAGTCGAAAGAAGCCGCAATACAAGATCTCCCTCGAAGATGAAAAGAACGAAGAATATAAATCAATGTACGAGAAGATTAACCACTACGTACACACTATGACCCTAACTCCGATCCATTCTAATAAGATCGAGGGTATGGAGGTCAAAGAGGTACGTAGTGACGGTGCAAAGCCGATCAAATTCTACCGCGGTGCTTCTTCCTCCAAAACTGAAAATAATGTACAATTCGAAGATGTCACTTCATCAGAATTAATGGAATTACCTTTTGAGTGGTACTCTCCCTATGTTCAAAATTTAATTCAACGTGGTTTCTTACCTCGACAATGGACAAAAGGCCAATCACAACATTTTGAAAAGTTATGGAATAACTCCGGCCGTCCTCCCAATTCAAAGTATGGACTCGGATTCGGCACAGTAGGGTCAGTTGACGATACTGAATTTTTCTTGGTTGTCACTTGCAAGTCTAATGAAAACTGCTTGGAAACTACAGACGAACTCGAAGATTTACAAATTGGAGACGCTCCACCAGAATTCGAAGAAGAAATCAAATCTACAATAGATGAGTTAACGGAAGTTAACTTAGGTACTAGCGAAGAGCCTAGACCTACCTTTGTTAGCTCCTAACTTAATAAAGAAGACTCCGAAGAAATAATCAAATTATTAATGGAATTTAAGGACTGTTTTGCTTGGAGCTACGATGAAATGCCAGGATTAGCTCCAGAGGTTGCAGTCCATAAGCTAGGAGTGGATCCTACTGCGTTCCGACGGACAAGGTCCCGTAAGAATGCGTCTAGAAATCGAACAACAAGTCATAGCCGAAGTTAAAAAGCTAATAGATGCTAAATTTGTCCGTGAAGAACAATACCCGACCTCGGTTAGCCAATGTGGTGCCAGTCAGAAGAAGAATGGTCAAATCGAATTTGTGTGGACTTCGGAGATTTAAACAAGGCATGTCCAAAAGATGAATTCCCTCTACCGATTCCAGAACCGATGATCGATATTGCTTCGACACATGAAATATTCTCGTTCATGGATGGATCTTCGGGATACAACCGGATAAAAATGGCTCTAGAAGATGAAAAGCTTACGAGCATTCGTAACGCCGATCGGAGTATTTTGCTACACAGATGATGCCATTCGGATCGAAGAACGCAGGAGCAACCTACCAAAGAGCAATGACAAGAATTTTTGATGATCTCATCCACAATCAAGTCGAATACTACGTGGACGATGTCGTCATCAAAACAAAGTAAAGGAAAACCACCTGTATGATTTGAGAATTGTTTTCGAACGATTAAGACAATTTAACCATAAGATGAATCCCTTAAAATGCGCCTTCGGCGTCACCTCCGGGAAATTCTTAGGATTCGTTGTCCGACATCGTGGAATTGAAATCGACCCGGAGAAGATTAAAGCCATCTTAGAAATGCCGCCTCCCAAAACCTTAAAACAACTACGATCTTTTCAAGGAAGTTGGCATATCTTCGTCGCTTTATCTCAAACTCGTCGGGTAGGTGTCGACCTTTCTCGGCACTAGTTAAAAAGGACGCCAAATTTATTTGGGAAGAGAAATGCCGTAAGGCCTTCGAAGACATTAAACAATATTTAATGACACCTCCTGTCTTAGCAGACCCCGGCCTCGGGTAGACCGCCGATACTTTACACCGCGGCTTTAGATGACTCTCTCGGAGCCTCGTTAGCTCGAGTCAATGATGAGGGTAAAGAAAATGCTCTTTACTACTTAAGCCGTCATTTACTTCCGACGGAAGTAAGGTATCCCGCAATTGAAAAGCATTGTTTGGCCCCGATCTTCGCCGCTCAAAAGCTCGGGCACTACATGCTTTCTCACAAGGTCAACCCGATTTCGAAGTTTAATCCATTGCAATACTTCGATGACTCGTCCAACACTTTCCGACGGACTTGCCGGATGGTCAATGATATTATTGCAATTCGATATAACTTTCGTGCCTCTACGAGCCGTAAAGGGACAAGTCTTAGCGTACTTCCTCGCAAGCACACCCTTTGCCGGCGTAATCTCCTCTCAATGATGATTTGCCAGATGAACAAATAATGAACCTAGAAAACCTTAATGATCGACGTTGGGAATTATATTTCGACGGAGCATCTTCAGCACACAAAGACGAAGAATCGCAAGTGATAGTGCCCGGTAAGGCAGGAATCGGGCTAATCTTTATAACACCGAAGCGGGGGATGTTAAGATACTCCTACCACTTAACAGAACCGTGTACAAACAACGAAGCGTAATACGAAGCCCTCATAACGAGATTGGAATTAACTATTCAAATGGGGATAACGGACATCAACATCTACGGGGATTCACGAGTTAATCATTCAACAGATTGCCGGACAATACGGAATTTTTAAACCAAGACTCGAACAATACTTCCAAGTATGCCATACAGCTTGTTGGAACAGATTCCAAATGTAACGATCTACAAAATTCCCGTAAAAGAAAATGCTTTAGCCGATGCTTTAGCCCGTCTCGCAAAAGAATTTGCTCGTCCGCAAGATGAATCGATGGAAGTGTCGGTTCACGGACGTCGAGTCCTATCACGACTTGACATAGACACAATACACAAATCGAAAAAGAAAAAGAATCGACTATGAAGCAGTGATGTAAAAACACGGAAGATTGGCGACGGCCATTGATAGACTACTCCGCAAACAGAAAGCTACCGGACGATAGGTCGCTAGCCCATCGGATCAAGAAAAGAACTCGTCCTACGCATTAATAAACAACACATTATACGGAAGGTCTTTTGATCAAATGTGGCTAAGGTGCCTAAGCGGGTCCGAGGCCCGCGAAATTGTTAAAGAGGTGCATTCGGGACTCCGTGGCGCTCACCGGTCGGGTCCAAAGATGAAAATGAAAATTAAAAGACTAGGGTACTACCGGCCCTCGATGATGACCGACTGCATGAAAATCGCCAAGAGCTATCATCAATGCCAAGTGCACGGAGTGGTTCTACACCAACCTCCAAATGTGCTACACCCGACAATTGCGTCGTGGCCATTCGAATGTTAGGGCACGTATATAGTGGGTCCGATAGAACCACCATCTTCAAAAGGACATCGTTTCATTCTTGCGGCTACAGATTACTTTTCCAAGTGGGCGTGCAGGCTCCACTTAGAGAAGTGAAAGCACACCACGTGCTACGCTTTTCAAGAACCAAGTTGTCTACCGTTTCGGAGTGCCGCGCGAGATCATCTCGGATAATGGGTCGGCATTCGAAGCACACAAATCAACAATTTTGTCGGAGACACGGAATCGATCGGCGATACTCGACAATTTACTACCCAAGAGCAAATGGTCTCGCCGAGGCTTTTAATAAAACTCTCGTTCAAATCTTAAAGAAAACCTTGGACGATAATAAGAGAAATTGGCACGAGAAATTGTTAGAAGCCTTATGGAGCCTACCGGACAACCTTCGAACTCCTACTCAAGCTACACCTTACGCTCCGGTGTATGGGTCCGAGGCAAGTGTTACCTTTAGAGGTTCAGCTTCCTTCACTCGAATTGCAGTTGCAAACAAGATCACGACGAAGAAAACGCCGGATTACGAATCGAAGAATTAGAAAGCTTGGAAGGGAAAAGACTTGCAGCACGAACGAACTTAGAACTATACCAAGCTAAGATGGTTCAAGCCCATGACAAACTGGTCCGCCCGAGAACCTTCAAAGTTGGTGACTTAGTTCTCGTTCTCAAGAGACCTATTCTTGCACACCGCAAGATAGGAGGAAAATTTGAACCCACTTGGGAAGGACCATTTGTGGTTGAAGCAGTATACTCGTGGAGGTTCCTACCAGCTCAGTGAATTGCCAGGGAGAACGACATATGCTCCGATCAACGGACGATACTTGAAAAAGTATTACGCTACCTGATGTTTCGAAGGAATGAATTCTTCATCCCTAAGAAACACGGGCGAAGTAATTACTTATGATTGGGTCCGAACCCAAACATAATAAAATGAGCTAAAATAAATAAAATCATGATAATTAAGTTTTCCTTGTTTTCTTTTCCAAATCAAAATCTCTTCCCTGATCTTATCCTACTTCATTCCTGTTAAATTTAAAAAAAAAAAATATGAAAAATGACAAATACCAAATTCACATGAACGTTAAATAAACGATAAAATAAAATAAATTATTAAAAGATAAACGAAATCAACACAAATCTCAAATTCCATCCTTTCAAATTTTCAATCAAATTTCAAATTCATCTTTCCAAATTCCAAATCAAATCTCAATCAAATTTCAAATCCACTCTCGATCAAATTTCAAATTTGATCTTTCCAAATTCCAAGTCAAATTCTCAATCAAATTTCAAACCCAAGCTCGATCAAGTTTCAAACTTGATCTTCCAAATTTCAAATCAAATCTTAAATCAAATTTCAATCGAGTTCAAACTCATCCTTCCAAATTTCCAAATTCAATCTTTCCAGTGCTTCAAGTCTCAATCAAATTCAAATTCAATTTCTTCCGGATCTCGAATCAAATATCAATCAAATCAAAATTCAAACATTTTGGGTCGAGGATTTTACATCCAAGACTGCACTGCTTTAGGATTCTTTCCCTACTGCACTGAAATACATCAAGTTCAAACCTTTTGGGTCGAGGATTTTACATCCAAGACTACACTGCTTTAGGATTCTTTCCCTATTGCACTGAAATACATCAAATTCAAACATTTTGGGTCGAGGATTTTACATCCAAGACTGCACTGCTTTAGGATTCTTCCCTATTGCACTGAAATACATCAATTCAAACTTTTGGGTCGAGGATTTTACATCCAAGACTACACTACTTTAGGATTCTTCCCTATTGCACTGAAATACATCAAGTTCAAACCTTTTGGGTCGAGGATTTTACATCCAAGACTACACTGCTTTAGGATTCTTTCCCTATTGCACTGAAATACATCAAATTCAAACATTTTGGGTCGAGGATTTTACATCCAAGACTGCATCGCTTTAGGATTCTTCCCTATCGCACCGAAATACATCAATTCAAACTTTTGGGTCGAGGATTTTACATCCAAGACCGCACTCGCTTTAGGATTCTTCCCTATCGCACCGAAATACATCAAATTCAAATTTTTGGGTCGAGGATTTTTCATCCAAGACCGCATCGCTTTAGGATTCTTCCCTATTGCACCGAAATACATCAATTCAAACTTTTGGGTCGAGGATTTTACATCCAAGACTGCACTGCTTTAGGATTCTTCCCTATTGCACTGAAACACATCAAATTCAAACATTTTGGGTCGAGGATTTTACATCCAAGATCGCATCGCTTTAGGATTCTTCCCTATTGCACCGAAATACATCAATTCAAATTTTTTGGGTCGAGGATTTTACATCCAAGACCGCACCGCTTTAGGATTCTTTCCCTATTGCACCGAAATACATCAAATTCAAACTTTTGGGTCGAGGATTTTACATCCAAGACTCGCATCGCTTTAGGATTCTTTCCTATCGCACCGAAATACATCAAGTTCAAACCTTTTGGGTCGAAGATTTTACATCCAAGACTACACTCGCTTTAGGATTCTTTCCCTATCGCACCGAAATACATCAAATTCAAACATTTTGGGTCGAGGATTTTACATCCAAGACCGCACCGCTTTAGGATTCTTCCCTATCGCACCGAAATACATCAATTCAAACTTTTGGGTCGGGGATTTTACATCCAAGACCGCATCGCTTTAGGATCCTTTTCCTATCGCACCGAAATACATCAAATTCAAACATTTTGGGTCGAGGATTTTACATCCAAGATCGCACTCGCTTTAGGATTCTTTTCCTATCGCACCGAAATACATCAAAATCAAACTCTCGAGGTTAAGGATTTTTACATCCAACACCACATTGCTTCCGAGATCTCTTCTCATTGCAACGATTCAATCTAATCAATTCAATTTTCTTTCGAGGTTAAAGATGTTATATCTAAAACCTCAAAATTCCAATTCTCATTTCAAATCCAAATTTCCTCAAATTAATTTTGACAAACTTCAATCTAAATCGAAACTCCAAACTAAAATTTAAACTCACACATCAAAACTTAAACTAAAACAAAATAAAATCTAAATCGAAATTCCCCGCATCATGTGATTTGGGATTCACCTCCTTTTCCTTTCCCAGCCGAGAGTTCAAGAATCTCCGGTTCCGTAGATATACTTGACACTCCCCAGCTAGAACTCTTCTACTTCGTCCTAAGTTCGTCACTTGGACATCCGTGTTGGTTTTGTTGATCGCTTCGGTCAACACCAATACGCGCGTGTGCTCCGTCACCACCACACCTATTGGGGTCCATTTGTTGACCTCATTTTTTATGAGGTCTTCCCTTCTTCTTTTTAGTGCTTAGGATCTAGCCTTAGGCTTTTCCTTTCGACTATCTTAGAGGACTAGAATCGGGACCCACATTTTAGAAATTTAAACCACTTCTAAACTCCCCGCAAACTCCACAAACTCGACTATAGACCCCTAATCACCTGGAGGGTTGAAATCAAATGTAGAAGTTTAAAGGATGAGTTCCTATAGACTCTTCGGCCTTAGACCGCCCCGGCGGCCCGGTCTCAGTGAAGGGGCCGACTTACACATACACTTACATACACACTACACTTACACACTACATTTCCACACACTTCCTAAAACCACACCCATACCCAACTTAACCTCCCGACTCATGTAGGTGATTCACATGGATGGTCCTTAACCCCTAAGCCCTCGCTAAGAGGGTTAGGAACAACATAATGAATGCCTCAAATGAGTCCTTTCATGGCTCATATGGGCTTGAAATGGCTTCATGACTCAACCAAAATGATTTCTTTCCACCTAGATTCACCCAATCTTCAATTTTCAAAATTTTCAATTTTTGACCCCCGGGACCCTACACCTACTAAACCTACCCAAAACCCTTGAAATTACCCAAATTTTTGCAAAATTTCCAAATTACCCAAAATTTTCCAAAATCAATCCCAAACATATCCACATCACTCAAATTGATCATCCATACCCAAAAATACCAAAGATTCCAAAAATACCTCCTAATACCCTCCAAATACCCAAAATACCCTTCTTGGCCTAAAAATCCAAAAATTCAGAAAATTCCCAGAAAATACCAGAAAATCCCAAATATTCGTAATTTCATTTTGTCCAACTACACCATGGGCCAATTTTGACAATTTACCCTACTTTTGTCAAAACCCCCAAATTGACCCATTTTAACCCAAAGTGAACCCAATGTCAAACCAAACCTACCCAATTGACCCCAATTTTGGTCTAATTCAATTCTAAACTTCAATTCAACATTCCCAATACCAATCTAGACCAAATCTAAGTCCAATTTGGTTGACATTTGGATCCAATTCCACTTTTGGCCTTAAAGCCCAATTTGGACCCATGACCCAAACCTAACTCAAACTCACCCAATTCAACTCCAATTAACCCCAAATCTTTTCAAAATCTTCCTTAGCATCCCCACAAACAAAACCCTAACATGATTTGCCCAAAGTATGAACCCAAACCCCACTCAAACTCAACCCAAACCTAAAAGGCCCATTCCTTAAACCATTTTAAAAGCCCACTTCCACCAAATCCAAAACCCCAAAAATTCTTCCAAAGCCCATATGACATTTCCCCTCATCATACTTTCAATTAAAATCATCCCTAAGTCCTAAACCAATGATCAAATATTTCTAAATGAAGCTTCATCCAAATTTCCACCAAATTATCCAAAATCCTTAAAATCTTTTTTTATGAAATCGACCAAACTTTTTGCTAAGCCAAAGGTGAGCCATGAAGCCATGCATGAGCCACATGTGAGCCATGAGAGCTTTGGACACTCCACCATGCCATATTGGGTAAGAAGAGGGGGGCTTTCCTTAATCCCTAAAGCTCATTAGCCTTAATCATGTTTCACCTAAACTTAAATTTAATCCAAATATATTTGGATGGAGACTTCTCCATGCCAAACCAGCTGATCCCTTTGATCCCCCACAGCATCCAAAGCTACCTTGAAGGGTGCACCAAGCCCAAATGGGTGGATTGACCCATTTAGACTCAAAACTAGCCATTCCCCATTCTACTTTGATTCAACCACTTTACAAATGGCATTTGCCAATTGCCTACACTAAACCCGCACTCGACCCACCCGACCAAGATGGTGACCATCGCTCGGCCGGCCGGCCACTAGGCCGCCGGAAAACACCATGGCCGAGAGCTCACATGTGAGCCAACATTGAAATTCTCACTGGCCGAGTCGCCCCATCCCCGGTGGCTACCATGGCCGATCTTCTCCTCACTGCAGCAAGCTCGATCCCAAGCCCTAACTCCCCCTGGGAGGCCCCCCAGCCAGCTCTATTTAAGCTCCACCCCTCTCGGCCATGAAGGGGAGAGAAGCATGAACCTTGCCAAAACTCTACCAAAATTGTTCCAGACCCTCCTCCACCCTTAGAGCACTTGATCCCCAGATGAAATCCCCCTGCCATTTCTCCTCCGTAAGCTCAATTTCGTAGTCGAAATTCCACCCAAAACCAGGACACTTCTCCACGGTGAGCCAATTCCCAAATTGATTGGCTCTACACCTTCACCGGACCAAGGGAAGGTGTCCACCATCAAAAGCCCCATCTCCGAGCCACCCAGGTTGCTCCAGCCTCCAAGCTTTGTGATCGGGCTTGGTCGAAATCATATCCAGTACAATTCACTGGACTCGGAGACTTCATCCGGAGCTTGCTAGACCCAATCGAAGGTGCAACAGCCTCTCGGATCGAAGCCACACTTCTCTGAGCCAAGGTATGAGCTAACTCTTCATCCCGAGCTTCTGGAGATTCTCCATTTCAAATGCTTTAGTTTCAATGCATGTTAACCATATAGATGTGTTCGTCTCTTCAAGACGAATCCATAGAGTATAAGAACATAAAAATCCATCGAGAATCGAGTGAGATCTTAGGGATTTAGTGTGGACGGCTCTCGGGTGAGAACACTTGGGGACGATGAACGGATGCCGTCCATTCAATACACGTGCGGACGGACGGCTCAGATGGCGTCAGACCAGGAGAGGGTACGAGAACCGCGGGGCCCGGGCTGCTGACTCAGGTGACGGCGTCGAATGGGAGCGCGACACGCGGCGTTTCGGAGGTGCCGAGGATGAGTTGGCGCCGCGTGGATAAATAGAAAATTAGGGATTTTTTTTGATTTATTTAATTCCCTAAACTTCAAAAATTCATATCTCTGTGTAGAAAAATCAGAAAAATAAAATAAAAATACCCTCTTGCTCAATGGAGAGAGGAGAATAATGTGGAAAAGAAATCACTTAATTTCATTAAATATTTTATTTTTTATAATTTATTTACTCTCTGCATTGTTTTAATTCTCCATGCATGCATACAATTCACCATGGCATGAGACCATGTGGCTTTTGAAGCCTCCGAATTTGGGAACATTCCCCGAATTTTCCAAAGTCGAGGCCATCCCAATGAAGAGTTCTTGATTTTTCAAGTTCGTGTCACTCGTTTTGAGTATTTTAATTCCAGTAAATAGCATGTTGTGAAATAAATTCTAGGAAAATTTGGTGATGTTCCTTATGACCAGAGAACCCTAGGAAAAATAGATTTTGGCTTAGTTCATTCAAAACAACCCTAATTGGCTTAAACACCCAAAACAGGTCTTTAATTAATTAGAGTTAACCAGGCATCAAATTGACTTGAAATCAATTCTCCACTGACCTTTAGGATTAGAGGAATCCACCATAAAAATTTGAGGTCAATTGGACTTGGTTAGCCCCACTAATTGGGTTGATTAAGCCACTTAGCCATTTTAAACTTTAAAAATTCATAACTTTTAAAATACTTTTCAAAAATCCATCAAATTGGTTTTGGAGCCTCTCTGATATCAGGGGAACCTATGAAAATTAAAATTTCAATTTTCCAAAAAAGTTGATTTTTAATAATATTTTAATATTTTTAATAATTAAAAAATAATAAAAATCACAAAAATAATAAAATTCACCAAAATGTCACATTTTGAATTTTAATCACACAGGAACAAATCCCATATTTTTCCTAGGTTTATTTAGTGAGATATTAAATTTTAAAGCTTTAAGGTAATTTTAAAATTAAAAAATGTATTTTCTAGCATTTTCACTAAAATAATTATAATAAATCATAGAAAAATCAGAAAATTGCAAAATTTGATTCTCTGGTTTCCTTGATATCAGAGAGATCTTTGAAAAATATAAAATCCATTTTTCAACATTTATTTTATTTTTAAATTAATTAACACTCCAAAATTTAAAATAATTATAATAAAAATAATATAATTCAAAAAATCACCAAAATTGGTCCAAGTGCTTCTCTGGTCATTAGGAATGTCCCCTAATTTTCTTAAGGACAGAAACTTTCCCTTGGTCATGTTATTAAATTTTCCTTGAAAATCTCTATTTTCCACCAAAAATAATTATATAAATAAATTAAATACAGAAAAACCACATTTTCTCCTCTCATGTCTTTATTGACATATGAGTGGAGTCACATAAAAATTTCAAGTTCATTTGAGTTCAATTTAGTAAGTTATGAAATTATTAAGCTTAAGGGGTAAAATGGTAATTAAACTTTTAACCCTTAATTAAAACTTTAGGTTTAATAAAAGAAAATCAACAAGTAAAATATTTGATCTTAATCTGATTTGGATGATTGAAATTTAAATAATTAAAGGGTAGAAACTCATTAAACAATTTTTAAAATGATTAAACTTTAATTAAATAATAAATTAAATTTGGAAGAATAATAAATTGGAATTATTAAAATAAGGGATATTTATTAGGAAGAGATTTATTCTTTAATTTAAAAATCCCTAAACTAATTATCTCATTAATACTCAATTCTTAATTAAAATAATAACTCAAATTTAAAATATTAAAAGACTTAATTAAATTATTAAACTCTTTTAAAATTTCAATTAAAATTAAAAATAAAGTAAATTAAAATTAAATTAAAATTAAATTAAATTAAATTAAATAATTAAATTAAATTAAATTAAACAATTAAATTAAATAATTAAATTAAATTAAATTAAATTAAATAATTAAATTAAATTAAATTAAACAATTAAATTAAATTAAATTAAACAATTAAATTAAATAATTAAATTAAATTAAATTAAATTAAATAATTAAATTAAATTAAATTAAATTAGATTAAATTAAATTAAATAATTAAATTAAATTAAATCAAATCAAATTAATTAAACATCAAATCAAATTAAATTAAATTAAATTAAATTAAAACTCAATTAAATTAAATTGAATTAAATATAATATCACCTAAAACAGAAAGAAACTAAATATAAAGCAATCTGAACATTATTCCAAATTTAAACTCTTTAACTTAAACCAAATCATTTGAATACTAATTTACCCTCGAAAGCTTTGATTATTATAACTCCTAAATGAAACATTAAATGAAGTGCTACTTCACTCATAAGATATTCAAATGTCTTAATTCACCTAGCAAGTTAACAAAACTTGAAAACCTCGGACGATTGATTCATTTATATAATTAAATTCATTTGGACTTAAAACAATCCTAGAAATATTGAAAAGATGTTTAAGATTCTTCTTAAGCACTTCCTCAATATGATAGGATATTTATAAGAACAATCGGATTTAATTGTTCTTCGATGAAGAAAATCGTCCTCAAACAAAAACACAAAGAACCTAGACGTCATAGGAGATGACTAGCTATAGGATTAGGAATTTGGTAGAAAACCATAACCTTTCTCTTAGCTTTACCTAGGAACTTGCTTAAATATTCTAATTGTGTTTTAAGTGCAGCTTGGAATGACGGGAAGACCCTCCAGTGCACGCTTTTATTTTATTGCAATCTACTTTCTTGCAATTTACTTTCTTGCAATTTACTTTATTGCAAATGCACTTTACTTTTCTTGCATGATAAAACAATCATTGCATGAAAACCCACACCTTTAGGATAGTCCCTAAAACTGAAACCAAAACTAAGTTAAAAGTTATTGCAAGATAAAATTCACCGCCACAACATTTCAAAATATAAAACAACTCAAAATTTAATCACAAACGAACACAAAACTACAATTACAACTAAATTAAAACGTCCTGTTGGATGATCGGGAATACCTCGGATGATGTAACCTACGTGTTGCTAACGGGATTTCCCACTGTCTAAATGAAAGTGTGGAACTCATTCAGCTGAGTTTAGCAAATTCATCTGGGACTAAGTGAATCCGATAAAAATAATGATGCCGGAAGGATGGAACCGTGGGATCTTAACCGGTGTCGTTATAATCAACTTTAAGATTTGTTTTAATTAAAATACAAAAACACTTGGAAATTAAGACTTCTCTAAACCAAAACACTTTTCTCATCCCCCGATTTATGACTTCTAAAACTAAACCTCTGCAACAACAAGGAGCTTGGAGCATGGTGGGCAAGCACGGCCATCGTCATCAACAAAACTTGAACCTACTTCAACAAAACCTTCTTAGAATTAAACAACAAAGCCATAGGACTTCGAGGTAGCTTGCCTAGTGCAACATAAATCCTCAACTCTTCGTTAGGCACTTGCATTGCAAATTAAGCCCTAACCGGTCTTAGGATTCCGAGGTAGTCGTCCGATACGACATAAACCCTCATATCTTCTAGTGCTATTTGTTTGATTCTATCATACAAATATAAGCCCTAATTAATTAAAATTGGCAAGATTGAAATACTAAATAAATATTAGGACTTTCTTAAACTCAAGCCAAATGATAGGATAGTCGGGAAGTTACCGAAGTTCACTTCGAATCCGTAATTTCTCCTACTTTTCTTCCTTTGGATTCATAAAACAAAATGTTCCAAACTTGATCCATTCCCTATTGAAATTCCAAAATTCAATCCCTTGAAAACTTAAACTTTGAAATTCTTGAGAGCAGAATTATTGATTATTATCGAGAGTTTTCTTAGGTGATTCCCGTCACTTAAGATGTAATTAACTATAGGGGCTTGCCCTTATAGGGAATTTTAAAGAACCCAAGTAATATAAACCCTGTTTGATACTTTTATATTAAGCAGGGGAATTTGTCGGCTTATAAAATTGGTTCGCAGACCAAACGGATGTCACAAAACTTCTAGTTTATTTGATCGAGCCCCACCATCAAGCAGTGTGTCTATCCTTAGGGATAGATACACGATTTGTGGTGCGGTGCTCGTTTATATAAACTATTTGGGATGTGAGATCGGTTTAATCTCATATTTAAAATTATTTTCAAAATCAAATACTACTTTCTAAATTATATATATATATTTAAATTAAATTTAAAATTTAAATTCGCCGACAACTTCTGTTAGGCGACCCCTTTTCAAAATATCACACAACCTAAAAATAGTGCCGACAACAACACATTTAGATACTTCCACAACAAAATTCCATATTTATTACTGATTCATTGAAAGAGAAAAAAGATATTTTATTCTCATTTGTTTTCATACTATTTAATAGTTGTGTTAACTTTAGTTGTTTGCTTTACTTTTTATTTAGAAAATACCAAAAACAAATTTGAAAAACTTTATATCTTAAAACATACTTTACAAAATCATTTAAAAAAAGTAAAAAATTATTTTTATTATTTCTTTAAAATTTTAGACATTTCCATGTGGGTTCGATATCTCGGGGCTTAATCAAAAAGTCCTATATTACTTGATAAACGATACGTACACTTGCGCAGTATCCCTTATTATAAATAATTAAAGTATAATTTCATATATAAATCATAAGCATAAATATTCGGGGATCAACCATCAGGTGGAACACTTACACAACTCCAACATCTTCTTGAAATGACTCTTGGAGGAGGTTCTCCAGCTCACAACAAAGCATAAGAACACACCCCATTGAGGCCTCACCTCTTGGATTAATGTATACACCAATTCCCCGAAATCTGAGCTCGAATTGGGTCTTTATGAATATAATTTTTATTTCATATGCATGTGAATATATAGATAGGTTTGTCTAGACTAGATGAAGATGTAAGGACAAACCCCATGTGATTTGATTTAGTTTTGAGCGAGATCTTAGGGTTTTAGTGTGGACAGTTCTCAATTCACACCTGTTGGAGATGAAGACCCAGAGCTACTAACACCGCCATCTGAGTCAGTTATGGATTTTTAATGTTTCTAAATTATTTTAAATAAAAAATGCATTATTTTCTTAATTATTCATGAGGTAATGACTCATTCCTCGTATGCATCGTACCGCTGCGCTACGAACACCGCCATCTGAGTCAGTTGTCACGCAACTCGCGATTTTCATACCATCTTCTCGTCTAGCTCAATCTAGAGCATCCAACCGATACAGGTGCGATCCAACATACTGTCCACACTAAAATAATTATCTTGTATTTTTTATTTAATTAAATAATCCAAAAATTTTTTAAATTATAAATAATTAAATATTAATCATCATGACATGCAATTTGGAGGGATTTTTTCCCACATGCTTAAGGTTCTTCTCCGACTTTTCAAGCGTCAGAGAGCACCACTAACATTAAAAACTCTAATTTTCCTATATATTACCCTTATTTTGATTAAAATAATTACAAAATTAAAATATAAATCAGAAAATTTTGAAAATTGGTTTGGTAGGTTCATTGCGGTCAGAGGACCTTAGGAAAAATAAAAATTTAAGTTTAAAAAATTTAAAACCTATTTTTTCTATTTAAAATTAAGAAAAATACCAAAATTAAGAAAAATATCAAAATAATTCAAATAATCACCCATTTGGGCCAAAATGAGGCTTCTCACCTCATGAAACTCTTGTACAAATCCCAAGGCCATTAAAATTATTTTTGGTATAGAAATGGATTTTCTAAGAAAATATGAATTTTTGTTTAAAATAATTATATAAATTAAATAGTAAATAAAAAAATGTGTTTCCTTAGGTTTGGAGTGAGCCTTGTGACTAGGGACACCCAAGAAAATAAAACTATGCTTTAAATAATAAGTTAATTTTTTACCATTTCCTAAATTTTTAAATAATTAAAAAATGTCAAAAATCATGAATATATAAAAATGCACTAAAATGTCACAAATTGTTCTCTGATCACTTGAAACCACATAAAATATTTTTCTTAATATTTTAAATATACTTTTGTATTTTTAAATGCCTAAAAATGTATTTCCTTAATCTTGAACTAAATACATACAAAAAATAAAATAAAAATCATAAAAAGTAAATTTGTTTCTCTAAGTTTTATAAACTCATAAGGACTAAAGAAATTTTTAAAAGACAATTTTCTAAATTAAATTATATTTTCTATGTAATTAATCACCAAAATCAACAAATAATTATAATAATTAAAATAAGAATAAAATAATTCACAAAATTATTCGTATAGGTCCTCTGACCTAGGTGAACCTCCAATAATTTTCCTTTGGGTCAAAAAATTTTTTTATCAACTAAATAAATTAACATTTAAATTATTTATTTTTGGGTTAAAATAACAACTTAAAATTAAATAAAAGTCAGAACTATATAATTTCTTCTCTAATGTTTTAATTGACCCATGAGTAGTGTAACAGAGAAATTTTATAGTCATTTGGGTTAAATTTAAAGAATCGTGAAGTGGAAAGCCTTAAGAGCAAAATGGTAATTATGATATTTTAAACTCTAATTAAAAATCTATGTTAAATTAAAAGTAAATGGGTAATGTTGATCTTAATTAATTTTCTTGGATGATTGAAATATAAAGGATTAAAAAGTAGAAACCAATTCATCACTTATTTTATAATAATGACAAAAGTTATAGTCTCTTGAATTATTATATTTCAGAAGTCAATCTAATAGAATGATCCTAGAATAGAGGGATTTTGTTAGGAAGATAATAATTAACTAATATGGAGCCCCTAATCGGTGATCAGATGATAAGTAAATTCTTTCAATATAAGTTAAATCCACATAATTCAATACCTACAAAAATTATGAATTTATCCATGAAATTTTAAGGGCTTATATGTGAACTAGCATTAACGAAATTTGTTTAATGAGGTTTAGAAAAAGAAAACTTAGCGAATCATAAGTGCCCTTAAAACACTATATACCCGATTTTAATTGAATGAGCAAGATCCATAATAATTCAAATTTCCCTTAAGGCATTCACCCACATACTTCTTAAATGGAATGACAAGTGAATACTTAGTTACCCCTCTCATAAGATAATTAAAACAAGGTTCATTAAGCACAGGTTAAAATATCACCATTAAACCTTAATTAAGTTGTGGATGAATGATTCAATAATATAGTAAGTTTAGAAGTACTCGAAATGATTCAAAAGATTTTAAAAGATGTTTAGGGTTACACCTCAAACATGTTTGTGATCTTTTGTATGCTTTGAAGGCCAGTTGAACTTATCATGCTTTGATGAAGAAAATCATTTTTAAAACCTTTAGGGACCCACCAAGTTATTCCTCGGAATCCGTCAATTCACTTAAATCAACAGAAATTTCCTAAATGACTTATCATACATTTACAACCCAATGCTCAAGGACTTAAGTCTTCCTTAAGAAATTTACGTCCTTGTGAGAACCTAAGGACTTTTTTTTTGCCACATATGGATCATCAGACTGGTATAACTCTGAGGTTTAGGTGCCTAGGGCAATGGTAATAATGTTAATGTGTGCTAAATGAGAGATACGATGTGGGAATTTTAGAATGGTATCTACTACCTCAAGGACCTTCAATGAAGGGAGAGGAAAGGACAGATGATACTATTCGTCTACTCTTGGTGGGATTATTGCCCCGACGCTCTTAGGCTGCCAATAGTGCTAGCTTGATTAGAGTGACTAGTGACCACAGGAAAATGTATGAGGAAATTCATACCAATTTTATATGAAATTGCACTTTAAAGAAAGTTATTTTCTATGTTTTATTGCAGGTATGAAGATTTATAGATATTGGAAGCAAAAAGATCGAAAAAAGTAAATCTGGAATGAAAAGGACTAAAAAGAGATGGAAATTGAACTAGCACGCCGATGGCGAGGAATAGGTCGCCGATGGCGTGATTTTCCTGAAAGTTTTGAATATATTATAAAGGAGCCCGCCGACAGCGAGCCTTAGCAGTTAGCCAATGTTCTAGAAGCCCGCCGACGGAGAGATCGAGCCCGCCGACTGAGAGATCGAGCCCGCCGACGGCGAGAAAGTCGGTTCAAGCCAAATACATTGAATCTGGACGCTTTTTGAAGAGATGCTTAATATATTTCTTATTCTTTAAATATAGACGAATTTAGGCTGAAAAGTGTGTTCCTTTGGTGTGTCTTGTGGAAGCGAAAAGTGAGTGGTGAGTATATTGTGTGTACATTAGTGTGTTTTAGAGTATATTAGTAAGTATAATTAAGTGTGTTGTACAAGAAGGAAGAGTTAGAGGAACTTCAAGGAGTCTGCTTGGGGAGAAGATTCGAGATAAGTTTTTATTTATTGTTTTATAACTTTAAATGAAATCCAAGTTTTGTGTTATTTTTCCTATGCATTCTGAGTAGTTTTCTCTATCTTTCTCCTTGTTGTTGAGATTTTGTGAAATGAAGAATTGAATTAGTTGTGCCTAAAAATATTAAATAAAATTATGATAATCTTTTTACTTAAATCTTAATTTACTTTCAATTTGGCCAATTGAATTGTTAAAATATGTCGAATTATCAATTATAGTAAAGATTACATCCAAAATTCAGGGAAGTCAAAAGCCTTGGAAGGAGGGTGCAAATAAATAGGGAAATATAATTATTTGGATAAATTTGAAGATTTTAGAGTGACATGCTAAAATCCTCAATTTGGTCCTATTGTTTGAGAGCTAAAGTGTAGATGTTAGCCCTCAGGCGAGGGGAACGTGGGAGCTCCGAAGTGGCAGCCGGTATCCTTTCATCCTAGCCGCAGATTCAGTAACCAACCATAGGATTAGTCAATGTTCTTTATGTCTGGACCAAAGGGTAAAGAATAGGAATGCTTCTATCTGGCACAATATAATTCTAAACTAATTTAATTATTCATTCACTTAATTCTCTTAACAAGGAGAAAAATAATTTTTCTAAATTGCAATCTTCTATTAAAAAATTAAGTAATAGAGTTTACTATAAGTGTTCTTTATTTCCGTACCCTAGATAGTAATTGCATCTGCTGAAATTAGTTCTTAATCTCTAAACTTCCCTGTGGGATCGATATCTAAGACTCCATTAGAGCCCTTTATTACTTGAACTATAAGTATTCTTGCATTGATAGAAGGGGGGAGGACACAATTGTTAATTTTACTCTGATAATCATTTATAAAAATATATAATATAAGCTCCACAATCATATAAACCCTGCTGCCTCCCGAACCCAGGTCAACTAGCATGTGGACTACTGACCCGACCGCAAGTAACGCAGTAATATATGCTTCCATCTCATTTAATTGCAACAATCTCTTTTCTCATGATTTATTTAAATTAAAATTAAACTCCTTTATCGCCCAATAAGCTTTATGCTCAAGTTGTACAGGTAAGTGACAATGTTTACCATAAATTAATCGGTAAGGTGACATTTTGATTGGTGTCTTATAAGCTGTTCTATAAGCCCATAATGCAGAATCAAGTCTATCAACCCAATCAGTTCTTTTAGGATTAACAGTCTTCTCTAGAATTCTTTTAATTTCTCTGTTTGATACTTCAGCCATTCCACTTATTTGTGGGTGATAAGCAGTTGCTATTCTATACTTGATTCCAAATTTTTGTAGTAATGATTGAATTCTTATATTCCTAAAACGACTTCCACCATCCATGATAATTACCTTAGGCATTCCAAATCTTGAAAATATCATTTTCTTTAAAAATTTAGAAACACTTTTGGAATCACAGTTTGGTAAAGCAACAGCTTCAATCCACTTTGAAACATAATCAACTGCTAATAAAATATAAATTTTTCCAAATGAGTGAACAAATGGTCCCATAAAGTCTAAACCCCATATATCAAAAATTTCAACTTTCAATATATAGTTTAAAGGCATTTCATTCTTCCTAGATATATTTCCCATCCTTTTACATCGATCACATGTTTTCACATAATGTCTCACATCATTAAATAAGGTAGGCCAATAAAATCCAGAATTTAAAATTTTAAATGCAGTTTTATATATGCCAAAGTGTCCTCCAAAATCGGAATCATGACATTTTTGAATAATAGTAAAAGTTTCTTCATAAGGTACACATCTTCAAATCATAGAATCTTTTTCAGTTGTAAATAAATGAGGTTCTTCCCAGATATAAGATTTAGATTCATTTTTAAATTTCTTAATAAATTTGTTATCCAAGTCATAAGGCAAAATATTGCTAACTAAATAATTAACAATATCAGCATACCAAGGTGTTTATATTCTTGAATAGCATATAAAGATTCATCAGGAAATTTCTCATTTATATTTTCTTCCGAAATAATATCACTTTTAATTCTAGACAAATGATTAACAATTTGGTTTTCAGTTCCTTTTCTATCTACTATTTGAAAATAAAACTCTTGTAGAAGTAAAACCCATCTTATCAGTCTAGGTTTAGAATCCTTCTTAGAGAATAGATATTTAATAGCAGAATGATCAGTATGAACTATGCATTTAGTACCAAGAAGATAAGGTCTAAATTTATCAAAGACATATACTATAGCTAGAAGATCTTTCTCAGTGGTAGTGTAATTTCTTTGTGTTTCAGTGAGAGTTTTACTAGCATTAAACAACTTTGAAAATTTTCTCATATTTTTGTCCTAATACAGCTCCAATTGCAAAATTCCTTGTGTCACACATTAATTCAAAAGATTTCTCCCAATTAGGTGCAACAATGATAGGTGCAGATATTAATTTTTCTTTAAGAATATTAAAAGCATTAATACATTCTTTATTAAATTCAAATTTTGCATCTTTTTATAATAAATGACAAAGAGGTTTAGCAATTTTAGAAAAATCCTTTATGTATCTTCTATAAAATACAGTATGACCTAGAAAACTTCTCACATCAGTAACAGTAGTAGGTGGTTGCAATTCAGCAATAATTTTTACTTTTGCTTGATCAACTTCCATCCCTTTTTGTGATACTTTGTGACCAAGTACAATGCCTTTGGTGACCATGAATTGACATTTTTCCCAGTTAAGAACCAAATTTGTTTCTTCACATCTTTTCAAAACTTTGGAAATGTTTTCCAAACAAGATTCAAAAGAAGTTCCAAAGACTGAAAAATCATCCATGAATATTTCAATTCCTTTGTCAATCAAATCATAAAATATTGACATCATACATCTTTGAAAAGTTGCAGGTGCATTACATAAACCAAAAGGCATTCTTCTAAAAGCAAATGTTCCATAAAGACTTGAAAATGTTGTCTTTTCTTGGTCCTCAGGAGCAATATGTAATTGATGATAACCAGAATATCCATACAGGAAACAGAAATATGAGTGTCCAGCTAGTTTATCAAGCATTTGATCCAAGAAAGGTAAAGGAAAATGATCTTTTTAGTGGCTTTATTTAATTTCCTATAGTCAATACAAATTCGTCATCCAGTAACTTGTCTTGTAAGGATAAGTTCATTTTTATCATTAACAATGACAGTTACTCTCCTTTCTTCGGAACACAATGAATAAGACTTACCCATTGACTATCCGAAATAGGATAAATAATACCAGCATCTAACCATTTAATAATTTCTTTTTTAACAACCTCTTTCATGATAGGATTTAATCATCTTTACGATTCTATAGTTGGTTTAAAATTTTCTTCCAATAAGATTCTATGCATGCAAATGGAAGGGCTTATTCCTCTTATATCAGCAATAGTCCAACCAAAAGCTTTCTTATAATTCTTTAACACACCTATTATTTTTTCATCTTGATCTGTACTAAGTTCAAAAGAAATAATAAGAGGTAAAGTTAACAAATTTCCAAGAAACGCATATTTTAAATGGGAAGGTAACATTTTTAATTCCAATTTAGGGGCTTTTTCTATTGATGGTAAAAGTATATCATTTTGAGTTATGTCTAAAGTTTCCCAATTATCTTTTATAAAATAAGTCTCTTCTTCTTCCACAACTTCATCTTCATCAGTTAAAAATTCAAATTTTTCTTCAAAATGACTTTACATTTTTCTTGATAATGTTTTTCAATTAAATAATCAATTATATCCATTTGATAACATTTCTCTTTATCAGGGTACTTCATTGATTTAAGAACATTGAATTTAATTTCTTGATCATTAACTCTCATGGTTAGTTCTCATTTTTGCACATCAATCATAGCTCGTCTGGTAGCTAGAAAAGGTCTCCCTAAAATAATAGATATCTCTTTATCTTCTTCCATATCAAATACTATGAAATCTACAGGGAAGATAAATTTATCCACTTTAACAAGTACATCCTCTATAACTCCTTTAGGATAAGTGATAGATCTATCAACTAACTGAATGGTTACAGTGGTGGGAGTAATATCTCCTAAATCTATTCTTCGAAAGATAGAAAATGGCATGAGATTAATACTTGCTCCTAAATCACATAAAGCTTTTCCACAAAATTTTTCTCCAATAGCACAGGCTATAGTGAAACTTCCAGAATCCTTAAGCTTTTCATGTAATTTCTTTTGAATTATTGCACTGCATTCTTCACTTAGTACAACGGTTTCAAAAGCTTCAATTTTCATTTTTTTCTTAAAACATCCTTCATAAATTTTGCGTAAGTTGGCATTTGTTCCAAAGCTTCATCAAAAGGTATATTAATACTAAATTTCTTAAAAATTTCAAAGAACTTAGAAAATTGATGATCAAGTTTCGCCGTTTAAGTCTTTGAGGAAAAGGTGGTGGTGGTTTTTCAACTTCCACATTAACGAGTATAACGATCGATTTTGACTAGGAGAGAGAGTTTCTTTAGGTTTTTCAATCTCTTCAACCTCAATCTCTTTTTCAATTTCATTCTGCATTCTTTCTTTTAATTCTTTTCCACATCTAAGTTGCACAGCTTTAGCTTGTTCATGTTCTTTTCCAGTTTCCTTTGGATTAATTTCAACATTACTAGGAAGTGTTCCTACATGTCTGTTATTAATTAAAGTAGAAATTTGCCCCATTTGATTTTCAATATTACGAATAGCAGTATTTTGATTTTGTAAATGATTATTCATTTGTAATATTAATTCCTCTATTGATAACTTTTTTGGTTGATTATTGAATCCAGGAGGTTTAAAATTTGGATTAACTTGTTTATTCCAATTTCCAGTGGGATGAGATTGATTATTTCCCCATTGTTGTTGTGAGTTATTCCAGTTAAAATTAGGATGATTTTTCCATCCAGGATTATAATAATTTGAATAAGGATTATTTTTACTTGCAATAGCTTGTAAAGTTTCAATAGTTTAAGAATCTTAAATATTAGCAGACTTATTTTGCAAAATATTAATTGCAAAACTATCTAATTTCTTAGACATTGCTGCTACTTGTGAAGCTAAAATAGAAAAGGCTTCATTATCGTGAATACTTGCCATCTTTTTAGGATTAATCCTTTCGGAAGGCCATTGAAAATTGTTATTAGTCATTTCTTCAATTAAAGTGTAAGCTTCTTCAAATGATATAGACATTTAAGAACCTCCAGCAGCAGCATCAATAATTGATTTTAAAGATCCAATTAATCTATTACAAAATGTTTGAATAATTAACCAATAAGGTAAAGCATGATGAGGATATTTTCTTAATAGTTCTTTAAATCTTTCCTAAGTTTCATATATTGTCTCCCCATCAAATTGACTAAACGAAGTAATATCGTTTCTTAATTTAGCAGTTTTAGAAGGAGGAAAATATTTAGCAAGGAATTTTTGTGCCATTTCAGCCCATATTTTAATAGAACCAGTCGCTAATGGCTTTAACCACATCTTTGTTTTATCTCTTAAAGAAAAAGAAAAGAGTCTAAGTCTAATAGCATCATCAAAAATATTGTTATATTTAAAGGTAGCACAAAGTTCTAAAAAGCTAACAAGATGTAAATTTGGATCCTCATTTGGTGTTCCACCAAATTGATTGTTTTGCACCATTTGAATAATAGAAGGTTTAAGTTCAAAAGAATTAGCATCTACAGTTGGTATTTGAATACTACTATGAAGTTCATCAACTATAGGGTTAGCATAATCCCTTAATGGTTTATAAACATTTAATCAGTAAGTTCAATTGGATTTTGTAAAGTAGCCATTTCTTGAAATTTTTGAATTTGTTTTCCCTTTTTAATTTTTCTAATTTTTCTTTCTAATTCAGAATCTAAAGGTATTAATCCTTCAGAACCAAATCTTCTCATAAAACAAGGAATAAAATACAATTTTTTATATTTTATATTTTTAATTTTTTTATATTTTTATATCTTTAGAAATATAATATTTTTTACAGAAATTTATAACTATTTTATTTCTTCCTCAAGCAACGATGCCAAAAACTCGACACGACCGCAAGTAACGCCGTAATATATGCTTCCAAAAGATGGTTAAAGCTTGACCCAATTTATAATAAGCGGCTAGTGTATAAATCAAAATATTGTAAATCTTAGAAATTACTTTACACACTAGGGGTACTACGCAAGTATACGTATCGTTTCAAGTAATATAGGGTTTTCTTTTATAACCCAAGTATCGATCCAACTGGAAAAAATTATTGAAATTAATTTTCTAAATATTATATTTTAAAAATATTTTTTTATCCTTTAAATTAACTATAAATTACTATTAATTTACTAGATGCAATTAAAGAAAACAATACTAAGAGAATGATTTATGAAAACTATATAAAATAACAAATTTCTTTCCTTCAATTAATCCAAGATTTTTAAAATAATTTAATATTAGTTGGAGAATTTGATTTATGGTATTGTGCCAAATAGAAGCATTCCTATTCTTTACCCTTTGATCCAAGCGCAAAGAACATTGGCTAACTTACAGATCGAGTCCGGATGTATTGTTAGTAGTAATGGGTTAATCTAGACTCTCACTTCTAGATGTCCAAGGGTGGCTATGGTCGGCCCTACTAGTGACCCATTCCTGATCTATAAATCAAATTATAAGAATTTAGCCTGTCACTCTAAAAACTTATCAATTCTACGCCTTTTAAATCTTATCTTCCTATTTATTTGCACTTCACCTTGAATAGCCCGTGCATGGCCTTCGACTACCCAAGGATTCATGTGACATTTTCAAGTTAAGAGTTCTTCTCCTTCAAGGTTTCAAAACTCTTCAACAGGTTTTAAAAATTTAAATGGCCATTTTAAAAAGTAAAGTAAGATCAGGTATTAATGTCATCACAATGTTTTTGAAAATATTTTGAGTTTTAATTCTCCATCGAATCTTTATATTATCTTATCTATCTCTTCATGATTGAAGGAAGAAAGTAAACTAACTACGCAAAGCACATTAAAAATAAACTGCAAAACATAATAAATAAACTTTGAATCAAATATAAAAATACTTATCTTAAATATTCCTTCTATAGATCTTCTAACTCCTGACTCCACAGTGTAATGAACTCCAGATGCTACAACTTGAAAGTAAACTCACTAAACTAAACAAAAGTGGCCCTAAATTTCTCTCTCTAATTCTCTAGACTCTCTCTCTCTAATGAGATTTCTCTCTCTAAGAGGCTAGAAGGGGTGGGCCGAATGGGGGGCGATTTTCTTTGAAGAAGTGGACTCCTATTTATAGGCTCTAAGGGTTGCCTTGAGGCACCTCTTCAAAATATGTCCAAATTCAATGAATCTTCTAGAAGGTCGGTCTGGCGCCTAGGAGCCGGAATCTGGCGCCTAGGCGCCGGACAACGCGTCTAGTTCTTCGCACCTCTTCGCTTTGGCTCGCACCTCTTCGAGTTTAAAACTGTTTTGGAGCATCCAAATGTAATGTATCACATGTCCTATTATCAAGGAACAACTGCCAGTCTTCTAAAATGCCCAATAACTGCTCACTCCGTCAAAATACCGTCCAAAAGTCGTTAAAAACTTGACAGTTTCTGTATCGAGTCTGGCGCTTAGGCGTCAGGCCTTATTTTTTTCTTCTTTTTGTATTTTGCTCTATTTTTGCTCCCTTTTGCTCCTTTTCCTTTTCTAGACCTTTTTACATCACATACATCCAAAAACACAAAAATACCTTTCATTTAAAGCCTAATATCCTTAGAAATTGATAAAAATCAAGGCATAAAAATATGTATTTTTCTTCATCGATCAACTACGCTACTTTACAGAAATAAAAGAAAGTTTCTTCTCCATGTTAAAACAAAATCTGCGTGAAAACTTATACAATAGCTTTTGCATGAAATTTTATAATGTTCCATGGTTTGTCATTTGGATCAAGGTTAAGGACTGCTCTCCGTAGGTTGTCGGGTTGGTAACTTTCTTTCAAGGTCGGGAAGCACACAGTTTAGCTCTGAGCCCCTGCCTTTACCAATGTCTTATACCTAGTCTTGGCCTCCCATATGTGAATACATGTTTTGCTTTGCCTATTCTTGTTTTAGCTAATATTGTATTCTAGAGTTCCTTCTTTTTTTTGCAATTTATTTAAATTTCCTGCAAAATCATAACATGCTTTATGACACTGACCATGCAGCATTAGCAAAAGCCTAGGTACGCATTTTAGTTTATGCACTATAGTTCTTTTATTTACTTTACTGCATTTTTTACCTGCATTTATTTATTTTGCATGCAAAACCAAAACAAAAGCACACTTTCAAAATAAAAAATACATTCTCAAAAGATATTAAACAAACATAATATACTTCATTTTAGATTTATAAGGATCTCTCGAATGAGGTAGCCTACGGTTGCTAACAGGAATTTTCCGATCTAAGAGAGCTTAACAACTCATTTGGACTAAGTAAATTCAAATGACAATAGTGGTACTGGAATGAGGGAATTGTGGGATCCTAACCGGTGTCGCTCAATTTAAATTAAAATTCCCCCAAGTAAAACACTTCAACAATAATAAAAACAAAACAAAAATAAACATTGAAACATACATGAAAAAAACCTTTTAAATCTTAGACCTTGGTACAGCTACTTCAACAAGGAGCTTGGAGCATACACCATGGGCAACATGACGAGAACCTATACAAGAACATCTTTGAGAGAGCAAACTATTCTAAAAACAACAAATCTTTATTTGGAATTAAGAAAGAAGCCAAAGGAGTTCGAGGAATTCCATCTAGCATGGCATAAATCCTCAACTTCTCTTTAGGCTCCTTCACAATCATGCTAAGCAGTATAAGTCCTAACTCTTTTTAAGCTCTGAAGTTGTCATCTGATACGACATAAATCCTTCCATCTTCCAGTCTATCTACATGATCTGATATCATGCAAATGTAAACTCTTCATAATAAAATTTGCAAGATGAAGCATTTAATAATATCTCTTTGAAATTGAAGCCAAACAATAAGATAGTTTGGGAAGTCACCGAGGTTCTCCTTAGGATCAATGACATCCCCTACCTTTCCTTCCTTTAGATTCAATAAAAAGTGTTCCAATATGATCTTTTCCCATTGGAAATCTCTATGTCTGACCTTGAAAGTCATAAAGTTTGAATTCATAAAGACAATACTTCTAATCTATATTTCTTAGGAGACTTCGATCATTTAAGATGCAAAATACTATAAGGGCTTGCCCTTATAAAAAATTTTAAGAACCCAGCTTAATATAAACTCTATCTAATTATTTGTATTAGGTAATGAAACCTGTCGGTCAACATAAAGGTTTCACAGATCAAAATGAATATCATAAATCATTTAGTTTTTTTAATCGAGTCTCACTAAGCAATGTGTCTATTCCTTGGGATAGATGCATGGCTTGCGGTAGTGCTCATTTCTTCAAACTATTGTATATATGAGATCGATTTGGTCTCATATTTTTTCAAAATTAAAATGCTACTTTTCAAATATATATATATATATATATATATATATATATATATATATATATATATAATTAAACATATTTCAAAGCAACCGACAACTTCCAATTTGGAGACGGATAGCTTATGGCGCTCTACTGGGGACTAGTTTTTTCCTTCATTATGATCAAGAGGTTTTGTCTTCATATATCGGTAAAGTGTCAATGTCCCTTATGATCTACTTTACCCTTCTTCTATTGACAAGCTTTGCCCATTTCTTTCTTAGGAAAGTATGATCGACTTCTCTCAATTCCAGGATCTTTTGTTTAGCCATCCTTAAATAGATGGGTTCATGAATCACTAGGGCTTTTTCTTTTCGTGTGGTATCGAATCCCAGATAGATGTGTTGGTGAACTAGTTTCACCTAAGTGAGGTGCGCTGTGAAGAGAGTCTCGAGCTGGATCCGGGACTTCACCTTTACTTCATTTCTTTCTGGTTCAAATTTTTATTCACAAGTCGAGCCGAATCGGTGCTTTCGTAACTTCTACATAAATTTCAAAAAAACTGCAGAACTCGTCAAATCATAGATAAATAATAAAACTAGAAAATATACCCTGAAATTCAAAATTTTAAAAGATGAATAAAAGAAACGGAAAGGAATAAGAGAGATCTACCCAGTTCATAGAATGGCCTCCATTTATTTGTAGTGTTTACACTATAATTACGAGATATAGGTCATCACTAACACTTGAAACATTTTCATTCGATAGCTACAATGTCATCCCCAACTTTGTCCTTCTCCTAGGACTTGCCTGCCTACGGAAGCTCATGTCATGTTACCCATGATCAAATTCAAGTATGTATTTAGTGAGTTTGAGTTAGTACTCAGCAATGCTCTGTTCGTCATCAAAAAAGTTGCTTCCCCACATGTTCAAGTGCCATCCACCAAATTCGATTTGAACTATTTTTAGGACTTCCATTCTTTCAAAAAGGCGAAAGTCACTGCCTTAGCTCCTGCCAAGTCTATTGTTCCAAAGCCCATCAGATTTGCCGCTCCGTACCAAGGAGAGTCGTCACACCCACTGCAACTAGATTTGTTGTTACAGCCCCACTGTCCCGTTTACTAAATGGAAAGAGATTATGTTTGAAGAAGATACAGTTTATGAATTTCTCGCCCTGCTGTCAGTATTTGAGATTGGTTCTAGTTCAAGAGTTTTGTCGTTAACCAAGTATCAGAAAAGGAACCACAATCGAATCAGGGTCATTTGAGAACATTCCTCAGCCTGAGGAACTCAGTGTACCTTAAACCTCTCCTCTCCTCTGAGGGAGTAGGTATTACACATTTTCACACACCGCTAAAGATGAGAGCCTCTACAGGATTGTTGATACTTTACCACCACTACATGGTCATAGTGATGAGAGGAAAAAGCCCACTCCCATCTCATGATTTTGTACTATGTTTCAGAAATTAGCTGACAAAGAAGGATCTTCATAAATCAAATTCTTCAAGAGGATGGGTTGAACAGTATCACCAAGAATGAAGAATGAGATTTTAAGGAAAGATAGACCTACCCAACAGTTATAGAGATTAATTGAAGTATCACCAGCCTATGTTCCTGCTAGATTTCATTTGGGAAGCCATGTCGATATTGTTGCCACAGTTTTAGATGTTACTATCGTTGTCCCGAGAGTGTAGATTGGTCAAGTCCTGACTGGGTCTGAGAGTATCATCTTTCTTTATGAGGAATTCTTGAAGAAGGATAATAGGAAGAGACCGTTTACTAATGTACTTGGTCTACACCCTAGGGAGCACACCTCTGTTTGACACACTGATGCCCCCATCGGGACACTGACCAAAGGAAAAAATGTTAAGATTATCATGCTTATTTAATACTGACTTTGAGGATATTGCACTTTAAAGAAGGGTATTTTTGGTGTTTTTCTGCAGGTATGAAGATTTAAGGACAATGGAGCAGAAATATGGAAAAAGGAGTGAATTTGGAGCAAAAATGACTAAATTATGAAAATTTGACCTAGGGCAACGATGATGAGGTCGATGGCGCCGACGACCTGATTTTCCCGAGAGTTCATAATATATTTCAAGGGAGGCCGCCGATGGTGGAGGTTGAGGCCTCCGACAGCAGGTCCAGTTCAAGGCAGTGTTTCTAGATGGCCGCCGACGGTGGAGCTCGAGGCCGCCGACGATGGGATCGACAATTCTTTCACAAAATACGTTGAATGTGGACAATTTTCAAAGGGATTCTTGGAAAACCCTTTGAGAGTCTTCAACAACTTTAAAAAGAACAATTTTAGGCCGAAAAAAGGGTCCTATTTGGTTCCTCTAAAAGTCACTAAGAGTTCTTAACAAGCCCTTTTAGGGGTCTTATAAGAGTCACTTAGTGTCAAATAGAGAGTCCATTAGTGTCCATTGTTGTTATTTAGTGAGTATTAAATAGTGAGTTCAGATAAAGATATTGGTAAGGAATTCTTCGAAGGATTGTAAGAGTGGAAGAGAAGTGAGAGATCTCTTCTGCATTGTTGTTTCAAAGGAGAATTTCACATACTTTAAAGAAAGGAAGAGATTCAGAGGAACTTAAAGGAGTTTGCTTGGGGAAGAATTTAAGATAAGTTGTGTTTATTTACTTTAGTTTTTAGAACTTTACTTTTATATATGAAATCCAAGTTTTATTGTATCCTCTCCATGAAATCTGAGTAGTTTTTCTGTCTCTCTCCTAGTTTTGATATTTTTGTGAAATGATAAATTGAATTAGTGAGCCCTAAAAATTTAATTTAGTTGTGATAATCTTTTACTTAATTCTTAATTTACTTTCATTATGGCCAATTGAATAGTTAAAATATGTTGAGTTTAACAGCTACAGTAAAGATTACATCCGAGATTCAGGGAGATCAAAATCCTTGGAAGTAGGATGCAAATAAATAGGGAAATAATATTCATCGGGTGTAGAATTGGAGATTTTAGAGTGACAGGCTAAAATTCTCAATTCGGTCCTATCGTTTGGGTGCTGAAGTGTAGATGTTAGCCCTCAGGCGAGGGGAACGTGGGAGCTCCGAAGTGAGAGCCGGTATCCTCCCAGTCTCACCGCAGATTCAGTAACCAAGCATAGGATTAGTTAATGTTCTTAATGCCTAGACCAAAGGGTAAAGAATAGGTATGCTCCTATTTAGCACAATACCATTTTAACTAATTCTAATTATCTATTCACTTAAATATCTTAACAAAGGAGAAAGATTCTTGCTTATATATTTGAACTTCACTTTAGTAGAACTAGTTATATGTTAGTAGAACTAGTTTAATTTAAACTTTATGTTATTTTCGATTGCGTATTAGTGACAGATAGGCAATTTCGATTTAGTTGTGATTCTGAATTGATTTCTATAATCCTAATCTGTAGCCTCTAAAATATTCCCTCTGGGATCGATAAATGGGACTCCATTAGAGCGCTGTATTACTTGATATGATATGTATACTTGCGTTGGATCATTGTGAATTTATAAAAATAATTATATATCTATTGGTCATAATTCTTACATATTAAAAGTCGCATCAAGTTTTTGGTGTCGTTGCGGGGAAATATAACGTAATTGAATATAACATAATTAGAGTAACAGACAATTTAGGACTGTTAGAAACTAAAAGGGTAAATCCTAAGAGAGTAGCCAGTATTCATGATTCTGATGTTTTAACTATGATATTTTCTCAAATTGCTGCTCTTTCAAAGAAAATAGATCAATATAGAATGAATCATACTCAAACACCTTCAGTGTTAGAAGAAAATTCATTAGGACAAATTGTAGATGCTTAATCTTCATATGAAACTATAAATTTAATAAATAATAGACAAAATAACCCTTATTCAAACTATTATAATCCAGGTTGAAAAAATTATCCAAACTTTAATTCGAATAACCAAGGTAATGCTAATCCTGTTAATCCTCAGTAGGGGAATAATCCTGTAAATCCATTAGGAAATACAAATAACCAGGGTAATTCAATTATAGACCTTCTAATCGATCAAGTTTTTATAATAATTCACAATTTAAGGAGAAGAAGTTGTCTATGGAAGAATTAGTTTTGAATATGGGTAATCAATTACAAAGTCAAGGAGCTGCTATTAAAAACATAGAAAACCAATTGGGGGCAAATTGGTACTGCACTAAGCAATAGACCTGTTGAAACCTTACCTAGCAATTATGAAGTAGATCCTAAAGATCAAGGAAAAGAACAAATTAAGGCTATTTAATTGAGAAGTGGAAAAGAGTTGGAAACAAGAGTTCAAAAAGAAACTGTAGTTGAAAAAGAAAAAGAAGAAACTGAAGGAGAAAATGGATGTTTATATCCTAATTTTCCTCTGAAACCTATGAAAATTACTGTTGAAAGACCTCCACCACCATTTCCTCAAAGACTAAACAACAAGATAAAGAAAAAGATTTACTAAATTCTTAGACATTTTGAAAAAATTGTCAATAAATATTCCTTTTGTTGAAGCTTTGGAACAAATGCCTGATTATGTTAAATTTATGAAGGATATACTCAACAAAAAGAGGAAGTTACTAGATCATGAGATTGTTGCACTCAATGAAGAGTGTAGTGCTATAATTCAAAGAAAGCTTCCTGAAAAACTTAAAGATCCTGGTAGTTTCACTATCTCTTGTGCTATTGGTGAAAAATTTTATGAGCAAGCATTATGTGATTTGGGAGCGAGCATAAATTTGATGCCTCCATCAACTTTTAAAAGGTGGGGAATTAGAGAGATTGTACTAACTTATGTAGCTCTACAATTAGCTGATTGATCTATTACACATCCTAAAGGAGTTGTACAAGATGTTCTGGTTAAGGTTGATAAGTTTATCTTTCCTGTTGACTTTATCATTTTAGATATGGACGAAGATAAAGAAATTCCAATCATTTTAGGAAGATCATTCCTAGCTACAGAAAGAGCCATGATAGATGTTCAAAAAGGAGAATTGACAATGAGAGTAAATGATCAAGAAGTTACCTTTAACATCTCAAACTCAATGAAATATCCTTCAATAGAAAAAGATGATGAATGTTTCAGAATGGATATATGTGATTATCTAAAAAGAGAATATTTTAAGGAAAATTATGAAGAAAAAGAAGATATAGAAAAAGATAAATATGATGAAATTGATAGTGAAGAAGCTGATTATATTCAGGAGAAATTTGAATTGCTCAATTCAACAGTACTAGAAAACGAAACATTAATTCCATCTGTTGTAAAACCCCCTGAACTTGAATTAAAGAATCTTCCAAATCATTTGAAATATGCATTTTTAGGAGAATTTTTGAACATTACCAATAATTGTATCCTCAAACTTAAATGTAATTCAAAAACAAAAATTATTAGATACATTAAAAAAATACAAAAAAGCTTTTGCATGGACTCTAGCTGATATTAAAGGAATAAGTCCTTCGATTTGTATGCACAGAATTTTATTAAATGAAGAACATAAACCAAGAATTGATCCACAAAGGAGACAGAACCCTATTATGAAGGATGTAGTTAAAAAAGAGATTTTAAAATGGTTAGATGTTGGAATTATATATCCTATTTCGTATAGTACTTGGGTAAGTCCAATTCATTGTGTTCCCAAGAAAGGAGGAGTGACTATCAAAGCAAATGAAAATAATGAATTAATACCTATCAGACAAGTTTCTGGATGGTGTATTTGTATTGATTATCGAAAATTAAATGCCACCACCCGAAAAGATCACTTTCCTCTTCCTTTTCTAGACCAAATGTTGGATAGACTTGCTGGACACAAGTATTACTACTTTCTGGATGGATATACCAGTTACCATCAAATACCTATTGCTCCTGAGGATCAAGAGAAAACAACATTTACTAGTCCTTATGGAACTTTTACTTTTCGAAGAATGCCTTTCGAACTATGTAATGCACCTGCAATATTCCAAAGATGTATGATGTCTATCTTTAGTAAATTAATTGATAAAGAAATAGAAGTATTTATGGATGATTTCTCTGTGTTTGGAACATCATTTGATGCATGGAGCTATGCGAAAGAACTAACTTAGTTATAAATTGAGAGAAATGTCAATTTATGGTTACAGGAGTAATTGTATTAGCGCATAATCACAGGCTCGAAGTGGATCAAAGTATACTCACAGTGAAACAAGCTTCTAGAAGAATGCACCTCAAAATAGAACAGCAAGTCACAGTCAAGGTAAAGAAACTCATAGACACTAACTTTGTACGAGAGGAGCAATACCCAATGTGGTTAGCTATTATTGTGTCAGTAAAGAAAAAGAATGAACAAATACGAGTGTGTGTCTATTTTAGGAATTTGAACAAAGCATGTCCAAAGAATGCATTTCCACTACCAATACCAGAATTAATGGTGGACAACAAGTCTTCACACGAGATCTTATCCTTCATTGATGGATAGTCTAATTACAATCAGTTTAAGATGGCTCTATAAGAGGCAACACTTGCAACATTTAGAACTCTGATTAGAATCTACTACTACAGTGATGTCGTTTGGCCTAAAGAAAGTAGGAGCAATTTACCAGCAAGCTATGACAAGGATTTTTGATGAAATTATCCACAACCAAGTGGAGTGTTACGTAGACGATTTGGACATCAAGAGCAGAGAAATTAGTGACCATCTGTATGTTTTGAGGATTGTGTTTGAACGATTATGGCAATACAATCTTAATATGAATCTCTTAAAGTGCTTCTTCGGCCTTACCTCCGAGAAATTTCTAAGTAATTTATAATGACAACTCTTGTTTTAGCAACCTCTATCCCGGGTGGACCATTGATTCTTTATACCTCGGCCTTAAAAGACTCCCTCATAGCTCTTTTAGCCAATGTAAATGACCAGAGTAAGGAAATTTCACTTTACTACCTAAGTCGACGTCTAATACCGGTGAAGGTAAAATATCCTTCTATTGAGAAGCATTGTATAGCTTTGATTTTCGCCACTTAGAAGCTTAGGCACTACATTCTTTCTCGTAAGGTCATCCTGATTTTGAGAATTAATCTGTTGTAATATCTGATGACCCGACCAAAACTTTCCGGATGTTTAACAAGATGGTCGATGATTTTATTGTAATTTGATATAACTTTTGTACCCATTCGTGCTATCAAATGGCAAATTTTAGTAGACTTTCTTGCAGTGCACCCACTACCAGTTGGGTCCCGACTCAATGACAGCCTGCCAAATGAATAGATAATGCAAGTGGAGCAATCCAGTGCCATAAGTTGGGAAATGTACTTATATGGAGCTTCATCATCCAGGAGGGTTAAAGGATCACAAACGGTTATACCCAGCAAAACAAGAATTGGTCTGATTTTTTTTCTACAGGATCAGGCAAAGTTGAGGTTCTCATAACATCTAAAATAGCCATGCACCAACAACAAAGCAGAATACGATGCTTTGATAACTAGCTTAGAATAGGCAAAACTAATGGAAATAACAGACGTCTCCATCTATGGCAATTCACAACTCCAGCTATGACCAGGATTTTTGATGAAATTATCCACAACCAAGTGGAGTGTTACATAGACAATTTGGACATCAAGAGCAGAGAAATTAGCGACCATCTGTATGATTTGAGGATTGTGTTTGAACGATTATGGCAATACAATCTTAATATGAATCTCTTAAAGTGCGCCTTCGGCGTTACCTCTGAAAAATTTCTAGGATTTGTTTTCCATCATCGAAGAATCAAAATCAACCCAGAGAAGATTAAAGCTATATTAGAAATACCACCCCCTAATACCTTGAAATAACTACAATTTTTCAGGGTAAATTGGCATACCTAAGATATTTTTATCTAATATATTAGGTAAGTGTTGTACGGCTTATTTTTAGGTTGTGTGTTTTATTTTGAAAAGGGGGTCGCCTAACAGAAATTTTTGGCAAATTTTAAATTTTAAATTTAATTTAAATATATATATATAATTTAGAAAGTAGTATTTGATTTTGAAAATAATTTTAAATTTGAAAATTTTAAGATATGAAATCAAACTGATCTCACATCCCAAATAGTTTATATAAACGAGCACCGCACCACAAACCATGTATCTACCCCGAAGAATAGACACACTGCTTGGTAATGGGGCTCGATTAAATAAACTAGAAAGGTTTGTGACATCCGTTTGGTCTGCGAACCTATTTTATATGCCGACAAGTTCCCCTACTTAATATAAAGGAATTACGCAGGGTTTATATTACCTGGGTTCTTAAAATTCCCTACAAGGGCAAGCCCCTATAGTTAATTACATCTTAAGTGACGGGAATCACCTAAGAAAACTCTCGATAATAATCAGTAGTTCTGCTCTCAAGAATTTCAAAGTTTAAGTTTTCAAGGGATTGCATTTTGGAATTTCAATAGGGAATGGATCAAATTTGGAACATTTTGTTTTTGGGAATTCAAAGGAAGAAAGGTAGGAGAAATCACAGATTCGAAGTGAACTTCGGTAATTTCCCGACTATTCTATTGTTTGGCTTGAATTTAGGAAAGTCCTAATATTTATTTAATGTTTTGATCTTGCCAATTTTAATTAATTAGGACTTATATTTGTATGATAAAATCGTACAAATAGCCTGGAAGATGTGAGGGTTTATGTCGTACTAAACGACTACCTCGGAGTCCTAAGACCGGTTAGGGCTTAATTTACATGACATGATTATGCAAATGCCTAACGAAGAGTTGAGGATTTATGTTGCACTAGGCAAACTACCTCGAAATCCTATGGATTGGTTATTTAATTTAAGGAAATTTTTGCTGATGTAGAGTTGTTTTGCTGACGAATATGACCGTGCTGCCCACCATGCTCCGAGCTCCTTGTTGTTGCAGAGGTTTAGTTTTAGAAGTCATAAATCAGGAGATGAGAAAAGTGTTTTGGTTTAGAGAAAATCTTAATTTCTAAGTATTTTTATGTTTTATTTAAAACAAATCTTAAAGTTGATTATAACAACACCGGTTAAGATCCCACGGTTCCATCCTTCCGGCATCGTTATTTTTATCGGATTCACTTAGTCCAGATGAATTTGCTAAACTCAACTGAATGAGTTCCACACTTTCATTTAGACCGTGGGAAATCCCGTTAGCAACACGTAGGTTACATCATCCGAGGTATTCCCGATCATCCAACGAGACGTTTTAATTTAGTTGTAATTGCAGCTTTGTGTTCCGTTTGTGATTAAATTTCGAGTTGTTTTATATTTTGAAATGTTGTGGCGGTGAATTTTATCTTGCAATGACTTTTAATTTAGTTTTGGTTTCAGTTTTAGGGGACTATCCTAAAGGTATGGGTTTTCATGCAACGAGTTGTTTATCATGCAAGAAAAGTAAGTGCGATGCGATTAAATAAATTGCAATAAGATAAATTGCAATAAAATAAAAGCGTACTCGGAGGGTCTTCCCGTCATCCCAAGCCGCACTTAAAATACAATTAGAATATTTAAGCAAGTTCCTAGGTAAAGCTAAGGGAAGGGTTATGGTTTTCTACCAAATTCCTAATCCTATAGCTAGTCAGTTCCTATGAAGTCTAGGTTCTTGTGTTTTGGTTCGAGGACGATTTTCATCATCAAAGAATAATTAAGTTCAATTGTTCTTATAAGTATCCTATCATATTGAGGAAGTGCTTAAGAAGAATCTTAAACATCTTTTCAATACTGATAGGATTGTTTTAAGTCCAAATGGATTTAATCATAAAAATGAATTAATCATCCGGGAATTCAAGTTTTGTTATCTTGCTCAGTGAACTAGGACATTTGAATATCCTATAGGTGAAGTAACATTTCATTTAATGTTCCGTTTGGGAGTTATGATAACCAAAGCTTTCGAGGGCAAATTGGTGTTCAAATGGTTCGTGATTTAGTTTAATTTCAGTTAAAGGGTTTAAATAGCGAATAGTGTTCAAGTTGCTTTATTTTGAATTTCTTTATGTTTTAGGTGATGTTATTTTTTAATTCAATTTAATTTAACTTTAATTTAATTTGATTTGGTTTAGCTTCAATTTTAATTTAATTTATTTAATTTAAATTGATTTTAATTTTAACTTGATTTTATTTTTTAAAATTTAATTTAATTTAATATGATTTAATTCAATTTAATTTAATTTAATTTAATTTAATTTAATTATTTATTTTTTTTAATTTTATTTTATTTAATTAATTTAATTTAACTTTAATTAAATTTAATTCAATTTAATTTAATTTATTCAATTTAATTTAATTTAATTTATTTGATTTAATTTAATTTAAATTAATTTAATTTGTTTAATTTAATTTAATTTAATCTTTAATTTAATTTTATTTTTTATTTTAATTTAATTGAAAATTTAAAAAGAGTTTAATAATTCAATTTTTTAACTTAATTTTACTGATTAAGTCCATTAGTATTTTAAAACTTAGATTTGAATTATCATTTCAATTGGAGATTAAATATTATTGAGATGACTAATATAGGGATTTTTAAATTAAAGAACAAATCTCTTCCTAATAATATCCCTATTTAATAATTCCAACTTTATTATTCTTCCAAATTTAATCAATTATTTGATTAAGGTTTATTTTAATTATCTTTAAATTATATAATAGGTTTCTACCATTTAATTATTTAAATTTCAATCATCCAAATCAGATTAAGATCAAATATTTTACTTTTAAATTTTATTAAACCTAAAGTTTTAATTAAAGGTTAAAATTTTTAATTACCATTTTTGCCCTTCAAGCTTAATAATTTTATAACTCACTAAATTGAGCTTAAATGAACTTGAAATTTTTATGTGACTTCACTCATATGTCAATAAAGACATGAGAGGAGAAAATGTGATTTTTCTGTAATTAATTTATTTATGTAATTATTTTTGGTGGAAAATAGGAATTTCAAAGGAAAATTTAATAATATGACCAAGGGAAAATTTCTATCCTTAAGAAAATTATGGGACATTCCTAATGACCAGAGGACCACTTGGACCAATTATGGTGATTTTTTGAATTATATTATTTTTATTATAATTATTTTAAGTTTTGTAGTATTAATTAATTTAAAAATAAAATAAAGGTTGAAAAATTAATTTTATATTTTTAAAAAATCTCTCTAATATCAAGGAAATCAGAGAATCAATTTTTATAATTTTCTGATTTTTCTTTGATTTATTAGAATTATTTTAGTGAAAATGCTAAAAAAAATACATTTTTTAATTTTAAAATTACCTTAGGGCTTTAAAATTTAATATCTCATTAAATAGACCTAAGAAAAATATGGGGTTTGTTCCTAAGTGCTTAAAAATCAAAATGTGACATTTTGGTGAATTTTATTATTTTTGTGATTTTTATTATTTTTTAATTATTAAAATATTAAAATAATACCAAAAAATCAACTTTTTTAGAAAATTGAAATTTTAATTTTTTTAAATTCCTCTGATATCGAGAGGCTCCAAAACTAATTTGGTGAATTTTTTAAAAGTATTTTGAAAGTTATGAATTTTTAAAGTTTAAATTATCTAAATGGCTTAATCAACCCATTTAGTAGGGCTAACCAAGTCCAATTGACTTCAAATTTTTTTGGTGGGTTCCTCTGATCCTAAAAGTCAGTGGAGAATTTATTTCAAGTCAATTTGATGTATGATTAGCTCTAATTAATTAAGGAGCTACTTTGGGTGTTTAAGCCAATTAGGGTTGTTCTAAGTGAATTAGTTCAAAACCTATTTTTCCTAGGGTCCTCTAGTTATAAGAGACATCACCAAATTTTCCTAGAATTTATTTCACAACATGCTAATTATTGGAATTAAAATACTCAAAACAGCAACATGAATTTGAAAAATCAATAACTTCTCATAGGGATGGCTCTCGACTTTGGAAAATTCAGGGAATGTTCCCAAATTCAGAGGCTTCAAAAGCCCTATGGTCTCATGTCATGGTGAATTTCCTATATGCATGGAGAATTAAAATAATGAAGAGGGGAAATAAATCATTAAAAATAAAATACTTGATGAAATTAAATGATTTCTTTTCCACATTATTCTCCTCTGTTCATTGAGCAAGAGGGTATTTTTATTTTATTTTTCTGATTTTTCTACACAAAGTTATGGATTTTTGAATTTTAGGGAATCAAATAAATAAGAAAATACTCTAATTTTCTATTTATCCACGCGGCACCGCGTCAACCTCGGCAGCTCCGAAACGCCTCATGGCGCTCTCTGATTCGACGCCGCCGTCCGATTCAGCGCTCCGGGGGCCCGCTGTATCGTTCCGTCTCCTCATCCGGCGCGATCCTGGCCGTCTGTCCGTGCGTGTATTAAATGAACGGCATCCGTTCATCGTCCCCAAGCCTCCTAGCCCGAGAACCGTCCGTGTTCTGTGCCCAAGATCTCACTCGATACTCGACCAAATCGAACGTTCTTATGCTCTATGGATTCGTCTCGAGAAGACGAACACATCCATACGGTTTATGTGGCATGAAATTGACTCAATAAAAATGGAGAATGTTCGAAGCTCGGGAAGAAGAGTGAGGCCATACCTTTGCTCGCAGAAGTGTGGCTTCGATCCGAGGGTTGTGTCACCTTCGATTGCGTCCCGACAAGCTCCAGCATGAAGTCTCCCGGTCCGGTGAATCGCCTAGCTATGAAAGTTACCACGGCCGATCACAAAGCTTGGAGGTCGGAAAAACCGAGTGGCTCGGAGATGGGGCTTTCGGTGGGAAACTTCTCCTCTTGGTCCAGGTGAAGGTGTAGGACCAATCAATTTGAAGATTGGCTCACCGTGGCAAAGTGTCCCGGTTTTGGGTGAAATTTCGGCTGAGAAATCGGATTCTCGTTGGTGGGGATTAGGGCAAATTGACACTCGGGGATCAACTCGCTCTAAGTATGGAGTAGGGTTTGGAATAATTTTGGCGCAGTTTCGGCAAGGTTTGTGCAACACTCTTTTCATGGCCGTGAGGGGGTCGGGTTTAAATAGAGGTGGCCGCAGAGCCTCACGGGATGGCCAAGGGTTGGGATCAGCTGCTTCGGGCATGGGAAGAACAGCCATGGTGGCCATCGGGCATGGGGCAGCTCGACAAGGTGGAATTCCAAAGTTGGCTCACATGTGAGCTCTCGGGTGTGGTGTTTTCCGGCGACCCGGTGGCCGGCCGGCTAGCATCGGTCACCATCTTGTTCGAGTGGGTCAGGGTTGGGGTTTAGTGTAGGCAATTGGAAAATGCCATGTGTAAAAGGCTTGGATTAGAATGGAATGGGAGAGGGCTCATTTTGGCTCAAATTGGTCAACCCATCCCTTTGGGCTAGGTGCACCACCCAAGGCTTGGTTTAGGCTGAAGGAAAAGTGATTTGGCTCAGCATAATTAGTAGGGTCAAGTCACCATCCAAGCACAATTAGGCATAAGCATGGTTAAGGGGAATCATGGGAGTGGTTAATCACCTTTAGGAATTAAGGAAAGAGTCTCCTCCTTTTGCCCAAAATGTCATGGTGACATGTAAAGAGGCTCTCATGGCTTCCATGTGGCTCATGCATGGCTTCATGGCTCACCTTTGGCTTGGGAAAAGTTAAGTCAATTTCATGGAAATGGATTTAAGAAAATTTTGGTATTTTGATGGGAATTTGTATGGGGCTTAATTTGGAATGGCTTCATGATGAGTTTTGAAACTTAGGGATTGATTTAATTGAGGGTATGATGAGAAGAATTTGTCACATGGGCTTTGGATTGATTTTAGCCCTTTGGATTTTGGTGAAGATGGGCTTTAGGAAGGTTTCATGTAAGTGGGCTTTTAAGTTTCAAAATGAATTCATGGATGGGAATTTTGTAGAAGTTTGGGCCAAATAATTGTTGGGTTTGGTTTAGGGATATGTCATGAGTGATTTGATATGAGTTTGGAATGATTTGGGTTTGAATTGGGTTTGAATTGGTGAATGGGCCAATATAGGTCAAATTGGGCTAACTTGGGCCAATGTTGGGCTAGGGTTGAAATTGATGTAAAATAAATGTTGGGAAATTTTTATGAGAGTGTTTCAAAGAGGTTTTGGCTTTGGTTGGGCTTTGATTTTGGGGTTTGGGCTTATTTGGGTTAGGTTTGGGTTTAGGTCAAAATTGGGCTTTTTTATTTTGGGTTGAATTTAAGTGGGGTTTGGGTCTAAATGTTGGGCAAATCATGTTAGTGTTCTATTTTTAGGAATGTTAAGGGAGGTTTGGAAAAGATTTAGGGTTAATTGGAGTTGAATTGGGTGAGTTTGGGTTAGGTTTGGGTCATGGGTCCAAATTGGGCTTTAAGGCCAAAAGTGAAATTGGAATCAAATTTCAATCAAATTAGACTTGGGTTTGGTCTAGATTGGTGTTGAGAATGTTGAATGGAAGTTTAGAATTGAATTGGACCAGAATTTGGGTCAATTGGGTAGGCTTGGTTTGACATTGGGTTCACTTAGGGTTAAAAGGGGTCAAATTGGGGGTTTTGACAAAAGTAGGGTAAATTGACAAAATTGGCCCAAGGTGTAGTTGAACAAAGTGAAATTGGGAATATTTGGGATTTTTTTGGAATTTTCTGGGAATTTTCTGAATTTTTGGATTTTTGGGTCAAGAGGGGTATTTTGGGTATTTGGAGGGTATTGGGAGGTATTTTTGGAATTTTTGGTATTTTTGGCTATGAATGATCAATTTGAGTAATGTGGGAATGTTTGGGATTGGTTTTGAGGGATTTTGGATAATTTAGGTGATTTTGCAAATTTTGGGTAGTTTCAAGGGTTTTGGGTAGGCTAAGCGGGTGTAGGGTCCCAGGGGTCAAAAATTGAAAATTTGGAAAATTGAAGATTGGGTGAATGTAAGTGGAATGAAATCATTTTGGTTGAGCCATGAAGCCATATCAAGCTCACATGAGCCATGAAGAGACTCATTTGAGGCATTCACTATGTTGTTCCTAACCCTTGCCAAGGGCTTAGGGGTTAAGGACCATCCATGTGAGTCACCTTTATGAGTCAGGAGGTCAAGTTAGGTATGGGTGTGCTTCTAGGATGTGTGTGAAAGTGTAGTGTATAGGTGTAGTGTGTGTGTAAGTCAGCCCTTCACCAGACCAGGCCACCTGTAAGGCGCTCCTAAGGCCAAAGAGTCTTATAGGAACTCATCCTTTAAACTTCCACATTTGATTTCAACCCTCTAGGTGATTAGGGGTCTACAGTCAAGTTTGTGGAGTTTGCAGGGAGTTGAGAAGTGGTTTGAAATTCTAGGTGGTGGGCCCCAATTCTAATCCTCTAGGATAGTCAAAGGAAAAGCCTAAGGCTAGATCCTAAGTACTAAAAAGAAGTAGAGAAGACCTCATCCAAAATGAGGTCAACAAGTGTTAGTGTTTTTTGAAATTAATTAAAAAGGACACAAAGTTTACATGGGATGAGAATTTTCAATGGGATTTTGAAGATATTAAGCAATTTCTAATGAAAACTCCTGTTTTAGCAACCTCTATCCCGGGTGGACCGTTGATTCTTTATACCTCGGCCTTAAAAGACTCTCTCAGTGCTCTTTTAGCCAATGTAAATGATGAGAGTAAGGAAATTGCACTCTACTACCTGAGTGGACATTTAATACCGGCGAAGGTAAAGTATCCTTCTATTGAGAAGCATTGTATAGCTTTGATTTTTGCCACTCAGAAGCTTAGGCACTACATTCTTTCTCAAAAGGTCATCCTGATTTTGAGAATTAATCTGTTGCAATATCTGATGACCTGACCAAAACTTTCTGGATGTTTAACAAGATGGTTGATGATTTTATTATAATTTGATATAACTTTTGTACCCATTGGCGCTATCAAATGGCAAATTTAAGTAGACTTTCTCGCAGTTCACCCACTACCAGTTGGGTCCCGACTCAATGACAGCTTGCCAAATGAATAAATAATGCATGTGGAGCAATCCAGTGCCATAAGTTGGGAAATGTACTTTGATGGAGCTTCATCATCCAGGAGGATTAAAGGATCGCAAACGGTTATACCCAACAAAGCAAGGATTGGTCTGATTTTTTTTATACAGGATCAAGCAAAGTTGAGGTTCTCATAACATCTGAAATAACCATGCACCAACAACGAAGCATAATACGATGCTTTGATAACTAGCTTAGAATTGGCAATACTAATGAAAATAACAAACGTCTCCATCTATGGCAATTCACAACTCATCATTCAGCAAGTTGCAGGAGAGCACAAGATTATGAAACCAAGACTAGCAGATTATCACAAGTTTATGATGAAATTATTAGACAGATTCCCAGTGTGACAGTCTACAGAATTCCTCAAGTGGATAATTCCTATGTATATGCTTTAGCTAAGCTCGCTAAGGAATTGGCATGTCCACCAGAGGACTTCATTGACATTACAGTACAGAGAAGTTTAGTTCTATCACAGATCGACCTCGATAATTTACATAAGTTGGGAAAGGAAGAGATAATAGCTGTAGTGGTAGATGATACCGAAGATTGGCGCAAGCCATTCGTTGAGTACTTACGGACTAGGAAATTTCTGGAAGATAAGTAAGAAATGCATCATATTAAGAAGAGGACAATGTCATATGCTATGCTCAACGACATTATGTATAGAAGATCATTTCACCAGATGTGGCCGATATGTTTATGCAGAGTAGAAGCACAAAATATTGTCAAGGAAGTGCATGTCGAATTGCATGGTTTTCATCAGTCAAGGAAAAAAATGAAAATGAAGATCAAAAGACTTCTATACTATTGGCCAACAATGATGACCGATTGTATGGAAATAGCTAAGGAGTTTCACCTATGCCAGGTGCATGGGTGGTACACCAACCTGCTAATGTGCTACATCCGACAATTGCATCGTGGCAATTTGAGTGTTGGAGTCTGGATATAGAAGGTTCTAGAGACCCTCCATCTTCAAAGGGACACAGATTTATTCTTGTAACTATAGATTACTTCTCCAAGTGGGCAAAAGCAGTACCGTTACGAAAGGTTACAGTGCATCATATCCTTCAGTTTTTCAAGAATCATATTGTTTATTGTTTCGGAGTTCCCGCAGAATCATTTTAGTCAATGGGTTCTCCTTTAAGAGGGAAAATATTAACAACTTCATCAAATGTCATGGAACATATTAGTAAATAGCTTGGCAGAAGCCTTCAACAAAACTTTTGTGTAAATTTTAAAGAAAATGTTAAATGATAATAAAAGAGGATGGCACGAGAAATAGTTGGAATTTTTACAGGCATACCGAACGACAGATAAAACGTCTGCATAGTCTACACCGTACGCACTCATATACGGAGCCGAAGTCGTACTTCCATTAGAAATAAAACTACCTTCTCTCAGAGTTGTTGTAGCCAACCAGATAGAACAGAAGACAATGACAAGCTCCAACTTGAAGAATTAGAAAGTCTCAAAGGGAAACTATTATAAGTACATGAGAACTTGGAACTCTACAGAGAAAAGATAATCCAGACCCACGATAATTTGGTCGGCTCGATAACATTCAAAATTGGTGACCTCGTTCTTGTTCTCAGGAGGCCTACTCCTGCACACCACAAGATAGGTGGAATGTTCAAGCCGACTTGAGAGGGACCGTTCATGGTGGAGAAGCTCTACTCAGGAAGGTGTTACCACTTACTGGACTCCCAGGGAGAAAGAACCATTTTATTTATCAATGGACGACATTTAAATAAGTACTATGCAGTGTGATGTTTTGAAGGACGATAGTCGTTCCATAGATAGCTATATAGACAATTTTTGTGACGGGGTCCCAATAATTTTGTAATAAAAATTGATGAAATAAAATAAGATTCTCATAAAATAAAAATTTGTACATCTAAAGATGGCTTGAATCTCACACTAAATGAAAAGAGAGTGGTAATAGGTGGTGTTGTGAACTTCGACCTCGATTATGGACAGTCGATGTGGATTACGAAGGCCCCTAGATGAACATATTCAGTCACAGAGAGACAAAAAGATTAAAGTACGTCTGACGATCTTTGTGCGGACTGCAGAGTGTTCCATTTATAAAGGATGAGCCGGAGATCACCATAGAGCCTACACCACTGCAGAGTGCACCTGATGAGCTTTATGCAGGATGTCCAACTTGCAATGTAGATATATCAAGATAAAAATTGTCAGCAGGAGCATTCACAAAGTTCCCAAAATGTAATGTTGTCCACCTGGAGCGTTATAGAACTTTTGAAAAGTATACAAGAGCCTCGATGATATTTAGAAGCACAAAGCATTTGGATGTGGAGTCGTACATACCATAGTTTGTTAAGCCACTGATCCCAGATTTTTAGGCTTACGTTTTATATATGAGTTTATACTTTATACATCCATTTAATTATATCTCTTTATTTACAACGATGCCAAAAACTTGATGCCAATGCAAATGAGAGTTTAATTAGGTTTCTACGCAAGTATATGTAGTGTTATCCAGTAATACATGGCTTTCTGATTAAGCCCTGAATATTAATCCCATGGAGATCGAGGTTAATCACGGTGGCTTTCAAGAGAAATTATAGTCTACAATAACAGGCCCTAGCTTGGAAGGTCGATAACAGTTTAGTTTTAATAAAATCCTAAAATTATCACTGAAATACTACTTCTACTACTAAACTAAAATACTTAGTGAAAATCAAAAACTGGGGTTTTTATCATTAGACATACCCTTCCTCATACAATGAAGTTAGTGACATGTGTAAAGGTAAAACAAGTAGCGAGAGAGATTATGAAAAATGGAGAAATTATTTTCTTTACCCTTACTAGAGATGCTATAAAGAACATTTGTTAATCTAAAGTTTGAATAGTTCCGAAGACAGGTTAGGTAAGGAAGATACTAGTTCTCACTCTAGAGTTCCCTCTTATCTCTCCATTTGGAGTCTAACATTTCGCATCAAAACCTAATACAATAGACCAAATTAGGGGACTTTAGTCTGTCACTCTAAAGTCCTCTAATTCTACACCCTTCAAAGATTATTTTCCTATTTATTTACATTCAATTATATGAATTCCATTCTCATTCATACAATCTCATGTGATTCTAACCAATTGTTGATTGAGACAATACCATACCGGTTCTTACATGTTCTCACAACAAATTTTAACATGCAATTTGATCAAGTTTACATGTAAATGAAGAAAAAAGTAAAATCATCACAATATATTCTCACATATTCTACAAATGCATACTAAGAGGGAAGAGTAAATAAAACAACTCACTACACATGAAGTAACGACAAGAACTTCTCATTGAACAGGACTTTAAAACCATGCAAACAAAGTACTAAATTTAAATCAATAGAATGAAAATACTTATCTTTAATGGACATCAGACTCTCCTTCTATAGAATAAGCAATCTCCTTACAATCCTCTTGTCGGCGTTCGAGGTTGTATTGGAGATTTTCTCGGTGTCGATGTCGTTTGGGAGTCTCCAATCTGTTTGTCTATAATATTGCCCTAATTTTCAATAATTCTCATTTCTTTGGATCCTTTAAAATGATCTTTAGATAATAATAAATTTGAAGAAAATAAGGGCTAATAAGATATAAAACAATAGAAAAAGGAATGTCAATAATAATCCTTATAAGAGAAGATTCTAGAATGTCTTATCGTAGAAGTTCTATATGAGGATAATGATTTTTTGGTAACCAGAGATTTAAATGGAATATCTATTCTGAATTATTTAAATCTCCTATAGAAGCAAGCTCCCTAGTTAATCACATCTTAGACAGTTATGACTAAGAAAACTTTTGATTAATGTTAATCACTTGTTTCCTAGAACATTTTAAGGAAAGAAATATCAATTTTGAATCCTAAGGGTAATGTATCATACTACCCTAAATGTTTAATTTTGTCAATTTTTATTTTTATTTTGTTGTTTGTCATTTTTAATTGTTCTGTCAATGTCATTTATTTTGGTTTTTGTTTTCTTTTAATGTTTGTCATTTTATTGTCATTTTTATCATTTGTTTGATGGTTATCCTAAAAGATTTAGGTTTTGTGACTATCCTAAATGTTTTGGTTTTATTTTGCCTCAGTTTTTTCATTTTAATACTGTTTGTTTTCTTTTGTTTTATCAATGTCGTTTGTCCCGTATTTGTAATGTCATCCTACAAAACAAAGTTAGCACACCCTATAACATGCAAAGGAAATCTAAAACAAAATTAATGTCGTCATTTTGTTTAATCGTCCTGCAAAATAGAGTTAACACAGCCTATGCAATGTAAGTCTAAAACAAAACTTATTTTCATCCTGTAAAGGAAAATAATGTCACATGATGTCAATTTTATTTCTTAAATCTTTTACTTTATTCGGTTACATTTTTGGACAACCTGGTCAAGATGTTCGTGGCTCCGTCGTCCCAGGGTCATCAGGTGCCTTAATCTACTTAGTCCGAAAGATGTTTAAACCAGGACCGGAAGATTTCTGTCAGTAACCAGGATTGCATCATCCTAGAAGCCTTTGTAGACTAAGAACACTGGGGTTTAAGTTGCATTAGGTGATGTTTTTTCATTAAAATTTCATTTGAGTTTTAATGTCCTTTTCTGATTTTAGGTTGGAAAATTTTTAGGTTGTTTATGATTTTTTAAGATTTTTATGTCATTTCATGTTTTTAATATTAATTGATCTTAGATTCATTGTCATTTGAATCTAATGATTAGTTTTTTATATTCAATGTCTTTTTTTAACCTAAAGATTTTTTATTCAAGTTTTGAAAGTTTACATTCAATGTTATTTGAATCTAAAGCTTAGGAATTTAGACTCATTGTCAATTGAATCTAAAAGTCATTTTTAACGTTATTTAAATTTTAAGGATTTAGATCTAATGTCATTAAGACATTTGGAAACTAGATTCAATGACATTTGAATCTAATGATTTTGATTAAGTAAAAATTAGTCTTAGATAAAATATAACATAAGTTAAACCTTAGAATTTTAGATTTGATGTCTTTTAAATCTAAAAGAAATGTTAAATCTGATTGTGTTAGACTCGGATAAAGTCTAACATAAGTTAGATTTTTAGAATTCTAGATTCAATGTCATTTTAATCTTGAAGAAGTGTTAAGTCTAATATGGATTATATTTAGATGAGTTTTTAGATTCAATCTTATTTGAATCTAAAAATATGTTAAGTCTAATATGTATTAGACTTAGATAAAATCTTTTAATAATTATATTCAATGTTGTTTGAATCTAATATGTTTGATTTGATCTTTAAAGTAATTTGAAGTTAAATTAAAAAAATTTGACTTAAATTGATTTTAAGTCAAAATTTTGATTTCAGTCTAATGTGGGTCGAACTTATTGTATAATTTAACATAGGTTTAATTTAGGTCGAACCTAAGTTAGAAATGTTGAGTTAATCTTGAGTTCATCTCTATTTGAACTTAAGTTAGAGGTGTTGAGTTAGATTCAACATAGATTGAATCTAATGTTAACTTGAGTTCATGTCTGTTTGAACATCAGTTAGAGGTATTAAGTTAGATTCAATGTAGATTGAATATAATGTTAACTTGAGTTCTTGTCTGTTCGAACTTAAGTTAGAAGTGTTGATTTAGATTCAATGTAGATTGAATCTAAAGTTTAGTTAACTTGATTTCATGTCTGTTTGAACTTAAGTTAAAAGTGTTGAGTTAGATTCAATATAAATTGAATCTACTGTTGAGTTAACTTGAGTTCACGTATTTTTGAACTTAAGTTAAAAGTGTTGAGTTAGATTCAATATAGATTGAATCAAATATTGAGTTAACTTGAGTTCATGTATGTTTCAACATAAGTTTAAAGTGTTGAGTTAGATTCAATGTAGATTGAATCTAATGTTGAGTTAACTTGAGTTCATGTCTGTTTGAACTTAAGTTAAAAGTGTTAAGTTAGGTTCAATATGGGTTGAAATAAAGGTTTAAGTTATCTTGAGTTCAGTTTAAACCTAAGTTAGATATGTTGATTTAGGTTCAATGTAGGTTTAACCTAAGGTTTATGTTAAGTCTAGTTAAAATAGACTTAATTAAGGTTTAATTCTTATTTAAGTAATACTCAAAGGTTAATTAAGTCTAATTTGATTAGAATTAATTAGAATTAAAGATCGTTTAAGTCTTAGTTAAGTAAAGCTCAAGGTTTAACTAAGTCTAGTCAAAGTTACACTTAAACAGAATTTGAGGTTATTTAAACCTAATTTAAGTAAGGCTTAAATTTTAATTAAGTCTAATAAGTTAGACTTAATTGGAGTATAAATTTGATTAATCCTTAGTTAATTAAGGTTTAATAATTGAGTTAGGTCTAATGGGTTAGATCTAATTGAAGTTTAAGTTTGATTAAACCTTAGTTAGTTAAGGTTTAATCATTTAATTAAGTCTAATGTGTTGGACTTAGTTAAGGTTTAGAATTGATTAAAAGTTAGTTGGTTAAGGTTTAATAGTTTAATTGAGTCTAATGTGTTAGACTTAATTAGGGTTTAGTTTTGGTTAAATCTTAGTTGGTTAAGGTTTAATAGTTTAATTAAGTCTAATGTGTTAGACTTAATTAGGATTTAGGTTTGATTAAGCCTTAGTTGGTTAAGGTTTAATAGTTTAATTAAATCTAATGTGTTAGACTTAATTAGGGTTTAGGATTGATTAAAACTTAGTTGGTTAAGGTTTAATAGTTTCATTAAGTTTAATGTGCTAAACTTAATTAGAGTTTAGGATTGATTAAACCTTTGTTGGTTAAAGTTTAATAGTTTAATTAAGTCTAATGTGTTAGACTTAATTAGGGTTTAGGATTGATTAAACCTTAGTTGGTTAAGGTTTAATATTTTAATTAAGTCTAATGTGTTAGACTTAATTATGGTTTAGGTTTGATTAAACCTTAGTTGGCTAAGGTTTAATTGTTTAATTAAATTTAATGTGTTAGACATAATTAGGGTTTAGGTTTGATTAAACCTTAGTTGGTTAAGGTTTAATAACTTAATTAAGTCTAATGTGTTAGACTTAATTATGGTTTAAAATTAGTTTAAGGTTTATTAAACCTAATTTGGGTAAGGTATAATTGATTAATTAGACTTAATTAGGGCTAAGTCTAATTGGTTTAATGTTTGATTAAGTCTAATTTAATTAAGACTTAATAGTTTAATTAAGTCTAATGGGTTAGACCTAATTATGGTTTGATTTTGTATTAAACCTAATTTAATTAAGGTTCAAGAGGTTTAATTAAGCCTAGTGATGTTTTAAGCTTAATTAAAGTTTGGTTTTTTATTAAACCTAATTTAGTTCAAATTTAATAGGATTAATTAAGCCTAGTGATGTTTTAAGCTTAATTAAAGTTTGATTTTGTATTAAACCTAATTTAGTTGAGGTTTAATTGGTTTAATTAAGCTTAGTGATCTCTTAAGCTTAATTAAAATTTAATTTTGTATTAAACCTAATTTAGTTAAGGTTCAATAGGTTTAATTAAGCATAGTGATGTCTTAAGCTTAACTAAAGTTTGATTTTTTAAACCTAATGTAATTAAGATTTAACTTTGTTTAATTAAGTCTAATTTGGGGACTTAGACCTATATATGGTTTATTTTGAGCCTACTTAGGGGTTGGACTTAATATTGATCTAGCCTTTTGTAAAATAGATTAAGCATGGTGAGAGGAAAGACTTTAGGGTTTTAAAATTATTAATTTTATAATAAATTTAACCCTAACTTAAAATGTCACTTTAAAATTTCAAAATGCTAAGTTTTTATCATTTTAGGGTTTGTGTTTATCCTAATATAATAAAGACTAAGGGAGAATTAACTAGGTTTAATGTGTGGTTAAACCTAATTAGATTTTAATTTTGTTTTAACCCTAATTTTAGGAAGGATTAATTGATTTAATTAGGGTTAATGTTGGATTAATCCTAATGAAATTTTGATTTGAGTCCATTTAATGATTAAACTCAATTTTAACCTAACTCATAGTGGCATGAGTTATATATAAGGAGTATTAAATTTTAAAGGCATTTTTAGGTTTTTTTTTATATTTTAAAACTTTAACCCTAAAAAGAAAAATGTCATTTTAAAATTTTAAAAGGTTAGAATCTGTCATTTTATGGTTTAGATTTATCCCCCTAAATTTCTAACCAATTTCCAATTAAATTTTCTTATTTTTTGATTTTCAGAATTATTGTTAAAAATAATTGTCCAATCTCATGAAAATTATGAAATGTTATCCTAGAGAATTTTCTTATCATTAGAAAAATCAAAGATTGTTCCTAAGGATCTAAAGATTAGTCCCTCAAATTTTCATATTTTTCTGACTTATAAATAATTTTTAATAAATAAAATAATCCAGAGAGTATTTAATTAATTAAAAATCAAATATAAATAAAAAATTTAAAGTTTTAATTCCACATTGTTCTCCTCACTACCTTGAGTTAAGAGGTATTTTTATTATATTTTTGTGATTTTTTTGTGCAAATATATGTATTTTTGATTGGATTAAGATTAATCTATTTAAATTAAACCTTATCCAATCAGAAAATTCCTAGAGGCACCACGTTTCCTCGGATCAGTCGAAACGCGGCCGATCCGCTGCGAAGACCCGGACAGCGGAGATAGCGGGATTTAATCACAGTTGTTCATTTCCAAAACACGAAAATGGATGGCATACGCTCGTCTCCTTCATCTCATCTGATCCTGCAAGACATCCATGGTTTAGACACAAGATCTCACTCAATTCTTGATGGATTTGAGTGACTCTTGTTTCTATAGCTTCATTTGAAGGAGACAAAGACATTAATACAGTTATGCTAGGGTTTTAAAATGGTTTGTTTCATAAAGTGTCAAACTCGAATGCCATTAGAATGAAAAATACATACCTTGGACTTATTCGATGCAAGCTCAAATTGGATGGCTTTGAAGCTTCATCTCGACCTTAAATAGCTTTCCCCTAACTCAATTTGGAGTTAAATCAGGTCGAAGTATGAGATTCACCTCAAGGTGGCTCGGATTAAGGGAAGAAAGTTAATAGCTAGGTTAGAGCCTATGGGGATGGCTAATTTTGATTGGGCTCATCATCTTAGTTATCTATGATGATGTAGGAGTAATCAATTTAAGGTTTGGAGGAATTTGGTTTCACACTTGGATTTTTTTCTGGTTTTGGGCTCTTTCGGTTTAGCCAAATTGAAGGGAATCAGTGGGTTTTATGACTTGATTTAAGGTGGGATCAATTGCTAGATCCTAAGGAATATTTTTGTTGTTGAGGTTCCCAGGATTTGAGCAGTGGTTTGCTATCTCCTATGATGGTCTCTTCCTTGGGTGCTCTCGGGTTAGCCCTATTTATAGCCATGGAATTGGCTATGGTGAGCTTGGGCTAGCCTGGGTTGGACTAGTGGAGGTCTCATCTTGTTCATGATGATCTTTTGGATGAGGTTTGAGCTTGGGGATAAGTTCAATTGATCATTTAAAGATTAACCCATGTAGCGTCCACGTATGGTGAAGATTTAACCTAAGGCTTGGCTTGATTTCATTGGTTATTGTTTGAGGTGGATAAAACCAGTTAGAATTTGTTGAATCCACCTCCCCTACATGAGATCTTTACATCATTTAATGTTTTTAAGTGAGCATGACACCTTAGCCTCATTACTCACCAAATGCGTGGATTTGGCATGATTGCACTTAACCATGATATGGGATGGGTTCAAGCCTTGTTCTTTTCCTATTGGTTGTCCTAGGAGGTGTGTGATAAGCCATTAGGATAGCCAGCTACCTCACTCCATGCAAGTGGGTGAATCACACTTTGGATTGAAGGGATTATGCCACTTCATTTCCTTCATAATGATGCTTCCATAATGACTTCTAACCATGGTTAAATGACATGTCATGAGTTATTAATGGTTTGAGTTATTTTAAATGGGTCATATGGGTTGTCTCTAAACCATATGAGGTCATCCACGAAGTCATTTTTGGATTTAGAAATTTAAAAACCATTTATTGTGTCATGTGTGATGTCATGTGTCCAAATTTTATTTAAAAGCTTTTTTAATTATAATTCCATTTTTAATTAATTAATTAATTAATTAAAAATATTGGAAATTATATTATTATCTAATAAATTAATCAAAATAATTTTGGGATTGATTATTTGATTAATTTTATCATTTTTGGTCCAAAATTTAGTATTTTGACCAAATTTGATACATGTTGACTAGGGTTGACCAATGTTGACCCAAGTTGACTTAGGTTGACCCATTTTGGTCCAAGGACCTACTTTGACTCTTCAAACCTTTTCATGATTTTATTAGTCATAAAGTCTAAGGGTTTTGTCATTAAGAGCTTAATTTCGTCATGTTGACCAATTTTAGGTTTTAGGTCAAATCAAAGGTCAATGTGGTGACTTTTGGATTAGATTTTGGTCACTTTGATTAATGTCAAGTTGATCATGTTAATGTCTGTCTTTGAAGTAAATTTTGTGGTCAAAGGGGCATGAGTTAGCCATTTTTTACTAATTCTAACCCTTTTAGGGCAAGAGTTGACCAAAGGGGCTAGGGAGGTTATCTTTGTGTTATGTGGATTGTTTTGATCAAATTTCAATTACTTATGTCAAGGAAAGGCCAATAAGGACAATGCAATAATCTTTGGATAATGGTCTGACCTTTGTTGACCTAATTTGTCTTTTAGGTCATGAGGTGACCAATGAGGTGAATGTGGTGGTCTTTAGGTCAAAAATTGACCTATTGCGTCAATGGGTTGGTCATTAGGTAAAAAATTGACTATTCCAACCAAAATTGACTTTTTGGTCAAAGGTTGACTTATTGGGTCAATGGGTTGGTCAATGCGTCAAATTGACTATTTTGACCAAAATTAACTTTTTGGTCAAAGGTTGACCTACCGGGCCAATGGGTTGGTCATTGGGTCAGAAATTGACCATTTTGACCAAAGTTGACTTTTTGGTCAAAAGTTGACTTATTGGGTAATGATTGATTAAATCAGGGTTTGTCATTACTGATTTAATTATTTTAAGATGTCATTTGAATTAAAAAGGATTTATAGGGTTTTACCCTAGTGATTAGGGTTTAGTGACTATCAATGAGATTTAGGAAGTCAATATTGGTATATTTCCTATCTCCAGCTAACTTTGAAATGATCCTCACAAAAGTGAGGTAAAAAAATGGGCCCCTAATATGTGTGGAATACTGCACAAGTATGCCACACATATTGGTGTTAACCGAAATGGTCTCATTGTCATAACATCCATTGTCAGTTTATAAGTCATTTTAATGTCAAAGAAATTTTATTTTGAAGAGAAGGTGGATGACATACTCCATTGAAGGAGGTCTCATACCATTTCGTGAAGATATCAAATGTTGATATGTTGGTTTTGAGAAGGAATGCTATGTGACTTATATCCTTTTTTAAACAAAAAATTAAAGGGATGTCATGTTTTAGCCTCAGGAAGGGTCTTATATCCAATAATTAGAAAGAGTGAAGATGCAATATCATCTCTCAGAAATGTCAAATATCAATATGTTGATTTTTAGAAGGAGAGCTATGCGACTTGTATCCTTTCTCAAAAGAAAAGTTAAAGGAATGCCATGTTTTTGTGTCAGGAAGGGTCTTATATCCAATAACTGGAAAGTGAGAAGATGTCATATCATCTCTCAGAAATGTCAAATGTCGTTATTGTTGGTTTTGAGAAGGAATGTTACGTGACTTATATCCTCTCTCAAAGGAAAAGTTGAAGGAATGCCATGTTTCTGTGTCAGGAAGGGTCTTATATCTAATAACTAGAGAGAGTGAGAGGATGCCATATCATCTCTCAGAAATGTCAAATGTCCTTATTGTCTATTTTGAGAAGAAAAGCTATGTGACTTATATCCTTTCTTAAAAAAAAGTTAAAGGAATGCCATGTTTCCGCTTTAGGAAGGGTCTTATATCAAATAACTAGAAGTTATGTGTGGAAAACACATAAAGAAAAGTGTATCTGCTAAGGAGTTAATCTTTATTGGTTGTCAGTCATTTTTTAGTTGAATTTTCATTCCGTTGAAAAATATGTTTCTTGGGTGTTTTATTTTGAAAAGGTTTTAATTTTTTTAAAATAGAAATTTGATTTAATTTGATATATATATATATATATGGTTTTTGAAATAATATGAAATTAAACCGATCTCATTCAAATAGTAGTTTAAATAATCAAGCATTTCACCGCAAGACCTGTATTTATACCGAAGAATAAATACATAGTTTGAGGTGAAGCTTGATCAAATAAACTAAAGAATTTATGACACTCGTTTGATCTGCGAACCATTTTGACTAACAATTTCCCCTATCTAATATGAAGGAATTAGATAGGGTTTATATTAATATGTGGTTTTAAGTTTCCTATAAGGGCAAGCCCCTATAGTTAATTATATCCTAGATAACCGAAGTTACCTATGAAAACTCTTGATATAGATCAAGAAATATTTATATTCATGATTTTTAAAGGTAAGGTTTTCCAAGAGAATGTAATAGTCAGAAATTCAATAGGTGAATAGCTCAAATTTTGGAACATTTTATTTTATCGGAATCTAAAGGAGAGAAGGCTAGGGGAAGAAAACTGATTCAAGGGAAACCTTGATGTCCTCCTGAACTATTCTATAGTTTGGCTTTAAATCTTGGAAATGAAGTTATTTAGATTTCAATCCTGCTAATTAATTATAGGATTACATTTGCATAATATCCGATTATGCAAACAACCTGGAAGATGGGAGGATTTATGTCGTACCGGACGACAACCGCAGAATCCTAAAGCAAATTAGGGCTTATATTGGATAGCAGAACTGTACAAAGGCCTACAAAAAAGATGAGGATTTATGTTGCACTATACAAGCTACCTCGAAGTCCTATGGCTTATTGTTTAAACTAAGGAAAGGTTTTCCTGATGTGGATAAGTTTTGTTGTTGAAGATGGACGTGCTGCCCACTATGCATGCTCCAAGCTCCTTGTTGTAGCAGGTTTAGTTTAAAGAGGTGTCAATTGAGGAGAAGAGAGAAGTGTCATGTTTTAGAAATATTTGATATTAAGATGGCTGTTGACCTCATTTTTGATGAGGTCCTCTCTTCTTCTTTTTAGTACTTAGGATCTAGCCTTAGGCTTTTCCTTTGACTATCTTAGAGGACTAGAATTGGGATCCACCATCTAGTAATTTGATTTTCCACAAACTTGACTGTAGACCCCTAATCACCTAGAGGGTTGAAATCAAATGTGGAAGTTTAAAGGATGAGTTCCTATGGGACTCTTTGGCCTTAGGACCGCCTCGGGTGGCCCTGGTCCGGTGAAGGGGCTGACTTACACACACACTTACACTTATACACTACACTTTCGCACACCTCCTAAAACCACACCCATACCTAACTCGACCTCCCGACTCATGTAGGTGATTCGCATGGATGGTCCTTAACCCCTAAGCCCTCGGCAAGAGGGTTAGGAACAACATAGTGAATGCCTCAAATGAGTCCCTTCATGGCTCATGTGGGCTTGATGTGGCTTCATGGCTCAACCAAAATGATTTCATTCCACTCAAATTTACCCAATCTTCAATTTTCCAAATTTTCGATTTTTGACCCCGGGACCCTTCACCCGCCTAACCTACCCAAAGCCCTTGAAATTACCCAAATTTTTCAAAATTTCCAAATCATCCAAAATTCCCCAAAATCAATCCAAAACATTTCCACATCACTCAAATTGATCATCCATACCCAAAAATACCAAAAACTCCAAAAATACCTCCCAATACCCTCCAAATACCCAAAATACCCCTCTTAACCCAAAATCCCAAAAATTCAGAAAATTCCCAACAAATTCCAGAAAATCCAAAATATTTCCAATTTCATTTTGTTCAACTACACCATGTTCTAATTTTGTCAATGTACCCTACTTTTATCAAAACCCCCAATTTGACCCATTTTAACCCTAAGTGAACCCAATGTCAAACCAAACCTACCCAATTGACCCAAATTCTGGTCCAATTCAATTCTAAACTTGAATTCAACATTCCCAACACCAATCTAGACCAAATCCAAGTCCAATTTGATTGACATTTGGATCCAATTTCACTTTTGGCCTTAAAGCCCAATTTGGACCCATGACCCAAACCTAACCCAAACTCACCCAATTCAACTCCAATTAACCCCAAATCTTTTCTAAATCCTCCTTAGCACCCCCACAAACAAAACACTAACATGATTTGCCCAAAATTTGAACCCAAACCCCACTCAAATTCAACCCAAAGCTAAAAGACCCAATTTTAACCTAAACCCAAACCTAACCCAAATGAGCCCAAACCCCAAAATCAAAGCCCAACCAAAGTCAAAACCTCTTTAAAACAATCCCATAAACATTTCTCAACATTAATTTTACATCAATTTCAACCATAGCCCAACATTGGCCCAACTTGGCCCACTTTGACCTATATTGGCCCATTAACCAAAAGAGCCCAAATTCAACCCAATTCAAACCCAAATCACCCCCAATTTGCTTCAAGTCACACATGACACATCCATGAGCTAAACCCAACAATTATTTGGCCCAATCTCTTTACAAAATTCCCATCATAAATTCATTTTTAAACTTAAAGGCCCATGCCTTAAACCATTTTAAAAGCCCATCTTTTACCACATCCAAAGGCCCAAAATTGGTCTCAAAGCCCATATGACATTTCCCCTCATCATACTTTCAATTAAACTCAATACCTAAGTCCTAAATTCATCATAAAATCATTCCAAATCAAGTTTCATACAAATTTCCATCAAATTACCAAAAATTCCTAAAATCCATTTTCATGAAATTGACCAAGCTTTCCCCAAGCCAAAGACAAGCCATGCAAGCCATGGACAAGCCACATGAAGCCATGGAGAGTTTGACATGTGATCAAGCCATTAATGGAAAAAGGAGGACCCCCTTTCCTAATCCTTCTTAAGCCTTTTTTTACCTTAAGCATGTCACACTCTAAACCATGCTTTGCCACCTAATCCTTGATGGAGACTCCACCACACATGGGAGATTGACCCACCCGACCTCCTCGACCCAAAACCAGGTCTTGGGAGGTGCACCCAACCCATTTGCATGGGTTGACCAAAATAAGCTAAAATGGCCCCTTCCCTTTCTACTTTGATTCAACCACTTTACACATGTCAAACCTCAATTGAATGCACCAAATCCCACTACGACCCACGTGAACAAGATGGTGACCAATGCCCGGCCGGCCACCACCGTGTCGCCGGAAAACACCATGGCCGAGAGCTCACATGTGAGCCAACTTTGGGATTCTACCTTGCCGAGCCGCCCCATGCCCAATGGCCACCATGGCTGTTCGCCCTTGACCTAGCGACTGATCCCAAGCCCTAACTCTCCCGGGAGGCCCTCCACCCTCTCTTATTTAAACACCACCCCTCTCGGCCATGAGAGGTGCTGAAACAAACCTTAAGGAAACTCGCCAAAATTGTTCCGCACTACTCCCCATACACAGAGCACTTGATCCCCACCGAAATCCCCCGCCATTTCTTCTCTCGCGAGCTCAATTTCGTAGTCGAAATCCAAGCCCAAAACCAGGACACTTCTCCACAGATGAGCCAATTCCCAAATTGATTGGTTCTACACCTTCACCGGACCGAGGGAAGGTGTCCACCAACAAAAGCCCCATCTCCGAGCCACCCGGTTGCTCCAGCCTCCAAGCTTTGTGATCGAGCTGTGGTCGAAATCCTACCTGTGCAATTCACTGCGACCGGGAGACTTCATCCGGAGCTTGCTGGGATCCAATCGAAGGTGAAACAACCCTCAGATCGAAGCCACACTTCTCTGAGCAAAGGTATGGCCTCAATCTTCTTCCCGAGCTTCTGAACATTCTCCATTTTTATTGCGTAAATTTCATCCCACATAAACCGTATGGATGTGTTCGTCTTCTCAAGACGAATCCATAGAGCATAAGAACACGAAAATCCATCGAGTATCGAGTGAGATCTTAGGGATTTAGTGTGGACGGCTCTCGGGTGAGCACGCTCGGGGACGATGAACGGATGTCGTCCATTTAATACACGCGCGGACAGACAGCTCGGATTGCGTCGGACCAGGAGATGGTACGTGAACCTCGGGACCCGGAGCGCTGAGTCAGATGGCGGCGTTGAGTGGGAGCGCGACGCGTGTGCATTCGGAGCTGCCGAGGTTGACGCGGCGCCGCGTGGATAAATAGAAAATTAGGGTATTTTTCTATTTATTTAATTCCCTAAACTTGGAAAATTCATAACTTTGTGTAGGAAAATCATAAAAATAAAATAAAAATACTCTCTTGCTTGCGTGAACGAGAGGAGAATAATGTGGAAAAGGAATCATTTAATTTCATCAAGTATTTTATTTTTAATAATTTATTTACCCTCTGCACATTTTTAATTCTCCATGCATGTATACAATTCACCATGGCATGAGACCATAGGGCTTTTGAAGCCTCTGAATTTGGGAACATTCCCTGAATTTTCCAAAGTCAGAGGCCATCCCTATGAAAAGTTATTGATTTTTCTAATTCATGTTACTGTTTTGAGTATTTTAATTCCAATAACTAGCATGTTGTGAAATAAATTCTAAGAAAATTTGGTGATGTTCCTTATGACCAGAGGACCCTAGGAAAAATAGGTCTTGAGTTAGTTCATTTAAAATAACCCTAATTGGCTTAAACACCCAAAATAGATCCCTAACTAATTAGAGCTAACCATACATCAAATTGACTTGAAATCAATTCTCCATTGACCTTTAGGATCAGAGGAACCCACCATAGAAATTTGAGGTCAATTGGACTCTGGTTAGCCCTACTAAATGGGTCGATTAAGCCATTTAGTCAATTTGAACTTTAAAAATTCATAACTTTCAAAATATCTTTCAAAAATTCACCAAATTGGTTTTGGAGCCTCTCTAATATTAGGGAATTTAAGAAAATTAAAATTTCAATTTTCTAAAAAAGTTGATTTTTAATATTATTTTAATATTTTTAATAATTAAAAAATAATAAAAATCACAAAAATAATAAAATTCACCAAAATGTCACATTTTGAATTTTAATCACTTAGGAATAAACCCCATATTTTTCTCAGGTCTATTTAGTGAGATATTAAATTTTAAAGCCCTAGGATAATTTTAAAATTAAAAAAATATATTTTCTAGCATTTTCACTAGAATAATTATAATAAATCATAGAAAAATCAGAAAATTGCAAAAATTGATTCTTTGGTTTCCTTGATATCAGAGAGATTTTTAAAAAATATAAAATTCATTTTTCAACATTTATTTTATTTTTAAATTAATTAATACTCCAAAACTTAAAATAATTATAATAAAAATAATATAATTCAAAAAATCACCAAAATTGGTCCAAGTGGTCCTCTGGTCATTAGGAATGTCCCCTAATTTTCTTAAGGACATAAACTTTCTCTTGGTCATGTTATTAAATTTTCCTTGGAAATCTCTATTTTCTACCAAAAATAATTATATAAATAAATTAAATACAGAAAAATCACATTTTCTCCTCTCATGTCTTTATTGACATATGAGTGAAGTCACATAAAAATTTCAAGTTCATTTGAGCTCAATTTAGTGAGTTATGAAATTATTAAGCTTAAAGGGCAAAATGGTAATTTAAAATTTTAATCCTTAATTAAAACTTTAGGTTTAATAAAAATTAACAAGTAAAATATTTGATCTTAATCTGATTTGGATGATTGAAATTTAAATAATTAAAGGGTAGAAATCCATTAAGCAATTTAAAATAATTAAACCTTAATTAAATAATTGATTAAATTTGGGAAGAATAATAAAATTGGAATTATTAAAATAGGGATATTGTTGGGAAGAGATTTATTCTTTAATTTAAAAATCCCTAAATTAATCATCTCATTAATATTCAATTCTTAATTAAAGTGATAACTCAAATTTAAAATATTAAAAGACTTAATCATTAAACTAAAGATAAATTATTAAACTCTTTTAAAATTTCAATTAAAGTTAAAAAATAAAATTAAATTAAAAATTAAATTAAATTAAGTAAATTAAATTCAATTAAATTAAATTAAATCAAATTAAATTAAATTAAAGATTAAATAAAATTAAATTAAATTAAATTAAAATTAAAAGTTGAATTAAATTAAAGATTAAATTAAATTAAATTAAATAAACAAATTAAATTAAATTAAATGAATAAATTAAATTAAATTAAATTAAATAAATAAAATCAAATTTAAATTAAATTAAATTAAAACAAATTAAATTAAAATTAAATTAAATTAAATTAAATTAAATTAAATCAAATTAAATTAAAATTAAATTAAATTAAATTAAATTAAATTAAATTAAATTAAATTAAAGTTAAATCAAATCAAATTAAATTAATTTAACATCAAATCAAACTAAATTGAATTAAATTGAATTAAATTAAAACTAAATTAAATTAAATTAAATTAAATTAAATCGAATTAAATATAACATCACCAAAGACATAAAGAATTCAAAATAAATCTAAAATAACTTGAACACTATTCCAAATTTAAACCCATTAATCGAATTCAAACTAAATCACAAATTTACCTCGAAAGCTTTAGTTGTCATAACTCCTAAACAGAATATTAAATGAAATGTTACTTCACTTATAGGACATTCAAACATCCTAGTTCACTGAGTAAGATAATAACAAAACTTAACTCAAACCTCGGACGGTTAATTCATTTGTGTAATCGAATTCATTTGGACTTAAAACAATCCTAGAAATATTGAAAAGATGTTTAAGATTTGCCTTAAGCACTTCCTCGATATGATAGGATGTTCATAAGAACAATTGAACTTAATTGTTCTTTGATGAAGAAAATCGTCTTCAAACCAAAATACGAGGAACCTAGACGTCATAGGAAATGACTAGCTGTAGGATTAGGAACTTGGTAGAAAACCATAACCCTACCCTTAGCTTTACCTAGGAACTTGCTTAAATATTCTAAATGTGTTTTAAGTGCAGCTTGGGATGACGGGAAGACCCTCCAGGTACGCTTTTATTTTATTGCAATTTACTTTCTTGCAATTTACATTGTTGCAATTTCTTTAATCGCATCGCACTTACTTTTTCTTGCATGATAAACAACTCGTTGCATGAAAACCCACACCTTTAGGATAGTCCCTAAAACCGAAACCAAAACTAAATTAAAAGTCATTGCAAGAAAAAATTCACCGCCACAACATTTCAAAATATAAAACAACTCAAAATTTAATCACAAACAGAACACAAAACTACAATTACAACTAAATTAAAACGTCATGTTGGATGATCGGGAATACCTCGGATGATGTAACCTACGTGTTGCTAACGGGATTTCCCACTGTCTAAATGAAAGTGTGGAACTCATTTAGTTGAGTTTAGCAAATTCATCCGGACTAAGTGAATCCGATAAAAATAATGATGCCGAGAAGGATGGAACCGTGGGATCTTAACCGGTGTCGTTATAATCAACTTTAAGATTTGTTTTAATTAAAACACAAAAACACTTGGAAATTAAGATTTTCTCTAAACCAAAACACTTTTCTCATCTCCTAATTTATGATTTCTAAAACTAAACCTCTGCAACAACAAGGAGCTTGGAGCATGGTGGGCAAGACGGCCATCGTCATCGACAAAACCCGAATCTACATCAGCAAAAACTTTCCAAGAATTAAATAACCAAGCCATAGGACTTCGAGGTAGTTTGCCTAGTGCAACATAAATCCTCAACTCTTCGTTAGGCATTTGCATTGCAAATTAAGCCCTAACCGGTCTTAGGATTCCGAGGTAGTCGTTTGATACGACATAAACCCTCATATCTTCGAGGCTGTTTGTATGATTCTATCATATAAATATAAGCCCTAATTAATTAAAATTGGCAAGACTGAAATGTTAAATGACATTAGGACTTTCCTAAATTCAAGCCAAATAATAGGATAGTCGGGAAATTACCGAAGTTCGCTTCGAATCTGTGATTTCTCCTACCTCTCTTCCTTTGAATTCCCAAAACAAAATGTTCCAAACTTGATCCATTCCCTATTGAAATTCCAGAATTCAATCCTTTGAAAACTTAAACTTTGAAATCCTTGAGAGCAGAATTATTGATTATTATCGAGAGTTTTCTTAGGTGATTCCCATCACTTAAGATGTAATTAACTATAGGGGCTTGCCCTTATAGGAATTTCAAAGAACCCAGGTAATATAAACCCTGTTTAATGCTTTCATATTAAGCAGGGGAATTTGTCGGCTTAAAAATTGGTTCGCAGACCAAACGGATGTCACAAATCTTCTAGTTTATTTAATTGAGCCCCATAATCAAGCAGTGTGTCTATCCTTAGGGATATATACACGGTTTGTGGTGTGGTGTTCGTTTATATAAACTATTTGGGATGTGAGATCGGTTTCATCTCATATCTTAAAATCTTCAAATTTAAAATTATTTTCAAAAATCAAATACTACTTTTCAAATTATTTATTTAAACTAAATTAAAAATTCGCCGACAACTTCTGTTAGGCGACCCCTTTTCAAAATAAAACACATAACCTAAAAATATGTCGACAATGGCTTAATAATTTATTTAGGGGAATATTAAAGTTGATTATAGTAACACCGGTTAAGATCACACGGTTCCATCATCCCGACACTGCTATTTTCATCGAATTCACTTATTAAACTCAACCTAATGTGTTTCATACTTTCATTCAGACCGTGGGAAAACCCTGTTAGCAACACGTGGGTTACCTCCTCTAAGGAATTCCCGATCATCCAACGAGACATTTTAATTTAGTTGCAATTGTAATTTTTGTTTTGTTTGTGATTAAATTTTGAGCTGTCTTATATTTTAAATGTTGTGGCGGTGAATTTTCATCTTGTTTTGATTTTATTTTTAATTTTGGTCTCAGTTTTGTGGCTATCCTAAAGGTTTCTGTTTTCATGCAGGGTGACATTGTTGTTTATCATGCAAATTGCAAGAAAGGAAAGTATATTACAGCGCAGGTAAGAAAGTTGCAATAAAATAAAAGCGTACCTGACTGGTCTTCTCATCATTTCGAACTGCACTTAAAACACATGTTAGGGCATTTAAATTTTTGAAAGAAAACACCTAGGTAAAGATAAGGGAAGGTCATAGTTGTCTACCAAATCCTAATCCTATCACTAGTCAATTCCTAAGGTGTGTTTGAGGATAATTTTCTTCATCAAGGGATAATAAAGTTCAATTGTTCTTCTAAAACATCCCTTTGGATTGAGTAAGTGCTTAGTACGATTCCTGAACATCTTTTCAATGCTTCTGGAATCATTTTGTGTCCAAATGAATTTCATTATGCGGATGAATTGATCATCCAGGGTTTAGTTGAGTTTTGGTCCTTGCTCAGTGAACTTGGACATTTCATTTGACACTTCATTTAGGAGTTATAAGGATGAAAGCTTTTAGGGGAAGATTAGTCCATTGAAGAACTTGACCATTATTAATTGAAGTTGAATTAATGATTTAAACTGATTCAATTTAGATATGAAGTTTCAGTTGATTTTTTAAATATTTCAAATTATTTTAAATTGGAAAAGTGTTAAAATCATTTAATTCAGTTAAGTTTCAATATTTTAAATAATAATATTTCAGATTAGTTTTAATATGTTAAATTGATTTAGTTTAATTATATTTATAATTTATTTTAAAATTAATCCTAATATTTTAAACTTACTTTTAAATTGTTTTAAATTAATTTTAACATTTTAAATTGTTTTAATTTAATTATGATGTTTTGAATTATAGATTATCTTAATATTTTAAAATTTTTTTAATTTAATCTTAAGATTTTAAATTTACTCTTTTTAATTTCAATTATCATTTTATGGTTTCATTAGTAAAAGTTAGGTGGTGTTTGATCAATTCATTTGTTAGGGATTCAATTTCAAAGAATTAGAATCCTCCTATATCACAACCCTTAACATTAACAATTTATGCTTTAATTAACTTCCAAAGTTTTGATTACTTAATTAATTAGGATTTCTTCTTTAATGTTAAAGGTGATTAATTGGTTTCTATTTCTTAGTTCCCTATGTTTCAATCATCCAAGAGGAAATTCAAGGTCAAATATTAACCCTTCCCCTTTGGTTAAGCCTAAATAATAGTTAAGGCTAAAGTTCCTTAATTACCTTTATGCCCTCTTAAGTTTGTTCATCTCATAATTAACTAAATTAAGCTCAAATTAATTTGAATTTTTTATGTCACCTCACTAACATGGTAAATTAAGACATTAGAGGAGAAAATGTGATTTTTCTATTTTTAATTTAATTTATATAATTATTTTAGTGGAAAATAGGGATTTTTAATGAAAATTCAACAACATGACCAAGGTGAAACTTCTGCCCTTAGGAAAATTATGAGAGGTTCCTAATGACAAGAGGACTACTTGGACCAATTTTTGTGATTTTTTGAATTTCAATCAATTTATTAAAATTATTTTAAATTTTGAAGTATTAATTAATTATAAAATAAAATTAAGGGGGAAAATTAGGTTTTATATTTTTCATACATCTATCTAAGCTCAAGAAACTCAGAGAAAACAAACTTTTTATTTTTCTTTGAATTATTAAAATTATTTTAGTGAAAGGCTTGAAAAATCCATTTTTTAATATTAAAAATAACCCTAAGCCTTCAAAATTTAATATCTTTACTTAGAGACTTGGGAAAAATATTTTGTTTGTTCCCAACTGATTAGGAGGCCAAATGTGACATTTTTAGTGAATTTTAATATTTTTATGATTTTTATAATTTTTTAATTATTTAAATATTTAAAAATAGGTTAAGAATAAAAATTTTATGAAAATTCTAATTTTAATTTTCTTGGACTCCTATGATCTCAGAGAACTCCTAAAATTAATTTGGTGAATTTTTTAGTTATATTTTAGGTTTTATATATTTTTTTAATTTCAAATATGGTTATGTCACTTCGGTAATTCATTTAGTGGGTTAAATTAACTCCAATTGATTTGAAATTTTTATGTGGGTTTCTCCTAATCCTAAAGCACAGCGGAGAATTGATTTCATGTCATTTTGACGTGTGGTTGCTCCAAATTAATTTATGTTCTGCCTTAAGTGTTTGGTCAAATTAGGGTTATTTTTAGTGAATTAAATCAAACCATAGTTTTCCTTGGGTCCTTTGGTCCTAAGACACTTTCCCTAATTTTTCTAGATTTATATGAACAACATGCTAATTTTTATAATTAATTTTCAAGAAAATGGCCCTAAACTTAGAAAATAGATAACTCCTTCTAAACATAACCTCTGACCTTGGAAAAATCAGAGAATGTTCCCAAGATTAGAGGCTACAAATGCCCTATAGTCTCATGCCATGGTGAATTATGTTTGTGAATGAAGAATTGAAATATTCAGGATAGTAAATAAATATTTTAAAATAAATATATAACAAAATATTTTGATTTTAATTCCACATTATTCTTCACTTTTCACTGAGTAAGAGGGTGTTTTTAGTTTATTTTTATGATTTTTCTATGCAAAGATATGCGTTTTTAAAGTTCAGGCTATTTAAATAAATCAGAATATTCTATTTTCCTACTTAAATAGCTTAGCGCTGACTGGATCTTATGGAGGATCAAAGTTCCACACGGCGATGTTTAATTCGGCGCTACCATCTGAGTCAGCAACCACGCGTCTCGCTGTCTTGTCCCATCTCCTAAACTAGTGCAATCTGAGCCCTCCACTGGATATACACTCGATCAGATGGTTCCCCTTCATCGCCTTCGTCTGGTTTGAACCCGTAAATGCACATTTTCTTGCCCTAAGATCTCCCATATTTCTCAACCAAATCACACGGGGTTAGATCCTATGGACTCGTCTAAGTGATGAGATCATATACATAAGGTTAAGATGCCATGATATCAACTCTAAGAAAATAAGGAATCAGAACAAGCTCGACAGGAGGAGGAGTTAAATACCTTTGTTCTAAGAGGTAAGGCCTCAATCAGAGATGCTCGACACCTTCATGTAGGTCCAAGGAGCCTACGGATTAAGCCTCTGGTCATGGTGAAATGTCCAGACCCAAGTTCGACCAATGCCGATTTGGAGATCTGGCCGATAGCACAGATGGGTGGCCTGGTGATGGGGTTTCACTGGGGAACTTCTTCTCTTGGTGTGGGGATGGTGTGGGTAAAGTTAATTTGATTTTGGTGGAGGTCTCAGAAGTGCCATGTTTCTCGCCTGAATTTTGACTAGGAAATTGAGCTCAGGTGGTGGAATTCAGGGAAGGAGAATGGTGGGGATCTTCTTCTCTTAGCTGGAATTGGGTCTGGGAGTAATTTGGGAGAGTTTTATGGAGAAAATTTCAGCACTTCAAATCTGACTGTGGACCATTTTATAGAACTCGCCGGAGAGGAGAGTTCAGGGCTAGGCAATGAGTGTCCTGAGCCACTTAGGGTGAGGGCTGAGCAGGGCCATTGATCACTGAGGTGATCCCTCACTGACAAGGCTCAATTTTGGGTTTTAAGGGGTATGGGGGTGCTCGGGCTGAGATGTTCCAGCGGCTAGGGCGGCCGGCAAGGACAGGGCAGGCAGCTGGCAGGCTGAGGAGGAGTGGGGGGAGGAGCTCAGTGCATTTAATTGGATAGAGGGGTTGCTTAAACAAGTGTTTAAGGATAGGGCTTAATCTTAGCCAAAAGGCTAAACCCAATAGTCCAAAGTGGTGGACCTTTGGTCCATGGCTCAAAGGGCCTGGGTTGTGTCAGGGCAAACCAGTCCTAGGAGGCCTAAGGTTGGCTACCATGAAGTGGGTTTGGTCAAAATTGGCTTGGTTTGGTTCAATTTGAATAATGTGTCCAAATGGGTTGATTTGGGTTTAAGTTAGGCTAACTTGAGTTTGGGTTTGATTTGGACCAAATTAATTGAGCAACATTGTGTATATGATTGTAATAAAGATTTTTCATGAAGACTTGGAGTGGGTTTGAATTCATTTAGGGGTTTAATTTGGTGGATTTTGGGATTGTGATCCATTTGGGGCAAGTTGGATCCACTTGGATTTAGGTTAAGCTAGGGCTTGGCTAGGGTTCAATTGATGGTTCAAATTGATGTAGGTAATTTTCATGAAGGGTTTTGGATAGAAATAAGGTGGAAATTTTAGGATAGAGGATTCAATTTGGGGAATTTAGGCCATGTGACAATTTTAGGGAAAATGTTAGGAATTTTGGTTCAAAGGGATTTTGCATGGGATTTTAATAAAAATTTTGGCCAAACAAATTGTGTTTAGTGTAGGAATGTGTTATGGAGATTTTAGAACAATTTTTAAGAGAATTTGAGTTAAATTGGATTGGATTTAAGCATGTTTGGGTTCATGGGTAATTTAGGGCAAATTTGGGTATTTTAGCAAGTTTAGGACGTGAGTGAAATTTGAGTTCAAATTGAAGGCAAATTGATGTTGCATTTTGTATGTGGGGATGCTAGAAAGAGTTTAGGATTGAAATTGGGGGGGGGGGGGGATTGGTTGACATTGGGTCAATTTAGGGGTTTTGGACTATTTAGGTAAAGTTAGAGATTTTGAATTTCAAGTGGAATTGAATTCAAATGTGGGTCAAATTAGGCTTGGATTTGGTTTAAATTGGTATTGGAGATGTTGAATTAAATTTTTGAATTGAAATTGGGCAAGATTGGGATCAACTGGGTAGAAATTGGGTTTAATTTGGGCACTTTTGGGTTAAATGAGTCAAATTAGGGCTTTTGGTTAAATTGGGCTAAATTGGACAAATTGGGTCATGTGGTAGTTGAGAGAAATGAAATTGGCAATATTTGGGATGTTTTGGAAATTTATGGGAATTTTTGGAATTTTTTGGAATTTTGGGCTAAGTGGGGCATTTTGGTTATTTTGAGGATTTTTTTGGCAAATTTGGCAACTTTGGGTAATTTTGGTTAATTTGAGTGGCAGGAAGTATTTTGGAATGATTTTTGTATAAATTATAAGGGAATTTTAGGTATTTAGGGTATTTTAGGGTAAAGGGGTTAGACATTTGGAATGTTTGGAAAAATTGAGATTGGTTGAAGGTGAGTAGTATGGAATTCCTTAGATTGAGCCATGGACCAAGGGTCACCCTCATTTTGTCCTCTATGTGTTAGAACTAGCCAAGCCCTAGCCTGAGGCTAAGAGCTTGGGGAAACCACTTACATGATTTTCCAAAGAGTTAGGGGGCAAAGGTGATGTGCCTTGCTTAGGGTTGTGAGTGTGTAGTGTGAGTGTGGTGTAAGCTTCAAACCTCTTGGGGAAGGTAGATCCTATGATCTGACCACGTATAGGTGACTTCCTCTGGGCTTCCTTAATCTTGGTCACTTCCTCCCAAAACTGGAGGTTAGGCCTTAAGCATATGAAAACTCCCAGTGAAGTAAGAAAAGTTTGAATTTCTATGGGGAGGGGTGCGATGACTAGTTTTCTAAGAAAGCCACCAAGAGAGTCTTATGGCTAGACCCTAGGCTATTCTAAAGAATGACTAGACCTCAAGCAAAAGTGAGGTCAACATGGGTCAAAAGATAAATCTCATATTAATTATCTGAAGTTGTTCATCATGTCATTTTTATTTAAAATATTCATTTTGGCATTTTTGGACTTGTCGATTTATTATAGAGAATAGAGGATGTCTTTCAACATATATTTCATTTCCAAAGATAATGTACATTGCAAAAAAAAGTCAACAGTACATATATAATATAGTACGCATGGTACAAACTATCGATATTTATCACATGTGAGAAGTTTCGATGTCATTCTTTTGTTGTCAATATAACCTTAGATGCTATTAAACCAACCACAAACATCTAACACTCCAAGACATTGTTTGTCAACTATATCTCAGGTGTTTGGATATTCATAGGGTCATGGTAGTTCCAAAGGTTTTAGTCCTTCAAGTTCTGACATGGCCTGATATCTGATGGGTCGTTTGTGTGGACGCATTCATCGTAAAGTGATCGAGATGTGATGTTTATTAACTCTCAGTATGTAATTTTTTACCACACCAGCGCTATTCCCTTGCAATAAAAGAACTGATCCTCTAGTCAAAGGGATTTGATATGTCCCATGAAATTCTCCTGGTCCGAGAATTTGTATCTCTCTCCTAAAGAGGATAGAACACCTATTCATTAATGACAATGTGAAAAATGGCCTTTCAAAGTCGTGACTATCAATATGAGGAGGGATACAGTCTCCTTCATCATAGATATTAATAATACAATTGTCCGGGATGCAGTTTGCTGGCATTATCCCACAGGTGACAAGTCACCAAATGATTTAGATGATTACAGTGCACAACTGGTCTACTTACTAGTGTTGTAGAATCCTTGGAGGCTTTCCTTCCTTGTCCTTTGAATAGTTATAGCATCACCCATACTAAATTTTCAATCGCCCTTTGCCGCGTATCCATTTACTTGACTCAGAATAGGTTCTTTTCTTAAGGCACCCGACTCAGCCCAAATCTCGAGCTTCCATCACATGCTCAATAATAGCGGCTTGTTCATCTTCATCTAATACTTTAGTGAACAAATTAATTCCCTTTAGAATTTTGACAGTTTGTCCATTGATATGTTTAAATTGCTCAAAAGTGTGTTGTCTGATGTTTCAAATTCGCCATAATTCTTCTTCAGAAATATCTCTTTTATCAGTCTGCCTTTCTAACACTGTCAAGTTCAAACTTGGTATGTATGGGGTTGGGATAAAAGTAGTCCTTTCAATTGGTTCTTCTTTCTCGGGTTCCAAACTTTGTACCCCTAAAACAGGATAAGTTTCATTGGGTGGGCTTCTGGGGATGGAAAATTCAAATTGGTCCGTATCATCCTCCATTTGTCTTTTTTTATAATTGCTTCTCTTCTTGTTGTTCTAATCACTTGTTGTGATTTCGCCTTTAAGAGCAAGTAAGTTCTATCGTCAGTTTGTTGATAACAGGAATAGATGCTTCCGTGATTCTCTCGGTTGTAGCCATTACTATTGATTTCAATTTTCTGGTACTAAATTCCTGTTTATGAATGACTAGACTTTGTTTGTCCATAATTTCATATTGTTCTCGAGCTTTGAACTCTATTAGAGGTGTCTTGTCTTCAACTTCGTCTTGATTAACAAGATATAACAATGATCCTTGATATATCATTTTAAGTTGTAGCGATCAAGGTCAAAATGAATTCTTGCTCCTTTGTCAATGTGTCGGCGGTCCAATGCCAAGGTCACACCATTTTGAAATGTGAAATAAATTCTATTGTTGGACAATTTCCTGTAAGTGACAGGGTAATATAACATGTCAGACTAAATTTCATTTTCAAAATGTCTTTGTTAATTAAGAATTTTTTTGTTTTATTTTAAAGGATTATGCTTATAAGTATCTACTTAGTAAGCACAAAAGAGATTTCAAGTGACAAAATAAAGTTTTCATAAACAAGGCAAACCATTATTATTAATTTCCCACTTCATCAACAAGTCGTGGTTTGGTTCATGATGTTCATGTCGCAAAATATTTTTGCAAGAAACGTCCATTGATTGGGGGCAAGATTCTTTCTCCTTGACAATCTACCAATTGGTAAGATCCTCCAGAATATGTCTTTTCAATTACATATGGGCCCTCCCATATTGGTTTGAACTTTCCACCTATTTTTCGATGAGCGAGTATAGGTCTTCAAAGAACTAAAACTAGTTCACTGATTCGAAAGTTTCTAGGACGAACCAATTTGTCGTGGGCTCGTATCATTTTTGCTTGATAGAGTTCAATATTTTATTGAGCTTGGAGACATTTGCCTTCTAGACTTTCAAGTTCTTCAAGTCATAATTTGGTATTTTCTTCCTCAGTTATTTTATTTACAATAGCAACTCTGAGAAAAGGAATTTGCACTTCAAGTGGTAAAATAGCCTCAGAACCTTATACCAGAACAAACGGTTTTGACCGTGTTGGTGTTCTGTTTGTAGTCATATAGGCCCATAAAGCTTTTATTAATTGTTCATGCCACTTTCTTGGACTGTTGATTAATGTCTTTTTTAAAATTTGTACCAATGTTTTGTTGAAAGCTTCAGCTAAACCATTGGCTTTAGGATAATAGATTGTGGAATGCCTCCATTCTAATATCTTTGAATAAAATTATTCATTTTTGTGTTTTTAAAGGCTATTTCATTGTCTGATATGACTCTTCGAGGTATTCCAAATCTATAGATGATATGATTCTTGAAGAAATGGAGAATGCTCTGCTTTAACTTCTGAGTGGTATTGTTTCTGCCCATTTGGAGAAGTAATTAGTGGCTGCCAGAATAAATCTATGTTTCTGCCCACTATGTCTGTGCCCTAACACTCAAACAGCCAAGATGCAATAGTTAGATGTAGTACATTTGGTGGTTTATGTAAGACTCCTCCATATATTTGAAATTGATGACACCTTTTTGCGACTTTGAGACAATTAGTCATCATTGTTGGCCAATAATATCTCATTCTTTTTATTTTCATTTTCATTTTAGGCCCAGATTGAAGTGCACCACATAGGCTTGAATGAACTTCTTTAACAATCTCTTAATCTTCAGTTTGATTTAAGCATCTTAACCACATTTGGTCAAAAGATCTTTTGTAAAGGATTTTATTCACTAAAGTATAAGATAATGCTCTTTATTTAATTTGAGTCGCAATAGAGTTGTTTTTGGGTAATCTTCTGGATTGTAGATATTGAATAATTAGTTATCGCCAATCATCCTTTTCTTCATGAATTATTCTAATTGTCATACTTTTAGTGATTTTATGTAAATTATTCATGTCTATTTGAGAAAGAATTTGTCGTCCTTTTATAGAAATTAGAATGTCGTCTTCTTCCGAACAAGCAAATTCTTTTGTCAGTTTTGCTAAAGCATCTGCTAAAAAATTGTCTCGTCTCGGGATTAAGAAAAATTTCATGTCAGGAATTTGTTGAAGTAATTTCAGAGTATAACAAGAATATTATTCAAGTCAAGGTTTCAATGTATTTGCCCACAATTTGATTAATGATTAATTGGGAATCTCTGTAGATGTCGATATTCTTGATTTTCATTAATATTGTTAATTCAAGACAGGTTATGAGTGCTTCATATTCAGCTTTATTTTTTGTGCGTGGCTCATTCAAATGGTATGAAAATGGCATCATCGCTTTGTCTGGAGTGATGAAAATTAGTCGTATTCCAGCTTTGCCTGGTATAATTGTCTGTCTGTCTTTGTCTTTTCGAGCAGATGATGCTACATCAAAATATAATTCCCATTGTTGCGTTCTTGAGCTTTTTATTTCTAATATTTGCTCCTCAAGTAAATCATCATTGAGAGGTGATCCAGTTAGAATTGGGTGTGCTGCTAAGAAATCTGTCAAGATTTATCCTTTGACACACGTAATGGTACAAATGTTATGTCAAACTGAAGCAGTATCGTTGCCCATCTTGCTAATCTTCCAGAAAGTGTCTTTCATGTCATTAAATATTGTTATGGGTTAACTCTTGAAATAAGAGTTACTTTATGAGAAAGCATATAGTGCCTTAGTTTTTGAACTGCAAAAATCAAGGTTGTACAATGCTTCTCAGTTGTTGGGTATTTTATTTCTGTCGGAAACAGACAACGGCTCAAATAATATAATGCATTTTCTTTTCCCTCATCATTCACTTGTGCTAGTAATGCTCCGATGGAATTATCTAATGCTGCGGTGTAAAGGATTAGAGGTCTTCCTAACACAGGGTCTGCTAAAACAGGAGGTGTTGTCAAGTATTGTTTGATATTTTTAAAGGCGTGTTGGCATTTTTCATCCCGCACAAATTTTGTATCTTTTCTTGTTAGGGCAGTAAGAGGCTGGCACATACCTTACATATTGGAAATAAAACGTCGTATATACACTAATTTTCCTTGAAATGATCTCAATTGAGTTAGATTTTTAGGAGGAGGCATATTTAGGATAGCTTTAATTTTGAGTGGATCAATTTCAATCCCATGATGTTAAACAATAAATCCTAAAAATTTCCCTGAAGTAACACCGAAAGAGCATTTTAAGGGGTTCATTTTAAGATTATAATGTCCTAATCGTTTGAAAACAATTCTCAAATCGTACACATGATCGTCTTTTTTTTACTATTAACAACTAAATCGTACACATAACGTTCGACTTGATTGTGTAATAGTTCATCAAAAATCTATGTCATGGCTCTTTGATAAGTTGAATTAGCATTTTTCAATCCAAATGACATAACTTTATAATAATATATCCATATAGGTGTTCTAAAGGCTATATTTGCTTCATCTTCTGAAAACATTTTTATTTGATTATATCATGCTGATCCATCCATAAAGGAAAATATTGCGTATTTGGATGTTATATCAAACATTAATTCTGGTATTGGTAAAGGGAATTTGTATTTTGGACAAGCTTTGTTTAAGTCCCTGTAGTCTATACAGACCCTTATTTGACCATTTTTCTTTCCAACTGGTACCACATAAGCCAGCCATGTCGGGTAATTTTCTTCTCGTATGAAACCGGCCTCAATTAATTTCTTAACTTCGGCAATGACTTGTTATTCTATTTCAACACGCATCCTTCTAGGATCTTGCTTAACAGAGATTGCGATTTGAATTATCCCAAGTTTGTGGACTATGACTTCTGGAGCTAACCCATGCATTTCGTCATAAGTCCAAGCAAAACAGTCCTTATATTATGTCAACAGTTGAATTATTTCTTTTGATTCTATGTCGTTAACAAACGAACTAATGAAAGTTGGTTTCGGGTTTTCATCTGTCCCTAAATTTATTTATCATAATTCATCAACTGTTGATTTAATTTCCTCTTCCAATTCTGGAGGAGCATCTTCAACTTATAGATCGGATGTCTGTTCAGAATCAAACACTTCGATGATGACTAGGCAAAATTCTGTATCATCTAGGGGTTCTAGAGTACCAAATCCAATACCTTCCTTAGAGTTAGGGTCTCGTTTATTATTATCCCACATTTTTTCAATAAAATGTGATTGTTTTAAAGACCATTTTTTGAGCATTAAACTATATTGAATAAATTTTCGTGCCCAAGGAGAATACAACTCAAAAAGAATTTTCATTGATTTTGGAAGACTTTCATCATCTACTTTTACATCATTTTCAGTACTAGAAGAAGTAGAACTAACTCTAAACTTAATTAACTTTTTTTCATCACTATATACTTCTTTGACTACTAAATTCTCAACCTTAGCAGTAGAGATTGGAGTTAGAGTCATAGAGTGTATATAATGATTAAGTTTCCCATACATAGACTCAAATTGTTTTTCTTTGTCTTCGTTTTCAAGAAGTATTTTGAATTGAGGTTCTTTTAAAACCATTGATGTCATTTCTTCTTTCACATCTTATTCATAGTCCAGGTGAATTTTGAATTTCAATGGTTTCTTTATTATGACAGTTGGGTTTTCTTTCCCTCGTTCTCGTCCTCGGCCTCGGCCTCAGGTATGAGTCTGATGAGAATCACCACCCTTCACCTTTGTTTAAGAATAACCTTTTTCATTTATTTTCTTCTATATTCACCATTGTCACTCTGGAGAATATTGTTTTCTTTATAAGAGCATAGTATGTCGCATCTTCATGTATACCAATTTCATGGACTGAAAATGGTTGCAGATCTCCTATAATACAACATCTTTATCCTTTTTGTAAATATTTTATGCATTGATGTAGTGAAGAAGGAACCATTTTATGCTCATGAAGCCATGGTCTGCTAAGTAAGGCATTAAAAGAGGTATAAGAGTAGATGATATGGAATTTTTTCGTTGTCAGCTGATGCAGGGGTCGCGAAGCAACAGGGTTTATATGATTGCGGAGCTTTATATTATATATTTTATAAATGATTATCAGAGTAAAAATTAACAATTGTGTCCCCCCCATTTTATCAACGCAAGTATATGTATCGTTCAAGTAATAAAGGGATCTAATGGAGTCCTAGATATCGATCCCACAGGGAAGTTTAGAGATTAAGAACCAATTTCAGCAGATGCAATTACTATCTAGTGTACGAAAATAAAGAACGCTTATACTAAACTCTATTACTTAATTTTTAAATAGAAGATTGCAATTTAGAATAAGTATCTTTCTCCTTGTTAAGAGAATTAAGTGAATGAATAATTAAATTAGTTAGAATTATATTGTGCCAAATAGGAGCATTCCTATTCTTTACCCTTTGGTCCAAGCATAAAGAACATTGACTAATCCTATGCTTGGTTACTGAATCTGCGGCTAGGCTGGGAGGATACCGGCTGCCACTTTGGAGGTCCAACGTTCCCCTCACCTGAGGGCTAACATCTACACTTCAGCTCCCAAAAGATAGGACTGAATTAAAGATTTTAGTTTGTCACACTAAAATATCCAATTTACGCCTGATAATATTATTTTCCTATTTATTTGCACCCTCTTTCCAAGGCTTTTGACTTCCCTTAATTATAGATGTAATCTTTACTATAGTTGATTATTCAAAATATTTTAACAATTCAATTGGCCAAATTGAAAGTAAATTAAGATTTAAGTAAAAAGATTATCACAATTTTTATTTAATATTTTTAGGCACAACTAATTCAATTCTTCATTTCACAAAATCTCAACAACAAGGAGAAAGACAGAGAAAACTACTCAGAATGCATAGGAAAAATAACACAAAACTTGGATTTCATTTAAAGTTATAAAACAAAAAATAAAAACTTATCTCGAATCTTCTCCCCAAGCAGACTCATTGAAGTTCTTGTAACTCTTCCATCTTGTACAACACACTTACTTATACTTACTAATATACTCTAAAACACACTAATGCATACACAATAGACTCACCACTCACTACTGACTTCCACAAGACATACACTTTTCAGTCTAAATTTGTCTATATTTAAAGAAGAAGGAATATATCCAAAGGTTGCTTAAGCACCTCTTCAAAAAGCGTCCAGATTCAATGTATTTGGCTTGTGCCGGCATTCTCGCCGTCGGCGGGCTCGATCTCGCCGTCGGCGAGCTTCTAAAACTTTGGCTAACCACTAAGGCTCGCTGTTGAAGGGCTAGACCTCACCGTCGGTGGGCTCCTTTATAATATATTCAAATCTTTCAGGAAAATCACGCCGTCGGCGGCCTTTTCCTCGCCGTCGGTGGGATAGTTCAATTTCCATCTCTTTTTAGTCCTTTTCGTTCCAAATTTGCTTCTTTTTGATCTTTTTGCTTCCAATACCTATAAATCTTCATAACTACAATAAAATATAGAAAATACATTTCTTTAAAGTGCAATTTCATAAAAAATTGGTATGAATTTCTTAATACCTTTTCCTATGGTCAAAATCCCCTAAACTTAACTATTACTTGTCCTCAAGTAATCTTGATACTATATAAAAGTAATGATTATTTGTAATAAAATTTTAATTTAGAAATACTATGAATTTGATTTAAATAAAATATTATAGTAAAGTTTATTAGAAATATTTTTAGATAATTAAATTAACTTTATAGATGTAAGGCTATTTAGTCATCATGTTTAAAATTTTTAGTCTTCTATTTATTTCAAGAATGATTATATTTTGCAATATTAAATTACTTAAGATATTCAGATGATAGGAATTTCATGAAAGCACTACTTAGTAAAATACTAATCCATATATATAAGTTCAGAAATGTAACTATGTTTAACCTTTAGGTTGATTCAAATGAAGCCAATTTTTGATAAGACATCTCCTCAAGCTTCTCCTCACTTACTTTTTCTTTTCTTTTCATTTGGATTAATCTTTCAATCATATATATATTTTTTCTTTTCTTTTTAGGGATTGTTTTTCAATCCTTCTTTTTCTTTCTTTTTCAAGTGAGGATTACTATATTTGGATAGCTTATTAATAATTTTGAACTTCATTTTCCTCTTCCTAAATTTGAAACTTGAAACATTTACTTACCTTATATGTATTTCATAGTTTTCACTTCATTGAGTTTCAATCTTTTTTTTCTCAACTAAATACTTAAGAATTTCATATTTTAAAATATAGTTTTCTTTACTATAAATAGTTAACTATATTATTATCCTCTTATACCAAATAATTTTAATCTACAAATTTAGTTTAATCACTAGAAATATTTCTTTTAACTTTCTATAATAATTAAATAAATTAAGTCTAGTTTACTGAATTAAATTCATTACAGAAAAACATTTTATAATAATTTTTTGAAAATATAAATTGAGAACAATTTAATAATTAATTTTTTATTTTTTTCCTCCCCCAAACTTAAATTTTTCTATTTATTTATATAGGGTGAAAAGAAAATAAACTATAAATTTAAATCATACCATCGTGCTTTAGGTATTTCTCCTTTTTAAAGTTCTCGAGAGTTCTTTTCATCACTTAATTAACTCCGTATCGTTAATAACTTTCTGCACATATATAATATCAAAGAAATTGCTGGGTAAAGAAGTTTTGAAATAAGTACAACTACTAACACAGTTTATACCACAACATAACACAACATCCACATATATTTCACAAATCTAGTTTCGAAGTTACAATCACAAATTGAAATATTAAAATTTAAAAGCCACACAAATTTAACTTATACAACAATATTAAAATGTCTTACACAACATAATAATCAAAGTTCATAAACTAAACATCAATACTGAATCTAAGAAAACAAACAAACAATCACATAACTTAAATACCTGAGCATAGAATCTAATCATCAACATTAAAATCCCAAACTATATTCTCGTCTCCTTGTTCAGTAGGTGGAGTAGGCTGGTAGTGAGTATAACGGGGGCACTCAGGAAATATAACATCAGACTCTCCTCTCCGATAATGATTCTCAGCATCATAGTAGGCTATCTCAAATTCAGAATGTCTCTAGAGATAATTGCTGTCATAATTATGCCTCTGTTATAATCTTCCAATTCTCTTATCAATATGCTCCAATTTTTCTTCAATCTTTTCAAAACTTTTTTGCTACAGGGTCATTTCATTCATCAAATCATAAAGGTTAGGAGAACTATAGGTAGGAGGGTCATAACTGCTAGAGGGAATATTCCTACTAGTTGAAGATGCATAGCTCCTCATCCCAAATCTCCATCCTTCATGGGATTCATACATTTTGATATTAGCTTGGGTAATGGGTTTCATAGGTTCAACCCATTCCTCATCATCTCTAGCCTCTACTCCAGACAATTGGCAGAGTGCATAAATTAGACCAGGATGTCCTAGTCCTCCTCTACTTTCACTTCTTACAGAAGCTAATATATTTTTGTAAATAATACTTCCCACATTAATACTTCTGTGGTTCTGAATACAAAAATTCAGAACCGCTCTATCTCTTGTTACTTTACTTTGGTGATAGGTAGGTAACAAAGTAGAACAAATAAAATAATGCCAAGCTTTAGAGGTTGCATTTAACATAGACAGAGGGAAGTTTACCCATTCACACTGCTTTATTTTCCAAGTCCCTTTCTCATCAGTGAGAAAGTTAATCACCTCCTCCAGTTGTCATTCCATTGTTCTGAATGTATCATACTCGTTGGTATGCAGATCTTGTACTTTGTAGAAAGAATTTATTATTGCAGCATTCAAATCAACTAAAAATCCCCTAACCTTTATTGGTACATCTTTTATCTCAGTCAGGTTGGCATAAAATTCTTTCACGATTTCATCTGCAGCTCTATTTGTTGTATAACAGAAATTTTCCATCTTCTCTCTTTTATCGTTTGTTCCACTTCTCCTCCTGGATTCTTAAAAACTCTATCTTGAATGCATTTTCTTGCTTTGATATTAAAGTTGTATCTTGATTGAGCTCTAACATTCACAAATCTTGTCTCGTCATAATCTAGTCACCTCTTCTGTCATGGAGCCATTTCTTGATCTATCAAATTTACAAAAAATCTTGACTAAACTTCAAAATAATACTAGAATGGCTTCCAAATGTGACTTAAAATAATCTAAAATGAATTCCACGGATTTCTTCCAACTATTTTTTCTATATTTCAATTTTTTCCAAAATCCCCAAGTGTGGAAGAAATACTCGGTGAAAATCAAACATTTTTGCATGGGAGTGAAGCTCTTACCAAGGGAAGATAAAATCCGGTGTCAAAATGTGTTGATATTGCTCCAAATCCATGATCTCTTATAGCCCTAGGTCGGTTTTTCGAAGTTTTGAGGAAGGGGATGATGAATAGTGACGGTTGACCCATAAAAATAAAGTGTTTTTCAGGATCTCGCCGTCAGCAGGAAAAATCTCACCGTCAACGGGCTAATTAATTCAAATAGACTTAAAGTTTCTGGAAAATCTCGCCGTCGGGGGAATCATTCTCATTGTCGGCGGTATTTTTAGGGAATTAATATTTTAATACTTATAATGTTTTCAATTTATGTTAAGCCTTGAAAATGTCCGATCAATAAATTTGCCCTCCACCTCCCCTGCTACTTCTAGTGCAGAATCCTTCTTTTTCTCTTCCAAGAAGAAAGATTCCCTACCTACTTTTTGAGTGGGCAAGTGAGTGGAATAAGGCGCTAGTTCGGCCAGTTCGTAGAAAGGCAGACACAATCTCATCCCCAAAGACACGTAGTGCCTCAATCTCGAGTCTTCCTTCTTTGTCAAAAAAGAGAACAATACAAGATAAAGAGCTTTCTTTCCCGCTTCATGCCGTACTACAGATCAGTTCGTTCATACCCGATCGGTGAATCCTGACCGTTCACTCTTCTCCTTCCATAAAAGCCGGTGAAAGAAAAGAAGATGAGGATAAGAACTTGGGTCCCAAAGTGCTAACAAGAACAAATCGGCCTTCAAAGACGAGGATTCTAGTAAGGAACGGCTTCATAAGAGATTGGCTTATGACACTTTTTGGCAAGTATTCCTTAAAGCAAGGAACTTCTAACCTAACTAGTTACAAGCCCTTGGGACCACTACTGATGTTGGAGTTGAACCGAAGGCTAGTATACCAAAAGCTGGGGATGGCCCGAACCCCTTTAGCCTGATTGTGCAAAAGGTGACGCTACTGATTCTTACTTATTACGGGATCAGCCAGATATCGATGACCTTGTCTACTGCCCAGCCGTCAGGAGCGAGATTCAAAAATACACCTTGCTTGGAGACCTTTAGTCGAGCTACTTCGTGACTCTCTTGAAAATATCCGGTCTAGCGTAACTACTACTTCTTTATAGACTCTATATCCAGTCCAGTGATATCTCTCTTTCTTGAAATCAATTCCCCCTCATCATCAACAGATTGCATTCCTAAATATTGCATCATCAACATTTACGAAGAAGGAGACCACATTCCCCCTCATAATGATCACCATGACTTTGTCAGACCCTTTTGCACGGTTTCATTCATAAGCAAGAGCAACATTTTATTTAGGAAAGAGATATAAACAGTTGGCACTGAGGAATTCTAAGGATCAGCTGAGATTCCACTACCAGTTTGATCAGTACTGATTTTAAATGGAAATGGGGCAGATGTGGCTAAGCATTGCATCCACGGAGTCCTACGTAAAAGAGTTTCAGTCACCTTACAAAGGATGGACGATAGCAAGTTGTTGTATGGATATCGGCCTAGCCCGAACTTGGGGAGCTTCGACCACTATAGTTGTAAGATAGTTGTAACTCTAAGTATACGCAATGAGACTTTAGTTCTGGATCATGGCTTAGGGGATTAGCTTGATCACAAAATGGCCTCAAAACACAAGCATATTTTGCTACTTTTGTACAGTGTCAGAGCAGGCAGCATGTGTCATGTGAGACTTCCGTTTCCACATAAATGCACTTCTGATTTTTGTGATACATTTCAGTATATGATCAGTTTTACTATATGTTCAAAGCAGAATCAACAAATTTTATTTAAAATTTTAGCATGTGTTCTTGGGTTACCACGTTTGTGTGATTGATAAAGAGCCGCAGGACCATGCGTTGATCCTCAATTATAATGAACAAAGAAAGACAAAAAAATGGGAATTGAACAAAATTAATGAAAAAATATCAAACCTAGAAAATATCTTAAAATTAAGGGAAAATGATAATGATAACAAACAGATTCACTCGAAACTCCACACACTTCATAAAAACTCTTCCATTGTCACAAATTCCACATTTCTCACAAGCTCCACAAGTTCTTTACAAGATTTCTAGAATTTCTGTTAATTTACATAATCGCTACAACACTCCGTAATCACCACAGTGTCATGAATCTTTGCATTCTGTAAATTCTTAAGCTCATCACTTTTTCTACCTCTTAGGTTGGATGTGAGTCTTTGTGCTTTCCCTCCCAACATAGCTCGACACCTCTTAGGATGGATGTAAGTCCCCTTGCTTTCCTTCCTAATGGGACATTCCCAACACTTTGAGATTGGACTTAGATAAAATAAGGTATTTGATTCTCTTCTCAGCACTTTCGGTACCCCTTGCTTTGGATGTGAGTCCCTATGCTTTCCCTCTAAATGTAGCTTGTCACCTCTTGGATTGGATGTGAGTTCATGTGATTTCCTTCTCAATTTAACAATCTCAGCACTTCAAGATCGATGTAGCACCCCTTAGAAAGAGCAAGGCATCTGATTCTCTTTTCAGCATTTTCGCTAACCCCTTGGGTTGGATGTGAGTGCCTGTGCTTTCCTTCCCAATGTAGCTCGTCACCTATTAGGTTGGTTGTTAGTCCCTGTACTTCCTTCCTAATGTGACATTCTTAGCACTTAGAGATCAATGTAAGACCTCCTTAGATGGAGCAAGGTATCCAATTCTCTTCTCAGCACTTTCGTTACCTCTTGGGTTGGATGTGAGTCACCGTACTTTCCTTCTTAATGTAGCTCCTCACCTCTTAGGTTGGATGTGAGTCTCTATGCCTTTCTTTCAAAAGTGAGACCCTCATCACTTAGAGATCGGTGTGAGACCCCCTTAAATAGAGTAAGGCATCTGACTCTCTTATCATCACGGTCGCTACCTCTTGAGTTGGATGTGAGTCTCTGTGCTTTCCTTCCTCATGTAGCTTATCACCTCTTCATGCCAAACCTAGTGTTTCGTCGTTTTCTATTTAATCAGTGCCAAAACTTGATGCTTGATTTGCTAATAAAATTACTTTTTATGATCCAAAATTTGTTTCCAATATTAAGTATTCACCAAGTCATAAACGCAAGCATACACATCGCTCAAGTAATTTAAGGCTCTAAAGGAGTCCTAAGTATTGATCCCACAGGGAGAAGGTAAAATTCTACTAATATTAAAGAAACTTAAAAAGACAATACGAAAACTACAAAGACTATAACTATGATAGCAAAAGACAAATTTTGTAATGCAAGACTAACATAACTATATTCACTATGCTATTTTTTTAAACTTCAATGTTAAATCTGATGCAAGCAAGCAAATTATTTATAACTAAGGTTTCAAATTTATGAAAGTATTTTTCCTATTTACAATGAGGTTATAGTTAGTGAAAAATCAAATTTATCATAAATTGCATCTGACAAATAGGAGCAATAGTATTCTTTAATCCTCTTTACGAGCGAAAAAAAACATTGGTTAATTCAAATGTTTTGATTCTAAATTGTGGTTATGCTAGGAAGATACAAGCTGTCACTCTTGAGTTCCCACTTCCCCTCATCTGAGGGCTAATAATCTCACTTTAATTTCTTAAAAACTTAACCAATTTATGGATTTTAGTCTGTCACCCTAAAATCACCAATTCTACACCAATCAAACAATATTTCTGTATTTATTTGTACTTAAGCCCATGAACTTTACTCTGATCCATGACACTAAATGTGATTCCTACTTGAATGCTGAAAGCATAGCCCTACGGGCTCAAATTTTTTCACATAGATTTTGAAAAATCAATTGGCCAGATTGAAAAGTAAATTAAATTCAATATTTGAATCATCATAATTAAGAAATTAAGAACATATTCAAAACATTATTGATTTTTCACATTACTATATCTCATTGTAAAGGGAAAAACAAAACAACTACTCAGAATTAATGAAGAAGAGATAAAAAAACATGGACTTATATATATATATATATATATATATATATATATATATATATATATATATATATATAAACAAGTTTATAACACTGAAGAGAAGTAAAAAAACTTATCTTACTCTCCTCCACAAGCAAATCCCTTTAAGTTTCTTTGAATCACTTCCTTCTACTTAAAATAGTATGCGCACCTCTCTAAGGATTGAAATGAAAAAGAAATCTCTAACTTTCCCTCTCCTTTTATAACTCTTAGAGAAGAATCACTCTAACTCTCTCAAAAACAAAAGTATGGAATTTTAGTCCCATTTTTTCTCGTTGCTTCGCCCCCTTTCTGACTAAAATTAGTGTTAAATGATGTGTGGCAGAAACTCCAAGAGTCTCCATAGGCATCCCTTCATAATCCATCCAAATTCAATGCATTTATATGAATAACCGTCTTGGCACCAGTTGCGTTATTTCATGGATTCAGGTGTTGTTCGGCGCCAGTGCACATTTTCGCACCTTTTGCTCTAAATTTTGTTCTTTTTATCCTTTTAAGCCCAAATACATAATTTGAATATATCTACATCTAAAACATAAAAATACTCTTCTTTAAAGTGCAATATCACCAAATATCACCATATAAAACTATTTAAAGTATATGTAAAATTGAATATTTTTTTGGTGTATTAAAGTCGCCCAAACTTAATTCTTACTTGTCCTCAAGTAACTCTTTCGCTATATAGAAAATATGACATATGTTAATGAGGTAAACCTAAAGACTACTATAGTTTTTGTTTTATAAATATAAACTTTAGAAAGGTTTTCAATAACTTAGGTCAAAACTAAAAGTAAAAGAAAATATAGTATTCAAGATTTAGAGTTTTGACTTTCAATTTATTTCAAGAATAATTGGAATTTTTTGTAATAAGAAGATTTAGTAGAATCATATGAAAAACAAAATCATAAGAATTTCATTAGTAAGGATGCAAATACTTGAATAAAATCCAGGAATGTTGTTAAGTTCTTTCATTTATGTTGATTCAAATGAATCCAATCTTTTTATTAGGCATCTCTTCAAACTTCTCACATATATATTTTTTTTCTTTTAATTTTTCCTTTTTTAATAGGATTGCTTTCAATCATTTCTTTTCTATTTGTCTGTTCTTTTTCATGTGAGGATTACTATATTTGGATAGCTTTTAATAATTTTTTAACTTCACCATCATCTTCTTAATGTTAAAACTTATTACATTTCCTTACTTTATAAATATATATTAGCCTTAATAAATTTTTTTCATGAAGTTCAGTCTTTTCTTCTTATATGAATTCCTAAAACTCTTAATATTTCAAAAATATGATTTTCTTTACTTCAAACAGTAAAGCATAATCTTACACTCATATACCACATATCTTAACTTTAGAGTCAACCTTTTTTACTAAAAACTTTTTACTTAAGTTTACTATAATATTCATGAAATCAATAATATAGCTATCTAAAGTTGATCTCTAATACTAAAGGTCGTGTTAAAATAATTTTGAAAATATGGTTCAATAAGAACAAATAAAGTTTAGTTTCTTATCTTTTAAAATAAAAAAGAATCTTTATTTCTCCCCATACTTAAATATTTAATAGGTATATCATTTAATACATAAATATAGGTAGAAAGAAAACATTAAAAATATTTAATAGTACTAACTTGTTGTTTTGGGACTTAGAATTTTGAAATTGAACTATGTACCAATTAAAAGAGCAGATATATAGTAGTGTATAAAGTTCAATAAACATAATACATCAAAGGATTCACTATTTAAAGGAAATTTATAAACATTTAACAAAAATTTTAAAAACATAAACTAAGAAATAACCAAAATAGTTCAAAACAAATTACACAATACATTAAATAAAATAAAATCAACAAGCTAACAAAACATAAAAAACAAACAAGCAACAATCAACAGAGAAAACTACATCCAGGCTAAACATCATCCTCATCATAATTTTTTTCTTCATCTTCTTCCCATCCTTTTACATTTTCCTCATCGTCTTCATTCACATAGGGTGTAAAACACGGGCAAGTAGGGAATTCCACAGAATAATCACCCTTCATATATCTTGTCTGAGCTTCATAATATGTAATATCAAACTCCACTCTTCTCTGCCTATATGAATCATTATGAATATTTCTAGCATCCCTGTCTCTCATTTGATTCTGAAGCGTCACAGTATCTCCTTGTTGAATCAATAGTTGATCCATAATATCCTGTAGAGATAATGTACTAGAAGTGGAAGGATTAGAAGCTCATGTAGTGGGTATATCTCTACTTCCACTTCTAGTAATCCATCCAGCATGTAACTCATAAGTTTGCACACATGTCTTACTAATGCGCTTAAGGGGTTGTAATAATTTCTTTGAGCCATTATACTCTATTCCTGATTATTTACATAAAGTACAAATCATAGCAGTGTATCCTAAGCCAGCAGTAGTACTTCCTTTAGTATAAAAGTGTGCATTCTTGTTAATAAGTGAGCCGATATCTATTCTCTTTCTTTGTTGAATACAGTAATTTAAACTGTCTCTATCCTTGTTTACTTCATCAAATAGTTTGTAAGAACTAATCGAGCATAAATAAAATAATATCAAGCTTTAGATTGAGCAGTAAGCATAGATGTAGTAAAATTTACCTTCATTATTTTTATTTTTCCAGACTCCTCTTCCTTCTGTCAGAAATCCCATGACTTCATCCAAAACTAAATCAGATACTTTGAAGGATGAATATTCACATTGATCTTCATTCCTCAACTAATATAAAGAATTGATTCTAGCAGGCGTAAATCTTATAAATTTACCTCTCACATAGATTTGATCATTCGTAGCTCCCCGAAGGTTTGCTTAAAATTCTTGAACAATATTTATAATGGCTACAACAGTAAAGTTGTAGAAAATATCCTACTTTCTTGCCACAATTAAACCTTGAATCCCTGAAAATATTCTACTTTCTTGCCACAATTAATCCTTGAATCCCTCCTCTCGAGTTGAAAAATGCTCGCTCTTGAGTCATATTTTTATTTGTGAAATGCGAGTTGTAGTGATACTCCACTTTGAGATTGACAAATCTATACTCGTCGAAGTCAAATCTTCCCAAAGTTCTCTTCATTTTAGAAGCCATTAAAATCTAAAAATTCCAAAATATATCCATAAAGTTCAATTAATGACATATAAAACTCCTAAAATCAAAATCATGGTTAAAAAGCTTCACACCATGATTTTTTCTCCTTTTTTCATATTTTCATTTCTCTCAAATGTAAAAGAAATCCAAGGTGAAAATTAAAAATTTCTAAGTTAACGTGAAGCTCGTACGGAGAGAATAAGAAATCTGAAATGTCTTTGCTTCCAAATCACCTCAAATTTGAATATTTTGATGCCCTAGGTGAAGGTTCGGCTCTAGCTCACGAGGAAGGAGGAGGTTTGAAGAGTAATAATGGTGGAACATTGGAATTTTCGTGAATTTTTAGAGTTTCTTGGCATTTTGCAGTTCAAGCGCCAATTCTGGCATCGTTCAGTGCCAGTGTGGAAAATTTATGTTTCCAATTTTTTGCAAAATTGGTTGCACACTAAACCATAAAGAACTCTATTTAGCCTAAAATTACTTCAATTATTAATTTAAGTAATTTTTTTAACAATTAATTTTTCAAAAAAAAGCACAAAACTCATTTATATATATATATATATATATATATATATATATATATATATATATATATATATATATATGGATATATATATATATATATATCCAAATATAAACAAACAAGCACTTTTATCTTAACATATAAATCAGCAACACTAATCAAGCCAACAACTCGATGCTAAAAACTAACAATCAAATGCAAATATAAAATCTAAGAAATCCAATACAAATAAGTATAAAACATAAACATAAACACACAAAATAACACGTCTAGATCAATCTCCAACACTCTAATCCATTACACACCTTCAGCTTCATCACTATCATCCTCTATGAGATCTCCCATATATTGGTAATTAACATATAAATTGTAGAAAGGGCGGCTCAGAAATTCATCGAACAATTCATTATCGATCCAAAATTTATTTTTATACATTTGTACCATAGCATCTTTAATAATTCTATAATGATCAAATTGTTGTTTAATTCTCAAAACTAAATGGTCAAACTAATTAGAGACTCTATTAATCCCATGGATAATAGCATTCATTTTTATCTCCAAATTTTTAACTTTTTTCAACACAACATCCAAATTTTTTGGTGGTGGTGGCAACGAAGAAGGTGTAGAATACAGAGATGACTGATCCATAGGAATATTCTCCTCTTCTTCATTCACCAAACCATGAAAATTAAAAGTTGGGTTCAGAGGTTTCCAAGGAAGAAGAGCCTCTTCCAAATTATCATATGGAACCTGCGATTGACTAAACAGCATAAAAATGGTGGAAGGATTTCAAAGCCCATTAGAAGATACATTTAAAGACAATCCAAGAATGAATTTCACAATCAGAGTTCCCACATCTATTGTTCTTCCAGTTTGAATGCAGTAATTCAGAATTGCACTCTCCTTGTAACTTTACTGAGCTTCGTAGTAGGGAGAAATTTGGTAGAAATAAAGATTTGCCAAGGCTTCGATGTTGAATTTAATAACGAAGATAAAAAACTTACATCACATTCGTCTTTTGTTTCCGAGCCTCAATCTTCATCCGTTAAAAATTTGAATATCTCATAAATATTGTCTCTCATCAGGGCAAATTAGGGTAATGAGAAACAGGAATGTTCTTCATCAAATATAAATCATTAATTCGAGATGGAATAAGAGGTAACCCCTTGTCTCAAACATAAACCACTCCTTGATTGATTCCATAAAGATTTTCATAGAACTCCTTCACCATAGGAACAACTACAGGAGCAATGGTGTAGAAAAACACTTTCCATTGTCTCTTCAAGATGATATCTTCCACAATAGTTTCAAAAACTTCAAATCCTTGATTTAAAAATCTTCGCTCCTTAATTAATTCCTTCTTCTTAAAAACTTTATCATATAATTTGCTCGCATAATAACTAATAATCTTTCTCCTATTGAAAACCTCATGTTTAGAACTTACTTTGGAGTTGGAAGCCATTTGGATAGGAAGGGGTGATTCTAATTCTTCCTTATGGTATTTAGAGACTTGTATTATGAATTATTTTCGGCCTAAGCTGTCCAATCTACCAAGTAGTGCAAAAAAATGCTAAAAACTAATAAAAATGCATTTAGAAGCTTCCTTACGTGTTTTATAACTGCAACACCATTCAACACTATTGGGCACCCTTCTGTGTTGGTCGCACTCAATATCTAGTACATGGCATTGTTTGGTGATGAATCTGGAGTCGTTCGGCACCAGTGCAAAATTTTGCACAGCTTCGCCTAATGATCAAATAATTTGCATTCTTTCCAAGTGATTCCATAATTAAAATATTTTATGCATTTTATAACATGTGTAAGGCTTTAAAACTCATAGAAATAATTGAAAGGGCCTTTATAAAACATAAAGTTACACAACTTTAAACCAAGAAAAAAGATAACTATGGGTGCCTCCCATACAGCGCTTTGTTTAACGTCGTCAGCCCGACATTATAAGTTTTCATTCTGGTTGATCCAATATTAAAAGCTCTTTAAATACTAGAATGTGTGCTTTAAAATAAGGTTTTAATCTATGTCCATTAACTCTAAATATTTTATTAGTTTTCGAATCTTCAATTTCTACTGCTCCATATGGGTAAACTTTAATAATTGTAAATTGTCACATCCATCTAGACTTTAATTTTTCTAGGAATAATTTCAATCGATATTTATACAACAAAACTTTATGTACAGGTTTAGGCTTTTTTATAACTATCTTCCAATCATGCTAATTTTTCCTTTTCTTTTTATAAATCTCAAAATTATCATACAATTCATTTCTTGTTTAATCAAGCTCATTAAGTTGCAATAGACTTTTCTCACCAGCATCTTCTAAATTAAAATTAAATTCTTTAATGGCCCAATAAGCTTTATGCTCCAAGTCTACTAGTAAGTGACGGGTCTTTCCAAAGATAAGTCTATATGGGGACATTCCTATAGGTGTTTTAAACAGTCCTATAAGCCCATAATATGGCATCTAATTTAACAACCCAATCTAATTTGTTAGGATTTAGAATTTTTTCCAAAATTCTTTTAATTTCACGATAGATAATACAGCAATACCACAGGTTTTGGGATGATAAGTAGTAGAGATCCTATGTTCAATATCAAAGTTTTCCACTAATTTTTCAATTATTTTATTTCTAAAATGAGATCCCCCGTCTGTAATAATTACTCTCGACAATCTATACTTAGAAAAATTATTTTTCATGAGAATTTTTTCCCAATAAACTACACTAAAAACTTGATGTTGAACCTAGTGTATGTTGTTTTTCTATATAATCAGTGCTAAAACTTGATGCTTGATTTGGTAATAAAATTACTTTTTATGATCCAAAATATGTTTCCAATATCAATTATTCACTAGGTCATAAACACAAGCATATGTATCGCCCAAGTAATATAGGGATCTAATGGAGTCTTAAGTATCGATCCCACATGGAAAAGGTAAAATTCTACTAATATTAAAGAAACTTTAAAAGAGAGTAAGAAAACTACAAAGACTATAAGTACGAAAGCAAAATATAAATTTTGTAATGCAAGACTAACATAACTATATTTACTATGCTAACTTCAAAGTTAAATCAAACGAAAGAAACCTTATTCTTTATAACTAAGTTTTCAAATTTAATAAAGTATCTTTCCCATTCACAATACGGTTATAATTAGTGAAAAATCAAATTTATCATGTGATAAATAGGAGCAATATTATTCTTTAATCCTCTTTACGAGTGACAAAGAACATTAGCTAATTTAGATGTTTCGAATCTAAATTCATGGTTAGCCTGAAAAGATACAAGCTGTCACTCTTGAGTTCTCACTTCCCCTCACCTCAGGGCTAACAATCTCGCATTAGTTTCTAAACACTTGAACCGAATTGTAGATTTTAGTCTGTCATCCTAAAATACCAATTATACACCCATCAAATAATATTTCCCTATTTTTTTCACTTAATCGCATGGACTTTACTCTCATCCATAAAATTAAATGTGATTCCTACTTAAATGTTGAAAAAATAACCCTACGGGCTCATATATTTTCCCATAGAATTTAGCCAATCAATTGGCCAGATTGAAAAGTAAATTAAGTTCAAGATTTGAATCATCGCAATTAAGAAATTAAGAACATATTCAAAACATTTATTGATTTTTCTTATTACTATATCTCATTGTAAAGGGAAAGATAAAGTAACTACACAGAATTCATGAAGAAGAGATAACAAAACATGAATTTATATATATAAATAAGTTTACACAACACTAAATTCAAGTAAATCAACTTATCTTACTTTCCTTCACAAGCAAGTCTCTTGAAGTTCCTTTGAATCACTTTCTTCTATTTAGAATAGTATGCACAACTCTTTAAGGATTGCAATGAAGAAAAAATCTCTCACTTTCCCTTTCCTTTTACAACTCTTAGAGATGAATCTCTCTAAATCACTCAAAAATCTAAGTATGGAATTTTAGCACCTTTTCTCCTTGCTTTGCCCCCTTTCTGTCTAAAATGAGTTTTAGATAATGTGTGGTCGAAACTCCAAGAGTCTTCATATGCATCCCTTCAAAATCTGTCCAAATTCAATGCATTTTTATGAATAACCATCCTTGCACCGTTCAGTGCCAGTGCACATTTTTGCACCTTTTTCTCCAAATTTCATCCTTTTTGCTTCTTTTAAGCCCAAACACCTAATTTGAATATACCCACATAAAAAACATGAAAATGCACTTCTTTAAAGTGCAATATCACAAAATTCACCAAATATAAGCATTAAAAGTATATGTAAAATTGAAAGTTGTTTTGGTGTATCACTTCATAGGTTGGATGAGATTTCATGTGTTTTCCTTCCTATTGTGACACTCTCAGCACATTGAGATTAGTGTAAGACCCCCCTAGATGGAACAAGGCATCTGATTTTTTTCTCGGCACTTTCGCTTCCTCTTGGGTTGGATGTGAGTCCATGTGCTTTCGTTCCCAATATAGCTCATCACCTCTTAGGTTGGATGCGAGTCTCTGTGCCTTTATTTCTAATGTGACGTCCTTAACATTTTGAAATTGGTGTGAGACCCCTTTAAATGGAGCAAGGCATCTGATTCTCTTCTTAGCACTTTTGCTACCTCTTGGGTTGGATGTGAGTCCCCATACTGTTCTTCCCAATGTAGCTTATCACCCCTTAGGTTGAATGTGAGTCCCTTTGCTTCTCTTCCTAATGTGACACTCTCAGCACTTTTAGAGTGTAAGAATCCCTAAGATGGAGCAAGGCATCAGATTCTCTTCTCATCACTTTTACTACCTCTTGGGTTGGATGTGAGCCCCTGATTTCCTTCCTAATGTAGCTTGTCACCTCTTAGGTTGAATGTGAGCCCTATCATTTCCTTCCTAATGTGACGCTCTTAGTACTTTGAGATTGATTTGAGACCCTGACCCGCCCTACAATTAAGCAGATAATGAAACTTATAAAAAATAGGTAAACTTAACCTTAAAATAAACAGCTAGTGTGCAATATTTAAATAATTTTTAGATAATAATAAACACACTGGAGGCTCTATGCAAATATACCAGCTCTTACAGACTAGACCGGTTCATGCAGACTAGACTAGCAAGATTCATCAAGCTTTTTGCTGCCCCATCAATGCTAGCCAGAGACGGTGAATTTTTGGAAGATCGTGTGATGGACAAAGACTCTTCTATTGTGTGATTAGTTATCTAATATGTTTTTACTTAAGAATTTTTTTTGGTGTTTCTTTATGTATTACTTAAATTGTAATATATGATTAAATTTTGTAACTGATCAATTATAAAAACAAAATTCAGTATAGTATTTGGCCATTTTTTGGCTATGTTCTTACCTTTCGTTCAGTTTCACTTTTCGATTGTGGATTTTGTGGCTTTTGATCACCCTCGATTAGACAACGTTCTTTGCTCGACTATGGTGCATCAGTTACCTGACCCAAGTCATAGATTGTCTTTTATTATATTTGCTTAATTAGATTATTGTTACTTTGGACTTGGCATAAGTAATTGGCATGGTACCCTTCACGGAGCTTTTTGCAGCTGGGTAGGGAGCTGCTTTGAGTCGTATTTGATTTGAGTTGAGATGCATAGTTTTTATGATGCTCGAGTGTTAGTATTAATTGATGACTCAGATCCTGGGAAAGATCACCTATCATTTTTTTTGTGTCACAACCTAATACAAGTCTTACACTGCCTGTCTTATTCGTTCAGCCATATTGTTACCTTAATCAAGTAACTGACGAGATTCACCACTGGGTTTGCGACATATCCTTTGTGGATCTTGTCACTACTAGGTAAAGAACGACCATTAGGCTTCATCCACATTGAAATTTGAGATAGGCTTTTTGATGATTGGCATTGATCAAATATCTATAGTGTCATTGTCGATTGTCTTTATTATTTTCCACTGATCAAATGTCCATGACATCCTCTTCAGTTTTTATTATATTGGGTATGAACTTGAGTCTTACACTTTTCATAGTCATAGTTTCTTTGTCGAATTGTCACCTCGGTCAGCCCATACTCACTAGCACATAGGTGGATCTTGTCGCTGCCTTCATGGGAGTAACCGTCGAGACTTGCAGCTTGGTGATTTGCAACGTACCCTTCATAGATATTATCACTACTGTTTAGGGAACCACCTCTAGAGCATTATCTAATTCAAGTTTAGAAACCAAGGTTTGTGATGCAAAAGTGTTGTGGGTTATTCTACTGACCACACCTCTTTGGGGCACTGTCGTCATTGGTTCTTGCATTCGAGTTTACCAAGTGACAATCAGACCTAGAAAAATATCAAAAGGATTTATATATCATAGCAAAAGAAAAAAATTTCTGATGATACTCCCTTCGTTTGTTGAGATAGATGTCAGTAGCTTATAATCGAGAAAGCATCATTGGATATCGTCAGTCGGCTTTCAATGAAATGTGTTCCACCCGCTGTGAACCGATTGTTTATTTTTGTTGCGTGGTTTTTGCTAACCAACTAAAGTTTCTATGAATATGTCAGAAATGGGTTTTTTTACTCTTGATTTATTGCTGCTTGAACTCCTTAGCAGGTTGCTTACTAGGAGTGTCTCTAAGATGTGTTTCATCTCATTTGCTTTGCTTCCCTTTTTATTAATAGTATGGTCCATGTTCACTTCTCCTTTTAAGATTTTGAATCCATATTTATCCTGTGAAGCAAGCCCAAGGATTGGAGCTGTCTAAACCAAAGTGGAGAGAAAGAGAGAGAGACAGAGAGGAAGAAAGAAAGAAATAGCACACAGACTTGGCCCGAAGAGGCAACTTAGAGTATTCTCAAGCTCTGTGACAATTTTATATATTATAATTGAGAGATTACAAGAGAGAAATGGGAGAAAGATTTCTCTATAAGTGATGGAAGAACCTAAAGAGGCAAAAAGCATTGAGAGACCTAATCTTTTAATACATGTTATGGTCCCCATATTTATAGAAGATTGAGGGACAAATTGTAAAAGTGCATGCTTGCCCTTGCTTTAATGTGAGTGTTATAGGTTATTATTATCTTTTGGCGTGCATTTTTGTACTTATAACTGATTTTTGTGCTTTTTGTATGGACATCAGTCGACCTTATCTCTGGGAAGCTGATTAGCTTTTTGTCTGGATACAGATTGGCCTTCGGCCTGGGAAGCCAGCCAGCTTTAAATGTGGTGGTCGGCTGGCCTTAGGTCACCCAGTTAGCTTGTTTGATTATAATTCCATGGTAATTTCTGGAGAACTTTGAGGACCTTTTAGGACCTCTTGAGAGAACTTCACTTTGTTAGACCTTTTTGGTCGTTTAAATAGATGCATGTATCTTGTTGGCTTGAATGGCCCTTTTGTTTTCGGGCTGGCCTTCAGTCAATCGATAGTCCTTTGGTTGATTGGTTGCTGATCTTCAGCTGGTCGGCTTCATGTTTCCTTGTAACATTTCAATTGTGGTCTTTATCATTAGATTATCTCGAGATTTATTGATGTATATATATAAATGTGTGTGTGTGTGTGTGTGTGTGTGTGTGTTAGATGAAATTCTCAATAATCAAATATATCATGTTTAATTTTTGATGAGTTTCGGACAAAATCAAACTGCCTGAATAATCTTAAGTTTGTAAAATCCTTACCAAGGGTTCATATTACATTTTACCATGGTGCGTAGTTGTTTTGAAAGGTTTTCACCATTAGGACCCAAAAACCTCTTTCTTAATTCAATTTTAAGGCTTAACCGATTAATGTAGAAATTATCCTTTCAATGGATTCTTTCTTAGGTTCCAGCATTATTTGATTTCTTTTGTGGTGACCATACTTGAAAAATGGGAGGTCCACTGAAGACTGCATCTTAGCAAGAAAAGATTTTTATGAAAATGTTCAATCCTAATTTACCAATGAATCACATCCCAATAGTCATAACGTAAAAATTGTGTTTGTGTGTGTGTGAGAGAGAGAGAGATAGGAGAGAAAAGACTTAAAAGTAATGAATTGAGATAATTCTTATTTATTAGTCTGTTCTAATAAAATGATCTCCATATTTAACAAGAAGTGGGGAAATTATAATAATATTACATTTCTGCCCCAGTTTTAATTGGGGCTATACTATATATTCTAGGTATTTTACATGTATGAGCCTAGTGCTCGGTTGTTCTATGACTTGGACGGCTTGGCTAATATGGCTTTGGCTCGATAAGCCCAGGTCGGTTGGCTAGGCTAAGTGGGTGTAGTCAGTCGGTTAGACTTGATTAGATTTGAGTCAACAGGGTTGACTTAGTCTACTAGGCTTTACAGATCGATTGATCTAGTCTTGTTATCAATTCTAGATCCTTGAATGAGAATCTCCTACAGCAGACCAAAACTATGTTATTGAGTAGCTGGTGAATCACAGTAACTGATAGATAACTCATTATTTGGCGAGGAAATCATTTGGGATAATTGTGAGGGTTTGCTATATTGCCAAATTTTGTTACTTGAAGAGGGACCTCTAAGGCGTTCGTGGGATGACTAGTCATATCAAGGAACTAGCCTCCTTTCTCAAGTAGGGTCTATTGCAAGATAGGCTGGTTCCTTCGCTTGACTTTATTGTAATGCTTAGCTCGCTTGCTTATCTGTCTTATTTTAGTCGATCGATTCAAACTCGGATCATAATTTTTTTCATTCTCTTAATTTTGTTGGTCTTCATTCTTTACTCGGATGACTATGTCAAATTGAATAAATGGGTCTCCTTTGTTATACTTCCTTCGTTCTGGATCGTTGGATCAACTCGGGATTCGTGCTGTCACATTCTTAATGCACAGTTGATAAAATTTAATTCAGCATAATAATAACTGTATTACATCTAATAGAGGTTATGATATATATATATATATATATATATATATATATATATATATATATATATATATATATATATATATATATATATTTATTTATTTATTTATTTATATTGTCTTTGCCATATAATATCGAAGTGCTATCTGTAATATCTACATTATTCTAATAATCTTTTTATGTGAGAATGCTGTTTGCGATACAAACTAGGAAATATATTTACTATTTTTCCCCTAATGGACTCCCTTCTTTAGAAATAAAAATAAATTAAACAATTATATGCACTATAATCATTTTGTATTATTTGTTGAGTTCAGATCTTTAAATAGATTGAAGGTTTATAAGTGGACTGTAGGACGAGCCTCAAGTTACTACGTTTTGTTTAACTCAACTTCTAATTAAATGTCTTTATTCAATAACTACGGTTAAAATTTTTTATACTGCAAAATTGAAAGGTAAAAAATTTCAGTTTTAGAGAAAATTATTCTATCAAGTCCAGAGTTTAATAGGCACTTGTCACATGACGAGTCGGCCTCACAACTCCAAAAAAATTATCCAACCAGTGTATTACAGTAAGGCTCACTAGCCATATGACAGATGCTCATTGGACTCCAGAGGCAAATTTATATCCTGTGGCGTGCTCTAGCAATACCTACCAACTCCAATTATTAGGGCGAACAAATATGAAATAAAATTAATCAAATAAAAATATCTAAATGAGCGGCTCTCATCCATTTTATTTTATTTTGTCAATTTATCTTCCTTTTTATTTTTTTAAATTAGGGTTATATTAAATTTGTCTCAAGTCGGACCTGTAGAGTTAAAAATAAATAAAAATCTTGACATCCTTCTCAACAGCTGCATGTATTGTTTCCAAACATATTATAAACATGAGTTGTACAGGCTTACCATTAAAATTCAATTTTTGACATTAACTGCATTACACGACAAATTGAAATAGCCTAGCAAGAAAGCAACATGACCATGGGAAATAGTTAATAAGTGGGATAAAAAAGATGCGAAAGGTACGAATTCTGTTGTATTTTTAGTTGTATTGGCTGCATTGATATTATCAATACAATTAAAATATGACAAAATCCATATGTGCAGACGCGTAATAAATGCTCAATCATGAGACGGCTAAAGTTTAGCAAATTAAACTATAAGCAACAGGTGAAAATATAAACAAATCAGGTGCCTAAGTTTGTGTGCAAATCTTCGAACTTTAATTTATTTCTTTTTTTCACTACTTGACACCCAGATATGTTTTCTCCCAACCTTTTTCTTTTAAAGCATATCAAATTTGAGTGTGAAACAGCAATCCAACTTTCATTGCTTTAAAAGTCCATTCCTTTCTTATATGATTAGAAATTTCTTAAATGTAGATTTTCTCAATCCATGTGCAAATTGCAATCGACATGCATATTATAAAAGCAATATTCATTATTTGTATAGCATCATAATAGTCCAAAAGAATATCTTGTTCTAATTCTCATAGCCATACAAATCAAGATTTTCTTTGGGGTGTGTTTGATAGTGTGACCTGACCCGCAACTACGTTAACATTTATCTTTCTTAAAATTAAGTTAATTATGTTTAGCGGCTTGTGTAAATAATTGAAATGATTTAGAAAATATATAATAAGTTTTTATGTTAGGAGTATTACACAAGTATACGTATCGTTTCAAGTAATAAAGAATTTTCTTTAAAAACCCCAATATCGATCCCACAAAGAAAATGCAACTTTTAATATTTAACTTGCAAAAACTCTATTTAAATTGCATATAAATATAATAGGAGAACAATGTCGATATATTTGCAAAGGTTAATACTAAATTTAAGCAAGAAGTAACAACTAAACTTGAAAGTTTGATAAAATGCAAATGACTACTAAAATTTAAAAATGAGATTGGATTTTATGAAAAGATCTTTCTCCTTGCAAAGAGATGTTAAACAATGTAGGATTTGAATGATTAAAAATGTAAAATGATGTATTGTGACAAATTGGAGCATTCTTATTCTTTACCCCCTCTCGGTGCTAGCAAAGAACATTGATTAATCTAAAGTTTGTCTCCAGCTTGTGTAGTTGTGTTGAGTAGATTCTGGCCTCTCACCTCCAGAGAACCCACCGTGTCCTCTCTATAGGACCTACTAGGGACCCTTAAGATTCAAACTCTAAACCGAGTTGACAAAAGAATCTAGTCTGTGACCCTATAAACATCAATTATATGCCCATAAAAACTTATCTACCTATCTATTTGCACTCCCCCTTGGGTGATCTCAACGGCTCTTTTTAAAGTGAGGTGTGGTATTCACAAGTTGGGTGAAATCATAGCCCTCTCAGGTCATTATGTTCTTCAATGAATTTTAACCTCACAAGTTGTCAATTTGCAAAGTCAATGAGGAATCGATGAAAATAACATCATAATTTTTAGAATAAGAAGATGTCTTTAAATCATTCTCACCCCACAAGATTAATTCTCATATGCAAGGAGAAAGAAAGGGAACTACTCAGAATTCATTGAGATAAAATAATAACACATGATTTGTATTGAAATTCAAGTCTTAACAACAAAATCTTAAACATAAATTCATGATACCTTATGTCTTCTCCCCAAGCAAATTATAGAGTCTCTTTACAGTAATCTCCAAACCCTTACGCAAACTCTTACTTACACACACTTACACGAACTAAAAAGAACACTAAAAATCTATCAAATCTCTCTAAAATCTCTCCAAAAGTCCATTAAAGCCCTCTTTTTTCGTGTACAAATTTGCCCTTATAATAGATCTCTGAAAATAACCAAGGGTTGCTTCAAGAACCTCTTCAAAATTCAGCCAAATTCAATGTATCTTCTAGAAAGGTAGTTACTGGCGCTATAACGCCCGTCTGGGGCGCTATAGCACCCATTTCTCTCGACAAGTGGCACTATGGCGCTAAGGGTGGTGCTATAGTGGCACACAAATAACTTCAATTTTGCTTCAATTTGCCTTCATTTTCTATAAATGTCCATTCCATGTACCTGAAACTAAAAACATGCAAAATACATTCATTTAAAGTGAAATAATGTATATAAAATGCTAAAAAAATGTGCACTAAAAATAAGTATTTTTAGGTGGATCAATTCCCCCAAACTTAAACTTTACTTGTTCTCAAGTAACTCCTTTTACTATGTAAAAATGTATAACTTGTGGTAGTGAGTTTAACTTAAAGATTTCTATAGTTTTTGTCTTATAAATGCAATAATGAAACTTTAGGAACTTTTTTAGTAACTCTAGTTAAAACTAAAATGAAAGAATATCTAGTAGTCAAGTTTAAGAGTTCTGATTTTCTTTTCATTTCAAGAATAACTGCAATTTGTCATACTGAGGATGCTTAGAAGAATTACAGGAAAAATAATTTCATGAGAACTTTATATGTAAGGGTGCTAATAATTTAAGCCTAAATTTCAAAACATAATTAAGTTCCTTTCCTTAAGATGATTCAAGTGCAGCTAATTTTGGATTAGGCATCTCCTCAAGCTTCTCCTTGCATATTTTTCTTTTTTACTTCTCTCTTTCTTTTGATTTTTCTTTCAATTTTTCTTTGAGGATCATTTTCAATCCTTTCCTTTTTCTTTTCATGTCATGTGAGGATTAATATATCTGGATAGACTATAATGAGATTGAACTCCACCATCCTCTTCGTAAAGTTAAAAACATCACATATTTCCTTACTTGATAAATTTTTATTAGCTTTGAAGATGATTTTTCATAAAGTCTCAATTTTTTCTTTTCAAGTGTGAATTTAAGATCCTTAATATTTCAAAAAATACAATTTTCTTTACTTAGTAAAATCATAACCATATACTCTTATACTAAATATCTTAACTCTAGAATTAATTTTTATTATTAAAAACTTTTACTTAGGTCTACTATGACATTCATAAAATAAAAAATATAGGTATCTAATACTAACCATACATGCCACGGGTTATGTTAAAATAATTTTAAAAATATAGTTCTCTGAGGACAAGTAAGGTTTCATTCTTAAAAAGGTCTTTTCTCCCTTCCCCAAACTTAAATTTTTAATAAATTTAAAACAGGAAAGTTCATGAAGAAACAGAAAATTTTTTAAAGTTTAAAAAAGGAGAATAGTAAAGGTACAAATAGTAAATATAGGTGTTGATTAGTAGTAAATCTAAGATTAGCTTGTATAACAATAAAAACACAAACAAAAAACTACTCTAGCATATAAACTAGAGCAAAAGTTAAACAGTAGAATAGTAGAAAAATAGGTGCAACGCATCAATTTAATATACATGCATACGAAAGCACAAATAAAACATTTAAGTAGGGCTTAAGGGTTAATTAAGTCTAATTAGGGTTAGACTTAATTAGGGTTTAAAGTTGTTTAACCTTAAACCCTAAACCCTAAACCCTAATTATCATAACTGATCGGGGAAGTCATTTCAATAATGTGTTAATAGAAAAATTATTTTTCACGCTCCAAAAAGAGCTCTTAAGAGAGGTGGGCAGCCCTAAACTTATATTTTGCTTTTCGACCCTACACCTAGCTGATGTGGGACTTTTTGTCCGTGACATTCTCCTCCACCAAATCACGTGATGCCCTCGTCAAGGATCGACTCCACCGAGGGTCCCACTGGACAGTGGAGAGTTCACACACCAGGCAGGCAATACCCCGCTCTGATAGCAATTGTCACTGATTAACTTTTCTATAGTGACCAATGCGGCTTTAGCTCTCTCCCTTGGCACTAAATCAGCCTAACCCACTCGTAACATCTGGATTTGTAGGCACACAAAGCTTTTAGGAAGAAGAATAGGGAGAGAGACTAGAGAAGAAAACACTTCACTAGAAAGAGTAGATTATAACCTTTGAATGCTTAAAACTTGGATAGATCAAAATGAGTGGAGGGACTCTTATTTATAGTCCCCTACAACCCCAAGAGAACCTTCTAGATTACATTATAATTTTCTGGCTACTAGAATAAGGTGGAACCATCTAGAGTTGTAAGGCTTCAACATGCCCTCTTTTAAAGTCTTCCATCTAATGTCTCGCAAGGCTTCCACATGTTCTCTTCTAGAGCCTTCCATCTTATGGTTGCATTGCCAATGGTGGAACGTGACACTCTCCCCCACTTAAGTTCGCAATGCCCTCATTGTGCTTGTCCTCCTGATATTGCTGGATCTTTTCCTTGAATTTCCATAGTGTGACTTCATGCTCCCAGCTAGCTTCGCTATCAGGCAATCCTCTCCACTTGATGAGATAATCTTTGTAGTTCGGCACCCTCATCATCTTATCTCCCTATCTGTCAGTATCTCCTCAACCTCTTTGTCAAAGGAGGTGATCATAACTATAGGCACTCGCTTAGAGATTCCTCTTGAAGGATCTTCCATGTCTACATGATAAGGCTTCAACATGCTTACATGAAAGACTGAATGTATCTTCAATTTTTTGGGAAGGTTGAGCTTATAAAAGACCTTTCATACTTGCTTTATTACTTCAAAAGAACCTTCGTATCTCCAAATTAATCCTTTATGTACCTTTCAAAAGGTTTTGAATTGTTAGGTAGAAGTTTTACAAGCACTAGATCTCCTTTAGTAAACACGATATGCCTTTGATTTTTGTCTGCCCATTTCTTTGTCTTCTTTACGGCCTTGTGTAATTTTGCTCGAGCTAGTTCTCTTTTTTCGACCCAAGACTTGGCAAATTTGAAGGTCGATAGGCTTTTCCCTTCGTAGTTGGTTGTAAGGAAGAGGGGTGTCATAGGTTAGTATCCCATGACTATCTCAAAATGACTCTTGTTGGTTGCTTCACTTGTTTGCAAGTTCAAAGAAAATTGCACCACATCCAGTAATTTGGCCCAATTTTGTTGATATGCACTTACGTAGTGACACAAATACAGTTCTAAGAGTGTGTTCACCCTCTCTGTTTGCCCATCAGTATGAGGATGAAAACTTGCAGAGAATTTTAAGACTGACCTCAACATATTAAATAAGTTTGTCTAAAATCTCCTAGTGAAGTGAGGATCTCAATCACTGATAATATTTTGTGGTATTCTCCATAGCTTTACCACATTACAGAGAAAGAGCCTTGTAGCGTCTTCAGTAGTACAGTCGGTTGGAGCAGCAATGAATGTTGCATACTTGTTGAAAATATCAACCACTAGTAGGATGCTTCCAAATCCATTTGATTTTGGTAGGCTAGAGATGAAGTCCATAGACAAACTCTCCCACGGTCTCCGGGGGATATGTAGTGGTTCCAACAACCCTCCTAGTTGTTGAAGAACAAATTTTCTTGTTGGCAAACAAGACAAGTGCAAACATATTCTTCTACCCCTTCCTTCATTCCTGACTAATAATAACTCATCTTTAATAGTGCTAGCGTTCGCTTCATACCTGGATGTTTCGCCCATAAGAAATCATGGCATTCCTTGATTAGCTCCTTTCTTAAACTTCTCCACCTTGGTACGTAGATGTGCCACCCTTTAAAGTAAATGATATCATCGATCCAGAACTTTTTGGTTTTTCCTTCTTTTTTTCACCAGAGCAATGATACTTTGGGCTTGTAGATCGGATTTCAACCCTTCCTTGACTTTGCTTAAGAGGGAGCTAGAGATCTGTGAAATGCTAGCAAGTTTTGCTTTTTGACTTAGTGCATCTGCCACTACATTTGCCTTTCCAGGTTTATACTCCAAAACGTAGTCAAATTCTGCAAGAAATCTTGCCATCTTGCCTGCTTGGGGCTTAGTTTCTTCTGAGTTTGAAGGTGGCTGGTGGTGATATTGTTTGTCATGACACAGAATATAGAGCCGAGTAGGTAATGTCTCCATACTCTAAGACAATGTATGATGTTCGTCATCTCCTTTCCTTAGACAATGTAGCGATGCTCTGTCTCATTAAGTTTTCAACTTTCATAGGCAACCAGATGCTCGTCTTGCATGAGTACCCCCCTATATCGAAGTCAGAAGCATCGGTTTGTAATTTATACGCCTTGGTATGATCAGGAAGGTCGAGTATAGGCTCGTCGCTTATGGCCTTCTGGAGATCTTAAAATTCCTCATGACACTTACTAGGACTTGTTCTTATTGAGTAGATCTTTCAACGGAGCAGCTTTTGTGGAATAGCCTTTTATGAATCGTTGATAGTAGTTTATAAACGCCAGGAAGGATCTTAGCTCAGGTACCTTGGTGTGATGTTCCTGATCTTGTATGACCTTGATCTTTCTTTCTTCCATCATGATCTTTCCATCTTTTATTTTATGCACTAAGAATGTCACTTCTAGCTTGACAAAGGAGCATTTTTTTCCTTCTTGAAGTATAGCTTATTCGTTCTTAGTACTGTGAATACTTCTCGATAATGTTTCAAATGATCTTAAAGCGCGTTGATATACACGACTATGTCGTCTAAGTAAACAACAACAAATTGATCCAAATATGGTTGGAATAACTTGTTCAACAAAGTGCAGAATGTAGCAGGAGCATTACTCAGTTCAAATGGCATGACCAAAAATTTGAACGACACATACCTGGTCACACAAGTGGTTTTTGGCTTATCCCCTTTTGCTATCCTCGCCTGATAGTATCCTGATCAAAGATACAACTTAGGGAAGTATCTTGAGTTGCCCAATTGATCTAAGAGATCGGCGGAGAGAAGAATTGGATATTTATTCTTCACGGTAATCTTATTCAAAGCTCAATAGTCTATGCACGTGTGCAGAGAACCATCTTTCTTCCTCTGACAAAGGACTGGGGCACCAAATGGGACTTTATAAGGTTGGATAAATCCTGCCTCCAACAACTCCTTTAGTTGCTTACGTAGCTCTGGAAACTCTAGAGGTGCCATGTGGTAAGCTCCCATTGCTGGTGGTTTAGTCTATGGTTCCAACTCGATTTGATGATTTATCTCCCTTCTTTGTTTGACAATTCTGATGGTGAAACATCTTTGAACTCCTCAAGTACCTCGACCACTTTGTTGGAATGTCTTTTTGGGGATTCAAGACTTCATCGGAGTCCCGAAGAATAGCCAAATAGCTCTCTTCCTCTCGTCGGATGCCCTTCTTAAATTGAATGGCTGAGAGCATAACGGGTCCCTACTTCCCAGTTATTGTTAATGTTACTAGGCAAGCTTGATCACCCTCTATAATGCACATGCTATTGGAAAATGGTATAGGGAATGCCCTTACTTGGTCTAGGAATTCCAGACCAAGGATTACTTTGAATTCAACCTTTTGAATGATGGAGAAGTTTAGCGTACCTGACCAATATCAACCACATATACAACAAATCACTAACAAAAGAAATTTAAAATATAAATACAGAGTAAAGGAAAGAAAACAACACATTATTAATCTTCTTCCTCCTCCTCATCATCGTCATGCAGACCAACATCTTCATCCATCTCGCTAGTACCATATGGTGTAAAATTGGGACTAGTAGGTAATTCTACTAAATGATAACCCCTCAAAAATTTCACCATAGCCTATTGAAAAATAATATCATAACCAGCTCTCCTCTGCGTGTACTCATCATTAAGGTACATGTGAGCTTCTATGCCTTTCACCTGATTCTGTAATGTAAAGATATCTCCTTGTTTTATAAATAATTTCTCCAAAACAGTATCCAAATGAGTAGTACCAGAAGTGGAAGGTCTAAAAGCTGAAGCTGAAGTTAAAGGTATGTCAGAACCTCTAGTCCTTGATATTGATCCAGAATGATTTCCATACATCTTCAAGTTTGTTTTCCCAATGGGTTTAAGAGATGATAAAATCTCCTCATATGTCTCATATTTGACTCTAGATTCAATACACAGGGTGGAAATAAGAGAAGGGTAACCCATACCTCTAGTAGTTCCTTCTCTTAAGGAAATAACCATATTCTTGTAAATGAAAGAGCCAATGCCAATAGGTTTCTTCATCTGAATGCACAAGTTCAAAGTGGCTCTTTCTCAGGTTACCTCACTAAAATGATTAGTTGGAAGAAATCTACAAGAAATAAAATAATGCCAGGCACAAGAATGAACATTAAGCTTTGAAAAAGAGAAGTTTACCCAGCGTCCATTGTTTATCTTCCAAACTCTATTACCATCAATCAAAAATCCCATAATGTCATCAAATTTAGCATCAGTAGGATTAAACTTAGTATAAAAGCAGGTAGGAACACTATGCAACTTGTAAATATAATTAATTCAAATAGGGCTAATATCCACATATTGCCATGTCATGAATACCAAATCATTTGATTCATCAGGCAGGTTGCAATAAAATTCACGCACCACAGAAATCACAGCAACGACTGTGAAATAATAGAAATTCTTCCACTGTCACTCAGCAATCAAATATTCAATCGTTCCCCGAACGAAGAATCTTCGTTCTGCAACAGATTTCTTAGATTGTAGATCTCTGTATATGTCATGCTCTTTCGAACTAGTGAACTTATCAGAATCAAAAATGGTTTTTCTTTTGAAGCTTTTCATTTTAGGAGCCATGAGAAATCTAAAAAAAACTCAATAAAAATTCCAATAAACCCCAAATGCAACTTCACAAGGCTCCTACAAACACATTCTAAACCAACTGATCATTCAACCATGGATTTTTTGCCTAATCCACAATGTGGAAGAAATCCATGGTGAAATGAAAAAATTTTAAAGCCAAGATGTACCAAAAGAAGATGAAATCTAGTGTTTGAATCCCTAACTCTAAGCCAGTCAAGCACAAATTCAAGCCTTAGGGGAGTAAGTTGCAAAAATAGGGGATGGAGGAGATAAACTTAGGGCAAAAAATAGCAAAAACCGGCTGTCCAGGCACTTAAACTGCTCTCGAGTTGGTTCAGCTCTATAGCGCCATGCTTATGCTGATGGGTGGCGCTATGGCGTCATTCAAACCCATCTAGATTTTAAAATTTTTTTATATTTTGAAATAGAACAAAAAATATAAGATGTTTAAATCTAATATTACAGTTTAATTTGCCATTTTGAAAGTTATTGAGTTTGTCGTCATTCCAAATTTTATGTTCGTGACTACCAATCTAATCATTTCAAACACATAAAACCAACTTATAGCAATAGAATAGAATTGGTTTTCTTATATTAATAGAAAATTTAATAAGATTGACACAACATAGATTTAATATGATATCAATACAAACCAAAACGTTCGATCAGAAGTGCTAGAGCAACTATAATAACAAAGAAGACACACCACACATAAACAATAAATACTAACATATTTATCTATCTAAGAGTCCATTTAGGAGTAGTTATGAACATCAGTGTCACCCTTCTTTTCACCCTCCAAAAAATTAAGATCAAAAGCATGATAAAAAGGAGTATGAGCATAATCCAATGCAACCTTATTGTCAATCCATTTGTTCTTGTAGTACATACTTGATATTCTTGGAAACAACCCAGATTATTGAATTGGAGTTTCAACTGTCAATCTAAATTCTCATACAGGTTGAACAAATCTTGGTATTTGGTATTCAATCGAGATATCTTCTCTTCAATCTTCCCAAGTTTATCCATAATCTACTCCAAATTTAATGCTAGAAATCCGTTGAAGTAAACCTGACCATCTTTATGCATCATCTTCTTATCTTCAAATCTTTCATTGTCATTATCTCCATAATCTCCAAGTAGGAATGAATTGTATTTCTCAATTCTCTCTAAAATATTTAAAAATGTTGAAGGGATGCCTCCATTTTTTTTCTAGACAGCTTTAAAGAGAAGAAGAGGCCAGAAAACTGAATTTTGGGTGGTTAGGGGAGTTATTCAAACTATGGCACTATAATCCCAGATCTGGTGCTATAGCGCCAAACCAAAATCTTAAAATTTTGAATTTCTTTTATCCCATCCTCAAATCAATCAAATAAATATTGTTTTGTGCCATCATAACCATATAAGACTCAATATCACTTCATAAATTCATCAAAACAACAATCACTAATCAAATCAATCCACACTTATAATTATGAGTTGCTTTCCACAATGCACTTGCTTTAATGTCGTCAGCCTGACATAACCAATATTTTATTTTGGTTGACCTAACATTAGGATCTCCTCAAAGGGATGACTATCTCCACTTTGTTGAACTTACTTTTGTAGAGGTCTAGTCAGTCTCTCTTTCTTAGGAGCCTAGAATCTAGCCATAAGACTTTCCTATTGACTATCCTAGAGGACTAGTGATGGAGCCTTATCCTAGTAGAAATTTCAAACACTTCTTTACTTTTATTGGAGTTCCACATGTTTGATTGTTAACCTGTAGCACTTAGTAGGTTGGGTTCAAATGGGAGGGAGCTCAAGAGGGGATCCTTATAGGATTGTTAGTCTTAAGGTTAGCCCTAGGTGATCTGTTCTTGGGTAAGCTTGCACACACAAACTAAGACCCCAAACTTCTACTCAAACTAAAGCCTAAACCAAACATACTTAACTTGGTCTCCCTACTTTTTGGAAACTCATATGGGTGGTTGAAGCGTCCAAATATTTATGCTTACGTTATAGAAATGAAGTTATACTTTATAATATGAGATTCTATGCAAGTATACGTATAGTTTATGAAGTAATATAGGACTTTCTGATTAAGCCCTGATATACCTAAAATATATAGTATTTTTAAAAACATTTTTATACCTATTTTTGATGATATTGAACTTTAATGGAAGGTATTTTTGTGTTTTTTCTTGTAGGTATGATTAAAATGACTGACTATGATGAAAGGAGCAATAAAGGATCAAATTTGGAGCAAAAATTGAAAGGTGTGCAAAATTGGCCTCTGACGACTGATATACATAAATTATATAGTGTTTTTAAATACATTTTTATACCTATTTTTGATGATATTGTACTTTAATGGAAGATATTTTTATATTTTTCTTACAAGTATAATTAAAATGATTGACTATGATGAAAGGAGCAATAAAGAATAAATTTGGAGTAAAAATTGAAAGATGTGCAAATTTAGCCTCTGGCGCCTATGCGCCGGATGGTTAGTGCATAGACACCACAGTTAAAGTGACGAATTTTATTTGATTTTGGCACAAATTTGAAGGGGTTTTTGAAGCATCCTTTGGTTTAAACTTCACTAACTCGCATTAGCGACAAAAATGATTTAAAATTTGAACGGATGGATGCATTCTTGATGGATACATTGAATCTAGAAATTTTTTGAAGAGACACCAAGGTACCTTTTGGAAAATTTTAAAAAGAAGACTTGAAGATCAGAAAAATGGTTGTTGTTGGAGGCTGTGATTAGTGTTAAGTGTCAAGTTTATGTTAGAGTGAGCACAACTTTCAACTTCACCACTTTTATTATCAATTGTATCCATTTTTTATTAAGAGTAGAATGGAGATTCAGAGTCTACAGAGTTGGGCGCCAACCTATGTTGTGTCTTGTAAAGGCAAAGCAGAGTTTTAAAGGAACTTCAAGTGTCTTTTGGAGAGGATTTTCAGATAAGTATTTAACTTTTTTTTACATTTGGTTTTAAAGTAAGACTTGTTGTGTTTTCACTATGATTTCTACTTTCAAATCAAGTTGTGATTGTGTTTTCTCTATGGATTCTGAGTAGTTTTCTTTATCTTTTTCCTTTAAATGATGAAGTAATTAAATTATGGAAGGAAGTTGTGTGAAGTATAGGATTTCAATGTTGGAAGAAGTTGTGATGATTCACTACCTTGCACTTCATTTACTTCTTGATTTGGCCAATTAAGATGTTAAAACTTATTGGGAGATCATGTAAGATCCATTGTGGTAATATCTCAATCAACAATCAGAAAGAATCACACGCAATTGTATGAATGAGAATTGTAGTCCATATGGTTGGGTGCAAATAAATAGGAAGATATGCTTATAATGGGGAGTAAAATTCGAGGACTTTAGAGTGACAGGCTAAAGCCCCCTAATTTAGTTTGATGTGAAAATTTTTGTTATGAGATGTTAGGCCCCAGGTGGAGGGAATCGGGGGAACTCTAGAGTGAGAGCTAATATCTTCCTTGCCCAACCCATCTACAAGATTTAAAATCATCTAATTAACTAATATTCTTTATAGAACAAAGTAAGGGTAAAGAATATATTTTCTTCTATTTGGCACAACACATTTTAGATACTTTCATAACAAAATTCCATAATTATTACTGATTCATTGAAAGAGGAAAAAGATATTTTATTCTCATTTGCTTTCATAATATTTTATAGTTGTGTTAACTTTAATTCTTTGCTTTACTTTTATTCGTAAAATACCAAAAATAAATTTGTAAAACATTATATCTTAAAACATACTTTAAAAATTCATTTTAAAAAGTAAAAAAGTTATTTTTCTTATTTTTTTAAAATTTTAGACATTTCTCTGTGGGTTCGATATCTCGGGGCTTAATAAAAAAATCATATATTACTTGATAAACGATATGTATACTTGCGTAGTATCCCATATTATAAATAATTAAAGTATAATTTCATATCGAAATCATAAGCATAAATATTCGGATATTAAGTTTTTGGCACTGTTGTCGGAAACATTAATTAAAATATCATTTAAAGAAAATTTAAGAAAAATAAAGTTTTTACTTTTCATTATTTTTTTTAGTGTGTTTTATTTTACTTTGTTAGCTTTGTATGCATAGTTTAGGTTCTGAGGGACTTGTGCATTACAATTCAGAATTAGAGAGAATTATCAGAAAAATCAAAAAAATTAAAAAACATTAAAAGATAAAAATATTCAAGAAATGGCAAATCAAGATCATCAAAATTTTGAAAACCATCAAAAATTTAGACCTTTAAGAGATTATGTTAACCCTACAGTAGATGAACTTCATGGTAGTATTAAACATCCTGTTGTAGCTATTAATTCAATTGAACTTAAACCTGTTATTATCTTGATGGTATCTAATAATCAGTTTAGGGGAGCACTGATACACCTAAAATTTATAGTATTTTTATGCACATTTTTATACCTACTTTTAATGATATTGCACTTTAATGGAAGGTATTTTGTATTTTTCTTGCAGGTATGATGAAAATGGATGGTCATGATGAAAGGAGCAAAATTGGATCGAATATGGAGCAAAAAAATGAAAAATCAAAATTTTGGCACTGGCGGCTAAGGAGCTTAGCCGCCACAGTTAAAAATCAAGATTAAATTGAATTTGGCGTCATTTTCAAAGGGGATGGGATGCAACTCTTGGTGGTAACTTCCATAACTTCCTTTGGGCGGCAAGTTTGAATGAATGGGTGCATTCTTTGGTATATACATTGAATCTAGACACATTTGAAGAGACACCAAGGCACCTTTTGGTTTAATATTTAAATATAGTCTTAGGAATGATTAGGGGCTCTTCCTTTGCATTTTGAAGGGTTCTTTCTATCTTCTGGGCTCTTCCTTGCATTTTGAAGGGTTCTTTCTTTCTTTTGGGCTCTTCCTTTGCATTTTGAAGGGTTCTTTCTTTCTTTTACTCTTCCACTTGCATTTTGAAGAGAATTTTTACAGTATTTTACTTTTATTTTGTGAGAGTTTTTATTAAGAGTAGGAGTAGAGAGTAGAAAGGAGAAAAGGGTCGGAGTGAAGTCTTCTTCTTCCCACTTCTTTGTTTTAGTTTAGTTTCTATTAAAGTCTGAAGTTTATTCTGAGTCATCGGAGTTGGGAGATCCGCTCTGAGGAGTAGTTTAGTGAAGAGTTAAAGTTTTAGAGGATCTTCCTGAGTCTTGTGGAGAGAATTTTCAGATAAGTGTTTACTTTTGTTCTTAAATTTAGTTTTTAATTAATACTTTTTTTGTTTGTTGTTTTCTTATGATTTTAATTTCAAATCAATATTTTTTTGTATTTTCTCAATGCATTCTGAGTAGTTTACTTTATCTTTTTCTTTCTTAAATGGAGAAGTAATTAGTTTATAGAGAATTGTTGTGGAAAGTATAAGTGTTTAAAGTTGGATATTATCTCATAAAAGATAGTAAGTTGTAGTCCATATAATTGAATGTAATATTAGAAAATATTTTTATGAAAGGGAGTAAAATTAGAGGATTTTAGAGTGACAGGCTAAAACCCCCTAATTTGGTTTGATGTTTTGAGTTTTGTTATGAGAAGTTAGCCCCTAATTGGTGGGAATCGAGGGAACTTTAGAGTGAGAGACTGGTATCTTCCCTGCCTAACCATGTTCAAAATGATAAAAATTTCAAATTAACTTATGTTCTTTATAGAACCAAGTAAGGGTAGAGAACACATTTGCTTCTATCTGTCACAACAAATTAAAATACTTCCACAACAATACTTTAATAAGTATTACCAATTCATAAAAGGAAAGAAAAAGATATTCTAGTTAATAGTGTTTTACATACAGTGTTATTAGTTATTATAATTTTAATTTCTTGCTTAACATTTTATTAAGGAAATTTCAAAAGACAAATCAAATTTCAAAACTTTTTAAAATCAAGACATACTTTTCAAAAACCATTAAAAAAAGTAAAAAGATAATTTTTTGATTCCTTTAAAAATTTTTATCCTTTCCCTGTGGGTTCGATATCTCGGGGCTTAATCAGAAAGTCCTATATTACTTGATAAACGATACGTATACTTGCGTAGTATCCACATTATAAATCAAAATCATAAGCATATATATATATATATATATCCGGCGGGATCAAGTTTTTGGTGCCATTGCCAATTTTCATATCATATTTGTAAGTATAAATACTCGGGCGGAACCAAAGTTTTTGGCACTGTTACCGGGGAAAGAAAAATAAATACATTTTAAAGAGAATTAAGAAATTTTAAATTTTTACTTTTCTTTGTTTTTATTAGTTTGTTATGTTTTGTTTTGTTTTATTGTTGTATGTGTAGTTCAGGTTCTGAGGGACTTGTGCCTTACGATTCTGAATTAGAAAGAACTATCAGAAAAATCAAAAAAATAAAAATAAAAATATAAAAAAGATAAAAATATTCAAGAAATGACAAATCATCAAGATCAAAATGTTGGCATCCATCAAGAATTAAGACCTTTAAGAGATTATGTTAACCATACAGTAGATGAACTTCGTGGTAGTATTCAAAACCCTGTTGTAGCTGCTATTTCTTTTGAACTTAAACCTGCTATTATCCAAATAGTGTCTAATAATCAGTTTGGGGGAGCAACAACTGAAGATCCTAATGTCAATCTTGCTAATTTTCTAGAGGTGTGTGCTACTTTCAAATATGATGGTGTTTTGGATGATGTTATTAGACTTAGACTTTTTCCTTTCTCACTAAGGGATAAAGCTAAAATATGGTTACATTCGTTACCACCTGGATCAATAAGAACTTGGGGTGAACTATCACAAAAATTCCTTACTAAATATTTTCCACCATCTAAGACTGCTAAGTTGAGAAATGATATAACATCTTTTTGTCAATTTGAAGGGGAATCAATATATGAAGCATGGGAAAGATTTAAAGATCTCCTCAGGAAATGTACACATCATGCGATACCAGATTGGTTAATAATTCAAACTTTTTATAATGGATTAGTTGGATCTCTTAGATCAATCATCGATGCTGCTGCTGGTGGATCATAAATGTCTAAACCATTTTCTAATGCTTATGCTTTAATTGAAGAAATGGCTACTAATAATTTTCAATGGCTTTGTGAAAGGTTAAATCCTAAAAAGGTAGCTATTGTTTATGAAAATGATGCTTTTACAATGTTAGCAAATCAAGTTATTGTTGTATCAAGGAAAATAGACTAATTTGGGATGAATTTTTCTCAGCCAAATCTCATGATTGAAGAAAATTCATTAGGCCAAATGATTGATTCTTATTCTTAACCAGAAACTGTGAATGCTATAATCAAACCTAATAACCTATATTCTAATTATTATAACCCAGGTTGGAAGAATCATCCAAATTTCAACTGGAATAACAATAATCAGGGTGGTGTAAATCAACAATGGGGGAACCACTAAGTAAACCCATTGGAGAATTGGAAAAACCAAGGTAATAATAATAATAGATTAACTTATCCTTCAGGTTATAACAATGCTTCAAAATTAAAGAAGAATAAGTTATCTATGGAAGAAGTAGTATAACATATGGGAAATCAATTACAAATTCAAGGAGAAACTATCAGAAATATTGAAAATAACTTGGACAAATTACAAATGCCTTAAGTAATAGATCCCAAGGAATGCTTTCAAGTAACACTGAAGTGAATCCAAGAAAAAAGAATAAAGAACAAGTAAAAACAATTCAACTGAGAAGTGGAAAAGAATTGGAAGGTAGATTTTAAAAAGAAACTGAAGTAGAGAAAGAAGAGATTGAAAGACTTAAAGAGGACACTCCAAAAGGTTTTGAAAGACCTATTTCTCCACCTAAGGTTCATTTAGAAAAACCACCACCTCCATTTTCTCAGAGACTTCGTCAACAAAAGTTGGATAAGTAATTTTTAAAATTCTTGGAGATATTAAAGAAGCTTGTCATTAATATTCCATTTGCTGAAGCCCTAGAACAAATGCCAAGCTATGTGAAATTTATGAAGGATATTCTTAATAAAAAGAGGAAATTTGAATAAAATGAGACTGTTGCACTTAGTGAGGAGTGCAGTGTGATAATTCAGAAAAAGCTTCCTAATAAACTTAAAGATCCTGGTAGTTTCACAATTCCATGTGCAATCAGAGAAAGATTCGCTAGAAAAGCTTTATGTGATTTGGGTGCAAGCATTAACCTTATGTCTCTATCAATATTCAGAAGACTGGGACTAGGAGAAATAACCCCAACTACTGTAACTCTGCAATTAGCAGATCATTCGATCACATATCCTAAAGGAGTTGTAGAATATGTTTTGGTAAAAGTGGATCAATTTATTTTTCCTATGAATTTCATTGTGTTAGATACAGAGGAAGATAAAGAGATACCCATAATTTTGGGGAGACCATTTCTAGGTACAAGCAGATAAATGAAAGATGTACAAAAAGGGAAATTAACGATGAGGGTTAATGATCAGACTGTTACATTTAATATTTCAAAATAGATTAAATATCCTGCTAGAGGTAAAGAAGATGAGTGTTATAGGATGGATGTTATTGAATATTTAAATGAATGTCATTTCAAATCAACTTATGAAGAGAAAGATGAAAGAGAAGAATGGGAATACAAGCAAGAAGAGGAGTTATTTGATTATGAAGATCTTCAAGAGGAAGATTTAAAGTAAGTTTGTGAAATTTTTGAATTGTTGGATATGACTAAGAAAGATGAATCTTATGGTCCATCAATTGAAAAACATATTGAACTTGAGTTAAAAATGCTTCCTGATCATTTGAAGTATGTTTTTCTAGGTGAATACTCAATCTTTCATGTTATAATTTCCTCTCAATTAACTGAAAAAGAAGAAGAGAGTTTGCTTGAAATTTTGAAGAAGCACAAGAAAGCTTTTGGATGGACAATTGCTGATATTAAAGGAATCAATCCTTCAATTTGTATGCACAGAATTCTTATGGAAGATAATTGCAAACTGGCAGGCTGATCCCCAAAGGAGATTAAATCTTATTATGAAAGATGTTATTAAGAAAGAAATTTTAAAATGGTTGGATGCTGGAATTATTTACCCTATTTTAGATAGTGCATGGGTTAGTCCTATTCACTATGTTCCTAAGAAAGGAGGAGTAACTGTGACTATTAATGAAAATAATGAAATGATACTAACAAGACAAGTTACAGGGTGGAGAATATGCATTGATTATAGAAAATTAAACCTTGCCACAAGGAAAGATCATTTTCCACTCCCTTTTCTAGATCAAATGTTGGATAGACTGGCTGGGCATAAATACTTTTATTTTCCAGATGGATATACTCGTTACCACTAAATTCAAATTGCTCCTGAAGATCAAGAGAAAACTACATGTACCAGTCCTTATGGTATGTTTGCTTTTAGAAGAATGCCCTTTGGTTTATGTAATGCCCCTGCTACATTTCAGAGATGTATGATGGCTATTTTTTGTGATTTGACTGAAAAAGGGATTGAAGTTTTTATGGATGACTTTTCAGTGTTTGGAATTACATTTGAATCATATTTAGAACATCTATCTAAAGTTCTAAAATGCTGTGAAGAAACTAACTTGGTCCTTAATTGGGAAAAATACCAATTTATGGTAGCAGGAGGAATTGTTTTGGGACATCAAATTTCAGAAAAAGGTTTGGAGGTAGATCCTGCAAAAATTCAAGTTATATCTAATTTACCTTGCCTAACCAATGTACAGGGAATTAGAAGTTTTTTAGGACATACTGGATTCTATAGGGGTTACATCAAAGACCTTTCGAAGATTACAAAACCTTTATGTCGTTTACTGAAAAAGGATGTAATTTTTAATTTTGATGATGACTGTCGTAAAGCCTTTGAAACATTAAAAGAAAAATTAATCACTGCACCTGTAATAATTTCAACAAATTGGGAAAAACCTTTTGAATTAATGTGTGATGCTAGTGATTATGCTATTGGTGTTGTTTTAGGTCAGAAATATGATAAAATTTTCAAAGTAATTTATTATGCCAATAAAACTCTTAATGAAGCTCAAATTAATTATACCACTACTGAGAAAGAGTTATTAGCTATAATATTTGTCTTTGATAAATTTCGATCATATTTAGTTGGACCTAAATGTGTGGTGCATGCTGATCATTCTGTTATTAAATACTTAATGAAGAAAAATGATGCAAAACCGAGACTGATAAGATGGATTCTTTTTTTGCAAGAATTTGATTTTGAGATAGTAGATAGGAAGGGTTCTAATAATTGAATTGCTGATCATTTGTCCAGGCTTGAAATTGAAAAATCTCTCTGTGATATTGAAGAAATTAATGAACATTTTCCTAATGAAAAACTGTTCATTGTTAAAGAATGGCGTGTTCCGTGGTATGCAGACATAGTAAACTTTATTGTTAGTAATATTATACCCTATGGTTTGACATACCAAGAAAAGAAGAAATTTCTGTCTGATGCTAAGACTTATTTTTGGGATGACCCATTTTTATATAAACAAGAAAAGAATTTTATAATTTGAAGATGTGTACCTTCGGAAGAGACTTATGAAATTATTCAAAAATGTCATGATTCTGATTATGGGGAACATTTTAGAAGTGATAAAACTACATATAGAATATTACAATCAGGATTTTATTGGCTTATAATTTTTAAGAATGTGAATGTTTATATTAAAAATTGTGATAGATGTCAGCGTGTAGGTAATATTTCTAGAAGAAATGAGATGCCACTCAATTATATATTGGAAGTTTAAATATTTTTTGTTTGGGGACTAGATTTTATGGGACCATTTACACAATCTTTCAGAAATGTTTATATTTTGATAGCAGCAGATTATGTTTCCAAATGGATTGAAGCTATTGCTTTACCTCGATGTGATGCTCAAAGTGTTGCAAAGTTTTTAGAAAAGAATATATTTTACAGATTTGGAATACCAAGAGTAATCAAAATTGATGGGGGAAGTCATTTTAGAAATGAGATTATAGGAAAGTTAGCAAAGAAATATCATATTAATCATCGCATTGCTACTGCTTATCATCCGCAGATAAGTGGTTTGGTTGAATTATCCAATCATGAAATTAAAAGAATATTGGAAAAAACTGTTAATCCAAATAGAAAGGATTGGTCAATCAAACTAGACTATGCTTTGTGGGCCTATAGGACTGCTTACAGAACACCTATAGGAATTTTCCCATATAGGCCGATTTTTGGAAAAGCTTATCATTTACCTTTTGAACTTAAGCATAAAGCATATTGGGCTATTAAAGAGTTCAATTATAATTTAAAAGATGCTGCTAAAAGGAGATTATTGCAGATGAATGAGCTTGAAGAAATAAGAAATGAATCTTATGAAAATGCTAAGATTTATAAGGAAAAGATGAAGTTATGGCATGATCGGAAGATTCTTACTAAAAATCTTGTACCAGGACAAAAAGTTTTACTATATAATGCTAGATTGAGAATATTTTCTAGAAAACTTAAGTCCAGGTGGATGTGTCCATTTATTGTGATAAAAGTTTATTCTTATGGAGGTGTAGATATTCAAGATCCTAAGACTGGAAAAATATTTAAAGTTAACGGACATAGACTTAAACCATATTTTTCAGTCAATAAATCTAAATCTAATAATAATTTGATGTTGGGTCACTCAGAATGAGTTTTGGGTATGTCAGGCTGAAGACGTTAAAACAAGCGCTTTGTGGGAGGCAACCCATAATTATTGGTGTGCTTTGCTTAATGTTTGTTTACTGTGCTTTGTTTGCTTAGTTTAGTTTGTTTTTATATTTTTAGTGGTAGTAATTCGGAGTTTTTAAACTATAAAAGAGTTTATTTGACCTTATTTGATGACTTAGAGGAGTCAGAATGAAAATTTAGACACTTAGCAGACCTGTGCTAAATTGAGCACTGGCGGATAAGCGCCGACTGGTTGGTGCTTAGGCGCCGCAGTTATAAAAAATGTGAAAAATGAGGTTCTAGAAGCCTAGACCATGGGGGAGTGGTTTTGGAAGTTATTTTGGAGTTTTAAAAGGTCTTGGGGCTCTTTTAGCACTTCCCAAGTCTATAAAATGACTTTATTTAAGAGAAACACTTGTCTCAAGTCTTTTTTTCATTTTTGAGTCTTAAGAAGAGAGTTTTGAGTGCATCATGTCTTCCTGGGAGAATGAGATTAAGAAGAAGCAAGATTCTGACAAGAGTAAGTTTGTTAGTGATAGTGCTAAAGAGTTATTCAATGGATATCTCGCTGATAGTATTCAAGGGATTGCTGAAATGATTGCAAAAATTGAAACCCGAGTGACTTCAATGGAAGCAAAAATCCATGAAATTAATCTGCATTTAGAGCACATGGGATGGAAACTCAAGATGCAATTCAGTCATTCAAGGTACGTGGAAGAATCGGATAAGGCGATGTTTCTAAAGAACAAATGGATTGAAGAAGAATATGTAAGAATGAACAATTATTGCCTGTTTTATCAGATTTATATTTCAGAAGGGTCAAATGAGAGTCACAATGGTTCGGGATATAATCCGCCTAATGGAGAATGGAATTAAGAGTGCTTTGTTCTTATTTGTTTAGTGTTCTTATGTGTTATGTTTAATGTTCATGTGTGTTATGTTTGGTGTGTTTAGTGTTTATATTTAAGTATTAACTAAGTCTGATGATGTGATGGTTACATCCTAGAGATGTATACTAATCAGTTTCAGATTAAAGTTACTTGTATTGAGAGAATTCCATCCTTTATGTGTGGATAGAAAATCTAGAATTATATTAAGTGTTATGTTTGTTTTAATATAAGTTTGTGTTTATGTAAAATTTGTGTGGAATCAATAGATATTAAATTTTGATTTGGAATATTGGAAGATTTATGTGGGGAGAAATAATTATTCTGGAATAATTAAGGGTGATTAACAATTGATTTAGTGCATATACCTTAATTGTAAAAAATTGGGTGCTGGAGGCTAAGCGCCAGAGTGTCAGTGCTTAAGCGCCAGATTTCGCGGCTAAGCGTCGAGGAGTTCGTGCTTAAGCGTCAGTTCGCGAAAATTGGTTCCTAGCAGTTAAAAACCCAAAAATTACCATTTTTAAACCACCCCATCGTCTTCAACTTTCGGTTTATCGGGAAAGAGGAGCCTAGGGCATCATATTATGGATCATTTAAGAGCCGGTCTCAACAAAAATTGTTAGATTTGGATTTATTAAGGTAAGAGCACTACTCCTAAGCAAAAAGTTTTTATTTTCACCATGTATTTTGAGTACATTTTGGAAAATCTTAAAATCACTATTTATGGTGAAAATTTGAGGAAAAACTTGAGAAATTGCTTGGATTTAGTAAAAATGTCTTTTGGAAGATAATTTAGCAAGTTTAGCTTGATTTTGGAATTTATGGTGAATTTTTTAGAGATGGCTCCAAAGTCAAAGCGTGTGAGAGAAAAGACCAGGTTTGATTCTGACAAATTTGTTAGCACGAGGGCTGAGGAACGATACATTGATGCACTGTAGTCACGTAAGTTGATTCCTAAGCATGTATTTAGTAAGCTAGGAGAAGTAATTGAAGATATGATTGCTAGAAGGAACTGGGAGAATTACTGTTGTTTCTCCACTGTTGCTGTTGTTTTTGTGGTCAGAGAATTTTATGCAAATTTGCCTGCTGCAGAAGAGAATCAAGTGATGGTTAGGAGGCATGAGGTCAACTTTTCTTCAGGGACAATCAACACTTTTTATGGACTACCTTCTGACATGTTCTGTTTTTATTCTAAATATCATCCTACGGAAGGAGAATTAGATGAGATCATGGAATTTCTGACTGATGGAAGAAGATTATGGAAAATAATAAATGATAGAAGAGTGAACATTCATGCTTCCAAATTGAATGCCACTTCTAAGGCGTGGCATTATTTTATCTCATCTAAATTGTTACCTTCGAGTCATACTAGTGAAGTAATGAGAGAAAGAGCTGTGTTGAACCATTGCATTCAACAAGGGAAGCCTATTGACATTGGAGGTTGATCCACTTTTCGATATTTATACTTACTATTATAAAAGTTAGCAACGGCACCAGAAAAACTTGATCCGCACTAAATATATTCTCATGATTCTGTTATGAATTTTAAGGTTTATATTGTGAATACTACGCAAGTATACTGACCCACTTTTTTTATGTTTGCAAATTATGTTAATAGCAACGACACCAAAAACTTGATCTCGTTTTAATATATATATTTAATTTTATGATGGAATGTATACTGTGGATTCTACGCAAGTATACGTATCGTATCAAGTAATACAGGGCTCTAGTGGAGTCCTGGTTATCGATCCCACTGGGAAGTTTTTAACAGATTTGTATCAGCTAAATTTAAAGGAATTACTTATAAATAGAATATACAGAAATTTAGAATAATTAACTAAAGCAAACTAAAGTAAACTAATGCTTTAAAATAAAGTGGATTATAAGATTTCAGAAAAAGTATCCTTCTCCTTGTTTTTAGAAAATTAAGTGAATGATGAATTTAAATAGAATTTATTTTATTGTAATGTGACAAATAGGAGCATTCCTATTCTTTACCCTTTGGTCCAGGTGTAAATAACATTTACTAATCCTATGTTTGATTACTGAATCTATGGCTAAGCTGTGAGGATACTGGCTGCCACTTCAGAGCTCCCACGTTCCCCTCACCTGAGGGCTAACATCTACACTTCAGCTCTCAAACAATATGACCAAATTGAATATTTTAGTCTGTCACACTAAAATGTCCAATTCTGCGTCCGATAAATTATATTTCCCTAATTATTTGCACCCTTCTTCCAAGGCTTTTGACTTCCCTGAATATTGGATGTAATCTTTACTATAGTTGATAATTCAACATATTTTAACAATTCAATGGGCCAGATTGAAAGTAAATTAAGTTTTAAGTAAAAATTATCACAATTTATTTTAATATTTTAGGCACTTTTATTTAATTTCATCAATTCACATAATTTCATAAACAAGGAGAAAGACTAAGAAAACTACTCAGAATGCATGGGAATTAAACAAAGCATGGATTTCATTTAAAGTTAATAACAATAAACCAAGATACTTATCTTAATTTCCTCCCCAAGCAGACTCCTTGAAGTTCCTTTGAACTTTCCTTCCAGTACAGCACACTTCTAAACTCACCAATTACACTCTAAAAACTCTTAAAGTAAACACCAAGTAGACACTAATACTTTCTAAATAAACACACACATAAATAGACACCAAAAAGAGACACACTAGACACACAAGTTCATCCTCTATTCATAGAGGTAGACAAAAGTCCAAGGGGTACTTAAGCACCTCTTCAAAAAGCGTCCAGGTTCAATGTATCTAACAATTTGAACAATCTCGCCATCGGCGAGAAACAACCTCGCCGTCGGCGGGGCTTCTAAAAGGTCTCCAAACCGCGCGATCTCGCCGTCGGCGGGCTCGGGCTCGCTGTCGGCGAGGTAGTTATAAATCCTTCAGAAATTTTCTTAATAATCTCGCCGTCTGCGGGCTCGATCTCGCCGTCAGCGACATAGTTCATTTTGCATGAATTTCTTTTTTTTTAATCCAAATATTTTCAAGTAATTAAATTAATTTTATAGATATAAGAATATTTAGTTATCGGATCTAAGATTTCTAGTTCTCTATTTATTTCAGGAAAGACTATATTTAAAAGAGTAATTTACTTAATATATTTAGATGATAGGAAGTTCAAGAAAACACTATTTAGTAAAGTACTAATCCATATATATAAGTTTAGAAATATATTTGAGTTTTACCCTTTAGGTTGATTCCATTGAAGCCAATTTTTGATAAGGCATCTCCTCAAGCTTCTCCTCACTTATATTTTTATTTTTATATTCTCTCTCTTTTTTTTCTTTTTGAATTGATTTTCAATCCTTCTTTTTTTTCTTTTTCAAGTGAGGATTACTATATCTGAATAGCCTGTTAATAATTTTGAACTTCAACTTTCTCTCCCTAAATTTGAAACTTAAAATATTTCTTTGCTTATATGTATTTTATAGCCTTTACTTCATTGAGTTTCAATCTCTTCTTTTTCATTTAAATACTTAAGAATTTCAATTTTAGAATATAGTTTCCCTTACTTTAAATAGTTTACTATATTCTTATTTCTTTTAACCAAATACCTTATTCTATTAAATAATTGAATTACTAGAAACATTTTATTTAACTTTCTATAATAATTAAATAAAGTAATTTGTGTTTATTGAATTGAAAAATTACTATAGAAAAATCATTTGACAATAATTTTTTTTTTGAAAATAGAAATTGAGAATAATTTAATAATTAAATTTGTATTTTTACCTTCCCCCAAACTTAAATTTTTATATCTATTTCTAAATGGTGAAAAGGAAAATATACAATGAATTTACATCATACCTTTGAGCTTTAGGTATTTCTTTTCCTTGAAATTTTTGCAGGCTTTTTTAGTATTTTAAAGAACCTGTACTGTTAGTATTCTTCCACATATATAATATTTAAAAGAAAGTGATGGGATAAGAAATTTTTAATTAGTATAAAATACAACAAATGAAAACTTAATCTATTACTACGCATACAATCAACTAACCTACTTTAAAACATATTAAAACAATCTAAACATCTTAAAAGTTCATAACTTTATAAAAACTTAAACAACATATTAAAGAAAAACTAATTATCCTATCTAAAAGAAAAATTGCAAATTAACATAACACGCATAAAAAAAATCTAACGTTACAGTATAAGCAAACACACAAACACACCAAATCCATAGTCCACAGAAAGTACAGAATGATTACATACAGAACAATAAAGTTTTCAAAAGAACAATTAATCTAAACAAACTAAATAAAGTTTCTAATCTTGCACATCAAAATCCCAAACTATATCATCTCCCTGATCTCCAGGCTGAGAAGGCTGAGCAGGCTGGTATTGTGTGTAGCGGGGCACTCAGGAAAGACAACATCTAAATCACCACTTCTGTATCGACGTTCAGCCTCAAAATATGCAATTTCATACTCTGAATGTCGCTGGAGATATTCACTATCATAAGCATGTCTTCTTTCCAAGCCATCAATCATGTGGTCTATATGCTCAAATCTTCTTTCCATATTCTCTCCAAATTTTTCAAAACTCTATCTACTCAGGGTCAGTTCATTCGTCAGATCTTGAAGGGTAGGAGTGGTGTATTGAGGGGGTTCATAACTAGTAGAGGGTATATCTCTACTTGAAGAAGGTACATAATCCCTTGTCCCAGATCTCCATTCTTCGTGGGATTCATATTCTTTATATTAGCCTGAGTAATGGGTTTCATAGGTTCAACCCATTTCTCATCATCTCTTGCCTCTACCCTAGATAATTGGCAGAGTGCATAGATAAGACCAGGATGTCCTAGTCCTCCTCCACTTTCACTTCTAGAGGTGGCTAATATATTCTTATAAATGACATTTCCCACATTAATGTTTTTTGGTTCGAATACGAAATTCGAAGCCGCTTCTATCTCTTGTTACCTCACTATGGTGGTAGGTAGGTAACAAAGTAGAACAAATAAAATAGTGTCAGGCTTTTGATGTTGCATTTAACATAGAAAGAGGAAAACTTACCCTTTCCCGCTGCTTGATCTTCCAGACGCCTTTCTCATCAGTGAGAAAGTCAATCACCTCTTCCAGTGGTCCTTCCATCATTCCAAAAGTCTCGTACTCACTAGTGTAGGTGTCTCGTACCTCATAATAAGCATTTATCCTTACAGCACTTAATTCTACAAAAAATCCTCTAACCTTTACTGGCGCATCTTCAGTTGAACTCAAATTAGCATGGAACTCCCTAACTACTTCTACAGCGGCTCTATTAGTCACGAAACAAAAATTTTCCTATCCTTGCTCCCTAATGATTCGCTCAACTTCTCCTCCTGGATTCTTGAAAACTCGATCTTGAATGCATTTTCTTGATTGAATATTGTGTAAATATCTTGATTGTGCCCTTGCATTTACAAATCGGGTTTCATCATAATCCAACCGTCGCTTTTGTCATGGAGCCATTTTTTCAATCTGTGAAATTTGCAAAAATTTTAAGTAAACTCTAAAATATTACTAAGAAGGCTTCCTACAACATCTAAAATCCATTTAAATCAATTTCCATGAATTTCTTCTAAGTATTTTCTCCACATTTCGAATTTTTTCAAAATTTCCCAATGTAGAAGAAATCCATGGTGAAAATCAAAAATTTTTGCATAGGAGTGAAGCTCTTACCAAGGGAAGATGAAATCTGGTGTCAAAAAGTGTTGAAATCGCCTCAAATCCAAGATCTCTCAAGCCATAGGTCGGTTTTTTTGAAGTTTTGAGGAAGGGGATGATGAATAGTGTCGGTTGACTGGTCAAATATAGGTCTTTTCGCGATCTCACTGTCGGCGAGATTTTTCTCACCGTTGGTGAGCTAATTAATTTGATAAAGGCAAAATTTTCGAGAAAAATCCGCCGTCGGCGAGCTCGTTCTCCCTGTCAGCGGGACTTCCTCGCTATCGGGGGGATAATTCTCGCCGTCGGCGAGATCCCAAAATTTTAAATTTTTGAAATTCATCAATCATTTTCAAGCTCGATTTGCCCTTAATCAATCTTCCGATCACTTAATTTGATAATTTAGTATGAAGATTAGATACTTATATTCACAAAAAGTTCACACAACACAAACAACATAATTTTATATATGAAATCCATGAGACTTACAAACTTCACACTAACAACTAACAACATACTTAACTTAAATGTCCAAATCCATAATACTCAGCATCGTAATCCACACCACAACACTCTAAATGCTGAGACATAACAATTACATATAATCTCATCAAATCTGAGATGATCAAATCAAAGTTCGACTCATAATAAAACCTAAATCCAAATCAACACATATATACACAAATATATGACATAGGATAGAAATCTTTCCTACACCTCAGTGTCTGAACTATCATTCTCTCTGATATTCTCGATGTGAAGCAGGTGCACAAATAAATTGTAGAAAGGCCTGAAAGAGAATTCTGCAGTAGATTCTTCATCAATCCACCCTTTCTATCTCAGTAAATGAATAAAACTGGCCTCCAGATGTTCAGTATGATCAAAGTGCTCCTTCATCCTCCAGTCAATGTGATCAAACATATCAGAGATATTGTCGATGGAATTCATCACGTTCTATAACTCTTTCTCCAATCCTTTAATCTTTTTCAGAATGAAATTTGTTTTATCTGTAAGGGGCCTTACTAAAGGATTGTTTTGTGATGCTTTATTAGAAATAATGGTAATCTCATCATTGTTATCCAAACTTGGAAACATATCCGTAGGATCAAGTGGTTTCCATGGAAAAAGTACCTTTTCCCAAGCCTCATAAGAAACTTGGTACTGACTGCATAAAGCAAATATAGTCGATGGGTGTCCAAGTCCATGAACTGACCCATGCACAATCAATCCTAATGCAGACTTTACTATAATTGATCCAACATCGATAGGTAGTCCAATTTGAATACAATAATTTAATATAGCGCATTCCTTTAAAACCTTATTTACCCTCATAGTGGGTAATAATTTTGATGAGATGAAGAAATGCTAATGCTTCGAGACAGGGTTAAGAAGTGATGCAGAAAAACTGACATACCCGTCTTCGCGCAACTCCCAATCATCAGGTTCATCGGTCAAGTATCTATAAATCTCGTTCATATTGTATCTTGAAGGCACAAAGTTTGAATAATGACAGACAGGGGTATTCTCTATAGAAAATAATTCATTTACCCTTGAAGGAGTAAATGTTTACGATCTTCCTCTGACGTAGACATTTCCATTGTTGATTGCATGTAGATTAGAGTAAAACACTTTAACTACAGGAATAACTACAACGGATGCCGTATAGCAAAACACCTCACAATGCCGCTGCGCGATCATTTCTTCAATTTTTGTGGTGGAATTCTCTACTCCTCTGTTGACAAATCCCCTTTCTTTAATAAGTCGCTTCTTCATCAAGCCTTTTTTGAAGATATGATGTGCCTCCGAACTGACGAATTTTCTTCGGTTAAAAACTCCAGTTTTTGTGTTTTCTAAGAGTTTGGTGGCCATTTTGGATTGAAAGGAATGGTCTATAGTCGTTTCTAAGGAAGAAAACAGTGTAAAAATGAATTTGGGGTGGTTTCCTACAAGGAAATGGCTTAGAACCATCCAAAACCGCACGAAAATTCTTAAGAAACCCAATTTTCAACTGCCTCACCGTCAGTAGGAAGTTTCTCGCCGTCGTCGAGCTAGTTGTAAAACTGAAATGTTCTAAGGCGTCGATCTCGCTATCGGCAATAATCGACCTCGCCATCGGCGAGATTTCATAAAATTTCCCAATTTCGCTCTGGTCCGCATATTTTCTGATCTCATCATATAGGTTCAAATTTGTGATGATTCTTATTAAAAATTTGAGTAGTAAGATTTGTTTTAATAATATAGACTCACTAATTTGTATATAATTAAAATAAAAGACTACTATGGGTTGCCTCCCATAAAGTGCTTGGTTTAACGTCGTTAGCCCGACCTAATTTCAGTTAGTAATCAGGTTAACTAAGCATTAAAACTTCTTTAAAATTTGGTCTACTACCTTCAAAATATGGTTTTAATCTATGTCCGTTTACCTTAAATCTATGTCCTGTTTTTGGATCTTCAATTTCTATAGTTCCATATGAAAATATTTGAGTTATGGTGAAAGGTCCTAACCATCGAGATTTTAATTTCCCAGGAAATAATTTCAATCTAGTATTATATAGCAAAACCTCTTGTCCTGGTTCAAAATTTCTCTGATTAATCTTCCGATCATGCCATAATTTCATCTTTCCTTTATAAATCCTATCATTATCATATGATGCATTCTTGAATTCTTCTAATTCATTTAATTGCAACAATCTCTTCTCACCAGCTTCTTTCATATTATAATTAAATTCTTTAATCGCCCAATATACTTTATGTTCTAATTCAACTGGTAAGTGGCAAGTTTTTCCATATATAAGCCTGCAAGGAGTCATTCCAATCGGAGTTTTATAAGCAGTCATGTATGCTCATAATGTAGTGTCTAGTCTTATAGACCAGTCCAATCTATTAGGGTTTATAGACTTTTCTAAAATACGCTTAATCTCTCAATTAGAAACTTCAGCTAATCCACTAGTTTGTGGATGATAAGCAGTTGATATCTTATGAGTAATACTATATTTTTCTACTAGTTTGTGAATATATTTGTTTCTAAAATGAGTTCCTCCGTCAGTGATAATCACTCTCGGCATTCCAAATCTAATAAAAATATTTTTCATTAAAATTTTTGAAACACTTTTAGCATCACACCTAGGTAAAGCTTGTGCTTCGATCCATTTGGAAACATAATCAACAGCTACTAATATATATGAGTTTCCAAATGAAGGAATAAAAGGTCCCATGAAATCTAATCCCCGAACATCAAAAATTTCAACTTCTAATAAAAAATTCAGAGGCATTTCATTTCTTTTTGATATATTTCCTACTCTTTAGCATTTATCGCAGGTTTTAATATATTTGTATACATCTCTAAATAGAGTAGGATAGTAGAATCCTGATTGTAGAATTTTATACGCAGTTTTATAAGTCCCAAAATGTCCTCCAAAATCAGAATCATGACATTTTTGAATAATTGGTTCAATTTCTTCATAAGGCACGCATCTTCTAATAATTAGATCCTTACATTGCTTATATAAGTATGGTTCATCCCAAAAGAATGTTTTTGTATCATGAATGAATTTTTTCTGTTGTTGCAAAGTTAACATAGGTGGTAAAATGTCACTTACCATATAATTTACTATATCAGCATACCAAGGTATTTTCCACTCATTTATATTATAAAGTTGTTCATCAGGAAAACTGTCTAAAATTTCATTATCAGTATCAGATAATTCATGATTTTCTAATCTTCATAAATGATCAGCAATTTTATTATCAGCTCCCTTTTTGTTAACGATCTCAAAATCAAATTCTTGCATTAATAATATCCATCTAATTAATCTTAGTTTAGAATCTTTCTTTTGCAATAAATACTTAATAGCAGAGTGATCAGAATGCACAATACATTTAGTTCCTATTAGATAATGCCGAAATTTATTAAAAGCATATACAACTGCTAATAATTCCTTTCAAGTAATCGTATAATTTATTTCAAGCATCATTTAGAGTTTTACCGGCATAATATATAACTTTGAAAATCTTGTCATATCTTTGCCAAGAACTCGCTCCTATAAGCATAATCACTAGCATCACACATAAGCTCAAATGGTTTCTCCCAATTTGGTGAAACTATTATAGGTGTTGTAATTAATTTATCTTTTAATAATTTGAAAGCATTCGGGCATTCAGTTGTAAATTCAAATTTCTTGTCCTTTTCAAGAAGTTGGCATAGAGGTTTAGTAATTTTTGAAAAATCTTTTATATAACGTCTGTAGAATCCAACATGTCCAAGAAAACTTCTTACCCCTTTCACCGTAGTTGGAGGTGGTAATTTAGCTATAACTTGAATTTTTGCGAGGTCTACTTCCATGCCCTTTTCTGAAATTTTATGCCCTAATACAATGCCGCTTGTAACCATAAATTGACATTTCTCCCAATTAAGAACTAATTAGTTTTCTCACATACTTCAAATACTTTTTCAAGATGATTTAAGCATGTGTCAAATCTTGTTCCAAATATAGAGAAATCATCCATAAATATTTCTATTCCATTATCAATTAACTTACTAAATATAGACATCATACATCTCTGGAATGTTGCAGGTGCATTACATAATCTAAAAGGCATCCTTCGAAAAGCGAAAGTTCCATAAGGACTAGTAAATCTAGTTTTCTCTTGATCCTCAGGAGCAATTTGTATTTGATGATAACCGGTGTATCCATCTAAGAAACAAAAATACTTATGTCTGGCTAATCTATCTAACATCTAGTCTAGAATTGGTAAAGGGAAGTGATCTTTTCTGGTGGCTGTGTTTAATTTCCTATAATCAATACATATTCGTCATCCAGTAACTTGTCTTATAGGGATAAGATCATTATTTTCTTTAGCTTTTACGGTTACTCATCCTTTCTTAGGCACACAGTGAATTGGGCTTACCCAAGCACAGTCAGAAATAGAATATATAATACCATTATCTAACCATTTTAAAATTTCTTTCTTGACTACTTCTTTCATTATCGGGTTTAATCTCCTTTGGGGATCTACTCAAGGCTTATGTTCATTATCTAAAATAATTCTGTACATACATATTGAAGGACTAATTCCTTTAATATTTGCTAAAGTCTAACCAAAAATTTTCTTATATTTTTTAAGGTATCTAAAAGTTTTTGTTCTTGAGATTCATTTAATTCAGATGAAATAATAACTGGTAGAGTTGAAGAATTACCTAAGTAAGCATATTTCAAATGATTAGGTAACATTTTTAACTCAAGTTCAGGAGGTTTAATAATCGATGGAACTATATTTTTTTCAGAGTTTTCAGTATTATCCAAAAATTCAAATTTCTCTTGAATATAATCTAGTTCTTCATTTATATCAGCTTTTTCAATTAATTCAGTATTTTCTTTTTCTAATTTTTCTTCATAATGATCCTTAAAATGTTCTTTTTGTAAATGATCGAGTACTTCCATTCGAAAACACTCATCATCTTTTTCTAGTGCAGGATATTTCAATGATTTAACAATATTAAAAGTAACTTTTTGGTCATTTACTCTCATAGTTAATTCTCCTTTCTAAAAATCAATCATAGCTTTCCCAGTGGCTAAAAATGGTCTTCCTAACATTATAGGAATTTCTTTATCTTCTTCCATATCTAAAACAATAAAATCTACAGGGAAGATAAATTTATCCACTTTTACTAAAATATCTTCAATAACTCCCTTAGGATATGTAACAGAACGATCAGCTAACTGAAGGGTTACTGAAGTAGGTGAAATTTCTCTTAATCCTAATCTCTTAAAAATTGATAGAGACATTAGATTGATGCTTACTCCTAAGTCACACAAAGCTTTTCCATAGAATTTTTCTCCAATAGCGCAGGGTATAGTGAAACTACCAGGATTTTTTAATTTTTCAGGAAGTTTTTTCTGAATTATAGCACTACACTCTTCACTAAGTGCTACCGTTTCATTATCAATAAATTTTCTTTTTTTATTTAGAATATTTTCAAGAATTTTACATAGTTTGGCATCTGTTCTAAAGCTTCTATGAAAGGAATATTTATTGTTAATTTCTTTAGAATTTCAAGGAATTTAGCAAATTGTTTATCTTTTTTATGTTGAATTAGTCTTTGAGGAAATGGTGGTGGAGGTTTTTCAACAGAAATTTTCATTGGTATTAACGGATTTTCTATGTTTGGATCTTGTTGATTCTTCTCCTTTTTGATTTCCACTTCCTCTTTTTATCTTTCTAGTTCTTTCTGAATTCGAGGTTCTAATTCTTTTCCACTTCGTAATTGTATCTCTTTAATTTGTTCATTTCCTTTGTCTTTGGGATTTATTTCCACATTACTAGGGAATGTTCCAGGTATTATATTATTAAGCGCGGTAGCGATATGTCCAAGTTGAGTTTCAATATTTTTAATAGATGTTCCTTAAATTTGTAATTGATTTCCTTGTATTTGTAATTGATTTCCTTGATTTTTTAATTGATTTCCTTGATTTTGTAAACGTTGACCCATATTTAATATTAATTCTTCTATAGATAATTTCTTATCTTTAAATTGTGGATTATTATTATTAAATCCAGGTGGATAATTTGGTTTATAATTAGAATTTCCTTGATTAGAGGAATTTCCTATTGGTTGTGTTATGTTGTTCATCCATGGTTGATTAGTTGTATTATTATTCCAATTAAAATTAGGATGATTTTTTCATCTAGGATTATAGTAATTTGCTTAAAGATTATTGGGTTTGTTATTAATAGCATTTATAGTTTCATAATGAGATTGGGATTCTATAAGTTGTCCAGATGAGTTTTCTTCTAATATAGTTGGAGAGTAATTCATTCCAAAATGATCTAATTATTTAGATATAGCAGAAATTTGTGAAGCTAACATAGATATTACATCATTTTCATGATTACTAGCTATCTTTTTTGGATTCATTCTATCAGCAGGTGTTGACCTCATTTTTGATGAGGTCTTCTCTTCTTCTCTTTAGTACTTAGGATCTAGCCTTAGGCTTTTCCTTTGACTATCTTAGAGGACTAGAATTAGGACCCACCTTTTAGAAATTCAAACCATTTCTTAACTCCCTGCAAACTCCACAAACTTGACTGTAGACCCCTAATCACCTAGAGGGTTGAAATCAAATGTGGAAGTTTAAAGGATGAGTTCCTATAGGACTCTTTGGCCTCAGGATCGCTCCAGGTGGCTCTGGTCCGGTGAAGGGGCCGACTTACACACACCACACTTATACACTACACCTACACACTACACTTCCACATACCTCCTAAAACCACACCCATACCTAACTTGACCTCCTGACTCATGTAGGTGATCCACATGGATGGTCCTTAACCCCTAAGCCCTTGGCTAAGAGGGTTAGGAACAACATAGTGAATGCCTCAAGTGAGTCCCTTCATGGCTCACATGGGCTTGACATGGCTTCATGGCTCAACCAAAATGACTTCTTTCCACTTACATCCACCCAATCTTCAATTTCCCAAATTTTCAATTTTTGACCCCCGGGACCCTACACCTACTAAACCTACCCAAAACCCTTAAAATTACCCAAATTTCTCAAAAATTTCCAAATTACCCAAAATTCTCCAAAATTAATCCCAAACATTTCCACATCACTTAAACTGATCATCCATACACAAAAATACCAAAAATTCCAAGAAAACCTCCCAATACCCTCCAAATACCCAAAATACCCCTCTTGGCCAAAAAATCCAAAAATTCAGAAAATTCCCAGAAAATCCCAAATATTCCTAATTTTATTTTGTCCAACTACACCATGGGCCAATTTTGTCAATTTACCCTACTTTTGTCAAAACCCCCAATTTGACCCATTTTAACCCTAAGTGAACCCAATGTCAAGCCAAACCTACCCGATCGACCCCAATTTTGGTCCAATTCAATTCTAAACTTCAATTCAACATCCCCAAAACCAATCTAGACCAAATCCAAGCCCAATTTGATTGACATTTGGATCCAATCTCACTTTTGGCCTTAAAGCCCAATTTGGACCCATGACCTAAACCTAACCCAAACTCACCCAACTCAATTCCAATTAACCCCAAATCTTTTCTAAATCTTCCTTAACATTCCCATAAACAAAATACTAACATGATTTGCCCAAAATTTAGACCCAAACCCTACTCAAACTCAACCCAAGGTTAAAAGGCCCATTTTTGACCTAAACCCAAACCTAACCCAAATGAGCCCAAACCCCAAAATCAAAGCCCAACCAAAGTCAAAACCTCTTTGAAACACTCCCATAAACATTTCTCAACATTGATTTTATATCAATTTCAATCCTAGCCCAACATTAGCCCAACTTGGCCCACTTGGACCTACATAAGCCCACTTACCAAATAAATCCAAATTCAAACCAATTCAACTCCAAATCACACCAAATTGATTCCAAGCCCTTCATAGAACATCCCTAAACCAATTATGACATTTATTTGACAAAGTTCTTCACAAAATTTTTATCCAAATACCCAACCTAAAATCAAAAGCCCATTTCCCTTAAACTTTCCTAAAAGCCCACTTCACCACATCCAAAGGCCCAAAATCTTCCCTAAAGCCCACATGACATCTCCATTTGTCATCCACTTAATTAAATCCATTACCTAAGTCCTAAATTCACCATCAAATTATTCCAAATCAAGCTTCATCCAAATTTCCACCAAATTATCCAAAATCCTTTTTATGAAATTGACCAAACTTTTTGTCAAGCCAAAGGTGAGCCATGAAGCCATGCATGAGCCACATGTGAGCCATGAGAGCTTTGGACACTCCACCATGCCATATTGGGTAAGAAGAGGGGGCTTTCCTTAATCCCTAAAGCTCATTAGCCTTAATCATGTTTCACCTAAACTTAAATTTAATCCAAATATATTTGGATGGAGACTTCTCCATGCCAAACCAGTGATCCCTTTGATCCCCGCAGCATCCAAAGCCACCTTGAAGGGTGCACCAAGCCCAAATGGGTGGATTGACCCATTTAGACTCAAAACTAGCCATGCCCCATTCTACTTTGAATCAAAGCCTTTACACATGGCAATGGCCGATTGCTTGCACCAAGCCCCGCCACGACCCACCGACCTTGAGGGTGACCCATGCACTGGTCGGCCGGCCACCAGGCCGCCGGAAAACACCATGGCCGAGAGCTCACATGTGAGCCAACTTTGAAATTCTCACTGCCGAGCTGCCCCATCCCAGAGTGGCCATTGTAGCTGTTCTTCTCTTGCCAAGAGCAGCTGATCCCAAGCCCTAACTCTCCCTGGGAGGCCCTCCACCCTCTCCTATTTAAACTCCACCCCTCTCGGCCATGAGAAGAGCTAAGCACAAACCTTGCCAAAACTCTGCCAAAATTGTTCCAGACTCCTCCCCATACACAGAGCACTTGATCCCCAGTGAGATCCCCCTGCCATTTCTCCTCTGTGAGCTCAATTTCAGAGTTGAAATTCCACCCAAAACCAGGACACTTCTCCACGGTGAGCCAATTCCCAAATTGATTGGTTCTACACCTTCACTGGACCAAGGGAAGGTGTCCACCGAAAAAGCCCCATCTCCGAGGCCACCCGGTTTCTCCGGCCTCCAAGCTTTGTGATCGGGCTCAGTCGAAATCACATCCGGACAATTCACCGGACCGGGAGACTTCATCCGGAGCTTCGTCGGGATCCAATCGAAGGTGCAACAACTCTCGGATTGAAGCCACACTTCTCCGAGCAAAGGTATGAGCTAATTCTTCATCCCGAGCTTCGGAGATTCTCCATTTCAAATGCCTTAGTTTCAATGCATGTTAACCGTATAGATGTGTTCGTCTCTTCGAGACGAATCCATAGAGCATAAGAACATAAAAATCCATTGAGTATCGAGTGAGATCTTAGAGATTTAGTGTGGACGGCTCTCGGGTGAGGACGCTCGGGGACGATGAACGGATGCCATCCATTCAATACACGCGCGGACGAACGGCTCGGGATGGCGTCGGACCGGAGACGAGTACGAGAACCGCGGGGCCCGGTGCGCCGACTCGGGTGGCAGCATCGAATGGGAGCGCGACGCGTGTGCGTTCGGAGCTGCCGAGGTTGACGCGGCGCCGCGTGGATAAATAGAAAATTAGGATATTTTTTCTATTTATTTAATTCCCTAAACTTCAAAAATTCATATCTCTGTGTAGAAAAATCAAAAAAATAAAATAAAAATACCCTCTTGCTCAGTGAACAGAGGAGAATAATGTGGAAAAGAAATCATTTAATTTCATCAAGTATTTTATTTTTTATAATTTATTTACTCTCTGCATTATTTTAATTCTCCATGTATGCATACAATTCACCATGGCATGAGACCATAGGGCTTTTGAAGCCTCTGAATTTGGGAACATTCCCCGAATTTTCCAAAGTCAGAGGCCATCCCTATGAAAAGTTATTGATTTTTCAAATTCAGGTTACTGTTTTGAGTATTTTAATCCCAATAAATAGCATGTTGTGAAATAAATTCTAGGAAAATTTGGTGATGTTTCTTATGGCCAGAGAACCTTAGGAAAAATAGGTTTTGACTTAGTTCATTTAAAACAACCCTAATTGGCTTAAAAACCCAAAATAGGTCTTTAATTAATTAAAGTTAACCATGCATCAAATTGACTTGAAATCAATTCTCCACTGACCTTTAGGATTAGAGGAACCCACCATAAAAATTTGAGGTCAATTGGACTTGGTTAGCCCCACTAATTGGGTTGATTAAGCCACTTAGTCATTTTAAACTTAAAAAATTCATAACTTTCAAAATACCTTTCAAAAATTCACCAAATTGGTTTTGGAGCCTCTCTGATATCAGGGGAACCTAAGAAAATTAAAATTTCAATTTTCTAAAAAAGTTGATTTTTAATAATATTTTAATATTTTTAATAATTAAAAAATAATAAAAATCACAAAAATAATAAAATTCACCAAAATGTCACATTTTGAATTTTAATCACATAGGAACAAATCCCACATTTTTCTTAGGTCTATTTGGTGAGATATTAAATTTTAAAGCTTTAAGGTAATTTTAAAATTAAAAAAAATGTATTTTCTAGCATTTTCACTAAAATAATTATAATAAATTATAGAAAAATCAGAAAATTGCAAAATTTGCTTCTCTAGTTTCCTTGATATCAGAGAGATTTTTGAAAAATATAAAATTCATTTTTCAACATTTATTTTATTTTTAAATTAATTAACACTCCAAAACTTAAAATAATTATAATAAAAATAATATAATTCAAAAAATCACCAAAATTGGTCCAAGTGTTCTCTGGTCATTAGGAATGTCCCCTAATTTTCTTAAGGACAGAAACTTTCCCTTGGTCATGTTATTAAATTTTCCTTGGAAATCTCTATTTTCCACCAAAAATAATTATATAAATAAATTAAATACGAGAAAAATCACATTTTCTCCTCTCATGTCTTTATTGACATATGAGTAAAGTCACATAAAAATTTCAAGTTCATTTGAGTTCAATTTAGTGAGTTATGAAATTATTAAGCTTAAAGGGTAAAATGGTAATTAAAATTTTAACCCTTAATTAAAACTTTAGGTTTAATAAAAAATTAACAAGTAAAATATTTGATCCTAATCTGATTTGGATGATTGAAATTTAAATAATTAAAGGGTAGAAACCCATTAAGCAATTTTAAAATGATTAAACTTTAATTAAATAATGGATTAAATTTGGAAGAATAATAAAATTGGAATTATTAAAATAGGGATATTATTAGGAAGAGATTTATTCTTTAATTTAAAAAAATCCCTAAATTAATTATCTCATTAATATTCAATTCTTAATTAAAATGATAACTCAAATTTAAAATATTAAAAGACTTAATTATTAAACTCTTTTAAAAATTTCAATTAAAATTAAAAATAAAATTAAATTAAAATTAAATTAAATTAAATAAATTAAATTAAATTAAATTAAATTAAATTAAATTAAAATTAAATTAAATTAAATAAATTAAATTAAATTAAAAAATTAAATTAAATTAAATAAATTAAATTAAATTGAATAAATTAAATTAAATTAAATTAAATTAAAATAAAATAAAATTAAATAAATTAAATTAAATTAAATTAAATCAAATTAAATTAAATTAAATAATTAAATTAAATTAAATTAAATTAAATCAAATTAAATTAAATTAAATCAAATTAAATTAAAATTAAATCAAATCAAATTAAATTAATTTAACATCAAATCAAACTCAATTGAATTAAATTAAATTAAAACTCAATTAAATTAAATTAAATTAAATTAAATATAACATCACCAAAGACATAAAGAATTCAAAATAAATCTAAAATAACTTGAACACTATTCCAAATTTAAACTCTTTAACTTAAACCAAATCATATGAATACTAATTTACTCTCAAAAGCTTTAGTTATCATAACTCCTAAATAGAACATTAAATGAAATGTTACTTCACTTATAGGACATTCAAATGTCCTAGTTCACTGAGTAAGATAACAACGAAACTTGAATTCTCGAACGATTAATTCATTTATATAATCGAATTCATTTGGACTTAAAACAATCCTAGAAATATTGAAAAGTTGTTTAAGACTCTTCTTAAGCACTTCCTCAATATGATAGGACATTTATAAGAACAATTGAATTTAATTATTTTTTGATGAAGAAAATCGTCTTCAAACAAAAATACAAAGACCTAGACGTCATAGGAAATGACTAGCTATAGGATTAGGAATTTGGTAGAAAACCATAACCCTTGCCTTAGCTCTACCTAGGAACATGCTTAAATATTCTAATTGTGTTTTAAGTGCAGCTTGGGATGACGGGAAGACCCTCCAGGTACGCTTTTATTTTATTGCAATTTACTTTCTTGCAATTTACTTTCCTGCAATTTACTTTCTTGCAAATGTACTTTACTTTTCTTGCATGATAAAACAACTGTTGCATGAAAACCCACACCTTTAGGATAGTCCCTAAAGCCGAAACCGAACTAAGTTAAAAGTCATTGCAAGATAAAATTCACCGCCACAACATTTTAAAATATAAAACAACTCAAAATTTAATTACAAACGGAACACAAAACTACAATTACAACTAAATTAAAACGTCCCTGTTGGATGATCGGGAATACCTCGGATGATGTAACTTACGTGTTGCTAACGGGATTTCCCACGGTCTAAATGAAAGTGTGGAGCTCATTCGGTTGAGTTTAGCAAATTCATCCGGACTAAGTGAATCCGATAAAAATAATGATGCCGGAAGGATGGAACCGTGGGATCTTAACCGGTGTCGTTATAATCAACTTTAAGATTTGTTTTAATTAAAACATAAAAAACACTTGGAAATTAAGATTTTCTCTAAACCAAAACACTTTTCTCATCCCCCGATTTATAATTTCTAAAAACTAAACCTCCGCGACAACAAGGAGCTCGGAGCATGATGGGCGGCACGGCCATCGTCGTCGACAAAACTTGAATCTACATCAGCAAAACTTTCCTAGAACTAAACAACAAAGCCATAGGACTTCGAGGTAGTTTGCCTAGTGCAACATAAACCCTCAAACTTTGTTAGGCATTTGCATGATCGGGTCATGTAAATTAAGCCCTAACCGAACTTAGGATTCCGAGGTAGTCGTCTGATACGACATAAACCCTCACATCTTCGAGGCTATTTGTATGATTCTATCATATAAATATAAGTCCTAATTAATTAAAATTGACAAAATCAAAACATTTAAATAAACATTAGGATTTTCCTAAATTTAAGCCACACAATAGGGTAGTCGGGAAATTACCGAAGTTCACTTCGAATCTGTGATTTCTCCTACTTTTCTTCCTTTGGATTCACAAAACAAAATGTTCCAAACTTGATCCATTCCCTATTGAAATTCCAAAATTCAATCCCTTGAAAACTTAAACTTTGAAATTCCCGAGAGCGAATTATTGATTATTATCGAGAGTTTTCTTAGGTGATTCCCGTCACTTAAGATGTAATTAACTATAGGGGCTTGCCCTTATAGGGAATTTTGAAGAACCCGGGTAATATAAACCCTGTTTAATGTTTTCATATTAAGCGAGGGAATTTTGTCGGCTTATAAAATTGGTTCGCGGACCGAACGGATGTCACAAATCTTCTAGTTTATTTAATCGAGCCCCACCAGTCAAGCGATGTGTCTATCCTTAGGGATAGATACACGGTTTGTGGTGCGGTGCTCGTTTATATAAACTATTTGGGATGTGAGAATCGGTTTAGTCTCATATCTTAAAACCTTCAAATTTGAAATTATTTTCAAAATTAAATACTACTTTTCAAACTATTTATTTTAATTAAATTAAAAATTCGCCGACAGATTCCTGTTAGGTGACCCCTCTTCAAAATAAAACACAACCTAAAAATATGCCGACAGCAGGCCATTGAAAATTATTGGTAGCCATTTCTTCGATTAGTGCATAGGCTTCATTAAATGGTTTTGACATTAATGATCCTCCAGCAATAGCATCGATGATTGATCTTAAAGATCCTACTAATCCATTATAGAAAGTTTGAATAATGAACCAATTTGGTAATTCATGATGTGGGCATTTCCTAAGAAGTTCTTTAAATCTCTCTCAGGCTTCGTATATTGATTCTCCATCAAACTGACTAAAAGAAGTTATATCATTTCTAAGCTTAGCCGTTTTAGATGGTGGAAAATATTTGGATAGAAATTTTTGTGATAATTCTCCCCAAGTTTTAATAGATCCAGGTGCTAACGAATTTAACCACATTTTAGCCTTATCCCTTAAAGAAAAAGGAAAAAAGTCTAAGTCTAATAGCATCGTTAGATTTGCCTTCATATTTGAAAGTAGCACATAGTTCTAAAACACTAGCAAGATGTAAATTCGGATCTTCAGTAGGTGAACCACTAAATTGATTGTTTTGTACCATTTAGATAATTGCAAGTTTAAGTTCAAATGAGTTAATAGCTACATCAGGGTTTTGAATAGTTAAATGAATTTCATCTAATGTAGGGTTGGCATAATCTCTTAATGGTCTCTATTGATTGATATTTTCATTTTCAGGAATATTCGCCATTTGTGTTAAATTTATAATTTCTCTTTTTTGTTTTCTAACTCTTTTAACTGTACGCTCTAATTCTGAATCGTAAGGTATTAAATTTTTGTTTCTAAATTTTTGCATACAATTTTATAAAATAAATTTTTAAAATAGTCCGTTACTCTAGTAAATAATTTCTTTAAACTTCCCCGGCAACAGCGCCAAAAACTTGACCCACTTTTTTATGTTTGCAAATTATGTTAATAGCAACGACACCAAAAACTTGATCCCGTTTTAATATATATATTTGATTTTATGATGGAATGTATAATGTGGATTCTACGCAAGTATACGTATCGTATCGAAGTAATACGGGGCTCTAGTGGAGTCCTCGCTTATCGATCCCACGGGAAGTTTTTAACGATTTGTATCAGCTAAATTTAAAGGAATTACTTATAAATAGAATATACAGAAATTTAGAATAATTAACTAAAGCAAACTAAAGTAAACTAATGCTTTAAAATAAAGTGGATTATAAGATTTCAGAAAAAGTATCCTTCTCCTTGTTTTTAGAAAATTAAGTGAATGATGAATTTAAATAGAATTTCTTTTATTATATTGTGACAAATAGGAGCATTCCTATTCTTTACCCTTTGGTCTAGGTGCAAAGAACATTGACTAATCCTATGTTTGATTACTAAATCTGTGGCTAGGCTGGGAGGATACTGGCTGCCACTACAGAGCTCCCACGTTCCCCTCACCTGAGGGCTAACATCTACACTTCAGCTCTCAAACAATAGGACCAAATTGAATATTTTAGTCTGTCACACTAAAATGTCCAATTCTGCGTTCGATAAATTATATTTCCCTATTTATTTGCACCGTCCTTCTAAGGCTTTTGACTTCCCTGAATATTTGATGTAATCTTTACTATAGTTGATAATTCAACATATTTTAACAATTCAATGGGATAGATTGAAAGTAAATTAAGTTTTAAGTAAAAATTATCACAATTTATTTTAATATTTTAGGCACTTTTATTTAATTTCATCAATTCACATAATTTCATAAACAAGGAGAAAGACTAAGAAAACTACTCAGAATGCATGAGAATTAAATAAAGCATGGATTTCATTTAAAGTTAATAACAATAAACAAATATACTTATCTTAATTTCCCCCCCCCAAGCAGACTCCTTGAAGTTCCTTTGACTTTTCCTTCCAGTACAGCACACTTCTAAACTCACTAATTACACTCTAAAAACTCTTAAAGTAAACACTAAGTAGATACTAATACTTTCTAAATAAACACACACATAAATAGACACCAAAAAGAGACACACTAGACACACAAATTCGTCCTCTATTTATAGAGGTAGACAAAGGTCCAAGGGGTACTTAAGCACCTCTTCAAAAAGAGTCCAGGTTCAATGTATCTGACAATTTGAACAATCTCGCCGTCGGCGGGGCTTCTAGAAGGTCTCCAAACCGCGCGATCTCGCTATCGGCGGGCTCGGGCTGGCTGTCGGCGAGGTAGTTATAAATCCTTCAGAAATTTTCTTAATAATCTTGCAGTCGGCGGGCTCGATCTCGCCGTCAGCGACATAGTTCATTTAGCATGAATTTCTTCTTTTTTGATCCAAATTTACTCCATTTCATGCTTTTTCCTTTCATCACTTATAAATCTTTGTTCCTGCAATAAAATAAAGAAAATACCTTTCTTTAAAGTACAATTTAATAAAAAATAGGTATAAATTTCTTAACATATTTTTATGTGATCATATACGTATTGGTATTAAGTAATATAGGGCTCTAATGGAGTCCTAGATATCGATCTCACAGGGAAGTTAGCAAATTTCAAAGTACAACTTAAAGTAAATTTACTTATTATTCTAATATACGAAAATTTAGAACACTTCGACTAAAATAAACTAATGCTTAAAAGGTTAATATAAGATTTCAGAAAAGTATCTTTCTCCTTATTTTAGAGTATTAAGTGAATGAAAATTTAAACTAGTTTTTAATTATATTGTGCCAAATAGGAGCATACCTATTCTTTACCCTTTGGTCCAGGTGCAAAGAATATTGACTAGTCTTACGTTTGGTTATCGAATCTGTGGCTAGGCTGGGAGGATACCGACTGCCACTTCAGAGCTCCCACGTTCCCCTCGCATCTACACTTCAGCTCTCAAACAATAAGACCGAATTGAATATTTTAGTCTATCACACTAAAATGTTCAATTCTACGCCCGCTAGTTAATATTTCCCTATTTATTTGCACCCTCCTTCCAAGGCTTTTGATTTCCCTGAATCTTGGATGTAATCTTTACTATAGTTGATAATTCAACATATGTTAACAAATCAATTGGCGGATTGAAAGTAAATTACGAATTAAGTAAAAAGATTAGCATAATTTCTATTTTCATATTTCAGGCACAACTATTTAAATTTGTCATTCACTAATCTCAAGAACAAGGAGAAAGACTAAGGAAACTACTCAGAATGCATAGGAAAAATAACACAAAGCATGGATTTCATTAAAGTTAACAAACAAATAACAAATATACTTATCTCAATTCTTCTCCCCAAGCAGACTCTTGAAGTTCCTTTAACTCTTCCTTCCAGTACAGCACTCCAAAATGATAAAAACTTAATCTACTCACTCAAAAGACTCTTAAATTACACTTAACTTCCACACAAATGACTAAAACTGACTCTAGAATGACACCCTAACTGACTAAAATTCGGCTCTATTTATAGAAGGGTCAAATCTCTAAAGATTGCTTAAGCACCTCTTCAAAAAGCGTCCAAGTTCAATGTATCTGGCTCAATTCAACTATCTCGCCATCGGCGGGCATTGGTCTCGCCGTCGGCGGGCTTCTAGAAGATGGGCTAATTGCGCCGATCTCGCTATCGGCGGGATCGATCTCGCCGTCAGCGGGCTCCTTATAATATATTCAAAACTTTTGGGAAAAACTCACCGTCGGCGGCCTAAATCTCTCTGTCGGTGGGACAGTTCATTTTTCATCAAATTAAGTCCTTTTTGCTCCAAATTTGCTTCTTTTGTGCTTTTTGCTTTTAGTACTTATAAATCTTTATTCCTGCAATAAAACAAAGAAAATACCTTTCTTTAAAGTGTAATTTCATATAAAATTGGTATGAAATTCTTAATATATTTTCTACTGATCAAATTCCCCCAAACTTAATTATTACTTGTTCTCAAGTAATTTAGGTACTATATAAAAGTAAATTATTATTCGTAGTAAAGTTTTAATTCAGAAATACTATGAATTAGATTTAAATAAGTATGATAGTAAAGTTTAATAGAAATATTTTTAAAATAATTAAATTAATTTTATAGATATAAGGCTATTTAGTTTTCAAGTTTAAGATTTCTAGTCTTCTATTTATTTCAAGAATAACTATACTTTTAAATACTAAATTGCTTTAGATATTTAGATGATTGGAATTTCATGAAAACACAACTTAGTAAAAGACTAATATATATATATATATATATATATATATATATATATATATATAAGTTCAGAAATGTAATAGAAGTTCATCCTTTATGTTGATTCAAATGAAGCCAATTTTTGATAAGGCATCTCCTCAAGCTTCTCCTCACTTTATATATATATTTTTTTTCTTTTTCTTTTCTTTCTGGATTGATTTTCAATCCTTCTTTTTTCTTTTCTTTTTCAAGTGAGGATCACTATTTTTGGTTAGCCTGTTAATAATTTTGAACTTCATTTTCCACTTCCTAAATTTGAAACTTGAAACATTTACTTATCTTATATGTATTTTAAATTTTTTTACTTCATTGAGTTCCAATCTTTTCTTTCTCAACTAAATACCTAAGAATTTTATATTTTAAAATATAGTTTTCCTTACTTTTAAATAGTTAACTATATTCTTATACTTTTAAACTAATTTTCTTAATCTATAAAATTAGTTAATCATTAAAAGTATTTCTCTTAACTTCTATAATAATTAAATAAATCAATTATAGTTTACTGAATTAAAATTACTTCAGAAAATCATTTTATAATAATTTTGAAAATGTAAATTGAGAACAATTTAATAATTAAATTTGTAATTTTTTTTTCTTCTCCCCTAAACTTAAATTTTTCTATCTATCTACATAGGGTGAAAAGGAAATAAACTCTAATATTTAAATCATACCTTCGGGCTTTAGGTATTTCTTCTTTTTGAAGTTTTGCAGGCTTTTTCCATTACTTAATTAACCTATACTGTTAGTATTTTTCTATACACCAAATATTAAAGAAAATGTTGGGTAAAGAAGTTTTAAAATAAGTACAACTACTAACACAATATATACTACAACATAACACAACATCCACATACATTTCACTAATTTAGTTTCAGAGTTACAATCATGAATTGAAATTTTTTAAAATTTAAAAAGCCACACAAATTTAACTTATACAACAATATTAAAATGTCTTACACAACATAACAATCAAAGTTCATGAATTAAAATATCAATACTAAAATGTAAAACAACAAACAAACAATAACAACATCAGAATCTATAACTAAATAAATAAACACAAAACATAACATCTAATCTTCAGCATCAAAGTCCCAAGCTATATCATCATTTCCTTGATCAGTGGCTGGATTAGGCTGATAATGAGTATATCGGGGACACTCAGGAAATACTACATCGAGCTCTCTTCTCCTGTAACGACTCCTCATAATATGTTATCTCATACTCTGAATGCCTCTGAAGATACTCACTATCATAATCATGTATTCTTTCTAAGCCTCCGATTCTCTGATCAATATGCTCTAGTTTTTCCTCTATTTTCTCAAAGCTCTTCCGCTGAAGGGTCATCTCATTCCTCAAATCATGAAGAGTAGGAGTACTATAGGGAGGAGGGTCATAACTAGTAGAGGGAATATCTCTACTCGAAGAAGGCACAGAACTCCTTATTTCAGATCTCCATCCTTCGTGGGATTCATATTTCTTAATATTAGCCAAAGTATTGGGTTTCATAGGCTCCACCCATTCCTCATTCTCTCTTGCCTCGACCCCAGATAATTGGCAGAGTGCATAGATAAGACCAGGATGTCCTAGTCCTCCTCCACTTTCACTTCTTGAGGTGGCTAATATATTCTTATAAATTATACTTCCCACATTAATACTTTTTTGGTTCTGAATACAGAAATTCAGAACTTCTCTATCTCTTGTTACCTCACTATGGTGGTAAGTAGGTAAAAATGTAGAACAAATAAAATAGTGCCAAGCTTTAGATGATGCATTCAACATAGAAAGAGGGAAGTTTACCCGTTATCGCTGCTTCATTTTCCAAACTCCTTTCCTGTCAGTGAGAAAGTCTATCACCTCCTCCAGTGGTCCTTCCATAGTTCTTAATGTATCATACTCACTGGTGTAGGTGTCTCTTACCTCGTAATAAGCATTTATTCTTGCAGCGCTGAATTACACAAAAAATCCTCTAACCTTAACTGGTGCGTCTTCAGCTTGTGTCAGGTTTGCATAAAATTCTTTCACTACTTCCACAGCGGCTCTGTTGGTTATGAAACAAAAATTTTCCCATCCTCTTTCTTTAATTATTCGCTCCACTTCACCTCCAGGACTTTTGAAAACTGGATCCTGAATGCATGTTCTGGCTTGAATATTGTGAAAATATCTCGATTGTGCCCTTGCATTCACAAAATGAGTTTCATCGTAATCTACTCTTCTCTTTTGTCTTGGAGCCATTTTCGATCTGTGAAATTTGCAAAAATCTTAACTAAACTTCCAAATATTGCTAAGATGGCTTCCAATAGTTACTAAAATCAATCTAAATCAAGTTTCATGAACTTCTTCTAATTCTTTTTTTTACATTTCAAAATTTTTCCAAAATCCTCAATGTAGAAGAAATTCATGGTGAAAATAAAAAATTTCTACATAGGAGTGAAGCTCTTACCAAGGGAAGATAAAATCTGGAGTCAAAATGTGTTGAAATCGCTTCAAATCCAATATTCCACAAGCCCTAGGTCAGTTTTTTAAAGTTTTTGAGGAGGGAGACGATGAATAGTGTCGGTTGACTGGTCAAATAAAGGACATTTCACGATCTCGCTGTCGGCAAGAAATTTCTCACCGTCGGCGCGCTAATTAATTTACCAAGGCCAAAGTTTCGGAAAAATCTCACCGTCAGCGGGATTTTCTCGCTGTCAGCGGACTTTTCCTTGCCGTCAGCGGACTTTTCTTCGCCGTCGGCAGGGTTTCCAAAATTTTTTTTAATATTTTTAATTCTTACACTGTTTTTAATCTAAATTAAGCCTTTTTCACTGTTTCGGTTACTAAATTTGATATATTTATTAATATATATTTTATTATGATTAGATATTATACTAACACATAAATTCACACAACACAAACACTATAATTTTATAAATGAAATCCATGAACTTACAAACTTCAAATACTACATAACTAGCAATTGACTTATCAAATTAACCCAAACACATCTAACTCAGCATTGCAATCCACACCACAATACTCTAAAATGCTGAGACTAAACAAACAACATACAATCTCATCTAAACTGAGATTATCTATGTAAAGTTCAAACTAAACCAAAAACTAAATTCAAATCAACACACATACATATAATATGAATAGAAATCTCTGCTACTTATCTGAATCTGAACTGTTCTCTTCTCTGATGTTTCCAATAGAGCGCAGGTGCACAAATAAATTATAGAAAGGCCTGAAAGGGAATTATGCAGTAGAATCTTCTACAATCCACCCTTTCTATTTCAATAGTTGTGTAAAACTTGCCTCCAGATGTCCTGTATGGTCAAAGTGCTCCTTCATTCTCCAATCGATGTGATCAATTAAATCAGAGATATTATCAATAGAATTCATCACATTCTGTAGTTCCTTCTCCAAACCTTTAAGTTTCCTTAAAATGAGGTTTGTTTTATCAGTCAGGGGTTTAACTAAAGGATTATTTTGGGATGCTTGATCAGAAATAATTATTGTATCATCATTATTATCCAATGTAGGAAACATATCTGTCGGATCTAATGGTTTCCAATGCAATAGCACTTTTTCCCAAGCTTCGTAAGAAACTTGGTACAGACTACATAAAGCAAATGTAGTTGATGGGTGTCCAAGTCCATGAATTGACCCATGCACAATTAATCCTAGTGCAGACTTCACAATAATAGATCCAACATCAATAGGCAATCCAGATTGAATACAGTAATTTAAAATTGCACATTCCTTCGAAACCTTGTTTACCCTCATAGTGTGTAATAATTTTGATGAAATAAAGAAATGCCAATGATTTGAGACGGGGTTAAGAAGTGACACAGAAAAACTAACGTACCTGTCTTCTCGTAATTCCCAATCGTCAGGTTCGTCGGTCAGATATCTGTAGATCTCATTCATGTTGTATCTTGTAGGAACAAAATTTGAATAGTGGTAAACAGGGGTATTTTCAATTGAGTATAATTCATTTATCCGAGAAGGAGTGAAAGTTACCCATCTACCTCTTACGTAAACACTTCCATTATGGATCGCATGCAGATTAGAGTAGAATTCCTTGACTACAGTAATGACTACAGCAGATGTTGTATAGCAGAATACCTCCCAACACCACTGGACAATCATTTCTTCAATTGTTTTGTAGAATTCTCCACTCCTCTATTTACGAATCCTCTCTCCTTAATCAATCGCTTTTTCATCAAAACCTTATTGAATATTCGCTGAGCCTCATAACTGACGAATTTTCTTCGGTTAAAAACTCCAGATTTCGTGGTTTCTAGTGGATTGGTGGCCATAATAGATTTTTTTTGGAGGGACTCTAGTCGTTTCTAAAGATGAAGATAACGTAAAAATGAAGTTCTAAACTTTTTTTAAAGAGAAATGGCCTTAGAACCATTCAAAACCGAAAAATAACTCACAAAAACCACTTTTGAACTATCTCGCTGTCGGCAGTAACGATCACGCCGTCGGCGGGATAGTTAATTAATTTAAATTGAAATTAAGAGCGCCGATCTCGCTGTCAGAGGGATTGATCTCGCCGTCGGCGAGATTAGGTAAATTGCTCAATTTTTCGCTCCGGTCTGAATATTTTCTGATTTCTTTGTATAGATTCAAATTTGTGATGATTCTAAAAAGTAAAATGAGTAGAATTCATTCTATATTTTAATTTTAAATAATATTAGTAAACAAATCCTAATTAATAATTACTATGGGTTGTCTCCCATAAAGCGCTTGGTTTAACGTCGTCAGCTCGACTTAATTTAGTTAGTAATCAGGTTGACTGAGCATTAAAACCTCTTTAAAATTTGGTCTGATTCTTTCAAAATAAGGTTTTAATATGTGTCTATTTACTTTAAATTTATGCTCAGTTTTTGGATCTTCAATTTCTATAATTCCATATGAAAATATTTGAGTTATAGTGAAAGGTCCTAACCATCGAGATTTCAATTTCCTAGGAAATAATTTCAATCTTGTATTATAAAGCAAAACTTCTTGTCCTGGTTCAAAATTCTTCAGGTTAATCTTCCGATCATGCCATAATTTCATTTTTTTTCTTTATAAATTTTATCATTATTATAAGTTTCATTTCTTAATTCATCTAGTTCATTCAATTGCAATAATCTTTTCTCACCAGTTTCTTTCAGAATGTAATTAAATTCTTTAATTGTCCAATAAGCTTTATGTTCTAATTCAACTGGTAAGTGGCAAGTTTTTCCATAAATAAGTACGTAAGGAGTCATTCCGATTGGGGCGTTATAAGCGGTCTTGTATGCCCATAATGCGAGAATCTAGTCTTGTAGACCAATCTAATCTATTAGGGTTTACGAGTCTTTTCTAAAATACGTTTAATCTCTCGATTAGAAACTTCGACTAATCCATTGGTTTGTGGATGATAAGCAATTGATATCTTATGAATAATGTTAAATTTTTCTACTAGTTTGTGAATATATTGATTTCTAAAATGAGATCCTTCGTCGGTGATAATCACTCTAGGCATTCCAAATCTAGTAAAAATATTTTTCATTAGAAACTTCGAAACACTCTTAGCATCACACCGAGGTAAAGCTTGTGCTTCAATCCATTTAGAAACATAATCAACAACAACTAATATATATAAGTTTCCAAATGAAGGAACAAATGATCCCATAAAATCTAATCCCCAAACATCAAAAATCTCAACTTCTAATATAAAATTTAGAGGCATTTCATTTCTTCTAGATATATTACCTACTCGTTGGCATCTATCGCAAGTTTTGAAATATCTATAAACAACTCTAAAAAGAGTAGGCCAATAGAATCCAGATTGTAAAATTTTATAAGCAGTTTTATCTGTTCCAAAATGTCCTCCAAAATCAGAATCATTACATTTCTAAATGATTTGTTATGTTTCTTCATAAGGTACGCATCTTCTAATTATAAGATCCTTACATTGCTTATATAAATATGGTTCATCCCAAAAGTATGTTTTAGCATCATGAATGAATTTTTTTGTTGTTGCAAAGTTAACATAGGTGGTAAAATATCACTTACAATATAATTTACTATGTCAGCAAACCATGGTATTTTCCACTCATTTATATTATATAATTGTTCGTCAGGAAGACTGTCAGTAATTTCTTTATCAACGTCAGATAATTCATTATATTCTAACCTTGATAAATGATCTGTTATTTGATTATCAGTTCCCTTTTTGTTCATGATTTCAAAATCAAATTCTTGCATTAGTAATATCCATCTAATTAATCTTGGTTTGGAATCTTTCTTTTGCATTAGATATTTAATAGAAGAGTGGTCAGTATGCACAATACATTTATTTCCAATTAAATAAGGCCTAAATTTATCAAAGGCATAAACAATTGCTAATAGCTCTTTTTAGTAAGCTTGTATAATTCAATTCGAGCATTATTAAGAGTTTTACTAGCATAGTATATAACTTTGAAAATTTTATCATATCTTTGCCGAAATCTTGCTCCTATAGCATAATCACTAGCATCACACATAAGTTCAAATGGTTTCTCACAATCGGGTGAAACTATTATTGGTGCTTGTGATTAATTTATCTTTTAATAATTCAAAAGCCTTTAGGCATTCAGTTGTAAATTCAAATTTCTTATCCTTTTCTAAAAGTTGGCATAAAGGTTTAGTAATTTTTGAAAAATCTTTTATATAGCGTCTGTAGAATCCAACATGTCCAAGAAAACTTCTTACACCTTTTACTGTAGTTGGAGGTGGTAATTTAGCTATAACTTGAATTTTTGCAGGGTCTACTTCCATACCATTTTCCGAAATTTTATGCCCTAATACAATTCCTCCTGCAACCATAAATTGACATTTCTCCCAATTTAGAACTAAGTTAGTTTTCTCGCATACTTCTAATACTTTTTCAAGATGATTCAAGCATGCGTCAAATTACGTTCCAAATACAGAGAAATCATCCATAAATACTTCTATTCCATCATCAATTAATTTACTAAATATAGACATCATACATCTCTAGAATGTTGCAGGGGCATTACATAATCCAAAAGGCATTCTTCGAAAAGCAAATGTTCCATATGGACTCGTAAATGTAGTTTTCTCTTGATCCTTAGGAGCAATATGTATCTGATGATAACCGGTTTATCCATCTAAAAAACAAAAATATTTATGTCCGGCTAATCTATCCAACATTTGGTCTAGAAATGGTAATGGGAAGTGATCATTCCTAGTGGCTGCATTTAATTTTCTATAGTCAATACATATACGCCATCCAGTTACTTGTCTTATAGGTATTAAATCATTATTTTCATTACCTTTAACGGTCACTCCTCCTTTCTTAGGAACACAGTGAATTGGGCTTACCCAAGCACTGTCTGAAATAGGATATATAATACCATTATCTAACCATTTTAATATGTCTTTCTTGACTACTTCTTTCATTATTGGGTTTAATCTTCTTTGAGGATCTACTCTTGGCTTATGTTCATTATCTAAAATAATTCTGTGCATACAGATTGAAGGACTAATTCCTTTAATATCTGCTAAAGTCCAACCAAAAGTTTTTTTATATTTTTTTAATGTGTCTAACAGTTTTTGTTCTTGTGATTCATTCAATTCAGCTCATATAATAACTGGTACGGTTGAATGGTTACCTAAATAAGCATATTTTAAATGATTAGGTAAAATTTTTAATTCAAGTTCAGGAGGTCTAATTATTGACGAAACTATATTCTTTTCAATGTTTTCGGTATTATCCAACATTTCGAATTTTTCCTGTATATAATCCAATTTTTCATTATTTGCTTCATCAATTAATTCTATAATTTCTTTTTCTAATTTTTCTTCATAATATTCTTTAAAATGTTCATTTTGCAAATGTTCAAGTATTTCCATTCGAAAACATTCATCATCTTTTTCTAAAGTAGCATATTTCATTGATTTTGTTATGTTAAAAGTTACTTTTTGATCGTTTACTCTCATTGTCAATTCTCCTTTCTGAACATCAATCATAGCTTTTCCAGTGGCTGAAAAGGGTCTTCCTAAAATTATGGGAATTTCTTTATCTTCTTCCGTATCTAGAACAATAAAATCTACTGGGAAGATAAATTTATCCACTTTTACTAACACATCTTCAATAACTCCCTTAGGATAAGTCACGGAACGATCGACTAAGCGAAGAGTTACTGAAGTAGGTGAAATTTCTCCTAATTCTAATCTTTAAAAAATTGATAGAGGCTTTTGATTTATGCTTGCTCCTAAGTCACACAAAGCTTTTCCATAAAATTTTTTCTCCAATAACGCAGGGTATAGTGAAACTACCAGGATCATTTAATTTTTCAGGAAGCTTTTTCTGAATAATTGCACTACACTCTTCACTAAGTGCAACGGTTTCATTATCTGTAAATTTTCTTTTTTTATTTAAAATATCTTTCATAAATTTTACATAATTAGGCATTTGTTCTAATGCTTCTACAAAAGGAATATTTACCGTTATTTTTTTTAAAATTTCAAGGAATTTAGCAAATTGCTTATCTTTTTTATGTTGCTTTAGTCATTGAGGAAATGGTGGTGGTGGTTTTTCTATAGATATTTTCATAGGGATCAATGGATATTCTAAGTTTTGATCTTGTTGATCCTTTTCTTTCTCAATTTCCACTTCCTCATTTTTACTTTCTGTTTCTTTTTGAATTTTAGTTTCTAACTCTTTTCCACTTCTTAATTGTATCGCTTTAATTTGTTTTTTTCCTTGGTCTTTAGGATTTATTGCCACATTACTAGGAAAAATTCCAGGAATTCTATTGTTAAGCGCAGTAGCAATATGTCCTAGTTGAGTTTCAATATTTTTAATTGTTGTTCCTTGATTTTGTAATTGATTTCCTTGAATTTGGAATTGATTTCCTTGATTTTGTAAGTGCTGACCCATACTTAATATTAACTCTTCTATAGATAACTTCTTATCTTTAAATTGAGTGTTATTAAATCCAGGTGGATAAGATGGTTTATAATTTGTATTTCCTTGATTAGATGGATTTCCTATAGAAATGTTCATCCATTATTGATTAGCTGTATTGTTATTCCAATTAAAATTTGGATGATTCTTCCAACCAGGATTATAATAATTTGCATAGGGATTGTTGGGTCTATTATTAATAGCATTTATAGTTTCATAAGGAGATTGAGAATCTATAATTTGTCCAGATGAGTTTTCTTTTAATATATTAGGAGAGTAATTCATTCCAAAATGATCTGATTTCTTTGATATAGAAGCAATTTGAGAAGCTAGCATAGATATTGCATCATTTTCATGAACACTAGCTATCTTTTTAGTATTTACTCTTTCAGCAGAGCCATTGAAAATTATTAGTAGCCATTTCTTCGATTAAAGCATAGGCTTCATCAAATGGTTTTGACATTAATGAACCTCCAATAGCAACATCAATGATTGATCTAAGAGATCCTACTAATCCATTGTAAAAAGTTTGTATAATTAACCAATCTGGTAATGCATGATGTGGGCATTTCCTAAGAAGTTCTTTAAATCTCTCCCAAGCTTCATATATGGATTCTCCATCAAACTGGCTAAAAGATGTTATATCGTTTCTAAGTTTTGCAGTTTTTGAGGGAGGAAAATATTTGGATAGAAAATTTTTTGATAATTCTCCCCAAGTTTTAATAGATCCAGGTGCTAATGAATTTAACCACATCATAGCCTTATCCCTTAAAGAAAAAGGAAAAAGCCTAAGTCTAAAAGCATCATTAGATACTCCTTCATATTTAAAAGTAGCACATAATTCCAAAAAACTAGCAAGATGTAAATTAGGATCTTCATAAGGTGAACCACTAAATTGATTATTCTGTACCATTTGGATAATTGCAGGTTTAAGTTCGAATGAGTTAGCAGCTACATCAGGGTTTTAAATAGTTAGGTGAATTTCATCTAATGTAGGGTTGGCATAATCTCTTAATGGTCTTTGTTGGTTTATATTTTCAATTTCTGGATTATTTACCATTTTTGTTAATTTTTTTATTTCTCTCTTTTGTTTTCTAATTCGTTTAATTGTGCGTCCTAATTCTGAATTGTAAGGTATTAAATTTTCGTTTCCAAATTTACACATACAATTTTTAAGTAATATTTAAAATAGTCCGTTACTCTAATTATTTTAATAATTCTATTAATTACCTTAATAATTACTTACTATTAACTTCCCCGGCAACGGCGCCAAAAACTTGATCCACTTTTCGATATTTATACTTATTATTATAAAAGTTAGCAACGGCACCAAAAAACTTGATCCGCACTAAATATATTCTTATGATTCTATTATGGATTTTAAGGTTTATATTGTGGATACTACGCAAGTATACGTATCGTTATCAAGTAATATAGGGCTTTAATGGAGTCCTAGATATCGATCCCACAGGGAAGTTAGCAAATTTCAAAGAACAACTTAAAGTAAATTTACTTATTAATCTAGTATACAAAAATTTAGAACACTTATACTAAAATAAACTAATGCTTAAAAGGTTAATATAAGATTTCAGAAAAGTATCTTTCTCCTTGTTTTAGAGTATTAAGTGAATGAAAATTTAAATTATTTTTTAATTATATTGTGCCAAATAGGAGCATACTTATTCTTTACCCTTTGGTCGAGGTGCAAAGAATATTGACTAGTCTTATGTTTGATTATTGAATTTATGGCTAGGCTGGGAGGATACCGACTGCCACTTCAGAGCTCCCACGTTCCCCTTGCCTGAGGGCTAACATCTACATCTCAGCTCTCAAACAATAAAACTAAATTGAATATTTTAGTCTGTCACACTAAAATGTTCAATTCTACGCCCGCTAGTTAATATTTCCCTATTTATTTGCACCCTCCTTCCAAGGCTTTTGATTTCCCTGAATCTTGGATGTAATCTTTACTATAGTTGATGATTCAACATATGTTGACAAATCAATTGGCAAGATTGAAAGTAAATTACGAATTAAGTAAAAAGATTAGCAAAATTTCTATTTTCATATTTCAGGCACAACTATTTAAATTTGTCATTCACTAATCTCAAGAACAAGGAGAAAGACTAAGGAAACTACTCATAATGCATGGGAAAAATAACACAAAACATGGATTTCATTAAAGTTAACAAACAAATAACAAATATACTTATCTCAATTCTTCTCCCCAAGCAGACTCTTGAAGTTCCTTTGACTCTTCCTTCCAGTATAGCACTCCAAAATGATAAAAAATTAATCTACTCACTCAAAAGACTCTTAAATTACACTTAACTTCCACTTTAACTTCCACACAAATGACTAAAACTAACTCTAGAATGACACCCTAACTGACTAAAATTCGGCTCTATTTATAGAAGGGTCAAATCTCCAAAGGTTGCTTAAGCACCTCTTCAAAAAGCGTCCAGGTTCAATGTATCTGGCTCAATTCAACTATCTCACCGTCGGCGGGCATGTTGACCTCATTTTTGATGAGGTCTTCCCTTCTTCTTTTTAGTGCTTAGGATCTAGCCTTAGGCTTTTCCTTTGACTATCTTAGAGGACTAGAATTGGGACCCGCCTTTTAGAAATTCAAACCACTTCTAAACTCCCTGCAAACTCCACAAACTTGACTATAGACCCCTAATCACCTAGAGGGTTGAAATCAAATGTGGAAGTTTAAAGGATGAGTTCCTATGGGACTCTTTGGCCTTAGGGATCGCCACAGGTGGCTCGGTCCGATGAGGGCTGACTTACATTACACTTACACACTACATTTCCACACACTTCCTAAAACCACACCCATACCCAACTTAACCTCCTGACTCATGTGGGTGATTCACATGGATGGTCCTTAACCCCTAAGCCCTGGGCTAAGAGGGTTAGGAACAACATAATGAATGCCTCAAATGAGTCCTTTCATGGCTCATATGGGCTTGAAATGGTTTCATGGCTCAACCAAAATGATTTCTTTCCACCTAAATTCACCCAATCTCCAATTTCCCAAATTTTCAATTTTTGACCCACGAGACCTACACCTACTAAACTACCCAAAACCGCTTGAAATTACCCAAATTTTTGCAAAATTTCCAAATTACCCAAAATTTTCCAAAATCAATCTCAAACGTCTCCACATCACTCAAATTGATCATCCATACCCAAAAATACCAAAAATTCCAAAAATACCTCTCAATACCCTCCAAATACCCAAAATACCCTTCTTGGCCTAAAAATCCAAAAATTCAGAAAATTCCCAGAAAATTCCAAAAAATCCTAAATATTCCCAATTGCATTTTGTCCAACTACACCATGGGCCAATTTTGTCAATTTACCCTACTTTTGTCAAAACCCCCAAATTGACCCATTTTAACCCTAAGTGAACCCGATGTCAAACCAAACCTACCCAATTGACCCCAATTTTGGTCCAATTCAATTCTAAACTTCAATTCAACATTCCCAATACCAATTTAGACCAAATCCAAGTCCAATTTGATTGACATTTGGATCCAATCTCACTTTTGGCCTTAAAGCCCAAATTTGGACCCATGACCCAAACTTAACCCAAACTCACCCAATTCAACTCCAATTAACCTCAAATCTTTTATAAATCTTCCTTAACATTCCCACAAACAAAACCTTAACATGATTTGCCCAAAATTTGAACCCAA